>OZ023209.1:59118502-59373699 GCA_963995525.1 Escarpia spicata | reverse complement strand
GAGAGAGAGAGGAACGAAGAGAGAGAGAGAACGAGAGAGGAGAGAACGAGAGAGAGAGAGAGAGAGAGAGAGAGAGAGAGAGAGAGAGAGAGAGAGAGAGAGAGAGAGAGAGAGAGAGAGAGAGAGAGAGAGAGAGAGAGAGAGAGAGAGAGAGAGAGAGAGAGAGAAGAGAGAGAGAGAGAGAGAGAGAGAGAGGAGAGAGAGAGAGAGAGAGAGAGAGAGAGAGAGAGAGAGAGAGAGAGAGAGAGAGAGAGAGAGAGAGAGAGAGAGAGAGAGAGAGAGAGAGAGAGGGAGGAGAGAGAGAGAGAGAGAGAGAGAGAGATTCGGGGAGAGAGGGAGAGTTGAAGAAGGGGAGACAGGGAGAAAAACAGACATAATTTGTGTTGAGAGAGATAGGGGCTTGAATACAGACAGTCAGCGTGCTAGTTGCGACTACAACATAGTCAAGCAACCAACGCTGCATTACTACGTTGCGTCGGCTGTTCTAATATATCATACGTGTTAAACCGCATGTAATAATCAGTCACCCTGTAGATACTTGTCTGAACTTGTACAGGCAACGAATCGGAGATACTTGTTTTAGCTAAGTACTTCTTTTAACTAATAACTATCACATTATTTAAAGTCAAACGTATGCACACGATGTACCTATACACCACAATAATTAGTTAAAATGCATGTTAGATATGTAAGTAGTCTATAAACACAATTTATCATTATACGACACAAACACTCCTACAATCGTCATATTATAGCTGGCATGCCCAAAGAGACGGATAATGGGGCAACGAGAAGCAACTTAAGTTTCGCATGATTCGAATAATATCACTATTATATATAACATATAAACATGAAAAAATTACTCACCAGGCCGTGAATATTGATACTCGTAATCTGGAGCCGAAAGAACTGTACGTATATCTTTGTGGATACGTCCATGATCCCTAGCAAACTGCGACTGGGTGTGGCTCGAGCTACATTACCCGCGTCTGGCGCATGACATAACAATAGCCTATGCAACCGCTTGCACGAAACAATTCCACCAGGGTTACATAATGTCGTATACTTGTTGTGTTACAGATTCTATGTGTGGTCGCACTTGTCAACCGGCCCAAAAGTCGAGCGGATTATATGCCCACGAACATTATTATTTGTAAGTTAACAACTTGATATTTACTCGTTTCCAAACATATTTTGTTCGTTTTATTATGCCATTATATTACACCTTCCAACAATTACCACCTTCGTGAATTGCACGCATGACTTGATTTTGACTAATTATTTGTTTTCATTTGTTTGCTCTATAATGTGTTTCAACCAACATGCAATAAATATTAAATGAAATTACTGCCGAATATTCAAAAAATCTCAGATGTCATCATACATAGAAGACTCCGGTAACTTGGGCATGTGTGTCGTCTACCAAACGAAAACCCTCTGATCGTAGCTTTCATATAAGCTTTTTTGTGTATTAGAAGATTTGTTTTTTGAAGCGCAGTAATAACCTCCTGTCCTGATAACCTCTGTATGCGCTTTACAATTTACCCCTGGCGCACCTATTTCTTCTTACACTTTTGTGAGAATTAATTATTACTTTTATGACACAAATATCAAATACATTTTCGAGCACGCGTAAAAGGAAGCGTTATGCAACGAGGCCATAAAAAATTGTGTTACCTGTATACTCGCTGTTAAGGATGAAGGCACAGCTCATAAAATATCAAAGTGTTTATTGATGATTTATGCAATATAACATCGTAATATTTTGTATATTCATAACACCATAATTGTTAACTCTAACCAAATTGCATACTACCGGACATGACATCGGAAGACGGGGGAAGGTTCACTTTTTTTACCCTTTGTTTCGCGGAGTTTGTCTCGCTACCTGTGCACTGTTCTAATGGCATATCAGCTCAACATTTTAACAGGCCTGAAGTATCCACACTGGCACCGCAAGATATGAGCATAGTATGTCGATAGTTGATGTAGACCGTCAGACTCTTAATTAAGATTATATGTCCGACGACTGGGAACTGCAAAATAAAGCAACTTGATATTGATCGTGTATCCAAGTGAAAGGTATGCTATTAAGATATGATTTACAAAGAAGTTATTTTGTTTTAAGACGACCATGAAATGTGATTATGTTTCAAAAACCAGTTTGGCCCTGTCTGACAGATATATATATAACCTCAATTATACGCACGCAATCACGCACGAACGCTGGATATGTGACATAACCTTTACTTTAATAAGGTATAACGCATATATTCTAGCTGGTGATGAACCATTTCTGCTAAAAGGATTTGGCGTTGATAATTAATTTGTGTGTTAACAGGTTCAAAAGTCGCAGTCACTATGGTCAAACTGAACAAAAGAGTATGGGAAAACAATTTAAGATGCTCACTGAGAACACAAGGATGACAGTCTACCATGCCTGTGTGCTGAGCAACCTCCTCTACGACCGCGAATCGTACGTGGACCGCCTACATGCGCCTAGTGCCGCCTTAACACCTTAATCCACATGCGGTGCCTCAATATCGCATCTTCAATATCACCTGGCAGGACCGTACGTGTCCCTTACAGCGACATGCTGGACCGTGCTAGGATCCCAAGCATGTAGGCCTACTCACTGCTGAGCCAGAAACGTCTCCGCTCGCTGGACCTGGCATGGACGATGGCCGCTTGCCGAACGTCATCCTCTATGGACAACTCGTCACTGAGCGAAAACAGTGGGACGCACAGCCCTCAGATACAAGGACGTCTGTAAATTAAGCGCGACCTGTAGGCCTGCAACATATCAGCCCTGAAGATTGGGAGGCAGAGTCCGAAAATCACACTGCTTTATGCCCTTACAAAAATACCACTCAAATACCATTGGATGGTGTTAGGGTGTGTTATGGTCAAAGGTATTTGAATGGTCTTCAATGGTATTTTGAATGGTCCTTGTAATTAATGCTTAATGAAGCTGCCGTCAATTGTGTTGAACAGTTTGTTTACATGTGAAGACATTCCAATAAAGTTCTTTGTTAGCCTTTCTCAATTACTTGTTAATGTAGTATTCACTAAGTGTCAGAACTGTTGCAATGAAGATTGTTTTACCATTCTGTGAAATGATAAAACCAGAATACAGTACAGTACTTATACATGTACATGTCGATTAATTCATATTGGGGCAAAATATTTAATTGTGTGAGCAATTTGTTGATTATTTAAATGACAAATACTGTAAAATTTACCATTATTTGATTCCCTAAAATGTTATATTGCTGGCATGTAATGATTACATCTTCTTTGTTTCAGGTGAAATATTTAAGGGAAAACATGAATTATACAATACGTAGAAGTGTTCTTTCCCGTTTAATCACATGTAAGGATCAAAATGAACTTGGCTGTCGGATTGTATTATTTGTTCAAAGGATTCTTATATCCTCTTCAAGTTAAAGTCAGTGTGACAGTGATCATGACGTCGATGATGGCCAGTTTGATTTGAATCCATCACGACACGCCACAAACAGGATTACAAAACACACCATGCCAAAACAAATGTTAACATATTTCAATAAGGCATCTCGAAGCAAAGTACACAGACACAATGAATACACACAAAGTGATAATCTTTACATGAGCAGTCGGCGAGACTCTGAGAGTTATTCTGATGGCAGTGGATATGATCTTCTGGAGCGGGAACGGAAAGATCCGCGGAGACAGGAAAGGAGGATCCGCTCTGATCACAAGACCTTCAGACAACGTGGAGAAAATGTGGAATTTTTTCGGGGTTATGGAGGTTCTCAAAGGTATAAACCACGTAGACATGATAGAGAGGATACATGGAGATCTGACAGGATAGAGCGACATGGTGTGACGGGAAAAAGACGAGAGTCCAAGTATCATCAGAGAATTGTTAGAGTCTACCGGTTGGTTGGAGCCACGAAGTCAACCTCAGGAAAACCTATGATACGAAGACGGGAATTGATACAAATATGGGCTGGGAACGAAACGACGTGCAATGTGAGTAGACATACTTTTTTGAGAGTCCATGAAATTATTTAGTTTTCTTAGAAAATGTTGTTATAATTGTTTAGTATTGTCTAAATGTCATTTTGTGACGTTCTTGTCATGGTTATGTATATAATTATATATATATATATATATATATATATATATATATATATATATATATATATATATATATATATAAGTGAAGTGCCACATTGGTTCAGACCTTAGCGTACTTTTTTATTAGTGAATTATTTCTTGTTTCTAAAAATGCAAAAAACAAAAAAAATTCAATACTTTCACACCTCCTTTTCCTTAGTTTGGTGAAATGTACTATACGGTCCAAACCATTGTGATCTATCACATATGATTAGTTATAGAATACCAGTTAATATTCAAACCACTCAACTATATATAGAAGAGTACCTGGATATACACACTTATGGAAATCATAATAAAGGAATGAAAATAAATGTAACAGCATTTCTATCAACAACAAAACATCTGCCCAGAGACTATCACTAATGCTGGGAGTACACTGCTAAGCTTTTGTTGCCATTCATCTGTTTGATCAACTAAAAGCTGATCAGTCGTGCAATGTACGACTGTCAGCAACTCAACAAAACTTGAGTTGCATGTTGATTTGACTGGTACAACAGTTGTTGAACCGATTCATCATTCGAAAATTGAATTGCACCAACAAAAATTGCGTAATGTACAACGGTGTAAGATGAGACTGTCAAGAACCGCCAGGTGAAACGGCCTTGCTAATAAATATCCGGGTTCTGAGATATATCGGAAGGGAAGTAGTTATACACAATTAAAGAATTTTCCTAATTTATTGACCCATCTTCCAAACAACAAAACAAAATACAGTGATTCTTCAAGGAAGACTCATCAGCCTCCCTAACCTCTTATCATACAAAGTCTTACGTACATACATCTCTATCATAACATTTCATAGGTACACAAGGATTGACCAGTTCTTCAATCCTATACTATTTCATCAAAAGATTCTATAACATATTTGCCATATAGGCTTAAAAGTTCAACACGCTACGGCTGTCTGCGTGGCACTCGCAATGTAGAGATGCGAGAACATAATGTTTATAATGAACGATACCACATTCCGTCAACTCCATCAACTTGATAATAATTTGTCCCTCAGTATTCGAGCAAAGTAGTTCTCACTCTATTCATTGGGAATTCCCTCTTCGGGTGTGAATTCACCATTGTCGCGTAACCCGTCTACTCTCGCACTGTTGTTACACGACGTGTTACTCGGCGTCTACAGCCCTCGAGTGCTCTTTGTCAGACTTCACCCTGCCCCGACGCTACAATAAATGATTACTATAATAATAAAATATTCTTATTCCTTACACCCTTCATATCATATGTTTTTCTACCGACACCACATACAATCATAGTACTTACACACAAACATATGTAACTAATGTTTGCCATAGATATATACATATCCGGACCCAATATCCCATTAGTAATAACAACCCCACCAACTTACATATTCTAAGTCCTAACAAACTATACACCAATAAGCATTATCTGTGACACCATAATACAACCTATGTTCACTTCTTACTATCTAACGTTCACATAACAGAGCGATGATTTACCACCCCGCCTAAATCTCAAGATACCAGTACCATTGCGCTGACCATATTCCTTTATTATTGACCACACCCTTTGACACAATTATAACAATGTAAAAACCACATGTTTAAGCCAATACCTTGAATCTAACATTCACACTGATTCACTCATAATATATTCCACATACCTCCGGTATTTCTTCTACTCTATATATGCATGGAGAAATTCAACGTCAAAGCCACCACTGGATATAGACTTCATGTTTGCCAACCGCACCGTAATGGTTTCTCACCACAGAAGAGACCAGATTACAATTTTTTGCTCTGTCGGGTTCTGGATTCGTCTGTTCTATTCTACCTTCAAATCTCAGTACCTCCACCCTATACCTAGCATCAGTCATGTGACCCCTACTGATGCTGACGTCATTGTAACAATTTCAACACCATCCAATAGGTGATAATCAACAAGTATAAAATCTTCATTATAACGACATCCCCGTACACCTTAACATTATCCCATTTAAACTTACGTCCTTATCATCATATCTATTCATATGGAACGGCCAACCATGTTATAAATATTACACGTTGTATTCGACAAACCTCCCTGTCTACCCTAACTATAATTGTATTTGCCCGGTTCTTAAAAATCTGACCTTAGGTCACCACTCCAGTTCCTTCACAGTATTGCATAACCACTGGATAGCCATCAATGGCCTACAGGGCAACCCTAACACCAGTTAGCCAACCATACCTTTACATTGTAACCCTAAATGCAGTCTTTCACAGATGCTATCAACCTATGTTAAGTTCTTAAAATCACAATCTTGACAGAGACGTCATGGTTTCCTATTGATCAAATAGACGACACCCAACAAAAGTTTAGCAGTGTATGCCCAGCATTAAGTTTACAAATGTTACTCTTTTTTTACAAATATGCCGCTAACGTGAGAGCAACCCACTCATAAAGTTAATGTGAAGCATTTGGATGTGGAATGTTGTTAATTACAATTGAAATATAATAAAACCAAACCTTTTAAATCTATCTTAATTATAAATTCAGACCCTTGTCATTTGCTATTCTTTATAACTTTAAAGCCCACTTACATATTACTAATTAGTATTCTGACCAAATGATTTCAGGGATTGGTCAAGAAGACCACAAGTCGAAGGTGAAGTTCTTTTTGGACTCAACCCGATTCTGCTGGCTCTTCAACAAGGGAGGTGCTAATGTCACCAGCTGTTTATGAAGGACAGTCTAAGGGAGTTGGAGATGGGTTTAACAAGTTCTGTTTAACAAATTGCACACAGACCGTTAACTACACAGAAGTGCTACGAGACGTGGTGATCAGGGGCCTGGAGGATCCGGAAATCCAACTGGACCTGCTCGGCCACAAAAATCAGGACATGCACTTTTAGGAAGTCCTACGCTTTGTTGAAGCAAAAGAAGCCGCAAAACGATCAGCCTCACGCTTGGTCGACACGCAGAGGCAGCCAAGAGCTCATACACTCGCAAACGACTTGACCGCTTACAACGACAGCATGAACCCAGGGCAGGATCAACCGACCAGAACCGCTGCTCCTACTGCGGCAAAAAAGGGCACGGAAGGAACGCCCTACAGGACATCCGACGCACCGAATGTCCCGCATACAACTCGACGTGCACCGCCTGCCACAAGAAGCATCACTTCGAAGTGGTCTGCCGGGGGAAGTACCGCCGCAAACGAGAAGACACCAAGGTTGAGCTACAGGAAGGCGCCGTGTTTGATTCTCTCTGCATCATCAACAACACCGGCCGACGTCGCAATGAACGCTTCATTGCACTTGATCACCACCTGTACAACCAACTGTCTGACACGTGGCTGAAGCAGTCCTCTAAACCTCAGCCGTTCGTCAAACTTGGTGTGGACGTCCTCGTCGATGACTACAAACTCTTCGGCTTCGACTCTCTCCTCACCCGCACCCCTAGACACGCAGATATATAGTGCATGGCAAACACGGGGTGCCAGAGTTGTCTTGCCGGTATCAAGGCGATCCATCGCCTCGGCATCAATCAACGGGAACTGATACCGGTAACGATGGAAATGCATGCTGCAAACAAACGCGGTATAAACATCATTGGCGCCGCCATCTTGAGGTTCTCAGGTAGAACATCGAATGGAGTCCTCGAGACTCGTCAAATCGTCTACGTCACAGTTATTGACATCAAAGTGTTCCTCAGCAGGGAGGCCTGTGTTGCGCTCGGGATGATAACTGAGCAGTTACCAAAGGTCGGCGGGATCACCAGACATACAGCTGCGGATGCCACGTCCGATGCTCCCGATCATCTCCGTAACAATAGCGGCCTCATCACCGATTGTAACTGCCCGAAACGTGAACTGCCGCCTCCTCCACCCACTCAGCTGCCATTTCAGGCAACTGACGATAACTGCGAGACTTTACTGCAGTTCCTGCTAGACTACTACAAGGGCTCGACCTTCAACACATGCGAACATCAGCCACTCCCGATGATGAGTGGTCCACCCCTACAGCTCATGATTGACCCCGATGCCAAACCGTTCGCATGCCACTTGCCAATCCCAGTACCCCTTCACTGGCGAGCAGATGTAAAAGCCGGTCTCGACCGCGACGTTCTCCTCGGAGTCATCGAGCCAGTACCTGTGGGCGAGCCGGTAACGTGGTGTCACCGCATGGTCGTGTGCGCTAAGAAGGACGGCAAGCCACGCCGCACCGTCGACTTTCAGCCCCTCAACAAGTATGCCACTCGCAAGACGCATCATACTCAGCCACCCTAGTCCACCAGGCGAGATCTGTGCCACAATGCACGAAGAAAACCTTGTTCGATGCTTGGAATGGCTACCATAGTGTGCCCTTACGCGAAGAAGATCGCCCACTGACAACATTTATCACGCCGTGGGGACGCTACAGATACAGGACGGCACCACAGGGCTACATTGCTTCTGGAGACGGTTACACCCGAAGATTCGACGAAATTGTGTCAAGTTTTCAGAACAAGACGAAGTGTATCGATGACACAATCCTGTGGTCCAACGACATAACCGCGGCTTTCCACCAGGCAGTGAAGTGGCTCGATATATGTGGCAATCATGGTATCACACTCAACCCGAGTAAGTTCGTCTTTGCTCAGAACACTGTCGAATTTGCCGGATTCGAGATCACACCAGATAGTGTCCGTCCATCCCGGAAATTCTTAGAATCGATCGTCGACCTCCTGACACCCAAGACCATCACGGACATACGCGCATGGTTCGGCCTTGTCAACCAAGTGGCGTACGCGTTCGCCGCTGCGGAAAGAATGCTTCCGATCCGGGCCCTGTTGAAGCCCGGAACCACATTCACCTGGAACGATGAGATGCAATCACTTTTCGAAGAATCTAAGAGCGTCATCATCAGTGAAATCGAGGAAGGGGGTCAGAATATTTGATGCGTCACGATCAACATGCCTAGCCACTGACTGGTCCAAGACAGGAATAGGATTATTCCAAAAGCATTGTGAGTGCCGCGGCAACAAGCCTTTCTGCTGCCGTGCTGGGTGGAAGATTACGCTCGCCAGAAGTCGATTCACCCACCCGGCTGAGTCACACTACGCGCCTGTAGAGGGCGAAGCCCTGGCAGTTGCTGACGCACTAAACAAGGCCAGATACTTCATCCTCGGCTGCGAAAACCTCACCCTCGCCGTGGACCATAAGCCGCTGCTAAAGATCTTCGGCGACAGATCTCTTGAGGAGACTTCAAACACTCGTCTGAGAAACCTCAAGGAAAAGACCCTCGGATATCACCCTCAGTGCTCCAGGACCTACATTGGCTGCCGGTACGAGAACGCGTTCGTTTTAAGGTCCTGGTATTCGTGCACAGAGCTGTCAACAAGTTTGGGCCCGTGTACCTGAGCGAGCTTGTCTGCCTCTACGTGCCTACCAGGTCCCTTCGGTCAGCGGGAAATCGTCAACTTGCGAGACCGCGAACAAGGTGCAAAGTCGGAGACGCGAGTTTTATGGCAGCAGCTCCGGACCTCTGGAACGACTTAACCACATCAATGCGGGAACTAAACAGCGAAGCAGCTTTTAAAAGCGCATTAAAAACACTCTATTTTAATCGATATTTTAACTCCAGCAGCCGCAGCAGTCCCGGATCTGCGGAGTAAACTACTTGTTTTAAAAGCATGTAATGAACACTGAAACTTTTAAGAGCACTTTTAAACATTCTCTTTTAATCCATATTTTAACTGCTATTGTGACTTTTAGACTTGGCATTAAGTTTTTATCAATTATCTTTTGTTTATATGACACGATAATACTAATATTTAAAGATATATTTTTTATATTCATTTTTTTACTTAATTAATTACTCTTTTGATTTATTATTATTTTACATGTAAAGCGCCTTGAATAGTTTCTAACTAGAGTTGGCGCTATATAAGTATATTTATTTATTTATTTATTTATATCGCTTCCGTGTAGTCCACATACCAGGTGTAAAGCACCGAGCCGCTAACGCGATCTCTCGCCACCCTACCGGCAACCCCGTCAAAATGCATCTACCAGATGACGTCGCGTCCCTGCAAGACGGTGCTCTTCCCGCAGGATTACCAACACTCCCGGAACTACGCTCCTCCTTCCTGGCCGGCATCCGATGCGGTGAAGAGTTTCAGGACGATGTAGAACACTCAGTTCACGACGCCGCCCTCTCATCACTCTGCTCCCTTAAGGCCGTCACCTGGGATGGAGTCCGCATGGCAACCAATAGCGACGAGGCCATGGTCAAGCTGATGGAAATCATCGAGTCGGGGATGCCGGAATTCCGTCACGAGCTGCCAATAGAACTACGCCAGTACCACCAATATCGCGACAACCTCTACACTGTGGACGGTGTAGTTTTATACGACAGAATAGTCATCCCCCGCTCACTGCGCCTCGATGTACTGCAATCACTGCACGCCGCTCACCAGGGCATATCGTCAATGCTATCTCGGGCGGAACACAGCGTCTTTTGGCTCGGAATTACCTCGGCCATCACTGACCTCAGAAACCGCTGCAACGACTGTAACAGGATGGCCCCCTCGCAGCCCAGCGCACCACCTTCCCACCAGATACTACCGGTCTACCCGTTTCAAAGTATGTGCTCAGACTACTTTACTTACAAAGGCGTGAACTATCTCGGTGCTGTGTACCGGTATTCAAACTGGCCCGTAGTGGAGCGGTGTAGAGGTGGGGCGCAAGGCTTGATCGCTAGTCTACGGCAGATATTCGGCACCTTCGGCATCCCCGATGAGCTATCATCAGACGGCGGCCCTGAATTCTCATCATCCGCCACGCAGACTTTCCTCAGATCATGAGGTGTTCATCATCGCCTGTCTTCAGTTGCGTATCCCCACAGTAATTGTCGAGCGGAAATTGGCGTGAAAACGGTGAAGCTCTTGATAACAGGCAATACAAGCCCCAACGGCGTGCTTGATACTGATGAATTCCAGCGGGCCATACTACAGTACAGAAACACACCCGACAAAGACACTAAGTTCTCCCCGGCAATGCGCATATTCGGACGCCCTATCCGAAACTTCATCCCCATCCTTCCAAGACTCTACAAACCTCACACAACGTGGCGTGAGACACTAAGTGCACGCGAGGAGGCGCTACGGATTCGCCATATGAAGGACGCCGAACGATGGGCAGAACACACGAAGACGTTACCGCCACTCATGGTGGGCGACTTCGTCCGCATTCAAAATCAAATCGGCCCCAACCTGCGGAAATGGGACAAGACGGGGATAGTGATCGAGGTTCGGCAACATGATCAGTACGCGATCCGCGTGGACGGCTCGGGCCGCATCACCATGCGGAACCGTAAGTTCTTGAGACGATTCACCCCCGCCATCGAGCGCGCGACTCCTGGCCAACTGGGCATCAACGCCTTTCTTCCACCGCCAGTCGCCTACTCTGTAGCACCAGCGGCGCAGCAGCAATCAGCCTCATCACCGAAAGAACGCGCTCGACCGACACCTACGGCAACCGTACTGTTATCGCCCACTCCACCTGCAATGGCTCCAGCGCTTGTGACCAAGCTGCCACCCGCTCCGCCTGCGTCCCCACCCTTAGCAGTGCAACTCCTGCCGCCCCATTGCGACGTTCGGCCCGCAACGCGGCCCCGCCAACATGGCTAAAGGACTATGTTTCCACTGTTGACACTCGGTGAACTATGTTATTTCGTGTTCCTATTTTTGTTCTACTAACACAAGCCATATTATTATTTGTCGACATATCAGTCTTCAGTGGCTTAAAGACTTGGGGGGCGTTTCCCGTGTTTTTTAACGGAACAAATTTTACGATGATGCATTCAATTTCACTCTTTAAGATATCCCAGCATTCTGTTACTGTCTTATTCTTCAGTGTGTTATTCCAGTCTATCTTTGCTAAATATTTCCTTATGTCCTTATATTTTCCTTTGTGGAAATTTCTCCTGAACTGCTTTTTACTATTCCTTTCTGATTTTACTTTGATGGTAAAATGTATATGGTTGTGATCACTACTCCCCAGTGGCTCACATATCCTGACATTGTCAACTAATTCATTCTGTGAGGACAAAACTATGTCTAACACATTCTCTCCCCTGGTTGGTTCTAGCACATGTTGAGAAAGGAAACTATCTTGTACTAAAACTAAAAACTTGTGGTCCTCACTACCCATACTCTGTAGAGATTTCCATTTGATATGCCCATGGTTAAAATCCTCCAAAATAACACAGTCCCGTTTACTCACTTCCCTTATAGCGTTTTGTATTTTTTCATTCTCTTCTATGCTTATGTTTGGACTTCGATAAACTAATCCAACCGTTAACGTTGAGTTTCCTGTAACTATGTTACACCAAATAGCTTCTTTGCAATCTGCTTCTCTGTCTAATCTTATTTCATAAGCCTGGATAGATTCTTTAATATATAAAATAACTCCACCTCCCCTTCTTCCTATTCTATCTTTCCTAAACATTACATATCCTGTCAGCCCCAATTCGGCACCTGATAGATCGGTGGTTGCCCATGATTCGGTTATACCTATTATGTGAGGGTCAATATCTTCTACCATAATGTTTAGTTCATTTCTTTTGTTTACTATACTCCTTGCATTTAAACAAACACATTTATATCCAGCTTCAGAACAGTTTTCCAGACTGATCTTTGCTGAATTATGTTTGCTGTCTTTATCTATGCCTCCAGTTTCAGGCTTATCTGCGAGTCCCCCCTGCGAATTTAGTTTAAATAGATGCAACCTGTCCCACTGTCAACAGATCGCAGCAGATTCTCTGAGAATACTGCTGCCCCCTTTCCACTTAGATGGAGGCCATCTCGCATGTACATATCTTCTCTCCCAACAAAGTACCCCCATAAATCTATGAATCCCACGCCCTCTTCTTCACACATCTGCTCAACTAGTGCGTTGATCGCCATCCTCTTACAGTTTCTGTATGTTGCCCCCCTTCCTCCCATTACTGGCAAAATTCCCGAGAGAACAACCTGTTCCACTCGTCTTCTTTAGCTTCCTCACTAAATGTCTGTACTTCTGAACTATCCCAGTTGTTCCCTACTTGTCTGCATTGTTTGTCCCTACGTGTACTAGTATAGACCCTCCCTTGCCATGCCCCAATACCTGCTCTACCCTTTTGGTCACATGCTCTATCCTAGCCCCCGGTAGATATACAACAACGTCCTTCCCCTCGCATGTAGTCGTGTCGGTTTTTCTCAGAATTGAATCGCCCATAAACACTCTCTCTTTTCTCCTTGCCCCCTCAATCACTGCCTCGGAGTAGCTCCTCCAGTTTGCATGTCTGGTTGTTGTCTTTTCCTCTTGCCGTCTTCTCTCCTGTCACTTTCTCTTCCATTCCCTTCTTTCCTGTCGCGTTTTCTCTGGTGGCCGCGCTACAAATCCTGGTGTGTTATTTGGGCGTCCAGTGCATACTATGGACAGCTGTGATCCATTTCGCTCTTATTTCCCAATCAAGTGGGTTCTATAAAATCTAACAGTACACACGTTTGATAAACGATTTGTACATCGAACAGCACAACAACTTGATAGCATTGTGAAGTATATTTCACGGCGGCGCCAAAGCAAAAACACGAATTTCCCGTGTTGCGTGCCTGCAGCGAGTGTTCTGCTCTACAAACAAACCGCCACGTGCTTTTAATTTATTCATGACGTCAAAACGCAACCCCGAATTAGATGCCATAGACATCAACATAATCTTCAGGACTAACATCTCCACAGTTATCGGGAAGAGCCATTTGGCATGTGTATAATCTTAAGAGCATGCATGAATTAAATATACAGTACACACGACCACATTTAGATTCATGTCCATCTAAATATTCCGATGCATAAAACTGCGTGGGTCACTGGTGCAGTTTGAGCAATGCACGTTTCCTGGTACGACAGGTTCGTTAATGCAATGTTCAGCCGGTGTCATGTTCTGTCCGATACGTTTCCGCACTTCGATTTTCGTGGCGTCGCGAACGTGAGCCCGACTAATTCTCTACTCTACGAAAATAGCAGCACAGAAGCCTTGACAGATGCAGCTGTCGAATCGATGCTTGGCGGCACAGTGCAAGCGACATGTGACAACACGGTCACAGCTCTCGTTCCGCCAAGAGGAGGCGGTATCGCTTCCCGAGTGATATGTCGATGACGCGGGGGCGGTTTCACCGGCTTCGACGTCATAGCCACTTCCGTCGCTGTCAGTATTTTTACCGCGTCGCGGCGTGCCCTAATGTCATTAGGAGATGGTTATCCACACACCAGTTTCTGTTCCGCGCGTCCGTCTTGATTAAATACTCCCATCCTGCCTCCGAGCGTCCGTGATTCTTCCTACTCACAGTCACACAGCCGTCACAGGTAAGACAAGTACCAAGTTCGGTTCCATGGGACGGGTTCATACATAATCATAAACATAATGCGGATTTTTATTTTAGACGTAGTCTTAGACTTAGACTTAATTAGTCTTAGTTGGAGTGTAGCTACACTTAGTCTTAGACTTGGTTTATAATTGTAATTTGTAAACATGCAAACTCGTGAAGGTTTAATTAAACTTAAAATAAACTGTGACAATTATTAGTATAATTATTGCATTTTAGTGTACAATTTATTTTCCCAACTCGGTAAATTTTAACAAGGCTGTCAAGGGCACTGGTTTTAAACTTAACATCTACAATAATATACGTACATGGATCCTAGACCACCATGGGATGGGACAGCTTGTGCGAGTAGCATGTTTGTCAGCAATGCTATTGACACATTTGTCGTAGCGACGGCCGACGTAGCGTAGTAGGTCCTATTGCACAAGTGTTTATGGTTTTAAAAAACGGGTGCTTAACAATAACATAGACAGTAATCAATATGATAAAATGTATGAAAATTATTAAAAGTACGCCAAAGGGTATGTGACGACCCCATCTATGATGAATATTGGAGGCTAGGTTAATTTCAGCTGATCTTCCTTCACACATATGGCCCAATATCATCACAGTTTTATTCGCAGCATAGTGACACTCTTGACGTTAGTGATCTCCTCAACAACACTGACCCAACAACTCACACTGGTCATACGTACAGGATATCCAAAGAGGAAACAAAAAGTAAGATAGGCTTTGTAAAGAATGTAAACATGTTAAATGAGACATTATGTACAGCTTATGTATATAAGTACACTCATTTCATTATTTATAAGAGATATAGCTCCTTAGCATGATTCATATGTGATCTGACAAAGGTAGTGAAATCAGTACATGTACGGTATTTCCTAATCTGAAGGTCAAAAATAAGTCGTATTTAATGTATTTCTGACAATTATTATTTGCCCTTCCGATGGACAATTTGTTTATCTGAGGTCAAAAGTCAAATTGTCATAAATGTGTCATTTTGCAATGTAGATGTGTGCCTATTTACTGGCTTTCTAGTTCTAGTGATACATATCACTGGCTTTTCTAGCTTTATTAGCTGCAGAGTTACTATTGCATTCCAAATAAACATACATTTATACTATTTATTTGGACTTAAAATCGCAGCTTATATGATCTTATTCTGGTCTGTACCGGTATTTAATGTTGGTAGTTCCACCCTGTATGTTTTTTTTATTTAGGACTTATTAAGTTTCTGACAATTCCATTGTGTATGTTTTATTGCTGTCCAAATGTACCTGACACCCCTGAGTGAGGTCAAAGAGAGGCATTGCTTGCTGCAGTGACTGCTTTGATTGCCAGGCAGTTAAGTTGTAATAGGTTGTCCAAATTCACAGGATCTTCTTAGGGAACAGCAACTTTCTAATAAATAATTTTTTAGGTAAAACAGTTTGTGTCTGCTGGTGTTGAGTCCATATATAACCATAATAACGATTCTGGGGGCTCTCAAGTAGGTCCAAGTGAGGATCTTATCACTGGTGTGCCGAGATTTCATTCATCTGTCCAGTGAATGTGATGGCACGATTGCCCAATCAGGAGTCTAAATCTAGTCAGTCTGGAATAGCCGTGACCCGTCCATATACTGGTCTGAAGCCGGATTATGTGTGCCGATTCATGGATTACCATGTAGTTGGAATACTTGTTGCCATGACAGTGAATTCACCACACTGCATTTTGTACTGGATGTGATGTTTTGCGTGTCTAATTGTTCGTTTTATATGTCATACAAACTTGTTATTAATTAACATGCTTGGTATTCTAGTATCTATCTAACAGAGGACATAAGAGTAGAAGTTATATTTATTGGTTGATATAGTTTTTATTTTATCTGAACAATGGAGCCCAGTTAAATTATAATAGTTATTTACTTGTCTGCTTGTGCAAATTTTATTTACATCTGTAAATGTTAATTATAAGTTTTTATTTAGTAATAGTTTCCCAGCGGTTTGCAGGATTTTGTTTGTCAAAGATTCCTTTGTGGATTTACTCCATTTGAATTTTTTTCATAGAATAATTGTTTTGAAAACAATTAATAATTTTATTATGGCTGAACACAGTAGAATGGGACTATTTTCTTTACTAATTCCTTGTTTTGATAGTATGCCTGATTTTGTTGGTAAATGCATTGCAGATTACCAGGGAAACTAAGCGTAATGAGAAAAATACAGATATAGAACCGCACTATGCCAGGCAGTGCTTAACCACGTCTAATTTTGTATTAATGACGCCAGAAATACATGATTTATTTTTTCACAGCAGTAACATTAACTGCATTGAACATATTCCAGCAGTGCTCATAAACACAGGGTGTCAACAAAATCATCTCACCTGCTGGAGCACAGGGTGCCAACAAATCTCCTTCAACCAGTACAGTTTTTAACAAGAGGTTTAACAAGATTGTCATCCAGAACAAAATCCAGATGGAAAGTCAATTGTGAACAAGGGGAAAAAAGAAGTTTTAGCTTTTCGAGAGTGCAACGTTTTGTATGTGTAGGACCTATCCATCTGAAATAAATTTTGTCAACTTTTGTTTTTTAGATGTAATCATAGTGAATATAAAAGCACTAGCATTTGCATACTCAGCAGATAATTTTCCATTAGTCTGTCAGAATAAATACTTTCTCATATTATGTAACTTATACTGTTCCTTTGCTAATGTTTCTCATGCCCTCTAGTCATTCCGTCTTTCTTCATTGAGAAATATATGTTTCAGTTATCCATTCAGTATTGTAAAACTTCAGGACTGAATGCAGACAAAATATTTGGAATAAAAATTTCTTATGAGGATATTTTTTATTACCTAAGATGTTGTTCTGCGATTTTATTAAAAAATGTGGTCATTTGCAGTGTAATCTGAGGATTTTTTTCCGCAGACACCTCCCTCAAAAACTGAGGCAATTGCCTTGACGTGCATCAGCCTTGAATTAAGCCTGTTGGCCGCCTGATTCCTGCCATGATGGCTGCCTAATAAGAAGCTGTGCCTGTCAAACAGTGATGAACTGGTGATTCTAGCAGTTTTATAGCTTAATATCGACTGGGTATGAATTGATGACATTGCAGTAGTGCAAGGGATATTTGATTTATTGGCTAATCACGAGCATTGAGGAATTCCAGAGGTATGAGAGAGAGAGAGAGAGAGAGAGAGAGAGAGAGAGAGAGAGAGAGAGAGAGAGGAGAGGGGGAGAGGGGGGGAGAGGGGGAGAGGGAGAGAGGAGGGGGAGAGGGGGGAGAGGGGGAGAGAGGGGGAGAGAGGGGGAGAGAGAGAGAGAGAGAGAGAGAGAGAGAGAGAGAGAGAGAGAGAGAGAGAGAGAGAGAGAGAGAGAGAGAGAGAGAGAAGAGAGAGAGAGAGAGAGAGAGAGAGAGAGAGAGAGAGAGAGAGAGAGAGAGAGAGAGAGAGAGAGAGAGAGAGAGAGAGAGAGAGAGAGAGAGAGAGGGCAGGGAGAGGGAGAGGGAGAGGGAGAGGCAGGGAGAGAGACAGGGAGAGGGAGATAGACAGGGAGAGAGAGAGATCTATGATAAAATTGTTGCACACGTAACTTCTTTCTTCTTTACGTCAAAATTGTTTTTATTCTGCACTTCGTAGGTTTGTTGCAGCCAGGGATGTGTCCAGTTATGTAATTAATTGTAATTGTTTAGTATTACTAATCAATAATAACAATTACAGGCAAAAGGCTGTATTTGTAATTGATTCTAGTCTTGAAATGTTGCCATAGTTGTAATTTACAATACTCCTGTCAATACTTGGAATGGTTCGCAGCAGTCATCTTGGAAAGATTGAAAGGAGTAGAGGATGACTGAATGTAAGACTGAGAGACCACAAAGGGTTCATGTTACTCAAAACAAGGTGTCATCATTAAGAGCCATCCTATCTGAACAATTAAATGATTCGCAGTACAATACCAAATGTATTTCTAAAAATTTTGGTTTACTTTTGTGCTCATGCATTTCGCCGTTGGTAATATGTTGTCAAACTTTGCTGCCAGACCAGTGACTTTTCAAAGTTGCTGATCCAGACTCGACCTTGACTTCAACCGCTTTGGTCTTCTGTGTTGAGCAGTTTAGCTTTGTGTCGCAAAAGGTGGCTACTGTGGCCCATTCAGTAGCTGAGTGCTGTGGTTGCTGCATCCTGCCTCAATACTGGTGGGACGATACCAGGGAGCTCATCAATAAGTGTTAGTCGTAGGCTCACAGTAAGTTTTAAGGGCAGTGTTAAGAACCACGTCCATGAACTGTGGTGGCAGTTTTATCCCACACAGGGGCACAGTATTTTATGATTTTTATCGAAACAAATAGCAGAGCAAATGTTGACATTCTGAGTGTAGACTGGGTATGTGTGCTTCTAGCTATGATTACCAAGAATCCATAATGAGGCACCACTGTTTGTCTTTCCCACACAGCCTGGGGATTCATGCCATTCTCCCCGTGACAAAAACTATTGATTATCCTAAATCAGGGTAACCAATTAAATTGATTCTTGTGCTAAATTAAATACGAACACTTTTTCAGTTGATACAAAGCATTCGAACCAACTCCTTCCTCCGAATATATTGACACAAGTCACATACAAAAATAAAACTGGGTTGAAAATAACATACTACACCTTTTGAACTATTAGAAATGTAATTGCATCATCCAAACCACTTGCAGTGTATATGATCACATTTAATTGTTTTATTGTACGTGTAAATACATTGGAACATCACTATTAAGGCCACCTTTGGGATGATGTGAATGATGACCTGAATAGCGAGCTGACCGTATTAGTGGGACTAATATTCTATACTTTACTGTATGTGGAAATAATTTGTGACTATCCTATGGTGACCTTAATTGCAAGGTGGCTGTATTACTGAGGGAACTGTAAAGCGAGATACCACTGCACTGACAATGTGAAGTGGTGCCACCTGGTGGTAACATTTATTATGCCCTCTATTGCCAGACTCTCTTTCTCGGGTGAAATCGTGCAGCCAAGTGAGTCGGTTAAATAGGACTACCTTGCTTCCCATCCAGGGCCACCTAGGTGACAGATCAGTGCACCACAAGCCATGACCTTGCCCCAGATCCCAGCCAAGTGTTTTCCTCAGTGTCCTGTCATGGTTTACTCCATCTCACTTATAAACGATTATGAAGAACGTTACTGTGTAAGAAATACAAAAACAAACCAACCCCAGTTGATACACAAAGATAAACGTTGTTGGAGTCTTTTAAAGAGATTAATGATTCTATGTAAGGGGTCGTTCACAGATGTCGACTTTACCTGTCCGTTCAGAGTAAGCTAATTATCAATCTCCTCCCTCCCCCTAATTAGTACTTTAAAATGTCGATCATTTTCCACATTGAAAGTCATCTGTATGTACCTGTAGTTGAACTTTGTTTTCTGGTCACCTCAGTAATACAGCCACCTCCCAATTAAGGTCACCCTAGGATAGTCCTAGATTAGTTCCACATAAAATATTAGTCCCGCTAATATGGTCACGTCGCTATTCTGGTCACTTTTGTCCAGTCCCAAAGGTGACCTTAATAGTGAGGTACCACTGTACCAGGGTTATGACATGGTACATGTAAAGGATGCATGAATAACAATATTTTTTGTAACGTTTACAAACATTTATGTAATCATTATGGTTATGCAATTCACATGCGACCAACATTTGTATAATTAGTATGTGGCCATGACCACCTGTCCTGTTTTTTACGCTTCTAAAAGTACAGTTTAATCAATGAAATGGTTCACCAATGAAATGCCGAAAATCGCCTTTTTTATACCTGACTCACAATCAAAATTTTGCTTGTGACCTCCGGCCAAGCTTTACCTTTGTCACCAATGTTGAATAACGGTTGAATTACATAACTGCTGAGATCTCATAAATCAAACAATCCCACTCACAGCAACAGGTCACACAATGGATAGGTCAATAATGAATGCTCCCCTAAATCTCAAGTGTAAAGATAAAGATCTGAAGTACCCTGGTAGTTCAGTTTGCCACTTTAAGAAGTGCAGTTCATCAGCATTTCCTTTCTAGTTGGCGCAGTAGTGACGTGTTTTGAGACCCTGTGGTTTTACAGGCATAACTAACTTGTACAAGTTGAAAGGCAGTTGCGTGTTTTAGGTGAGTTCATTTACCACGAAAGCTATACATTTGTATTGTTCACGCAGGTCAGGGAGAAAATGTATTTTCTCAGGGTCAGGGAAAACGTGGAAGTTTCAATTATTCTGTTAGAAAGTCGGGGAAGTCCTTCATGAATAAAGTTGGTGAAAGTCAGTGTTTATTTTTTTTACCCATCTACACAAATCTACTTGTGATAATTTCAAGCTAGTTATAAAAAAAATCAAATACAGTAGTACAACTTTTATGACAATTTACATTATTATTAAAGTGACATAACCAAATATAGGAGCATCTCACTTCAATATTACTATAATACTACAAATACTATTGAACATTTAAACAGAATTTCAACTATACATAACAATTCCATTTGATCAGGTTGTAGATTCCACTAGTTTCTCCAGGTTTTATGGTTGCTCCCCTTGTCAACTTCAGCATGGCCCTGGTGAAGTTTTACCCCAGAGTTTTATGAGTGTTTATATAGCAAGAGACACTGGTACAGTGTGACTGCTGCATTGACTAAAGGGATTAAACTGGTTTGAAGTCAGTTCTGTCAAGTGCCAAGCTGCCAACTACCCTTTTCAAGTAAGCCTGTGGGTTTAGTAACTGCCTCCATGGTGAACACAATTCAGCCTAAACTAGAGTGGGTGTGAAAAATGGTGTTCAGACAGTTGCTCACTGGACATTTGCTCACTGGACAGTTGCTCACCAAGGAAATAAACAAGCAGACAGTTGCTCACCCTTACGAAAAAGCGGACAGTTGCTCAGCCTCAGTCTGTCAGTGTCATGACAAAAATGCAAGAGCCATGTTTTTATTTATGATGTGTTCTAATTGTAACATCTACAAACATTATTTAAATAAAACATGTGTATACATTGATATTATCTTAATATAGATTTGCAGTTTGTTTTACAAGATTGACAGGTTTGCGGTGAGCAATAATAGAACCCTGCATCGGCAATTGCAGTTCACAAACACAATGTTCGTTTATAACTTATAAACAATGTCAATGACAGGCAAGACATAAGAAGATCAGTTAGACAGTGATTGTTGTTATCACCACCATCTAGTGAATGCAAGGCATGACTTAAATAATCCTCTTTGTTGTCTGAACAGCTGTAGATCTACCTAGTCTGTGTTAGTGAGGAATAACTCAAGCTAAGACTCGATTACAATTAGCTCACTGGCTTTATAAAGCTGGCCATAAAGAATTTCTTTTGTTTTATTAGTATAATGGTAGATTTCTGGAAGAGAGATACTACACAAGTTGACACAAAATTACATAGCCGTTGTAATAGCGATGCCAAATACCGAAATTAAATTTAAATTTTCTTAAGAGTAAGCAACTGTCCACTCTTCTATTTCCTTGGTGAGCAACTGTCCGGTGAGCAACTATCCGGTGAGCAACTGTCCGGTGAGCAACTGTCCGTTGACCAACTGTCCGTTGACCAGCTATCCGGTGACCAGCTGTCCGGTGACCAGCTGTCCGGTGACCAGCTGTCCGGTGACCAGCTGTCCGTTGACCAGCTGTCAGGTGACCAGCTGTCCGGTGAGCAACTGTCCGATATGCAACTGTCCGGTGACCAACTGTCCAGTGTGCAACTGTCCGGTGTGCAACTGTCCGGTGTGCAACTGTCCGGTGTGCAACTGTCCGGTGTGCAACTGTCCGGTGACCAACTGTCCGGTGTGCAAATGTCCGGTGACCAACTGTCCGGTGAGCAACTGTCCGGTGACCAACTGTCCAGTGTGCAACTGTCCGGTGAGCAACTGTCTGGTGAGCAACTGTCCGGTGTGCAACTGTCCAGTGAGCAACTGTCCAGTGAGCAACTGTCAAGTAAGGAACTGTCCGTGATTCATGAAAAACATCCTGATGTATTTGTACTTGAGCCAATAATGAACTGTCCACCAAGCAGCAGTAGAGCAATGTGGTTTAATTAGACTCTAATATAATCCACCAAGTTATGTGGCATGGACTAATAATTATTGCTTTTGTCTTTCATTCCAGTATGATATTTAAATATAAAATGGAACATATATGTTCTTTCCTTAGTCAGTGTAGTTAGTAAATTGTACTAAATATGGTATATACGATATAGATATATTTACTGTAAATATTTATGGAATTTTTATACTTTATAATACTTCTCTAATGATGATGATGATGAAAGTACTTGACATTTTCAAATATTATTTCCAATACTTTGGGCATGGGTATCAATAAATGGGAAGTTACATTCACCTGTCGTGTTTAACTTCTCGAGACTGAGTCAAACAATTGTACTTACTGTATTTATGCATACAGTGCATTATACCTTAATGTTCTGATGAAAAATATAATAGTAATTGCTTCAAATGTAATAGTAATAGGACAAATTCAGCATGTAATAGTAATATGAAGGAATCAAAGTAATAGTAATAGATTACATTGCAATGCCATTGGCCCCAGGCCTAAAAGATGCACAAATGTAACAACCACAGGTAGTGTACTCATTATCACGTGTCGTTCACGGAGACCAATTCACCTGTTGGCAGGGTGCAAACATTTCGTCTCACACCATCGTCAAAACATTGTTTCAGGAATGCCTGGCTCGGATAAAGTCGATCCACCGAAGACAATGACGCTCGTGTTCATGTATGGAACATTGAAACGCAGCGAGGCGAACCACTACCACCTTAAGAGGGCAGAGAATGGCCTAGCAGAGTTCGTTGGGCAGGCTCGTACGGAGATGAAGTACCCACTCGTGGTGGCCACAAAGTACAATCTGCCATTCCTGTTGTGGGCGGAAGGAAACGGGCATGTAAGTACCACAGAAGCTGCTCCGTATGCTAATTTTGTTGGACCGTTGCCAACGTTCTAAGGTTCAGTAGATGGACCCAGTTCGTCATTGTTTGTATAGGTGACAATCGGAGTTATCTGTATGGCCTCTATTAAGCTTTGCCTCGCCAATGATGTTTACATATTAGGCATGATTAACCAGAAACCAGATCGTTAATCCATTCAAGAATGTTTACATAAATTATATTATGTGCTTTATATTAATACTGGGATGGCTTGACGTCTGCTAATTCAACCTTTCCAGAATGCAATTCTGTTAAAATGATATGTTAAAAGTTGCATTCTGAGTTCCTCCATGTTTAAAATATAAATTTCCAGCGAGCTCCATGTCCCATAGACTACATATCATTTTCCTCAACTCCATATAAACTTGTTTTCACATAATATGCCTTTTTAAGATAAAATCGTGCAAAAGACGAAACATTATTTCGGCTAATCAACTTTTGTTAATTCGCTGGTTGGACATAATCGACAGTTCCTGCAGTTAAGGGGGTGATGTGTCAGACATGTGCAATAGTAAATTCTAAAAGTATTTTTGAGGCGTTCTGCGGACACTTTCTTTTATGTTCACCACAAAATTCAACCAGTCGTGAAGCGTTTCCCTTTATTTAGACAGCTTATGAAACGCTTCACAACTGGTTGAATTTTGTGGTGAACGTAAATGTAAAAATGATTGCTGCAAAGTGTCTGTAATGGATTTTGTAAGAAACATGAAAAATAGCGACATTTTGGTGCGTCTGTAAACTGCGGAACGCAGCGGAACATGTCACTAATGTCAAATCTGTCTGTATGTGCTTTGAATCAGACTTGTACTTCACGCATAGTTAAATATTCATTTAATACACCCTGTCCAACAATATGAAGGCATAATATATAGATTAAGTTACACTTTTATGAGATGGAACATTGATGGAACGATTGACACCTACCGGCGGTTCCGGCAGTCACTAGCGAAATTTCACTGTCGATCCGCGATGTTCCATCACATAGAAATATACCTTAATCTCGATATTATGCCGCCATATTGCCAGATAGGTTTTATTACATGAATATTTAAAGGTACTCAACCAATTTGATTGTTTTGCTCCTCGCATTTCTTAGTAATTTCACACAAAAACAGAGGAATCAAGTACTCCCAATGATATCCAAGTTCGTTTATGCATACGTATTAGTTCATTTAAAAAAAATTTATACAAAAACTGCGAATTAGTAAAAATCGGATTCGGTTTTTTGCTTCAATTTTAGCTGAGTATGGACATTGAACTTTGCATGGAATCGTGTTCTTGTCTTCTCGTGATTACGAATTATGGGCGATATTGACCTTTGACCCCACCCTTTGGCGCTGTTGATGTTATGGAATTCCGAATTTAGGCAATGAGTGGACATCCACGAACCTATATGCCACCAACAGGGCAAAATGGGATAAATTAGACAGACAAAAACTACCCATGCATAAAGGTGTATTTCTATTTGGGAACGACTATGGAACGAAACAAAGTAAACAGAAGGAGTTGGCAACTGTGCCAGTGGACTGTGGCCGTGGGCCGTTGCCCGTGCCGTGGGGTCAGTCACAACGTCAACAGATGAGATGCAGCGTTCGCAAAGGTTCTTCCAGACAGGTTTGTAATTTCGAATTATTCAGCTATAATCACGTATATTAATGTTGCTTATACTATATTTATTTGATTGTTTACCTTTTAGTGAATGGCAATGGCGGTATGGGCGGCCTGGCTGGGCCCTGTTTACTATAGTATAGACTAATATCAGCTAACAGTACGACGCTGTGGCGTATACCTATGTCAATGATAGCGACTATATTATGTCTATGTGGTAGTAGGCTAGTAGCCTAAGTAGGCTTGGGATAATAGTAATAGTGTAAATGCATTATAAATGATCCGTAACGATTATAATTATTGAACCAATAGTAATAGGTTGAATAAAAACAATACAGTATGTACATAATTTACTAACAACAGTAATGTAATAGTAATTTAACTAATCTATTACTTTTATATAAAAAATTACTATTATTGGACATTACAAAATTTAATTTGAATTCAATTGTATGTAGTCTTGGTATTTAATTAAAATGAAAAGATTATTCCAGTAGTTTTACCAAGTTTTTGGATTGCCCCTTCTGTGAGTTTTTGTTATGTTCAGAAAACCAGCGCCCCTCAATACCGTGAAAATTAATGCCCATAACATGTATATATACAGTCATTTGCAAAAGTTTAAGACCAGGCACGATTTTTAAGCATTTTGTGGTATGGCATCAGATTGCATCAGATAATGTCTGGATTGCATCATCCTATTTGGGCCTTGAAGCAATACGCCTAGTCAGTACTTCCAGGTCATTTGTTTGCTGCTGTCAGTATCGGTTAGGTATTTTTTAAGTTTTGTATTCATCCCTGAAATGGGCAAAAAATCGTCTTTGACAGAGGTTCTAAAGGCACAAATAGTGACTCTACATGGAGAAGGATATACAGAAAGAGACATTAGTGCTAAATTACGTTATTCCAAGACAGCCGTGCACAATGCCATCGTCAAATTCAATACTGATGGCACTTTTCTTGACAGTAAAAGGAGTGGTTGTCCACGGAAAACTACGCTCAGGGATGACCACGCAATGAGACGCATCGTGATGCGCTCACCAATGAGCTCATGCAAGAAAATTCGGGCTACTTTAATCTTAAAAGGTACGGAAATAAGTCTCAGTACTGTTTCGAGACGTCTCAGCAAGGAATTTGGGCTCAAGTCCCGCAAGCCGGTCCGGAAACCACGCCTGACACCTGTGATGAAAAAAAGAGACTGGACTTTGCCAGACGACATCGCCACTGGACTCTCGTGCAGTTGAAGAAAGTGTTCTTCTCAGATGAATCGACCATGCAACAGTTTATACCTCGCAAAGGCACGTTAGGCGGCCAGTAGGTAAGTGATTTGATGAGAAATATACAGCAGCCACAATGAAACACCCGCCAAGTCAGATGATTTGGGGTGCCATGTCATGTTTTGGCCCTTCTGGTCTGTATTTTATTCCACCTAACACCACTATGAATGGACCTAGGTACATGGAGTTGCTGAAGGAGAAGCTGAAACTACATATGGACATCCACAAGTGTAAGATTTTCATGCAAAATGGCGCTCCTTGTCACCGATCCAAGGTAGCCACTGATTTCCTCAAGAAGAACAAAATCTCCGTGCTGGAATGGCCCAGCCCAGATCTCAATCCCATTGAGAAGTTGTGGACTATAATGAAGGATAAGG
Organism: Escarpia spicata; assembly: GCA_963995525.1. NCBI lineage: Eukaryota > Metazoa > Annelida > Polychaeta > Sabellida > Siboglinidae > Escarpia > Escarpia spicata. The sequence goes on along the minus strand of OZ023209.1, from coordinate 59,346,920 downwards.
TGGCAGACAAACAACCATCAAGTGCTCAAAACTTGAAACAAGCTATCAAGGACGTTTGGGTCACCGAAATCACCCAGGAGTACTGCGAATCTCTGGTTTCTAGCATGTCGTATCGCATCCAGGCGGTCATTGACAGCAAAGGAGGCCACACTAAATACTGAAAAGTAGAGACACTGACACTTTTGGACGAAATAAAGTTTCACATTATGTTGTACTACGTTAATTTGGCGAAATAAACTAATATAATGTTATGTGAAGGCCAAAAAATCATAGTTTTGTCAAATTTCTTCAAAAAATCATGCCTGGTCTTAAACTTTTGCAAATGACTGTATTATAGATAGCTTTTGACCGTTGGCATTTGGCAGGTGGTCATTCGTTGCATTGCAACTTTTGCAAGTACATTAAAATGATTATTGTTAGAAACAATCAGTGCTGACTATTAATACATGTATTATATTTTCAGAACTCGAAGTGTGTCAACACCACATGCAGATGTATGCTTCAAAGTTCACTTTCAGGTAAACAAGTGTTGTCAAATGTGGTTATTCTGTCACCAAACCTGTTTTCAAAATTATAAATACAAGCAATAAACAAGTATGTCATAGGCAGATCCAGGCGGGCCTGGGGGCAGGTGCCCTCCTAGACCTTAAGAATTTGGCGTGTCTGCAAATCTTTTATAATGGGCCCAGGTGACTGTCCTCCCAGACCGTTTGAAGTGTGACCCAGTTTAGGTGATAATAATAAGCTGAAGTTATGGCGTCTTCCAATATCACCGCTCCAGTGGAGCGGGTGATGTTATGGCGTCTTCCAATATCACCACTCCAAAAGAGCGGGTGATGTTATGGCAGCGGGGTAGCGACAACATTTAGACTACATCATTTGGTTCGGCCGCCAGTGGAGGTTTTTGTGCCCCCCAGACTCAATTTCTGGTTCCACCCCTGTATGTGATAGTTTTGTTTGTCTGCATGAGGATTTTGCAGTAATGGGTGTCCTCGTTAAATTGCATATTGTTGTTAGAAATGCATGTGAATTAAAGTAAAGACTATGTAAAGTAAAAACATTTTATTGAAACTATTTGATGAGATTTACTACAAAATAATGAAAAGTACAATACAACTACAGGTACAATCACTGCACTTGATGTGTATAATGTAATAATTTGTAATATTACATATACATCACATGCACATAAAATGCAAAACAATAGAAACAAAAATTAGGAAGAGGTTGAAAAAATGTCAGGTACCGGTATATATATATAAAAAAACTAACAGATACTTTTATCAAGATTCTTTGTTACAAAAAAAAACACTAGTACACGTGATGTCAAATGCTAGTTGTAGTTTATACATGCCTTGTATGTTTACAACTTACAAAATTAGTGACTAAACAATTATGTGGATTTAAAAAAAAAAATTAGTATCGCATGCCCATAAAATGTAAACCAATGAGAAAAAATTACTTAGGAAGATGTTTAGTTGAACAAATGTAATATGTACATATCAAATAAAAATAACTATTATTATATAATTGTTTTTTTAACAAAGAATCATAATTTATGGTTCTCTGTTTAAAAGAAAAACATCAATATGATATAAAATATAAAAAAACTCACAAATAATAGTAACTGGACTAGTCAGGGTCATCGCCATGTGACTGAGAATTGCATGTACAATCACTACATGGTTCATTGCTCAGGTTTACTCAGCTGTATGAAGAGTACCGGCTACAGACCGCAATATTTTTGTACGAATAGTCTTCGCATATTAATTTAAGTGTGGCTGAATGCTTCCCACATAAGTCGAGATGGTGTTCGATTTAACAGGTCTGCCAGGGAGTAAAATGTAAAGCGCTTTGAGCAATCCAGAAGACTACACCGTATCAGAACTAACTTTGCTCAAGTTTTGTTTATAAAATAATCATTACAATGTGTACAGGTGTATAATCATCATGCAAAGTGAAAATGTAATGTAAATTATTTGTGAAAATGTGAACCAGTGATAAAAAAGAATAATTTATAAATATAAAACGTGGCATAACAGTCCTCATCATACATAGAGAACTTAAACAAGTAAAATGCTGTCGTCATTGTATCAACAGATTGTTGTTGAAAAATGTGAAAAGGCTTTCAATACCATTACTTCATCACAAACTTGTGTTGTACATAACAAGTATCTGGTGTATGTTGCAAGAACTCAGCTTGCTGCCACTGACTATCAGCAACACAAAGACAATGAAACCCTACCACTGTAACAATGCTGGATAATTGATGTATTTTTTCATGGACACTGCTAAAAGTTAAGGTTGAATTGAATACAAATACCGTGTATTATTGACTTTTGATAAATGTGTCATCACATATAAAATATAATACATGTCAGAGCTATGCTAATTGTCATTTTGTCTCCGGTATAGGTAGATGCGGATGTACAGCAAAATGTCAGGAAGCTGGTATGCAGTACCATCGAAGACAACGAACACTTACAGTGATGTCATCGATATCCAAACCGATGTAGTTCACCAAAGAATGCTGGACACTGACCCTGTCTCACAGCATCAAGAGTTGTTGCCCGAAGACTCATGCTATATCTGCCAGACCCTGGTACCCACCATTCCATCACGAACTGCCGAGCTAGTCGAGCAACCTGCATTCTACATTGGTTTTTAGTGAGTTAAGCTAACTGACTGACCTGGAAGCCAGTGTACACCCCATCGGCACTGGGGAATCTGTCACGGATGCAACACACGACACAATTGGGATCAGTCGGTGGACATTCACACAACATACCATTAATATGCAGCATGCTGCATGGCTGTAGAATCTTGTGCGAGATCCTGGACAAATACAGCTGCCCAGTATGCCATATTAACTTGGAGAATTAGTGGTACTAAGCACACTAGTCCAATCTCCTGTAAAGAAAAGCAGATATTCAGTAAACAAAAACAGGTATCAGTGTAGAGTTGGGAGTAAATAATTATGGAATGTTCATTCTCATAATCAGTAAATGTAAAATAATGTTTCATGTGTGACCTGCAGCATTTCACAAGAAAAACGGCAGCAAGAAATGTGCTACTACAGCTGCATCTATACATGTTTATATCTTAGGAACAGTCAGTGTTTACCGGGGTTGTTCCAGAGGAGGGAGGGGGTGGGCTGATACAGCATGCAGACATTAGTAGAATATGCTCTTTTTCAAAATGGTGAAAAATGTTAACTATTTTGTTTTTACAGGGTGTTCAATGTGATTACAGGAATTACAAATTGTTCAATTTCATTACAGTGATGCCTGATCTTTGTCAATATTATAGACTGATTTGAATTCTGCTAATCAGTAAAGCGCATTTATATTTTTTGTTTTGTTTTCAGTATACAAATTCATGTCAGTGTCTGCCATGTGTAACTACTACACATATTCATGTTTGACATTTTAAGGTTCTGCCTGAGGTTAAATGGTCAAGGTGAATGTTGGAAATGACAAAATGAGGTGTTATTGTGACGCTAACAGTATATTTTCCTCGCCAAATATTCAAAGGTTCATAACATGTATGTTTACCTTCTTCAAAAATGAATAATTTATTTTATAAACTTGTTTCTGAGTCATCGCCATATGCTAAATACTTTTAGAGGTGTATTAATATGTCGGTGCTGAAACACTGTGGACATAATATACAAGTACAGAAGTCAACCTAGTTTTCCATGTTAAAGATGTTATTATTAAACTGTGTATGAAAACAAATGTACTGGTATATTTAAATGTGCACATTAAAATTTGTTGATACCTTATACATGGTTGATTGTTATAAATTTGAAATTACCTGGATTGATCAAATGTGGGCCTCCCGTAGACTATGTATCCTCCCTGTGTCCGCCTGACCCAGGTGACCGTCTTAGCTCCTCTTCTGCCTCCTCTCATTCCCATTCTTGGGTTGCAGTGTGGCCTCTAGCGACATCATAATTCAAGTTACGCATTATGCATTCATTTTGCGTCTCTGAGCTTGGTTTCCAAGGATTTAGGCGCAATAGAAGTTATCTTGTTATTATTATCTTGTTATTATATATTGCTGTGGTGAGAATATATACACATATTGATAAATACACAAGTATAGCTGGCATATGTCAGTTGAAAGGTATCACAGGATACCAATTACATAAACTATAGCCAGGCACCAAGGACCACAACGGAAACAAGTACGAGCATTATCTTGTGTAATCCTTATATATGGTGTAGTCTAGCTGTATTTATATTTAATTTATTTACACGTTTACATTTTTATATTGAATAAACTCTTCATCACCATCATGGTTGTCATATAAAAAATCTCCATTATTTTGTTTAAACTACAATGCAAATCAACAACATTTTGCAGTAATAGTTTCAAAATGTGAGTCACAAAACACTGTTTTAATAATTATAATCACCAACATAATACTCCCGTGTTTGACATTCTGTTGCACAAAATTACGGATGCTCCCTGACTAAGTTACTTGAACCATCAAAAGGGGCCTACTGCCAAACCAATGTTACTTGTCATTTCACACCCTCACGTCGTCTACTCTCTATATGTATTGTCGCAATAACAGTTTATTAACAAGATCCTATGTAACCAAATACGATGCACATCAAATAGTATGCTCATTGTCACAGCCTCCGAGTCTGACTGAATCTCTGGTTGATATGGTCAAGGTAGTGTGTTGGTTGAGGACCTTTAAGTATGTATGAAGTATCAGTCTGATGCGAAGCGCCAGTGACTACCTGGTACGCACAATTCGATTGTTAGGCAAATAATGTTATTTTAACAGCGTGATTTACATAACAAGCAAGCCTATGTATTTGCAAACTAACTATATGTGCACTTAGCTACATGTCAGTGTTTCTATTTAATCAAAACCAGAATTTATCATCCACATATCTCATTTGTTTACCCTGTCTGCGTGAATTGTTCACAACATGTGCGAGACATAGTTTATAATCTCGTTGACAGAAGAGTTCGATTGGAAGGTAAAAATAGATCGACATCTTGGGAAACTCCACCTTCATTGTTTGTTAGCAAATGCATCATTTATAACGTATAACGTATCAAATCACACAAAGTGACACATATGATAACAAACTAATAAGCAAATATTGTTCATGGTATACATTAACTTTCCTAAAATGTGTTAGAAATGGTAAATAACTCAGAATGCAACTTCAAAAGATCTGTTAAGTCAACCTTTCCCGCATGCAGTTCTCACTCAAACAAGGTGTTTTTGTCACAAAGAAAAATGGGGCCAGAATTTCAACAAAATGTACAACAGACTGTTCAAACCCTTCTTGAGGTCAGCCATGGGAAACTACTCTTGATCCCACTGTATTCCTGGTCCTATGGAAATTGGTATACACTGTACAGGGCCAATTTACATAATATAAAAACAAATATTTATAAGTAATGTAAAGAAAGATGATAATTGGACCAAAGGACTTGTTGTTTTTTGGCTACAGATGTCTAAAATGGTGCAAAAACAATGTTGTAAATATGCCATCTCAAAATAAATTTCACGTAACTTTTATCAGGCAAAATACACAAAAACTGACCCTGATCTACCCAGTAATGCTGTTATTCTGGAAGTTAAAAATAGGTTTGTAACATCGATTTTGCCTGAAAATAATTGTGGGAAAATTGGACCTGTACTACCGCCTTTGTCTGGATACAAGGCGTCTGCATGTGAGATATTTATGTTATTCCATTTTCTACATCGGCAAGGCATCATGGTTATCAATATTATAACGTAGCGGCTTTCTGTCATTGATTAATCAATCTATAAATAAGATATCGAGCTGTTTCGTCATTGGCAATGTTTGGCATCCATTGCGATACATAGTTGGTATGACGCATTGATTTAAAAAATTATAACAATAACATATTCCAGTATCAACTGAACTGTACATGTTGCTTGATGTTTTATAATCGTAACTATGCCTTTTACTTATTCATTTTTATTTACTCGTATGTATACATATGGACTTTTGTCAGAAAAAAACGTTATTATTATTACTTTCAAATTGTAATAAGTTGTCTAATTATACAAATTATATTAATCAATATTTTATGCATTCAACAGTTGCTGCGGTATTGATAAACAGTAATATTATTTGGGTGAAAAACATGATTAATTCTGGAGGCTTTCAAAGCCTTTGATGTAAGCCAACAGAACTAGAACCATATGTTTCTCTTGACTTAGAAACTGGTTCTTAAATTTTCGAAATACTTTCCATACTTGTGTTGTTTACTTTTATAATAACTTTAAAACGTCTTCTGTGTTGTAATTCACAAAAGACTTGTACTCTGTGTAATACTCAGGAATCATGAGATGGATGTCAGTTGAAACAATAAATAATTTCTTATTTGCAGCAAATACAGGGAGAAGTGTATCGCATAGACGACAAGATGTCAAACTGGTTGGACGACTTTGAAGGTCATCCCACGTTCTATGAACGCGACAGGTTAAAAGTGATCGTAACTGAAGAGATGGACCAGGATGCAGAAGTGACTGATGGGAAAGCATCAAAGTCGCACGAACGTTCGGTGGAATGTTGGGCATACTTCCTGAAGAACTACCCTCCGCACACGCTCAGACGCACCACTTATAGTGATTACAAGAAAGACGCAGTAGACGGGAAGTTATACGTGGAAGAGTGAGTACTTATGTTATAATGTTCAAATAGGGTTTTTGTGTTTATAGGGTACATAATTTAGTAGATGCAGCATACATATTTTTAACAAAATAAACTATGTGTACACAGTACTACATGCATTCATGGGTGTATATGGTGTTATCTGCATGCACACGCATGTATGTACATACACGGTCACCTCAGTAATACAGCCACCTTGCAATTAAGGTCACCCTGGGATAGTCCAAAATTACTCCTGTAACAGTTTAGGCAGTTAGTCTTGCTAATAAGGTCACCTTGCCATTCTGGTCACTTGTCTAGTCCCGGAGATGACCTTAATAGCAATGTTTCACTCTATATATATATTTTCGCCTATCACACGAGTACGAGAATGCTTTATCCTTTGGTTTTCTGGTACGCCACTGAGCTCGGATTGTCTGAGGATACTGGCGCGTTAGAAGTTATTTATTATTATTATATATATACACCGTATTTGACCGCATTACCACCCATACACGCATTATCGCCCACCCCCTATTTCCCAAAAATTTGGGTTAGCCGCCCACCTGCTCGCATTACCGCCCAGCAATGATGACAGATGGATGATCATGTGACATTCCGTAGTCACGAGGAAGAATGAAAGTAAAATCACCAGCACCCGGATGTCCTAGAACATTGTAAACTTTGTGGCGACACCAGCCGTATTTATTCATATTCGCGTGGGGGCGCAGTCAGAGCCTGACTTGGTTTTGCGAAGCTTGCGAACAAAGGTCAAACCCACCGAAGGAACTTGAAGTGTGGAAGTTTAACGAAGACGAAATTAACTCGGAATAATTTACAATGCACAGCGAGCATTACAAAATCCTGATGGACAAACTACGAATGAATTGAGAACGAACGTTTCGTGAAGCTGGCCCTGGAATCAAGTGGGAATCATTCTTTCCTACGACAATCCATACTTAAATCGATCCATGAAACGTGTATAATTACGACACAATCTCTAAGCTAAAATGCACTCTGGATAAGTCGAACTTCTTCTTCATTTTTGTGAAACATGGCAACTAAAAACAAGCCAAGAAAACAAAATTTATGCATTCAACATTAAATGCCTGTGAAAGATCTCGGGCGTACACTGGAGCGACCATGTGACGAACATAGATGTCCGAATACGATCAGGACAACCTCTGGCATCATCTACTATCTGCAGAAGACGAATGGCGCGGCCATGTAACAAGGCTCCCACCTACTAGACCTGCCCAACAAGCGCTGTGGTGGATACCAGCTGGCCAGAGAAAGAGGGGACGACCAAAAATGAACTGGCGCCAAACAATCGACCGCGACCTACAGCTGGTCAACAAAAGTTGGAGCGACGTCAGAACACTAGCAGGCGACAGATCTGGACGGCGTGCTTTGGCTGCCTCGTGCGGGAGCCTCTAAGTTGGAGTCAGAACACTAGCAGGCGACAGATCTGGACGGCGTGCTTTGACTGCCTCGTGCGGGAGCCTCTAAGTTGGAGTCAGAACACTAGCAGGCGACAGATCTGGACGGCGTGCTTTGGCTGCCTCGTGCGGGAGCCTCTAAGTTGGAGTCAGAACACTAGCAGGCGACAGATCTGGACGGCGTGCTTTGACTGCCTCATGCGGGAGCCTCTAAGTTGGAGTCAGAACACTAGCAGGCGACAGATCTGGACGGCGTGCTTTGACTGCCTCATGCGGGAGCCTCTAAGTTGGAGTCAGAACACTAGCAGGCGACAGATCTGGACGGCGTGCTTTGACTGCCTCATGCGGGAGCCTCTAAGTTGGAGTCAGAACACTAGCAGGCGACAGATCTGGACGGCGTGCTTTGACTGCCTCATGCGGGAGCCTCTAAGTTGGAGTCAGAACACTAGCAGGCGACAGATCTGGACGGCGTGCTTTGACTGCCTCATGCGGGAGCCTCTAAGTTGGAGTCAGAACACTAGCAGGCGACAGATCTGGACGGCGTGCTTTGACTGCCTCATGCGGGAGCCTCTAAGTTGGAGTCAGAACACTAGCAGGCGACAGATCTGGACGGCGTGCTTTGACTGCCTCATGCGGGAGCCTCTAAGTTGGAGTCAGAACACTAGCAGGCGACAGATCTGGACGGCGTGCTTTGACTGCCTCGTGCGTCCCTAAACGCGGGAGCCGCTAAGTCTAAGTAAGTAAGAGGTGATAATGTGGATCTATGTTAATGCCATGTCTGCATAACCACTCACCCCCGCACTTTTAGAATATCTCGACCTAATCACCCATGGATGATAATGTTATCAAATACGGTATATATACGGTATATATGCTTGTTATTTCATCATCCAAATCGTTGATGTATATTAAGAATAATATAGGACCTAATACTGATCCCTGTGGTACCCCACTCAATACCGATTTCCAGTTTGAAGCCTCCCCATCAACTACTACACGTTGTCTTCTGTCAATCAGCCATTGTTCTATCCAGTTTATTATACCATTTCCTATGCCATGGGCCTTTAGTTTAAGCAGTAATCTTTGATGTGGTACTTTGTCAAAAGCCTTTTGAAAATCTAAGTAGACGATATCTACTGGTGATCCCTCATCTACCCACTTAGTGATGTCTTCCAAAAAACATAACATATTTGTTAAGCATGACCTCGCTTTAAAAAAACCATGTTGAGATGGGTTTATCAAGTTTTGTTTAACAAGAAAATCCACCATGTGATCTTTAATTAGTCTTTCTAATAATTTACAAATCACTGATGTTAAACTCACTGGTCTATAGTTCTCTGACTTGTTTCTCGAACCTTTTTTGAATAACGGTATAATGTTTGCTTCTTTCCATTCTAAAGGAACCACTCCTTCTTCTAATGACAAGTTGAAAACTGTTGCAAGTGGTATGCTAATTTGTTCTACAATTTCCAATAGTAGTTTGGGTGGAATACCATCCACTCCAGGTGATTTATTATCCTTCATAGCCCTTATTTTCTTAGCTACCATTTCCGAGGTTACAATTAATTGTCCTAAATAGTCTGAATCTGCCCCCTTGAACTTAGCCTCTGGTATTGGCAGTGAACTAATATCTTCCCTGGTAAACACTGAACTAAAGTACTCATTCAGGTCTTCTGCCATTATGAATCCCTCTGATATTATATTTCCAGCACTATCTTCTAGAGGACCGACCTTATCTTGAACTTTCTGTTTGCTTGGAACATATGCATAACAACTCTTGCTGTCATGTTTTATATTACTAGCTAATTGTTGTTCATAGCTTCTCTTTGAATTTCAAATTTCAGTTGTAGCTTGGTTAAGTGCTTCTTTATAATTGTTGTAGTCTTCATTATTTCCAGTACATCTATATGACTTCCACATCATTTGTTTATACTTAATTTTTCTAATGGCTTCTTTCGATAAGTGTTTCTTTTTGGACCGTTTTCCTTGTTTTTTGAAGGATACAAATTTATCGATTATGCACTTAATTTCACTCTTTAATATATTCCAGCATTCTGTTGCAGTCTTATTTTTCAGTGTCTTATTCCAGTCTATCTTTGCTAAATATTTCCTCATGTCCTTATACCTTCCTTTGTGGAAATTTCTCCTATACTGCTTTTTGCTATTCCTTTCTGATTTTACTTTGATGGTAAAATGTATCTGGTTGTGATCGCTACTCCCCAGTGGCTCACATATCTTGACATTGTCAACTAATTCATTCTGTGAGGACAAAACTATGTCTAACACATTCTCACCCCTGGTTGGTTCTAGCACATGTTGAGAAAGGAATGTATCTTGAACTAAAACTAAAAACTTGTGGTCCTCTCTCCCCATACTCTGTAGAGATTTCCATTGTATATGCCCATGGTTAAAATCCCCCATAATAATACAGTCCCGTTTGCTTACTTCCCTTATAGTGTTTTGTATTTTTTTATTCTCTTCTATGCTTATGTTTGGACTTCGATAAACTAACCCAACTGTTAACGTTGAGTTTCCTGTAACTATGTTACACCAAACAGCTTCTTCGCAATCTGCTTCTCTTTCTAATTTTATTTCATAAGCCTGAATAGATTCTTTAATATATAAAATAACTCCACTTCCCTTTCTTCCTATTCTATCTTTTCTAAACATTACATATCCTGTCAGTCCCAATTCAGCATCTGATATATCGGTGGTGGTCCAGGATTCGGTTATACCTATTATATGAGGGTCAATATCTTCTACCATAATGTTTAGTTCATTTCTTTTGTTTACTATACTCCTTGCATTTAAACAAACACATTTATATCCAGCTTCAGAAGAGTTTTCCAGACTGTTATTTGTTGATTTATTTGTGCTGTCTTTATCTATGCCTCCATTTTCAGGCTTTTCTGCGAGTCCCCCCTGCGAATCTAGTTTAAATAGATGCAACCTGTCCCACTGTCAACAGATTGCAGCAGATTCTCTGAGAAAACTGCTGCCCCCTTTCCACTAAGATGGAGGCCATCTCTCATGTACATATCTTCCCTCCCAACAAAGTATCCCCATAAATCTGTGAATCCCACCTCCTCTTCTTCACACATCTGCTCAGTTAGTGCATTGATCGCCATCCTCTTGCAGTTTCTATACTAATCATAAACATATTTTTTGATTATTACTTTGTAGAGTTGTTCGTATGATTACCGACACTCGGTAAGTGTGACTTAGTTGTATTATCCACAACAAACTAAAACAGTTCTGATCACAACTATAAATTTTAATTTACTTCAAATGTCAGTATGTTTTCTGCTACTTCTGGTATAATCTCACTTAACTGACTCTCGCCCGGCTGCGTGACTGCCAGGAAGATAGTCTGGCTCAGAATCGTGTTTTGACTGCTCACTGCCAGTTAGCACGTCTATCCCCCAGAATGTTTATATATTATGTATATTTTCGATAACGAAATTAAATTACAAAATAGTGCTCGAAATAGTATTATACAAAATAAAATGAATCTTAAATTAAATGAACACAAACAAAAGTTTCGAGTACTCTGTGGAATTTGAACCGAGGACCCTAAAAATAGCAGCTCAACACACTACCGATTTAGCCACCAACATCAGCACGTTTTGGTTATACTTTGGCGACTACATAATATATTATATTAGCAGTCCGACCGTTGCGCGAGACATCGTTTGCACTTTGTTTAGTAAAATTTGTCCTTGTTTGGTATTTATATCATGCTTATTCACACTTAGTCTTTTGTTTCTGCTCGAGCATAAACAAAGAAAGTCAATACGGAATCTTCGACAGCCATGAGAGCTGCCACCTAGTGAATATGCATGTGATTAAAAGGCACTAAACTACAAAAAAAGTTTAATGTCGGTTTATTTTGTGTGTGACATCTTTCAATGTAAGTTTAATTTTGAATAGTTGTTATAGTATAGTATTATCTGATAAAAATGTATCCTTATTTAATTTGTTATTTCATAGTTGGCCTGAAAGCCAATCATCGTCTCTACCCGAACCTGGGGTAAAGCCCCCTACCGGTAACATTGACTGGAGCTTAATAATCCAGGCTGTAGTCTACTTCTGGTAGTCTTCATCAAGGACTGAACTGTGATACCATATTCGTTCTGTTAAGTGTACAAGCCATAATTAGCATACCCCCTTTTAGCAGTGATTGAAACTGACAATGATCTCAAACCTTGACTGTTGAATCCATCATTGTAGTTTCATTTCTACCAATGCCACACTAGATTCTGTTTTTGATAATAATAGGACAAGTTTTTGATGTTCAGCCAAGTCATCGATAGTGTTTCTTACTTGTCTTGTGTTGTACTTTATACAATGTTCTCAAGATTCTTTGTAGGCATTTTGTCTTGAAAGCTTGTAGCCTCCTCTCAGTTTCTGTGTTCCAGGTTTCACATCCATAGATTAGTATGACTATCACTGGGCTCTTGAATAGTTTGAGCTCTGTTGATATAGTGATGTCGTTGTTATTCAATATTTGTTTAAAGGGAAATAAAAGACAGTTGTTTGGGCCTATGTATCTAAGAGTTAATAAAAACTAACCATTTGCAACTACAATCAAGAATATTATAACAGTAGGTTACTACAATAACCTTGTTAAATATACAGAATATTTGTTGTATGGACAGCACCATTTTAATAGGCAGCCTGATGTCATTAGTGCCTACTTTTTCCAGTTCACCGGTCACTAAACTGAATCAGGCCCTTAGCTAGAAATGGTTTTTGCCAGTCTTGAATTACTCAAAAATGTGCCTTTTAGTATGCGAACAACTTGTGTGGAAGCAATTCACATCAATCATAGCCATTATTGGCCAGTTTATTGTTTTCATTGAGACACCAGTGTCATTTGAGCCAGTTATTTAATTAATACTGATCCATTTGATTTGTTTCACTACCAATTGGGCAAATTATAGTTATTAACGTGGGCCCCTACACTTTGAACTAATAGTTAATCTAGTGGTCCCCTCTAAATTCCACCCGTCTTATCAGTTGTAATTACCTGTCTTGGCCTGTCCTCTGCCAGTCTTGAAGAAGGGCAGACTCGTGTCTGGCTAAGCCCCTTGTTAGCATTTGTAATAATATACCACTTTCAATTATGTGGAAGTTGTTTCATGTACATTGTGAATTGTTTATATCCCTAGCCAGCATAACAAACCAGGCTATTTATGATGTAAATAATTTCCACATTTGCTTATTTGCTTTGTCACTGTAACTTATAAAAATGCTACATCTGCATGTTGCATAGTATGGTATTACAATAGTTGTTCACGCATATACAAGATTGAACTGTGGCTTATGAACTAACAGCTTACTGTTCACCACCAGGGGGCATTGTGGCTTGTGAGTTACAGCTTACTGTTCACCACCAAGGGGCATTGAGGCTTGTGAGTTACAGCTTACTGTTCACCACCAGGGGGCATTGTGGCTTGTGAGTTACAGCTCACTGTTCACCACCAGGGGGCATTGTGGCTTGTGAATTACAGCTCACTGTTCACCACCAAGGGGCATTGAGGCTTGTGAATTGCAGCTCACTGTTCATCACCAAGGGGCATTGGGGCTTGTGAGTTACAGCTTACTGTTCATCACCAAGGGGCATTGTGGCTTGTGAATTACAGCTCACTGTTCACCACCAAGGGGCATTGAGGCATGTGAATTACAACTCACTGTTCATCACCAAGGGGCATTGTGGCTTGTGAGTTACAGCTTAGTGTTCATCACCAAGGGGCATTGTGGCTTATGAGTTACAGCTCACTGTTCATCACCAAGGGGCATTGTGGCTTGTGAGTTACAGCTTAGTGTTCATCACCAAGGGGCATTGTGGCTTGTGAATTACGGCTCACTGTTAATCACCAAGGGGCATTGTGGCTTGTGAGTTACAGTTAGTGTTCATCACCAAGGGGCATTGCTGCTTGTGAGATACAGCTCACTGTTAATCACCAAGGGGCATTGTGGCTTGTGAGTTACAGCTTAGTGTTCATCACCAAGGGGCATTGTGGCTTGTGAGTTACAGCTCACTGTTCATCACCAAGGGGCATTGTGGCTTGTGAATTACAGCTCACTGTTCATCACCAAGGGGCATTGCGGCTTGTGAGTTACAGCTTACTGTTCATCACCAAGGGGCATTGTGGCTTGTGAGTTACAGCTTAATGTTCATCACCAAGGGGCATTGTGGCTTGTGAGTTACAGCTTAATGTTCATCACCAAGGGGCATTGTGGCTTGTGAGTTACAGCTCACTGTTCATCACCAAGGGGCATTGCGGCTTGTGAGTTACAGCTTAATGTTCATCACCAAGGGGCATTGTGGCTTGTGAGTTACAGCTCACTGTTCATCACCAAGGGGCATTGTGGCTTGTGAATTACAGCTCACTGTTCATCACCAAGGGGCATTGTGGCTTGTGAGTTACAGCTTAGTGTTCATAACCAAGGGGCATTGTGGCTTGTGAGTTACAGCTCAGTGTTCATCACCAAGGGGCATTGTGGCTTGTGAGTTACAAGCTCACTGTTCATAACCAAGGGGCATTGTGGCTTGTGAGTTACAGATCACTGTTCATCACCAAGGGGCATTGTGGCTTGTGAGTTACAGCTTACTGTTCATCACCAAGGGGCATTGTGGCTTGTGAGTTACAGCTTAGTGTTCATCACCAAGTGGCATTGTGGCTTGTGAGTTACAGCTCACTGTTCATAACCAAGGGGCATTGTGGCTTGTGAGTTACAGCTTAGTGTTCATCACCAAGGGGCATTGTGGCTTGTGAGTTACAGCTCACTGTTCATCACCAAGGGGCATTGTAGGTTGTGAGTTACAGCTTACTGTTCATCACCAGGGGGCATTTTGGCTTGTGAGTTACAGCTTAGTGTTCATCATCAAGGGGCATTGTGGCTTGTGAGTTACAGCTCACTGTTCACCACCAAGGGGCATTGTGGCTTGTGAGTTACAGCTTACTGTTCATCACCAAGGGGCATTGTGGCTTGTGAGTTACAGCTCACTGTTCATCACCAAGGGGCATTGTGGCTTGTGAGTTACAGCTCACTGTTCATAACCAAGGGGCATTGTGGCTTGTGAGTTACAGCTTAGTGTTCATCACCAAGGGGCATTGTGGCTTGTGAGTTACAGCTCACTGTTCATCACCAAGGGGCATTGTAGGTTGTGAGTTACAGCTTACTGTTCATCACCAGGGGGCATTGTGGCTTGTGAGTTACAGCTTAGTGTTCATCACCAAGGGGCATTGTGGCTTGTGAGTTACAGCTCACTGTTCACCACCAAGGGGCATTGTGGCTTGTGAATTACAGCTCACTGTTCATCACCAAGGGGCATTGTGGATTGTGAGTTACAGCTTACTGTTCATCACCAAGGGGCATTGTGGCTTGTGAATTACAGCTCACTGTTCATCACCAAGGGGCATTGAGGCTTGTGAATTACAGCTCACTGTTCATCACCAGGGGGCACTGTGGCTTGTGAGTTACAGCTTACTGTTCACCACCAGGGGGCATTGTGGCTTGTGAATTACAGCTTACTGTTCACCACCAAGGGGCATTGTGGCTTGTGAGTTACAGCTTACTAACAACTCAGAATTGGATGCCATTTTGATTCCATCGACTGCAGTGTGCGTATCTGTAGAATACAATATATATATATGTATAAATACAATTTTATACGTAACTATACATTGGTGTGTGGGCTACACCTTACTGTTCACCACCAGGGGACATTGTGGCTTGTGAATTACAGCTTACTGTTCACCACTAGGGGGCATTGTAGCCTGAAAGCGACAACTTACTGTTCACCACCAGGGGGTATTGTGGCTTGTGAATTACAACTTACTGTTCACCACCAGGGGGCATTGTAGCTTGGAAGCTACAGCTTACTGTTCACCACCAGGGGGCATTGTGGCTTGGAAGCTACAGCTTACTGTTCACCACCAGGGGCATTGTGGCTTGGAGGCTACAGCTTACTGTTCACCACCAGGGGGCATTGTGGGTTGGAGGCTACAGCTTACTGTTCACCACCAGGGGGCATTGTGGCTTGGAGGCTACAGCTTACTGTTCACCACCAGGGGGCATTGTGGCTTGGAAGCTACAGCTTACTGTTCACCACCAGGGGGCATTGTGGCTTGGAAGCTACAGCTTACTGTTCACCACCAGGGGGCATTGTGGCTTGGAGGCTACAGCTTACTGTTCACCACCAGGGGGCATTGACTCACGAATGACTGTTTGCTGTTCACCACTGATGTCAAGTTCATGCATGTTCTTCACGTTGTCACAATCTTCATCAGGTCCGACATCGCTCTTCGGTTTGATCAGCTTCTCTTGCTTGACAATAATGACAACATTGGCAAAGGTGGCGCCACAATCCGAGGGACACGGAGTGCTGAACGAAGGTCAGACCGACTCGGGTGATGTCCGTGTCAGTGTTGTCAAACCTAGCTGGCTGGAGATGTAGCGTCAGATGTTGTATGACGTTGTTGTCGTTGTCAGCACACATGTTCTTGGTCAAGAGATCAGCACCTGCAGTCGTATGATGTTGTCTAAATCTTGTAAGAATCTAGACCCATCCTGGCCATTGCATAAAATACAGTTAAATTACAGTTCCATGGGTATACAAATTCGGCAATAGAATTTTGCAAAAGCTACTTATCAAACAGGAAACAGTTTGTTCAGATTAATAATGCTAAATCTTTCGAAGCCGATATAGCAATGGGTGTACCCCACGGCTCAGTATTATTATTGGGCCCTTTATTGTTCATTATATATATGTGAATTATATTATCCACTCTAGTAATTCATTTAAGTTGATAATGTTTGCAACTGACACCAATTATTCATCACAATGAAAGACTAAACAATGAATTAGAAAAAATTATGAACAATACTAGTCTCGTCTGTCAAGCCTACATACCTGGGCATCAAACTAGACAGATCACTGACTTACAGGCAACATCTGGAAAACTTAAGCGCGTAAGTAGCATCACGTGGAGCCCTGATACGCCAACTTGCTGGTACCACTGGGGGAGCAAGCACCAAGACACTACGCACCTCTACCTTGGGGTTAGTGTACGCACCAGCGGAATACTGTGCACCGGTGTGGTGCACAAGTGCACACACATCAAAACTGGATGTCGGTATCAACAACTCTGTACGAGTCGTAACTGGATGTTTAATAGCAACAAAAATTGAACACTTATCGGCGCTTGCAGGCACTGCATCGCCGACACTTCAAAGACAGGCAGCTGTGCTGGCCTTGGGCAGGCGTGCAAAAACACTGACCATCTGCAATGCAGCGTTTGCTCAGAAAGAGCTAGTGTAAAGCGCCTGAAGTCACGACACCCTTTCAACAGCCACGTACATGAACTCATGAAATGGCTTGGCCCCAGTGAAACAACGGCACACTGGATATCAACCAAATGGAGAGAGAACTGGCTGTCCAAACCAACCTCCCTACATAGGTTCATTCCAGAACCCTTTGTGCACTGTACTGGTTCCAACCTCCCGCGAAAGGCTTGGACGAAGTTAAACCCACCTGCGAACAGGAGCTGCATGTTTCAACGCTAATATGCATAGTTGGGAACTAGGAACTATGTGAAAATGCTACCTGTGAATGCGGTACAGCCCAACAAACAGCAGACCACATTGTCAGCCACTGCACTCTCTACGGTGCACTACACGGAGAGACTGGCATCGCGGAGCTGGCTGGCGACCCGGGAGTGGCTGTTCAAGCTCCTTCAAATAGCTGAATAAAATATTGAATATGTAGATCATTTTAATTTTCTCTGTATCACTATTAACAAACACCTAAATTGGCTCATAGATGCACTGGCTTCCAAAATATCAAAAACCATAGGAGTGTTAAATCTGAAACATCTTAAGTCTCAAACATAATAATTATCCTATCAATCAACATCCTGAGAACAATCTATAACTCCCTAATACCAGTAGTATGCCACCTCAACTATGGAGTGTTAGTCTGGGGGACTCAGAGTAACCTAAATAAAAAATTATCAAATTACAGAAAAGGGCAGTTAGAATTATAACTTCTACTAATTACCTGGCTGGTAGTGAACCAGTTTTTAAGAGACTTTACCTCTTAAAGCTTGTTGACATAATATATAGAATTCAGCTACTCAGATTTATAAATTTACAAATTGGTCGACAAGCAGCTGCCTGATTATTTCAGTCAGAACCTACTCTTATTCAATACCCAGTGCCTTCAGCATGCTACTATAGGGCATGCACACATGTAGTTATCCCTAGAGTCAATCACGAATTCTCCAAAAGAAACATCAGGTTCAGCATAGCAAAGATATTCAATAATTCTCCAGATATCATTATCCATAGATTCTCCACGTATATTGAAAGATATAAAAATGCTTGTACTGTTATTAACTGTTATATATGTGGAAGATAATTAACTTATACCCCTGTGTATACATCGCCTTGTAGTTACTAGTTAATTATATCTTGGCAGATCTAATGTCTAAAAAAAATGTAATGTCTACTGATGCATTTGCTGATTTTTTGCTCATTATATGCATATATGTGCATATGTATATGTCAGCTACTGTATAAGAGTGCGACTGTTACAGCACTGTTGGTTTTTGTATGATGTTGTTGTCTGCATGTGCAAGTCGATGTTGTTGCGTTGTTGTGTAGCTTGCTACAGTCTGACTCTGCATGTGCAAGTCGATGTTGTTGCTTTGTTGTGTAGCTTGCTAGAGTCTGACTAACGAACTAGCACTGCCAGTTGCTGACTAACGAACTAGCACTGCCAGTTGCTGACTAACGAACTAACACTGCTAGTTGTTGAGTGATAATGCTGTGCAACTTTGAAAGAAAGTCCGCAAGAGTTAGCTGATAATGTTTCTGTTATCTCTGTTTGGATTCACAAAGTGGTTGTGCTCGGCTCTGTCATTATTGTCATGTTCTGTTTCTGCAAACAAATTGTCATTTAAAGGGAAACAAATGACATCCTTTTGTGCCTAAGCATCTAAAAGAGTAGCAACCTTTTGCAAATACAATCAAGAGTATGATGCCAGTTGTTCACTAGAATACTCAGAATTTAACTTGTATGACAGTGCCATTCTGATAGATTGCCTGCCAACACTAATTGGTCAGTCGTTGTGGGTGTGGCGTAATATGTCAGAATTTAACTTGTATGATAGTGCCATTCTGATAGATTGCCTGCCAACACTAATTGCTCGATCGTTGTGGGTGTGGCGTAATATGTCAGAATTTAACTTGTATGACAGTGCCATTCTGATAGATTGCCTGCCAACACTAATTGGTCAGTCGTTGTGGGTGTGGCGTAATATGTCAGAATTTAACTTGTATGATAGTGCCATTCTGATAGATTGCCTGCCAACACTAATTGCTCGATCGTTGTGGGTGTGGCGTAATATGTCAGCATTTGGGAACTGTGAGATCTCATCAGAATATACCATTTTGAGAACACATTCTGAGTAAACCAGTGGCATGATATTGTTGATTGTACCCTGTAGTTGCAAGTGGTTTGTATTAACTGTGAAATATATAGGCCCAAACAGATGACTTTTTTCCCTTTCAGTCACCAATTTGTTTTTTACTTGTGGTACTTCAGCATATTTACATGAATTGACAACCAAAAGGATAGTAAATTTAATATTTACTGGTGATACTTGAGATGTATTTACATGAACTGACAACTAGAAGGATTAGTCAAATTATGTTTATACCTACTAAGACTTATCAATTGATAAACAAATATATATCATTTTTCTGATAGTGGTGTCTTGCTTCAGTATGTAATTATACTAAATATGTGAATCATGCATGAAACCCATGTGCTGATTTTTGTGTTAATTTTTTAATTTTATGTTTCGTTCATTTGTTGATTCAGTAGTTTATGTTAAAAGAAATTATTATGTCACACACACCACTTCTATACACATTCTCACACACAGATCAACATACTAACAACTCCGCGTAGCTTACTGAAAATTGTATCGTAAACATGATTCATTCAGAACACAGACAGCAACTACAGGCTTAGAAAGCTGTCGTCTTGTCCCTGATGTAAACACTAACTCTAGGTTGATGGACAACACTGTGATTCTGTAACATCAGATACACGCATTGACCACTGACCCAATCCCTCGTACATCAATATTTATAACTCGACGATTCTATTCCAATTATGACGTTTTGGCCCGCACGCTGTAATTGATATGCACTCGTCACGGCGGAGATCAGTGGGAGAATGTGCGACGTAGTTGCTCTGATTTTCTGCCGTCCCATGAAGAATCCCATGCAGTCGTAATAACGCGCGATGACGCATGCATAAAGCGCGCTTGTTCGCACATCGATTAACGGAACGCCGAGCAAATGTGGGCAACAGGAAATGCGATTATTGATCTTGTAACGGAACCGGTGCCGTGATACCATGCTGCCCCTAGTGATTGTATTGTGGATATAATGCTGTATTATTTTCGGTGATGAAATGACGTCATCTGAAGTATCACTTTTTATGTTTTATAACGGTCAAATTTTGGTTGTCAGTGAACATGTAAATGATGTGTCTATTTACATGTTAATCTTGAGATGTCTTTTAAACATCAAAGAGATAGCTAAAATGTTTATTTTGACGTCTTTTAGATGTCAGTACTGAGACGTCTTCTAAACATAGATTTTTAGATGTCTTTCACATGTAAAAATAAGTCTAAATTGGATTAATTGAATTGTATTCAGTAAAATAGTATGAGTGCGATATTGATGTAAGATTAGCATGTTACCGGTAGTTTAACTAGACTAATAAATGTTGTGTTTTTCTGTCATGAAATGTATGATTTTAACCATCAATGAAATTTGGAAAAACTGTTTGACAGGAGTGATGAAGTGGGGCCAGAGAACTTCTACAAGTTGCTGCTAGAAGACTGTTGATAGACCCAAAAAGAACCCTGCGCGTAGAGATTCTTCATGTTCAACAATGCCGAATGACTGCTAGCTACGTGCACTTGGAATAGCCAGTAGCATCAGTGGACCACATTTAAGGACCAGCACATTACATATTATTGTGTCTGTGGACCAGCACATATGTACTGTGCTTATGGACCAGCACATATGTACTGTGCTTATGGACCAGCACATATGTACTGTGCTTATGGACCAGCACATATGTACTGTGCTTATGGACCAGCACATATGTACTGTGCTTATGGACCAGCACATATGTACTGTGCTTATGGACCAGCACTTGTATAGATTGTGCGTATGGATCAGCAGATAATTGTTATTATTATGTATTAAGATATAAACTTGGCTTACAGACAATCGCAACCGATCTCTGCTTATGTATAGGGTCATAATAAAATGTCTGCTTAGGAGTATGGCTAATAGGTAAGCACATGTATATATATATTGAATGAATGAGTTTATAAATGAACGAATCAAAAATATTGAAATTGCTTACAAACATGTGTACTACATATTTACAGACATATATATATATATACTGTCTGCTTACAGACAGACATATATAATATCTGCCAACAGACACACGTAATATGTGTTTATAGACAAACACATCATATGTTTACAGACAAACACCCATAAACTCAGACATACTCATTATCTAGATGAGGTGTTAGCACTGCTGGGCTTGAAGGAAGAACATTGTTAGTTGGCCTTCAAGTATGGCGTTGTTGTATTAACTGTCAATGCTGATGAATGTGCATTTTGTTTGGTCCTTCATCGGACGTACATACAATCACTAGGAAAATTGTACAAGTTTTAATTGAGATGATCCCTAAAGTAAGTCAGTTGTTGCATGCAGTTATTGATAATAATCTGCTGTATGAAAATGTATATGAAATATCTCGAGATTAGCAGACAAAATACACAAAGCATTACATTGGGTGGGTGGTTAGGTTTTCACCATATATTGCAGGGAAAATAAATTGCTACAGTGGTGCCACCTAGTGATTTGAACATATTAATGCAAATTGGGGCTACCCGGTATGTTGGATCATTAAAATCGCAACCCACACTAATGGCCTTAGGGTGGTTCTTGAGTTCTCAAATTTCTAAAAACTGTGTTTAGAGTTTATTCAAACCACCACCCTCCACTTGGACGTGTGGTGTGGGACTGGATAACTTGCAATCAAATCAACAGTAGCATCGACGCTTGCTTCACTTTTTCTACTGTTGTAGATTGTTTTGTAAAACATGGTGACAAATTAACCACCACGCATCAGAATTAATTTGTGATTTTTTTTAATTACCGACAATTTGTTGTTTGGCTTCTATGCGGTTAAGGCTAACCTATAACTGGATGCGGTCTATTCCAGACAAAGAAAAAGACTGCGATAATACTGCAGAGTCGGATTTATATCAAGAAAGATGTCATCGACAGTACACAACGTAATGATACGAACATGTCACTGCGATTGGTCGACCAGTCTGTATGCATCTGACATGAAAACCTGTTAAGGTTTTTATAAGCATCTTCTGCCCCATTTTGTACAAAGACGGGAACTGAATAAAAAAAATTAGAAACTCATTTTTCATATCCAAGAATCATGTTAAATTACCTGGTAGAGGCTTTCGTTGACGTGTCACGCCGACTTCATCAGTACCTATGACGCTGAATGACGTCATCGTACACGTGAGGCAGTTCGTAATTGCCCTCGTCTCTGTTGATGGGTGTTTTGGTTTTTCTGATCCAGATGGCTTCTTTGATATGCCGAATCCTTCTGTTGGGTTCTTTGTCTACAATTTTCACTCCCTCCCAGTCTATGATATGGTTTTCAGTTGTCGTATGGTCTGTAAGGCGTGACACGTCAACGAAAGCCTCTACCAGGTAATTTAACATGATTCTTGGATATGAAAAATGAAAGTTTCTAATTTGAAAACGAACTATCCTGAAGAATGTTCAGTAATCAAAAGACGGGAACTGAATCGAGTGTGTTAGTTCAATGCCAGTCATGTGTGCAGACATTGACGTCATTCTGACGCATGCGACAAACAGATTGTGGCATAATTGTTTGCAAAAAACATTATTATTTCTAGGTAGGCATTTTATGAGTGCAGTTTCAGGAACATCATTTAACATTATGATAAACTTTTATGCTGATCAGGGATCGTCTCGGTATGTCGATGTCTGATATCAAACAAAATTACTTTCATTTTGGGAGGGGGGGTCAGAGGGCATCAATATATTATGCTTCGGACCAATGCTGTTAATATATTGGTATCATCATATCAATGTTGACAAACTTTCATCTTGGGGAGGGAGTAGGGAGCTGAGGCCAGATGAAAGTAATTCCGTCTAATATTGGACATCAACGTTCTAAGATGATCTCTAAATATTGTCATAAATTTCTGTATTGGACGTAAGTTGTCTCCTAGTTGTAAAGGTGCCTCCACAATTAGATTGTAAAATTATGCTCGTCTTATTTCGAATTAATTTAGTAAAAAGCATACCTACATAGTACTTATTATGACATGTTAGCTTGTTTGTGCAACTTTTATAATGTAGGTTTTGTAAAATCATCAGACATTTATTTAATTCTTACCCAAGAATCGGTGAAAATTATTTTCAAACTTCGAATTTTCAAGTGAATGCGCTGCGTCATGACAAGTTTCTGTGTTGATGTTAATTTTCCGTACTCTCTCAAAAACCATGTCAATGACAAATTAAATGAGTTCAAGGATAAATGTCAACCTAGTTTTGGCAAGTTACCAGATGATTAACCTTTTTTTCAACCAGCTAAACAAATGTGCACCCTTTTTTATGAATTGTAAGAATGCACTTGAAAGATCTACTTAACCAGTATGTTCAAAGAGAATGTTGTCTTTCCAAATGATCTACTCAATGTGCGACTGCTAGCAGTGTGAATATATTTAACAAATGAAAGAGGTTGGTTCCTAATAAGATCCAGTCACCAGATCCAGCCAGTGAGATAATAAATGTAGGGCACGCAGGTGTCATTGTTCATCTGGCAGTGTTTTTCTTGAAATTGCATGTTATGTAAACATTTCTATGGAGCTGAGAAAGTTATATAAATGTTGAATCACTGGACATTTTTTATATTTAATTGATGGACGATATCGGAAAGCAACTTTTATGTCTGGTGTATAAATGTTGCAAACACAAACATTACCTGGAGTGAGTGGAGTGTAAACATTGCAAACTTAAACATTTGCAAGTGTAAAAGCATTGCCGACTTAAACATTTCCTGGTATGAAATCATTGCTAAGCTGAACACTGCCTGGTGAATAAACATTGCCTGATGAGTAAAGCTTGCTGACTGAAATATTCTGTATGTGTAGACGTTGCTGACTTAAACATTGCCTGGTGTATAAACATTGTTGACTGAAATATCCTGTGTGTAAACATTCCTAGATTAAACTGTTAATTTGTAAGAAACATTCATAGGCAACGGGCATGCAGTCACTGCCACCTGAATTAATGTCGTTGCAGTGCAAATGTTAAAATATATTATTAACACAAACGAATTGTAAATTAATTAAGTCGACTGAAAATTCATTTTTATGGTGCGATTAATGTGTTAAGAATTTACTGTATGAAATGGTAAGCGATATGATGTAGTCATGACCTTATACTCCCTGTCGCTACTAAAATATTGTTATATGCAATAAACAGATTGTTATATAAATATATTGTACTTACGTTTTATGCAGATATCGGTTCAGGTGGATATAAATGACCCGCCCCAACGAACCGAGTATCGAGTCACACGGGCCAGTTCTGCACACAAGCCTAAAATGTCTGACTCGGTCATGTCCCATGAGTTTTGTGATTTTGACATAAATGCACATCTTATAGTCCCATCGTTCAGTCTCCGGTTTATATTCCTCAACAAGTAACTCAAAACTAATAAAATACATGTATTTACGAACCCATGAATTAAAAAACAATGTGAATCAAAATAACTCGATTTCTTAAAACATTGTTTCTTAAAGTTTACTTCAATTTTAGCAATAAATCAAAAACAACTGAAGATAACTCATCAAATGAGGTATAATTTAAAGCTTGTGATTTGTAATTCCAAAAAGGTACAAAACTCCATTTCACAATTTTGAGACTTACCGGGTAATACCCACTTTGCAGTGACAGGTCACACATTAGGCTGACGTTACCTTTGACACTGAATGGCGTACATAACACATGTAAGGTTGGGCTTATTATAAATTATTAATGAATATTATAATATATGTATGTATTAATATTGTGACATGATATACAGATGACACGGCAGTGTCATTCATAGGCCTCTCTAAGGAAGTGAAAGTTCACTGTTAATGTTAGACATGTGGTAGTGGTTTAAGGGGACAGCTGAATAGTGGCCGGATTACAAGAGAGCCATTGGCTAGTTTGAAATGATCAGAGAGTTTTAAGTGAGACAGAGAGAGCCGACAGGTGCACACAGAGTGCAGGGTGTGCAGCTGGGGGTTTCACTCCAGCTTGGGCTGGGATGAGAGGCTGAGCTGCCATGGCGTTGTAAGTTGGGCTGGACTGGCATGAGTCAGGGTAGAGAGTGTACTGGAATAATAAAAAGTAAGACTGCATAGTTTAGTTTATTAGTTAGTCAGGTGTCAGTAATTCTTTACAGTCGGTACCCCCCGTTGTCGTAGCGTGCGAGAGGACCGCTACGACACATGTGTAACACGTGCTGTTTCATACGTCCTCCAGATCTTTCATTTGTGTACATTCAGGATCATATACCTGGCATTTTTAAGTAGAAACACCAACACAAGATATTATTAGCTAATTACATCAATGATATTGATTTTCTCTATTAAGTGATCGATTACTGTGCAGTAAGTTATTTTTGCTCTGTTGTACAGATCAATAAGTGCATATATCAGTGACGTGAATCTACTTACTCCTGATCAAGGCAGTTTGCTTCTACCCGAGGAAGTTCAAAACAATAAAAATAATACAGTACAATAGATCATTAAGGAACATAACAAATGTAAAATTGCTTCAAAAAGAGAATGTATGTCGATTATACCATCTAAATATTATAAACCAAAATTAAATACACAAAAATTTCAAGGCATATAACAAACAAAGAATTTAATACAAGCAAATCAAAAGGAAAGTTGCAATTAGTGTTTATTGATTCCTGTGGCATGTGACAATTCAGACATTTTACGAGAACTTGCTTAATTATTATTGTCTGTGCACTCTTTCCTGCTACATCCAGCTGCATGCTCCATCCAGAGCTGTCTAACATCATGCTCCACCCAGAGCTGTCTAACATCATGCTCCATCCAGAGCTATCTAACATCATGCTCCACCCAGAGCTGTCTAACATCATGCTCCACCCAGAGCTGTCTAACATCATGCTCCACCCAGAGCTGTCTAACATCATGCTCCATCCAGAGCTGTCTAACATCATGCTCCATCCAGAGCTATCTAACATCATGCTCCATCCAGAGCTATCTAACATCATGCTCCATCCAGAGCTGTCTAACATCATGCTCCATCCAGAGCTGTCTAACATCATGTTCCATCCAGAGCTGTCTAACATCATGCTCCATCCAGAGCTGTCTAACACCATGTTCCATCCAGAGCTGTCTATCATCATGCTCCATCCAGAGCTGTCTAACATCATGCTCCATCCAGAGCTGTCTAACATCATGCTTCACCCAGAGCTGTCTAACATCATGCTCCACCCAGAACTGTCTAACATCATGCTCCACCCAGAGCTGTCTAACATCATGCTCCACCCAGAGCTATCTAACATCATGCTCCATCCAGAGCTGTCTAACATCATGCTCCACCCAGAGCTGTCTAACATCATGCTCCACCCAGAGCTATCTAACATAATTCTCCACCCAGAGCTGTCTAACATCATGCTCGATCCAGAGCTATCTAACATCATGCTCCATCCAGAGCTGTCTAACATCATGCTCCATCCAGAGCTATCTAACATCATGCTCCATCCAGAGCTGTCTAACATCATGTTCCACCCAGAGCTATCTAACATCACGCTCCATCCAGAGCTATCTAACATCATGCTCCATCCAAAGCTGTCTAACATCATGCTCCACCCAGAGCTATCTAACATCATGCTCCACACAGAGCTATCTAACATCATGCTCCATCCAGAGTTATCTAACATCATTCTCCATCCACAGCTGTCTAACATCATGCTCCATCCAGAGCTATCTAACATCATGCTCCATCCAGAGCTGTCTAACATCATGCTCCATCCAGAGCTGTCTAACATGCTCCATCCAGAGCTGTCTAACATCATGCTCCACCCAGAGCTGTCTAAATGATGCTCCATCCAGAGCTATCTAACATCATGCTCCACACAGAGCTATCTAACATCAAGCTCCATCCAGAGTTATCTAACATCTTGCTCCATCCACAGCTGTCTAACATCATGCTCCATCCAGAGCTATCAAACATCATGCTCCATCCAGAGCTGTCTAACATCATGCTCCATCCAGAGCTGTCCAACATCATGCTCCATCCAGAGCTATCCAACATCATGCTCCATCCAGAGCTATCTAACATCATGCTCCATCCAGAGCTGTCTAACATCATTCTCCACCCAGAGCTATCTAACATCATGCTCCATCCAGAGCTGTCTAACATCATGCTCCACCCAGAGCTGTCTAACATCATGCTCCACCCAGAGCTGTCTAACATCATTCTCCACCCAGAGCTATCTAACATCATGCTCCATCCAGAGCTATCTAACATCATGCTCCATCCAGAGCTGTCTAACATCATTCTCCACCCAGAGCTGTCTAACATCATTCTCCACCCAGAGCTGTCTAACATCATGCTCCATCCAGAGCTGTCTAACATCATGCTCCACCCAGAGCTGTCTAACATCATGCTCCACCCAGAGCTATCTAACATCATGCTCCATCCAGAGCTGTCTAACATCATTCTCCATCCAGAGCTGTCTAACATCATGCTCCACCCAGAGCTGTCTAACATCATGCTCCACCCAGAGCTGTCTAACATCATGCTCCATCCAGAGCTGTCTAACATCATGCTCCATCCAGAGCTATCTAACATCATGCTCCATCCAGAGCTGTCTAACATCATGCTCCACCCAGAGCTGTCTAACATCATTCTCCACCCAGAACTGTCTAACATCATGCTCCATCCAGAGCTGTCTAACATCATGCTCCACCCAGAGCTGTCTAACATCATGCTCCACCCAGAGCTGTCTAACATCATTCTCCACACAGAGCTGTTTAACATCATGCTCCATCCAGAGCTGTCTAACATCATTCTCCACCCAGAGCTATCTAACATCATTCTCCACCCAGAGCTGTCTAACATCATGCTCCATCCAGAGCTATCTAACATCATTCTCCACCCAGAGCTGTCTAACATCATTCTCCACCCAGAACTGTCTAACATCATGCTCCATCCAGAGCTGTCTAACATCATGCTCCACCCAGAGCTGTCTAACATCATTCTCCACCCAGAGCTGTTTAACATCATGCTCCATCCAGAGCTGTTTAACATCATGCTCCACCCAGAGCTGTTTAACATCATGCTCCACCCAGAGCTATCTAACATCATTCTCCACCCAGAGCTGTCTAACATCATGCTCCATCCAGAGCTATCTAACATCATGCTCACCCAGAGCTGTCTAACATCATTCTCCACCCAGAGCTGTCTAACATCATGCTCCATCCAGAGCTATCTAACATCATGCTCCACCCAGAGCTGTCTAACATCATTCTCCACCCAGAGCTGTCTAACATCATGCTCCACCCAGAGCTGTCTAACATCATGCTCCACCCAGAGCTGTCTAACATCATTCTCCACCCAGAGCTGTTTAACATCATGCTCCATCCAGAGCTATCTAACATCATGATCCACCCAGAGCTATCTAACATCATGCTCCATCCAGAGCTGTCTAACATCATGCTCCACCCAGAGCTGTCTAACATCATTCTCCACCCAGAGTTGTCTAACATCATGCTCCATCCAGAGCTGTCTAACATCATGCTCCACCCAGAGCTGTCTAACATCATGCTCCACCCAGAGCTGTCTAACATCATTCTCCACCCAGAGCTGTTTAACATCATGCTCCACCCAGAGCTGTCTAACATCATTCTCCACCCAGAGCTATCTAACATCATTCTCCACCCAGAGCTGTCTAACATCATGCTCCATCCAGAGCTATCTAACATCATGCTCCACCCAGAGCTGTCTAACATCATGCTCCATCCAAAGCTATCTAACATCATGCTCCACCCAGAGCTGTCTAACATGCTCCACCCAGAGCTGTCTAACATCATGCTCCACCCAGAGCTGTCTAACATCATGCTCCATACAGAGCTATCTAACATCATTTTCCACCCAGAGCTGTCTAACATCATGCTCCATCCAGAGCTGTCTAACATCATGCTCCATTCAGAGCTGTCTAACATCATTTTCACCCAGAGCTGTCTAACATCATGCTCCACCCAGAGCTGTCTAACATCATTTTCACCCAGAGCTGTCTAACATCATGCTCCACCCAGAGCTGTCTAACACCATTTTCACCCAGAGCTGTCTGACAGCATCTGGAATATTAACATACAAATATTTAATTTCTTCAATGAAGGTACAGCATTGTACAACGCCTAGCATCTATAGAATGTATATAATATTAAACATATTTTGTCTCACAAAAGACCCCATAAAATAATTTTACTTTACTTTTATAATATAATTCCCGGTTTCTCATCATCATGCAGATTTGAAAATAGGAGCTACAAAACTTATTTTAAAGTATAATTATCCTCTGATTAAATATGCTTGCAATACATTCTGTGCAATTATAAGTGTAAGGTAGCAGTTTGGACACTTACACAATGTCATATCCACTGGTTACATTGTAATATGTGTTGACATGCTAATTAACAGATGGTATATATCTTCATTTCCATTCTAATGTCGCTACCTCCAGAGACACTGGTCACGTGCGTGCGTGCGTGCGTGCGTGCGTGCGTGCGTGCGTGCGTGCGTGCATGTGTGTTTTAACCAAGCATAGCTACAGCAGCTATGGGCTAGGCCTGCTCAGGTTTCACACAACAAGGAGACTTATTTTTTGAGGGAGCCAGTCATTAGGTACACCTCCATCAGGATCAATGTTCACACATTTACAAAAAGTCGCACCCCTCATATACTTGTTGACAAAGTTGTGATGAGAAAGCAGGAATTGTTATTATATGGCATAAAAGTTAAATAAATGGCAGAAATTATGTGGCCCGTGGGCCATAAAATAACAGAAGGCACCTAGTGTAAGTACTTCATCTGTCACCCTTTCACGCTCTCAGTGTCACACTCACGAAGAGGAACACAAATTGTAGTACATAACATATGTGGTACATAGATCAATAATCTTTATGTACCTGTCTGTGCACAGGATGCGAAATACACTGTATAGATTGTCTGTGCACACAGGCAATCCCTGTGAATTAATACATTTGGATTGTCCATTACCAACCTACACAACAGTTATACAAACAGAGAAAGGGCTGCGTCAACAATTCTGTAACACGTCATCATACATACACTGGGGGTGAGGGGGTACCGAGTGGAAGTAGCACATGTCATCATACATACACTGGGGGTGAGGGGGGTACAGAGTGGAAGTAACACATGTCATCATACATACACTGGGAGTGAGGGGGTACCGAGTGGAAGTAGCACATGTCATCATACATACACTGGGGGTGAGGGGGTACCGAGTGGAAGTAACACATGTCATCATACATACACTGGGGTGAGGGGGTACCGAGTGGAAGTAGCACATGTCACCATACATACACTGGGGGTGAGGGGGTACCGAGTGGAAGTAACACATGTCATCATACATACACTGGGGGTGAGGGGGTACCGAGTGGAAGTAACACATGTCATCATACATACACTGGGGGTGAGGGGGTACCGAGTGGAAGTAGCACATGTCACCATACATACACTGGGAGTGAGGGGGGTACAGAGTGGAAGTAGCACATGTCATCATACATACACTGGGGGTGAGGGGGTACCGAATGGAAGTAACACATGTCATCATACATACACTGGGGGTGAGGGGGTACCGAGTGGAAGTAACACATGTCATCATACATACACTGGGGGTGAGGGGGTGAGGGGGTACCGAGTGGAAGTAGCACATGTCACCATACATACACTGGGGGTGAGGGGGTACCGAGTGGAAGTAGCACATGTCATCATACATACACTGGGGGTGAGGGGGTACCGAGTGGAAGTAACACATGTCATCATACATACACTGGGGGTGAGGGGGTACCGAGTAGAAGTAACACATGTCATCATACATACACTGGGGGTGAGGGGGTACCGAGTGGAAGTAGCACATGTCACCATACATACACTGGGAGTGAGGGGGTACCGAGTGGAAGTAGCACATGTCATCATACATACACTGGGGGTGAGGGGGTACCGAGTGGAAGTAGCACATGTCACCATACATACACTGGGAGTGAGGGGGTACAGAGTGGAAGTAGCACATGTCATCATACATACACTGGGGGTGAGGGGGTACCGAGCGGAAGTAACATATGTCATACATACACTGGGGGTGAGAGGGTACCGAATGGAAGTAGCACATGTCACCATACATACACTGGGAGTGAGGGGGTACCGAGTGGAAGTAGCACATGTCATCATACATACACTGGGGGTGAGGGGGTACCGAGTGGAAGTAGCACATGTCACCATACATACACTGGGAGTGAGGGGGTACAGAGTGGAAGTAGCACATGTCATCATACATACACTGGGGGTGAGGGGGTACCGAGCGGAAGTAACATATGTCATACATACACTGGGGGTGAGAGGGTACCGAATGGAAGTAGCACATGTCATCATACATACACTGGGGGTGAGGGGGTACAGAGTGGAAGTAACACATGACTCCATACATACACTGGGGGTGAGGGGGGTACAGAGTGGAAGTAGCACATGTCATCATACATACACTGGGGGTGAGGGGGTACCGAGCGGAAGTAACATATGTCATACATACACTGGGGGTGAGAGGGTACCGAATGGAAGTAGCACATGTCATCATACATACACTGGGGGTGAGGGGGTACAGAGTGGAAGTAACACATGTCATCATACATACACTGGGGGTGAGGGGGTACAGAGTGGAAGTAACATGTAATCATACATACACTGGGGGTAAGGGGGTACAGAGTGGAAGTAACACGTCATCATACATACACTGGGGGTGAGGGGGTACCGAATAAAAGTAGCACATGTCACCATACATACACTGGGGGTGAGGGGGGTAAAGAGTGGAAGTAACACATGTCATCATACATACACTGGGGGTGAGGGGGTACCGAGCAGAAGTAGCACATGTCATCATACATACACTGGGGGTGAGGGGGTACCGAGTGGAAGTAGCACATGTCATCATACATACACTGGGGGTGAGGGGGTACTAAGTGGAAGTAGCACATGTCATCATACATACCCTGGGGGTGAGGGGGGTACAGAGTGGAAGTAACACATGTCATCATACATACACTGGGGGTGAGGGGGTACAGAGTGGAAGTAACACATGTCATCATACATACACTGGGGTTGAGGGGGGTACATAGTGGAAGTAACACATGTTATCATACATACACTGGGGGTGAGGAAGTACCGAGTGGAAGTAGCACATGTTATCATACATACACTGGGGGTGAGGGTGTACGGAGCGGAAGTAGCACACGAAACAGGGAGGTCAGGAGGTCGCTGGGAAGGGGAACCTTGTACCCATTGACTCCCAATGTCACCTCCTTGTTCCACCCCTTCCCCCAGTTTCTAGCCAGGTATCTGGAAGAGCTTGACCTACCCTCGGGCCACTTCCCTTGTTTACTGAACAGACCCTGTCAGAGGGAGGCAGTTAGGTTCCATGTGTTTCCTGACCATTTTAGGACATGTCTGTGAGAAGTAGATGTTTAGAGGTGTTGGTTTGTAATAATTATATTGTTACATTGTAGTCGCTGTTTTGTTGGATTGTAATAATGCCAGCGGTAAAATTACTGTTATTTCTTTCTTTACTTTACTAACTGGCAGAAATGTAATGCATGAAAACTACTTGTACATAAATATCCACCACTGTCTACAGCCAGGTATTCAGTTATACAGCTGAGTGAACTGAGACAATGTAGAGTGAACAAATTTGTCCAAGGTTTGAAATGGCAGCACAAGATTCGATCCAGGGTTCACTCGATTGAGAATCTGATGCTCCAGCACTGGGCCACTGCATTCCACGTCTGTCACCTTTCATGCAATGTTGTTTGATAACTTTGTTTATGTGTTGAAGTTCTGACAATAAACATTTAATTGAGTTAAAAGGTCACAGTAGATGTGTCTAGTTGTGCGTGGCAGATTACCAGGTGTGTGAAATAGAATACTATGTTACGGCGATAGCATCATAGACTTATTGATGTCAGAAAGGACAATTACGTCTTGAAGAACTGGCTTTCAAAATCACATAAAGTCATGACCATTTTATGTTTTTCTTCAGTCTATTCATGTTAACACCTCTCTTCCAGTCAGTCTGGGCAGATGTTGCTGATTCAAAACAGGCGAAACGGGACATGGCCACGGAAAAACTCCACCCTGCCATACCATAAAACACTTTGGCTGTAAAAGATAATTTATGCATGACAATCGAATGGACAAAAGGCAGTTCCATGGTCTATGGCTGCCCATTTACAGATACACCAGGGGGAGTGTAACCGACACGGTACTTCAAATGCTGCTCCCGTGGTAGCGACAATATATGTCTTACCGGGAGTCTGCCCGACCTTACATATTATTCATATTACCAATGTATTAATGCATATGATATATATGTTGACAAGGTCAAATAAATGGAATCTTGTATCTTGAGAATAGAAGTCATTTAAAAATTGCCTTTTTGTGTTTTTATCAGTTGCATCAGTGTCTATGATGGGTCGGGTAGGGGTGATGGTGAAAGTATTGGAGGATCTAGGGTGCTTTAGTTCCATCTCAGTTCATAAATTAATCCCGTTGTTAATTGGTTGTTAATTACTTAACTACTTCATACCCTGGTGTGGCATATGCAGCTTGTACAACATAATATAGTCCCTGATGGTAGCCTAAATAGCAAATGGTTATAGGAAATGGAATATTGTCTCGTTTTCTAAAAACTAAAAAATTATATAATTTGGTACTAGAAGTCACAATATATGTGCATTTTGGCAAATATGTGCTTGCATGTGCACGTGCGCATGCACACACACACACACGCACATTCACACACACACCATGCATACATATAAACACCACACACACACACACTACACGCACACCACACGTACTCCACACTACACCTGCACTCCCTGTATATACACACGCACATACACGCATGACACACACACATGTACACATAAACTCCATCTTAATACGAAATACAGATATTACACAAATAAAACAATTATTAGGAAATATATTCCTGAGCTAATTATAATTGTATGGAATGAGTTTGATCGAATGATCACATAACACTGGTAAAGTATCTCACAGGGCACACTTGGCTTATCAACAAATCCATATTAATGTCTTAAGTCATTCAGATACAACTGTAAATGCCATTTCTTTTTCAAGGTCACACTGAAATGTAAATGCTTTCGGGTCTCAATCAAACGCAGACATTTTAATTACACATTTCTAAATGCATTTTGAATTAATTTCAATATTTTGTTTTAATAGTAGATTTGTTAATATGAATTAAATAAGTTAAGTAATATTGCAGTGTAATAAGTTAAGTAATAGTGTAGTGTAATAAGTTAAGTAATAGTGCAGTGTAATAAGTTAAGTAATAGTGCAGTGTAATAAGTAATAGTGCAGAATCTAACAATAATAATTATTACAACAATTATATCTGGATTTGAAATGCTTGTGATTGGACATTTCAGAAATTAAATGTTTGAGAATTTTATACAGATGCACAGAACATGCATTGAATTGTCTGTCAGTATGCATTGAATTGCTCAATGTTCAAATGCATTTTGTATACTATTGGTTACCAAGCCTAATCCACATAAACAATGTTGACAACTTGCTGACACTTCAGTTGTTTACAATTAAAAAAACTCAGAAATTTTGGAAACTATCTAAAAAATCATTTTCAAATTCATGATTATAACCGAAGCCAGTTCAGGACAGTGGCATATTTGTATGGGACATTGGGCTATGTTCCCACTGGAAATGTTTTCTTGAACTGCACCTACGCAGTATAACCGAGTGCACCATTACATTTTATTATCTATAAATTAATATACAAATTTTTGAATATTGTAAGTGCATCTCCCCCAAGATGTACTGTGCATCTGTATAAAATTCTCAAACATTTAATTTTTGAAATGTCCAATCACATGCATTTCAAATGCAGATATAATTGTTGTAATAATTATTATTGTTAGATTCTGCAATATTACTTAACTTATTACACTGCACTATTACTTAACTTATTACACTGCACTATTACTTAACTTATTCAATTCATATTCACAAATCTACTATTAAAACAAAATAATGAATGGTATAAATGGTATATACAGGGAGTGCAGGTGTAGTGTGGAGCACATGTGGTGTGTGTGTGTGGGCACTGACGTCCACTCATCTCCCCCAAGGCACGGACGTCCACTCATCTCCCCCAAGGCACCGATGTCCACTCTTCTCTCCCAAGGCAACGACGTCCACTCATCTCCCCCAAGGCACCGACGTCCACTCATCTCCTCCAAGGTACCGACGTCCACTCATCTCCTCCAAGGTACCGACGTCCACTCATCTCCCCCAAGGCACCGACGTCCACTCATCTCCTCCAAGGCACCGACGTCCACTCATCTCCTCCAAGGTACCGACGTCCACTCATCTCCCCCAAGGGCCAAGGCACCGACGTCCACTCATCTCCTCCAAGGTACCGACGTCCACTCATCTCCCCCACGGCATCGACGTCCACTCATCTCCTCCAAGGCATCAACGTCCACTCATCTCCTCAAATGCACCGACATCCACTCATCTATGTCCATTCACTTCTATTGACCTCTTACCTACCAGTTTACGATGTATTTAAACAAATACAAAGTAGTTACTTAGAGCTATAAATTTACTTTTTTTGCGGACAAATTGAGTGGCGTCATTCACAAGATGGCGCCACCGTCTGGTTGGTGATAATTGTGTCCCTTGGTTTGTCTCGATGAGCGCGTAGAAAACTTGTGAAAAACTAATGGGTGACATCGCTTGCCCCCGCCCATGGCCTCCCCTTTACGAAATCCTAGATATAACACTGTTTTAGAATATCACTGGGTAGTTACACTATTACTTCTATCATTAGTATCGCGTAACCGACTCTCGCCTGGCTGCTTGACTTCGCCAGAATAATAGTCTGGCTCTGAACGGCCCTTCTGAATGTTATCCGCTAGATGGCAAAACTTGTATACTCATGAATGAAAAAACGTCATCAATTTATATGTGACGTATTGTCAGGATTTGCCGTGTATTGATAATTATTAGAATGTTTATATATTATGTATATTTTGATAACGAAATTAAATTACGAAATAGTGCCCGAAATAGTATTATACAAAATAAAATGAATCTTAAACTAAATGAACACAAACAAGTTTCGAATACTCTATGGGATTCGAACCGAGGACCCTAAAAATAGCAGCTCGACCGGCTACTGATTTAGCCACCAAGAGCAACGCCTTTTGGTTTGACTTTGGCGACTAAATATATTAGTTAGCAGTTCGACCATTGCGCGAGATATCGATTGCACTTTGTTTAGTTAAATGTGTCCTTGTTTGGTATTTGTGTCAGGCTCATTCACACTTAATATGTTGTTTCTGTTCGAGCACAAGCTAAGAAAGTCAATACGGAATCTTCGACACGCAGCTACGAGAGCTGCCACCTAGTGAATATGCATGTGATTAAAAGGCAATAAACTACGAAAAAAACGTGTAATGTTGGTTTATTTTTGGTGTGACATATTTCAATATAAGTTTATAAATGTTGAATAGTTATTATAGTATAGTATTATCTGATAAGTGTTTCCTTATTTAATTTGTTATTTCATAGTTGGCTTGAGAGCCAATCATCGTCTCTACCCGAATCTGGGGTAAAGCCCCCTATCGGTAACATTGGCTCGAGCTTAATAATCCAGGCCCTAGTGATGGGCCAAGCGATTGCTGCCACCTCACGGCACCTGAATAATCGAGGGTATTCTATCATTGAGTTATGTTGTTTTATGTTTACGTTGTTAACTATTTTAAGGCATAACATTGTGTTATGTGTTACCCTGAACCACCTACATGCACACACACACACACACACACACACACACACACACACACACACACACACACACACACACACACACACACACACACACACACACACACACACACACACACACACACACACACACACACACACACACACACACACACACACACACACACACACAAGCAGTCGCACACGTACGCACTCACGCGTGTGTCTGACAACACGGAGTCACGTGTCAGTCACTGCGGTGCCTAAACACAGCATCTTTATAAAGCCGAAGCACTGTACCAAAATATTCTGCCGCACCGACCCTGGATTCCGGCTGTTACGTGATCGGGACCAGTTGATTTGTTTGTTTTGAAGTCATCAAGTAATTTGGGGACTCCACTTGTTGTGATGGTGATGTGTTCTATACTAGTAATCTAATGGTTATGTCTGTGTACACTGATGAATGTTGCATGTGCATTGTGCACCATACAGATCTGTATATAATTATATACAGTGTGCATATATATACAAGTATATATAATATATATATATAATTATGTCGTCATATTTTGCACATTCCCATGACAATAAGAGTAAAATTATGTCATCCGTGTACAGTCGCACAATATATAACGTACACTATGCACATTGATCGAAATGTGTATAGTTCTTTATATAGTTGGTTTGATGGTAGTAATGAAACAGAGATACTGTAGGCATAATTACTTGTACACTACCCAAGTATGCAATCCACATTACTCAGACTCTTTCACTCTACGAACTGAGCAAAGTTAAGCCCAATTACCGTATGATATTTACATATTTAATTATAGCTAAGTATGCATGTGTACATTTCTGAATGTCTGCATGGGCATACGGATGTATGCAAATGCCCAGTGGAGTCGAGTTCAGAACAGGCGTTGAACTGTGTCCTTGTATTCTAGTTTAGCATCCCTGATCTGCTTTGTTTAGTACACTGGATCCTTGTTGCTTCATGCAGTGCGGTTGTTATACATGAAAGCCCTCTTCTTGTCGTTGATTATGTTTTTCAGTTCTTTACTCACCCACGGTTTGTTATTTGAGAAGATGTCCACAGTCTTTGTGGGGCCAATCATCTCTTCACAAAACTTGATATAGTCTGTGTGACGACATCAACTGCTTCTTCAAGCGAAGAGCTAGAGTAAATAAGAACATCCCACAAAGTACAGTCAAAACACCCCCTGAGGGCGTCGACCGAGTTCAAGTCCCACGTTTTTACAGTTTTCTGCACTGCTTTCTGTCTCTGCAGTTTAGTTCTATACGCCGGGATCAAATGTACCACATTGTGATCAGCTGAATCCAGGACAAAATCCCCTCCGGACAGAATCCCTTCAGACAAAATCCCCTCCGAACAGAATCCCCTCCGGACAAAATCCCCTCTGGACAAAATCCCCTTAATTAACCCTGAGGGGATTTGGAATGTATGTTGTGTAACAAAAACTATTTAGGACCACATATTGAGTATAAACATATTTTACTGATCACCTAAAACATATAAATACAGTTTGAGCAAACGCAAATGATGGTATAGACCACAATTTGACCATAAAATGAATTACAGACACACCAGTAAATAAAACATATCAACAAAAGTATAGTTAATTTACATCCGATGCCGTGTCCAATACTCTTCAGGGTGTCCTCCACAGACCTGTATGGAACACAACTTGACCACAAAAGAATCGCAGTCACATCAGTAAATAAGACATTTGTATCAACAAAAAACTGTCAGTATCTGAGTTAGTGTACCTCGGGATGTAACGGCCTGGTCTTTCATCGTGGCACGCAGCTTAGTGGCTGGGAGTGCATCTGGATTGGCATTGTGACTGTGTGATAAATGTCCCGTAACTCTCTGGATCTCTGGATCAGTGGTAACTGCTCCCTTACAGTCGATACCTCTATGGCTAGAGCACTCCCATCGGATGGTTGTCTTGGACTTGTTCTTCTGGGTGTACATATGCCCATATATAGCTTGAGGCCGCCTTTCTGTCTCTATATTATTTCCATGGCTGTAGACTGATCATAGACTGAGTGGGTAATGATGCTCATTTAGTTTCCCTGGTAATTGAACAATCCTTCCATATAGTTATTTAAACAAGTCCTTCCATATGAATACATATGGCCAATAGCAATTACATGGCTTCCTACACAGGGATGATCCCCATAGCAATTAATGCCTTCAATTACAGTTGATTTAGCAAATCTGAGGTTTTTAACAGTGTCAGAGTATTACATTAAAACTGTGAATACCATTTTGAGAAAGTTTGGAAAGTAACTGAAGTTATAGTTTTAAGTATTAATTTGTATTATGATATTGAACAATCTAAAATTATTGTGTTTATTATTAAAATAGTGTTGGCAACTTGGCAAATGTGTTCCCTTAGGTATTCCCAAAAAAATTCGAATAGGCATGTATGATTATATTTAAAGTATCATCCAAAATAATTATGAAGGGGATTTTGTCAAATTTTTCCATAAGGGAAGGGGATTCTGTCCGGAGGGGATTTTGTCTGAGGGGATTCTGTCCGGAGGGGATTCTGTCCGGTTACCTGATCAGCTGCATGTACCGAGTGCCATCGTCTTCGCGGACTTGTACGCGTCCTTAATGTTGTCATAACAAAGATCCAGGGTGTTACTACCGCGTATCTGACACGTCAAGTACTGCTAGTAAACAGGCAATGTTTTGTCTAGTCGGCAGCTATTGAAGTCTCCGAGAATTATGTTAGGCGAGTCTGGTGACATTATATAATTGTCTCACCCCGGTGCACACAGTTAGTGATTGCATCAGCTGCGCGTGCAACATTAGCTGACGGTGGCACATAGACCAGGGTTAAAAATAGCTGTCCGAACTCTCTGGGTAATATAGGTCGGAAGCAGCGACACTGACAATAGCTCCACGTCCGTGGTACACAGTTCTTCCCTCACCGTGACAGACTTACACCAGCGTTGGTTAATGTACACACAAATCCCTCCACACCGTGATTTGCCATGCACTCAGCTTTTTGTCCAGATCCAATCTCACTGGGGTACCAAAGCTATCAACGTAAAGTTCACTGTCCGGTAATGTTTGATCTAACCAGGTTTCAGTCACACATATCAAACAAGCTTCTTTATAGGCCCACTGTAGCGCTACATTGGCCTGAAGTTCGTCAATATTTAAACGTAAAGATCGGACATTAGCTAACATGATAGAGGGCAGGGGGAGGGTGTGTACCTTCTTTTTCTTCAGTCTCTGGCGAACGCTGCCTCTCTTGCCCCGCTTGCGTCGCGGGTGGTTTCTATTGTTTGTATCCGAGAACACTGTAAAGACATTTAAATCCAGGAGTGGACCAGAAAGATTGTCAGTGACACTGGGTCGCAAGGCCAACAGCGCGTCACGTGAATAAGTCTTGAATCTGCCATCTTGCCAAATCTGTTCACCACTCACACACACAACGACTAAAATGGTCCATAAAACTGCCAAAACTGTGGTTGTTCTGCCGCACAACATTTTCATACTACTTTTCGACGAACATATATAACGTGCTTCAGTTAAAACTGATAATAAACGATAAACAACACAGACGCTAACTGCAAACACTCCATGTCGCCACAACAGAGCCCTCTCCCACGTTCTACGACAGGTACTGGCTTCATTTTCAAAACAGGTCTCTAAACTGTCCATCTTCATATTCACTTTGCTGTTGTTTCAACCCGGCAGCAAGGCATTTGATACAATAACACTTATCTTCGTATATGAAAACGAACTGCAGATATACAATATAGCTGAACCGTGCGTACAAGATCTGTTTGCGGTTTCTGGTACTTTAGGGCGTAGTGGTTCAGAAACTACACACTGATATCCTGTCGCGAATGAACAATTTTAGTTTTTTAAGGGACGCAGTCTGTTCGTCTACCCGAAATTAGCGGGGATAGTAATTTATAACTGGAAGTCTGCTGTGTTGACCTTCGGAACGTGAGCATCGTTGAACATCAAAAGGTACGCATATAGCAGTTAACTCAGCCCGACTCAGCCGTATTATGCAAATAAAGTTTCTTTTGAAACTGAATGTTATATTTACGATTAGAACATGGGTTCCACAGGATGGTGATATGAATACAGGAATCCGTCAGGGTTTTTGACCCGTCTCCGTGGGAGGATGAACCTCCAGCCATCGACAAGGGGGGGCCAGGAAAACTGAGACTGGAAGTACGACTCAGACAAGAGCGGCTATGAAAGTCATTGATTAAAAATAAAATTAAACATTTGAAAAATATGGTATGGTATTATTGTTGGTATGTATCCCTCTAATAACAGGCACCGATTACTCTCCCTCTCCTACCCCCTTACACACCCTCTCCTACCCCCTTACACACACGCACATGCACGCACTCACCCGCTAAGAATAAATAAAATACGTGTGCACTCGTACATTATTGTGTCTTGTTCTTTCATTCGCGCACTCATGCGATGACACACAAAGATAGATGACCCTTACATACACATACATACAAACACGATGATATATCCGATCTGTATACCCACTAGTAGGTGCTCATTACCCGCCCACCAATCCGCCTGTGCCACCAGAGGGCGCTACCTACTGCCGGTCACGTGACTACTACGACCTCAACATCGGAAGAAGGGGCAGCCGCCATCTCAGAATTTCATCATGCCACCACGAAAAACGATCGTCGTCCTCCAAACAACAACTCCTAACCAGTAGTTAAAGTCAGAATAAATGCATAGAAAGCAACACATATCGGA
Organism: Escarpia spicata; assembly: GCA_963995525.1. Lineage (NCBI taxonomy): Eukaryota > Metazoa > Annelida > Polychaeta > Sabellida > Siboglinidae > Escarpia > Escarpia spicata. Next base: position 59,304,719 of record OZ023209.1, on the reverse strand, counting down.
TACAAATAAAGTAATGTTGTCCGTGTATTATCACAAAACACTGCCAAAACATTATATCGAACAACAAAGACCTATTACTAATTCGTATTGGATCTTTCGGTACAATTAACACCTTCAAATTAATTACTGTGGTTTTTACTATATTACCGTCTGTGTTGCCTGAGCACCATTGTCACATTTAGGCCCTATTCACTCACTATACGTGATATGGCTTACATAGTTCGTGCTCTGTCTAATTATAACATTTAGACCAACTAAAACATCGTATTTCCATAATTGGTAATATTATAGTAGTTGGCTGTGTTTGTTTTTTCACGCGTTAGTCGCTGACGCCGATCCATCTTACACTGCAAGTATAAAACCAAAACAACTGTAAGGAAACCCGTTCAGCGTCATCCTATCATAGCATTTTGACTTCCAAGAAGTGATGATTTTTTGTGTAAAATTCTGAGGACAAAGAATATATACGGTGTCTGTGTCTACCACATAAATGGGAAAACACCGTCGTTCTGCAGCCACCTCCTTGAACGTTGCGGACTGCAGTGTTGGTACGTGCCGAGATGGACTCCAGTGTCATAGGAATCTGAAAGGATCTCGCAAGACTACTACTTACACACACACACACACACACACACACACACACACACACACACACACACACACACACACACACACACACACACACACACACACACACACACACACACACACACACACACACACACACACACACACACACACACACACACACACACACACACACACACACACACACACACACACACACACACACACACATATTTATACATATATATATATTTATACATATATATATATATATTTATATATATATTTATACATATATATATATTTATACATATATATATCTATTTATACATATATATATATATATATTTATATATATATATATATACATATATATGTATTTCAAAATGTTCAAAGAGGGAGGGAGAGGGAGGGAGAGGGAGGGAGGGGCAGGGAGAGGGAGGGAGAGAGAGGGAGGGAGAGGGAGAGGGAGGGAGAGGGAGGGAGAGGGAGGGAGAGGGAGGGAGAGGGAGAGAGAGGGAGAGGGAGGGAGAGGGAGGGAGAGGGATGTAGGGAGGGATGTAGGGAGGGATGTAGGGAGGGAGGGAGGGACACAACACACAGAAACACACAGGGACAGAAAGCATCAGTCATCAACATAGTTTGCTGGAGCTCGTTTTGTGTCGTTCCTCCAAGCTCCATAAACTTAAGCGGGTTTCTTGAATGAACATGTATATTCCATATAGCAATCTAAGCGGAATAAAACTCCAGACGCAGGTTGTTTACCAAGGTATGACACGACGTGAATACAATGACACTGCACCTTACCTTGTGGCAGGGTAACCGTGCGACCTTCGTCACAGCGAGGAATGTCGCAGTATTCCCAGCGCACCGCCGGGTCTGTGGAGTAGCACCAAGGGGCTGTGGAGTAGCACCAAGGGGCTGTGGAGTAGCACCAAGGGGCTGTGGAGTAGCACCAAGGGACTGTGGAGTAGCACCAAGGGGCTGTGGAGTAGCACCAAGGGGCTGTGGAGTAGCACCAAGGGACTGTGGAGTAGCACCAAGGGGCTGTGGAGTAGCACCAAGGGGCTGTGGAGTAGCACCAAGGGGCTGTGGAGTAGCACCAAGGGTCTGTGGAGTAGCACCAAGGGGCTGTGGAGTAGCACCAAGGGACTGTGGAGTAGCACCAAGGGGCTGTGGAGTAGCACCAAGGGGCTGTGGAGTAGCACCAAGGGACTGTGGAGTAGCACCAAGGGGCTGTGGAGTAGCACCAAGGGGCTGTGGAGTAGCACCAAGGGGCTGTGGAGTAGCACCAAGGGGCTGTGGAGTAGCACCAAGGGGCTGTGGAGTAGCACCAAGGGGCTGTGGAGTAGCACCAAGGGGCTGTGGAGTAGCACCAAGGGGCTGTGGAGTAGCACCAAGGGGCTGTGGAGTAGCACCAAGGGACTGTGGAGTAGCACCAAGGGGCTGTGGAGTAGCACCAAGGGGCTGTGGAGTAGCACCAAGGGGCTGTGGAGTAGCACCAAGGGGCTGTGGAGTAGCACCAAGGGGCTGTGGAGTAGCACCAAGGGGCTGTGGAGTAGCACCAAGGGGCTGTGGAGTAGCACCAAGGGGCTGTGGAGTAGCACCAAGGGGCTGTGGAGTAGCACCAAGGGGCTGTGGAGTAGCACCAAGGGGCTGTGCCAATGCAATAACTCGTCTTCTTGTAGTTGTTGTAACAGTTGTTTGCTCTGCCTCCTGCGGCGCAACTGTGTGTATAGGGCTGTAAATGGACGGACAATAATTATTCCTCACAAGACATACCGTCATGTGCATGGACATCTTAATTTTAGTTCGTTAATTTTGAACTACTAATAGCTAGTGTAAAGCTGTAAGTTATATTCAAGAAATTAACACCGACCTCATAATCATATATCAACTTGATCAATATCAGGTGGACCATAAATATTGTCCTAGTAAAAATAATGCGTACGAAATTGCAAAGAAGAAGTAAGCTAATTACTGAAGACAATTAAAGTGAAATATTGAACAAAAAAGAAGAAGCGATTGTACAATTACCGATAAGTCCAACACACACGATGTACGTAATCCACTATTTTAATCGCAGTTGACAAACACATTTTATAAATTACTCTTTATGCTTGATAAGTTGCCTACTGTTTGTAAATCCCACTGCTGGCAGGTCCGACCTGACTTGGTTGTGTGGGCGAGACCGTGATAGTTACGACCGTCCGCAGTTAGCAGACACTCCCTTGGGAGATCTATAACATGACAAGTTAAACATGGCGATGACGTTAATTTATATACAGCCCTGTATGTGCGTGCTGTTGTAGGATCTGACATTGCCATGCCCACTAATTCCGGGTAGACGAACAGCTACGTCCCTTTAAAAACTAAAATTGTTCATTCGTGACAGGATATCAGTGTGTAGTTTCTGAACAACTACGCCCTAAAGTACCAGAAACCGCAAACACATATTGTACGCACGGTTCAGCTATATTGTATATCTGCAATTCGTTTTCATATACGAAGATAAATTATTATATCAAATGACAAACGCGATATGGAAAACGAACACCTCCTATGCCGGCAATTTTGCCAGCAAGGTGGACGAGGGGGTAAGAGAACGGGATGCGGTTAGACTGCAGCTCAACGCGCACGACGATTTCAAAGTTCACTACTCCATCCAAATATTACAAGACCTATACTGCGTCCACACCCCATCCACCGTATGCTACACGCGCCACACCTGCCTGGTATGATCGTACGATAAAAGTTCTCCATCCGCGAATGCGGAGCGATTTAGTGACTGCATGGTCACCTATGAGATTGTGATGCGCGACGCTCTCATAATTTCGGGCAAGAACACCCAACAAATCGAAGAAAAGCTTTCTTCAGAGCTTGAGGCTGCCAGAGAATGGCCGATAAACAACAAGCTGTCATTCCATATAGGAAAAACTGAATCCATCCTGTTTGGGTCAAATCGTGTAATTCCATCCTGGTGAAATGTGCAGGGACACATTGACATGTCAGACGCGTGTAAATACTTAGGTGTAGAGTTAGAGGAGTCACTAACTGGAGAAGGAGTGGTCGAGCAGATAATTAATAAATACAATGTCAAGTTAAAGTTCTTGTACAGGCAAACAAGAAATGTCAACATGAATACAAAAGCAATGTTGACCTCTGCCTTAATACAAAGTCATTTTGACTGTGCCTGTTCATCGTCGTTCGATCTCTGGTTTAACTAAGAAGTATAATAAATCTAGACTACAGTGCACCCAGAACAAGGTAATCCGGTTCCTTCTCAATGCACCGGCCACAACCCACATAATGTCATTGGTTCAACGGAGTTTAGACAGGTCAATATGTTACCTGTGGGTCTACTAAAATTGAACCTTGTCTATGATATTGTCAACGACAAAGCACTAAATTATTTGTCCGATTCTTTCAACGTAATATGCAAACAGCACGGTATGAATATAAAATCTAGTCTCTTCGTGTGCCATATGTTAAATCATTTGATCAAACGTCTTTTACTACACAGGCATACAGGCATTGAATGAATTACTATATAGCACACAATGCGCTCCTAGCAAGACTCAATTTAAATGTCTAGTGAAACAGTTTTTCTTCAATTACCATAATAATCAGGAAGCCAGCTTATTTGTCTACTATTAATTCCATCACATTTTGTAGGTACCTTTATCTACTAAAACAATGGGTATTGAGATATCTTACAAATCAGGCAGCTGGGAAGCCCTTTTATTAATAACATCATTTTAACATCTAAACTATTTTGTTTTGTCAATCTGCACCCACCCAGTCATTGTTTTACAAAACGTTGCCAGTTGTGTGCTAATTTGCACTACTATTTTCAATAGGAGACATGCGCCATAGACGTTTATTATTATTCCTTCAGAATGTCAATAATAATAAAAATGCAGATCTGTTTTGTTTGATAGCTGAAGCTTTGTGTGGCGCCACCTCGAGTGTTCTTTGAAACTAATACATATTTTGGTCAAAGCAATATTATTCCCAAGAGGGCAGCACTAGCAGTTCGTGTGCTACTTTTTAAAGTCACCCATTAGTTTTTCACTAGTTTTTTACCCACTCATCGAGACAAACCAATTGTCACCAACCAGACAGTGGCGCCACCTTGTGAATGACAGGCCACTTAATTTGTCCACAGAAAGAAGTAACATTATAGCTCTAAATAACTACTTTTGTATTTGTTTAAATATATCCTTAACTGGTAGATAAGATGTCAATAGTCAAAGGAATTGATTGGACAAAGAAACAGAGATGAGTGGACGTCGGTGCCTTGGGGGAGATGAGTGGACGTCGGTGCCTTGGAGGAGAGGAGTGTCGGTGCCTTGGAGGAGATGAGTGGACGTCAGTGCCTTTGAGGGGATGAGTGGAGGTCGGTGCCTTGGAGGAGATGAGTGGACGTCAGTGCCTTTGAGGAGATGAGTGGACGTCAGTGCCTTTGAGGAGATGAGTTGACGTCAGTGCCTTTGAGGAGATAAGTGGAAGTCAGTGCCTTTGAGGAGATGAGTGGACGTAAGTGCTTTTGAGGAGATGAGTGGATGTCGGTGCCTTGGGGGAGATGAGTGGACATCGGTGCCTTGGAGGAGATGAGTGGACGTCAGTGCCTTGGGGGAGATGAGTGGACGTCAGTGCCTTTGAGGAGATGAGTGGATGTCGGTGCCTTGGGGGAGATGAGTGGACATCGGTGCCTTGGGGGAGATGAGTGGACGTCGGTGGCTTAGCGGAGATGAAAGGATGTCGGTGCCTTGGGGGAGACGAGTGGATGTCAGTGCCTTTGGGGAGATGGTTGGACGTACGTGCCTTGGGGGAGATGAGTGGACTTCAGTGCCTTGGAGGAGATGAGTGGACATCGGTGCCTTGGGGGAGATGAGTGGACGTCAGTACCTTGGGGGAGATGAGTGGACGTCAGTACCTTGGGGGAGATGAGTGGACGTCGGTGCCTTGGGGGAGATGAGTGGACGTCAGTGCCTTGGGGGAAATGGACTTACAATATTCCAAAATGATCATATTAATCTATAGATATAATGTAATGGTGCATTCGGTTGTACTGTGTAAGTGAAGTTCAAGAAAACATTTCCAGTTGGAACATGGCCCAATGCCCCCACAAATATGCCACTTTCCTGAACTGGCTTCGGTTATAATCATGAATTTGAAAATTATTTTTTAGACAGTTTCAAACATTTCTGAGTTTTTGTGAATCGTAAACATATAACTGAAGTGTCAGCAAGTTGTCAACATTGTTTATGTGGATTAGGCTTGGTAACCAATAGTATACAAAATACATTTGAATATTGAGCAATTCAATGCATACCGACAGTCCTGAAATGTTGGTGCATCTGTATACAATTCTGAAACATTTAATTTCTGAAATGCCCAATCACATGCATTTCAAATCCAGATATAATTGTTGTAATAATTATTATTGTTAGATTGTGCAGTATTACTTAACATATTACACTGCACTATTACTTAACTTATTACACTGCACTATTACTCAACTTATTACACTGCACTATTACTTAACTTATTACACTGCACTATTACTTAACATATACACTGCAATATTACTTAACTTATTTAATTCATATTTACAAATCTAATATTAAAACAAAATAATGAAATTAATTCAAATGCATTTAGAAATGTGTAATTAAAATGTCTGCGTTTGATTGAGACCCGAAAGCATTTACATTTCAGTGTGACCATGAAAAAAAATGGCATTTACAGTTGAATCTGAATTACTTAAGACATTAATATGGATTTGTTGATAAGCCAAGTGTGCCCTGCGAGATACTTTACCAGTGTTGTGTGATCGTGTAAATAATATCTTATTTAATTAAATCATTCCATACAATTATAATTAGCTCAGGAATATATTTCCTAATAATTGTTTTATTTGTGTAATATTTGTATTTCATATTAATATGAAGTTTATGTGTACATGTGTGTGGAGTAATGGTGTGTGTGGTGTGTGTATGCATGCATGGTGTGTGTGTGTGTGAGTGTGTGTGTGTGTGTGTGTGTGTGTGTGTGTGTGTGTGTGTGTGTGTGTGTGTTGTGTGTGTGTGTGTGTGTGTGTGTGTGTGTGTGTGTGTGTGTGTGTGTGTGTGTGTGTGTGTGTGTGTGTGTGTGTGTGTGTGTGTGTGTGTGTGTGTGTGTAAATGTGTGTGTGCGTGCGGGCATGCACATGCAACCAAACGTTTGTTAAAAATGCACATATATTGTGACTTATACTGGGTAGTACCAAATTATATAATTAATAATTCATTAGTTTTTATAAAAGAGAGAGACAATATGCCATTACCTATAAGGCTATAATCATTTGCTATTTAGGTTACCACCAGGGACTGTATTATGTTGTGTAAGCTGCATATGCCACACCAGGGTATGCAGTAGTTAAGTAATTAATGAAAAATTAACAACGGGTTTAAATGATTAACCCCTTAATCATCAGGTTAATAATGTAGACCAGCTAAAGCAAGACTGCCCAGACTAATTTATGAACTGAGGTGGAACTAAAGCACCCTAGATCCCCCAATACTTTCACCATCACCCCTACCCGACCCATCATAGACACTGATGCAACTGATAAAAACACAAAAAGGCAATTTTTAAATGACTTCTGTTGTCATGACAACCTCGATACGAGACTGGGGTATTTCAATGCTGGATTCAGCCCAGTGTCACTCTAGTTCTGCTTGTCTTCTGCATGACTGAGCTGCGTTTGAAGTACAGTGTCAGTTACACTCCCCCTGGTCTATCTGTAAATGGGCAGCCATAGACCATGGAACTGCCTTTTGTCCATTCGATTGTCATGCATAAATTTTCTTTTACAGCCAAAGTGTTTTATGGTATGGGAGGGTGGAGTTTTTCTGTGGTCATGTCTCGTTTCGCCTGTTTTGAATCAGCAACATCTGCCCAGACTGGCTGGAAGAGAGGTGTTAACATGAATAGACTGAAGAAAAACATAAAATGGTCATGACTTTATGTGATTTTGAAAGCCAGTTCTTCAAGATGTAATTGTCCTTTCTGACATCAATAAGTCTGTGATGCTATCGCCGTAACATAATATTCTATTTCACACACCTGGTAATCTGCCACACAAGACTAGACACATCTACTGTGACCTTTTAACTCAATTAAATGCTTATTGTCAGAATTTCAACACATAAACAAAGTTATCAAACAACATTGCATGAAAGGTGACAGACGTGGAATGCAGTGGCCCAGTGCTGGAGCATCAGACTCTCAATCGAGTGAACCCTGGATCGAATCTTGTGCTGCCATTTCAAACCTTGGACAAGTTTGTTCTCTCTACATTGTCTCAGTTCACTCAGCTGTATAAGTGAATACCTGGCTGTAGACAGTGGTGGATATTTATGTACAAGTAGTTTTCATGCATAACTTGTAGTGTGGCTGAATGCTTCCCAGAGAACAGGTCTGCCAGTTAGTAAAGTAAAGAAAGAAATAACAGTAATTTTACCGCTGGCATTATTACAATCTAACAAAACAGCGACTACAATGTAACAATACAATTATTACAAACCAACTCGTCTAAACATCTACTTCTCACAGATGTGTCCTAAAATGGTCAGGAAACACATGGAACCTAATTGCCTCCCTCTGTCAGGGTCTGTTCAGTAAACAAGGGAAGTGGCCCGAGGGTAGGCCAAGCTCTTCCAGATACCTGGCTAGAAACTGGGGGAAGGGGTGGAACAAGGAGGTGACTTTGGAAGTCAATGGGTACAGGGTTCCTGTTCCCAGCGACCTCTTAACCTCCCTGTTTCCCTGTCCTGGAAGCAGGGTGGACTCACTGCGTGGGGCCCAGAAAGGATATAATATTTATAATTCTTCATTTCAATAATCATTACATTACCACTTTCAAAGACCCTCTCAGGGCAAACATGCCTGTTTATGTCAATAATACCTCTGATACTATATGTACTATTATATACTACTATGACAACTACGACAACTACTACCATTATGACAACTAACAATACAATCACCATCATCACAACCACTTTTACCACTACCACCACCATCATCACCACCACCACCACCACCACAACCACCATTATCACGACCACCACCACCACCATCATAACCACCACCACCACCACCAGCATCACCACCACCACCACAACCACCATTATCACGACCACCACCATCATCACCACCACCACCACCACCACCACCACCACCACCACCACCACCACCACCACCACCACCATCACCACCGCCACCACCACCATCATCACTACCACCACCACCATCATCACCACCACCACCACCATCATCACCACCACCACCAATTATTTACACATATTTGAACAATATTTACTCTACCAGGTAACCTGGCTTCACAACTGATGGATTAACAATATTACTCAACACCGAGACCATCTAATTCATTCTTTTCACCCCTAGGTTTCTACACCTGCAAACACCTGCGGAGAAACGTAATTTACAATCCACAAACACAGCGAGCTTGTTAACATATACAACTAATCTTCAGTTACATCCTTCATATTCACGGGCCTTTGTTCGAACAAATGTCACCAGATGCTAAATTGCATGACAGTATGTCCCCACCCTTGTGATGTATGAGTATGTACCTGTGGGGGTCATTCAGGGTGACATACGTGTCAAGTGGGGTGTTTATGATTGACGGCGTGTGGAGATAGTGTTTAGAAAGTAAACGTGGAAAGGTTCCAGTTTTTTCCTCATAAACCACCGTGAAGTAACAGCAAATCTCACACTGACACAGACAGATGTTGTGGTGGATGTGAAACATTCTCTTTGCCATAGAATTGTTACCAAGGATTGTGGGTAAAATGAGCGTTACTGAAACCGCTACCAGAACCATCTATTTCCTTGGAGTCTTGAATAATTTTATCAGTGATTTAAAAAAAAAAAATTGAGTGCATTGAAAATTTGCATTGACTTACTTAGACTTAGCGGCTCCCTCATCTAGAGATGCATGAGGCAGTCAAAGCACGACGTCCAGATCTGTCGCTTGCTAGTGTTCTGACTCCAACTTTTGTTGACCAGCTGTAGGTCGCGGTCGATTGTTTGGCGCCAGTTCATTTTTGGTCGTCCCCTCTTTCTCTGGCCAGCTGGTATCCACCACAGCACTTGTTGGGCAGGTCTAGTAGGTGGGAGCCTTGTTACATGGCCGAGCCATTCGTCTTCTGCAGATAGTAGATGATGTCAGAGGTTGTCCTGATCGTGTTCTGACATCTATGTTTGTCACATGGATGCTCCAGTGTATGCCCAAGATCTTTGCAGGCATTTAGTGTCAAATGCATACTTTTTTTTTTCTTAGCTTGTTGTTAGTTGCCATGTTTCACATTGATTTAGGAGTGTGGGTATAACATTTTAGCTATATAAAAGTGGAGTTTAGATTTCAAGGTAAATTTCTTGTTGTTCCAAATTTTCCTCAGGTGGTTGAAGGCTGCCGACGCTTTCCCCGCAGTTTAGTTCATGATCGAAGATTCCTTGGTTGTTGATGGAGCTGCCAGGGTAGGTGAAGTTTTCGACTGTTTCTACTTTTTCTGGTTGATAAAAACATCTGTGGGTGGTTGGTGCTCCCCTGTCAGCATGTTTTTTGTCTTCTTTCCACTGATGACAAGTCCCAAGCCATCAGCATATTTGCTGACTGATTCCACAAGACGAGACATTGTAGGCCCTGGGTGATGTCTGAGAGGGCATCAATGTCATCAGCAAAGTCCAGGTCTGATAAACGCTCATCCTTAACCCACATAATCCTTTCATTGCCTGTGGTTGCTAGCCGCATGACCCAGTTGATGGCCATGGCAAAGAGAACAGGGAAAGAAGGCAGCCTTGTCTGACACCAGTCACCACATGGAACCAGTCACTGTAGCCATCTTCTGTTTTTACACATCTCAAGTTTTCATATATCTTCACGATTGCTGTTACAATCATTTGTGGGATTCCATACGTGTTTAATATTTCCACATGGAGAGTCTGTGGATGCTGCCAAATGGTTTGGTGAAGTCTATGAAGCAGATTGCGAGGGGTAACTGGTACTCTTGACATTTCTCAATTTCTCATCTACCACATCTTGCATTCGGTTCAGTATCATCTGGCAGTACACTTTCCCTGGAGCAATGTCACACCTCTACAGTTGTCACATTCAGTTAGGTTTCCTTTCTTGGGGATACAGTCAGCAGCACCATCTTTCCAGTCTTCAGGAACGATGCCCGAGTCCCAGGTTCGGTTGCATAGTCCGCACATCCATTGTACAATTGTTTCACCACCAGTTTAGATCATTTCAGTTGTGTTTCCGTCCATGCCAGGTGACTTGTTTGTTTTGAGAGTCGAAACGGCCTTCCTCACTTCATCCTCCGAGAACTCCTCTGTGTTTATTGGGAGCACAGTCTGAGGGTTGCCAGTCTGTGCTGGTGTGTCAGGTGCAGGTCTATTGAGAATCTCTCTAAAGTGTTCTGCCCATCTCTAGTTTGTCCTCTCCTTTTGATAGTAGAGATCCGTTTTTGGCTCTGATTGGTCCAGACCTTGCCTTTGTCCTGCCAGTGATTTTCTTGGCAATGTGGTAGACCTGTCTAATGTCATTTTGGGCAGCTGCGTTCTCTGCCTCGTGTGCCTGTCTGTCAAACCATTCGCATTTGTCCTTTTGTGCCCTGCGCTTCACTTCTCTGTTCTTCTTACTATAGGCCCGGTAGGAAGCTATGCTGCAGGACTCAATTTGTCTTTTCTGTTGCAGGGGTTTCCTCTCCACAATCAGCCCCCATGTGTGATCACTGATCCAAGAATCCTTCAGAGATTTCTGGAATCCCAGAAAGTCTTTGCCCACTGCCATCATCACGTCTTTCATCTTCTCCCACCATTCCGTTGAACCTGGTGTAGGATCTGCAAGGACAGCAACATGATTTCTCAGGACTGCTTGGGATTGACTTAATATTAATATATATTTCTGGTATAGAAAAAATGCCCCAAACCACTCTCGATTTGATTGCAAAAGTCAGGCAAATTTAGCCAGCCAGCAACAATTACCTACACACACCAACCCATACACTGACGATAGCAGTTAACTTAATTACACACACAGGCATGCATGCACGCATGAACGGGGGAGGGGGAGGGGGAGGGGGAGGGGGAGGGGGAGGGGGAGGGGGAGGGGGAGGGGGAGGGGGAGGGGGAGGGGGAGTATCATGGCTAGCTAGAACAACACTGTCAGATATTCATCTATTTTGTTTGATTGCTGATTACAACAGTAAGCCCTTCTGATACATACTACCGGTATGTTTCATCTACTTCCCACAATACAGTAATAATTCCAAAGTATTCTAATTGTATTACATGGTACAAGTCATTGGTGGTACATAGAATGATAATTATGGTGAAGGATGCAACAGTATATGTCATCAATTGTATTTTATTGTACAGATTTGAAGGAAACACCGCTATGCTCGTATCATTATTTTTATCGTAAAATTAACAAGTTGAGTAAGATTCCCTACTACTTCTGTCAGAATTCCCTGATCTGATCAGCAGCAACTATCACGGGCATATCTACGCCTCAAATCTAACAGATGTTATATTTCTTATCACACTACACTTTCATACACACAAAACAACACGTCCTGGTGCAAATATAATCTGGCTGACGTAGTTGCACAGGTTCAAACAGGCCTAGATCTAGGCCTCGGCCGCTTGTAAGAATGCTAGTTTTCATGAAAAGCTCCTCTGTATAAACTGAAAACAACGTTTTAACATCTTCAGTGTTTGCAAACCAATTCCACAACAAGGCCATCCAGGGGGAGTCCAAATCATATGCTACATTAAGTCTCCTCAATGGATCTATAACTACATAATTACAGGTTACAGCGATGTCGTGCAATGACTATCAGTGACATCTATGGATGTCATTGTAAAAAACGTCATTAGCAGTCACTGATGATGGAAATGTATTAACAGTGCATTTGTCATGCTTCTAATATGCTTTTTTTTCTTCAAATATTCACTGTGTCAAACATTAACAATTTCTGAGTGTTTTTTCATGTTGTAATTTCTGACACCTCTGAAGTAGGTGCTTTTCAAGCCTGTCAGTTCAGATTAACATTGCGAAATGGTTTAAGCATTTAAAATAAAAAGTGACATTTAGGCAATCAATCTACTGTTGTTAGCACATGAACATACTTGACATCTGACACCAGTAAGTCGGAATTAATAATGTATTCGTTCATTCCTCAACATAGCTGGTTTTCAAGAAATCACATCCCCATGTCTGAAAGAATCCATAATAAAGGTAACAACGAGAAACTAACGCCTTTAAGAAAATACATTATTATTAAACCTTAATACCGTTCCCTTCACCGTGGAAGTTCATATCATGTGCGCTGACCCCTCCTACAGTCCCTCCCCCTTCTTGTTTCCACAAGTATCTGCCTAAAATGCTTGCTTTTGGTCAGACCTTGATAAATATTTACCCCGGGAAGACTGAAAGAGATGGAAATAGGACTTTGTTGTTTTTTCTAGCTAGGCATAGTCCAGTGGTCATGTGAATCAGTGATATCATTTTGAATGTGACCCTCTTTCTTGCCAATAGATTCCCTTAGCACACCAGACAGAAAGTAAGTAACCGGTAGTAGAATATTTTTTAGTTTATGAATTTACTTAGTCATGCCCATCGTCCCTCCTGGGGCATAAGCCATCGACAACAGCTCTCCAGAGTCCTCTGTCCTGGGCACTTCTCTCCAGCTGTTTCCAGATGTAGCCCATCTTCCTGGTGTCTGCCTTCAGCAAGTATCTTCAGCTGCCCTCTTTTTCGCTTGCCCTGGGGATTCAAGTTTATGAATACCCTTAGCAAAACATCTGTAGAATATTCTATTGGATTTTGGGGATGGTTTTCTATAGCATGTTTAGACTACAGAATTCTATGGAATTATAGAAACTAATGTGGCCGTAACAATTATATTTGAATTCTACAGAATATTTTATAGAATTCTGTAGAGTTAATTTAAAACAATATTTTCTCTGCTACTTTATATGAACACATTTAAATAATATAATGGCTACTCAGACCATTATTGAGAAGGTTTCTTATGTTTTGGTTAACTGTGCTACCTATTTTAGTTGATGTTTGAAACAGATAAAATGTTATCAATTCCTCCGCCAGGTGGACCACTTGCACCTGTTCCACCTGTTGGGTGTATGTGTTGTTTCTGAGGCAAACACGTAAGTCGGGCAAAAATGTTAAGTTGTTGCCGATACTCCCATTTAAACGTACACATTTCACCCATGTCAACAAAGACTACCCTTATATATATATTAAACACATGTTATGTTGAATAAAATTCAATTCAATTCAATTCAACATTGAGTGTCAAGGACACAAATAAATCTTGGAATAGAAGTTTAGTAGCCAAGGCCGAAGTCGAGGCAAGAAGATGGGCTTCGTCTTTGCCTTCAAAATTATATATGGTATTATAGAAATAAAAACTATATTATCCTAAACTATAGCCTTCTTAGGCCTACTCTGCTAGATAGTTGTTCACGATGACCCATCCTAAGGGGGGACCAAACCCACCTAGCCTCGGGGAATACAAGGACAAGTGATGATACCAACCGAGGACAAAACCACATTGATTGGAACTATAGCCTACTCTGCACTATATGCGAAGTATGTCCCTTTGGCTTTGCCTTTGGCCAGATCAGCGTACGAAGTTGTGGTGGAGAAGGGAGAAGCATTGGACCATGTCCATGATTCCGATTATATCTAAACTGTTGCGTCATTAGTGTACTGTTAAAATACGTATTGACTATAACCTAAGGCTAGCTTGTCATCCCTCTTAAATCCGAGATTTCACATAAGGTCTACGCTGCTGCGCCGAACTGAGATCTACCTTTCTCAAGTTTCTGACGTAGAGAATGACCGCAGTAGTCTAGACTCTAGAAATGGTGTTGAATGCAAGATGGCTGTACATCCCTAGTTGGCTTAAATACTTTGATTATCCAACTGCGAGAATGAGAGGTTTTACTTTTAGTTTGAACAACTGCGAATATCGGAGTCTAGTTGTTTGACTGACTGAATTATGAATAACAACGAAAATGGTCATTCGACCGTAACCAAGTAAGTTAGGCAACTAAGATATAACACTGTCCGAAGGACTGAAAGTCGTACATAACTTCATGTAACCATCTTAAACAAACTTAATACACACACGTTGAGTAATGGTAGTCCACAATAATAATACAGAAAATGTTTGCTAGTGTAGCTAGCACACGAACGGCCCTGCTGTGCCGCCGAGCTACGCAGCAGCGGCCAAGGGGTGTAGACTGAAGTCGCGAGTAAGCAAGAAGCACCAATCAGAGCTCAGTAGTATCTACTTGAGTACGAGCGGACGCGGTCAGGTGCTATGGTCGCTCACGGCTTACATAACCAGTACACTTATCGTCGTCAACTAGCACGAATTGTCTCGGTGACTGACTACGAGTTGTAGTAGAGACACGGGCCTCGTAAGTGCGACTTTGGCGTCGATATCGAAGCGGCTATTTCTCCGGTTTAGCGACTGTGACTTTCGCGGCCGAGGCACGGAACTTTGCGAAGACTAACTTCATTGGAACAAGGGCGAATACGGACTGGCTGCGTGTTACTGTTAGTGCCTAGTGCCTAAGCTGTAGCCTGTAGGAGCCGTGGATTATCTTACAAGGGATAAGCCGGCAGCTAATCCAAGGTAAATATATTTTCACTGTTAATAACTTCATTGTTATTGCTGTCTTGTTGTGGATAGGTAGTTGTCATAAGGAATTATTAATTCAAAACTAATAAAGGTATAATTTATTGATAATAGGATATAGGGGGTATACTATTAATCACGCCGACATGTACAAAGATAAGGTTATCATAAATTCTTAATGATGTGCACACTTGTGGTATTGGGGCATACAATTAAGTTAATCGAGCCTCCATTATTGCAATTGTAGTTGTAATAATAATATAGTCATATATGTCATTACCCACTGCACTTTAAATACAATAATTATATTTGTTTCTGACAGCTACTCAAGCTTATCTCCATGAAGATGTCCGTTTCTGTATTGTTGTAAAATCACGAAACCTGTGTCATTTGTTTTATCTAGTGTTCAAGCAATTAACTGTTGACCAGCTTTTGTTTGGTTAAGCGATAAGAATAGCTTCTTTGTATGGACATTATTTTGATGTCCCTGTTAATCCTTTCCCCATGGGGTGCTTTTTGAAGTTTAGATTCTAGAAGTTGTGCCTGTGGCTTGAACACTGGCTTCACAATCCTGGCGATTCTGACTCTTTCTCTTTGTGCAGAAATCTGACTTCAAAACACCCACATATATCAATAGTTATACGTAAACAAACAGTAATACTGTTTAACATATATTGTACCACGCAGTACTTTAAACTCATTTATAACCTTGATTCACCCATTCTCATGATCGTGCATTTTATAAAATATCCATAATCGATAATGGAAAGACATAATGTGCAGAACTGGCAGATAAAATACAACAGGTGTGTACTCACATTCCTAAAGGGCAGAGGACATATATATATATATATATATATATATGTGAAGGGTAGACAAGTAATGCAAAGAGAAGCACTGATCACAAACTAAAGAACAACACTAAGTACTGAGAGTTATGGTACTCGCTGTGAGCAGGTACTGTAAACTAATGATATTGTCATCATGTAATATCAACGGAGTGGAATTCAACACTTGCAAATTGTCTTAACAAAAGTATATCAAAGAAATAAGCGTGATTTCTTTAATTATGCATTTGTTAAAACATACCACGTTTTACGTTCATTTTGTTTGTTTGTTTTGTTTCGTATGGCACCAAGCCATGAACTCCGTAACTTTGTACAAACTTTGGTTCCACTTGGCACATTCAGCGTGTGCGTGTAAAAAGCGAGCGGCTAGCTAGGTGATTGAGAGCATTTCATGGCGTACCTGTGGTGGCGTACCTGTGATTACCTGGATGTCTACACATAAAGCGTACCTGTGCTTTGTTGACCTTTGCAACAGCACACTTCACCCTGCTAGTTTGTATAGTCAGGTGACATGAGTGCAGACTCATCTCACAGCTGTATTCATGTGAGTCAAGTCTATCCATAAATTTGATTCGGAACAAACTCTAAAGTAAATAACAAAACTTTTTAGATAATATGTTGTTACTTAAGTATTACTGTTTAGAAGTTTATTACATTTTCGTGTCAATGTGAATTGTTTTTACTCCAGCTGTGATCATCGGATTGTACAGTTGAACATAGAATGCATTTTCTTTAAATTACTCATAACATTTTCATGAATAAAATGTAATGATATGTCTCATTTGGTATTCCTATATTTATTGATATTAGCGGGCGAATTTAACACTTATTATTTATTACAACTTTAAGTCATTGTTACCTCGTTTTACTATCACAAAACATTCATTCAATAACACCACTCAAAACACATTTCAGGAACACAAAGAGCAGTTATATACTATAATAAAATATTGTGTTTTAAGGCACCTTGAAGTAGAAATTGTGCTCTAAATAATGAAAAAATTACCCAAGCAATTTGGATTGCCAAAAGTGTTAAAAACCACAACATTTGGTAAAATAACATTACAATGCCCTTTGTGTACCTGAAGCAATGTATGCGGTGTGATGGAATTAATGTCTTGGGAGACTAGGATAGAAAAAATGAGGCAAGAAAGACAAATATAAAGTTGTGCGTAATAATAATGGCCCAGTAAGTAAAGGATTACTGAGCCACTTGTAAAAAGGAATATAACAAATAAATCATAATCTATATCGTCAATGCACTGATAATCAGTCATGTACAAATGCAAACGGACTGTTGACTCAATGATGAATGCCAGAGATTTATTTTCTCAACTTGTTTTTATAGTAACAAAGTCATATAATATATGTCATGTTTGCTCGTGACTAAGTGACATTACCAAGCATTAATATTAATGTGAAGTTATATCACCCTGTTTATTCAGGTCAGCTTTATATAAATCCATATCTGTAATCTAACCTCTGTAGCCAAAGGGTAATTAACACAAGGTCTGACAAAGGGTGCTTCAGAAGATAAACATGATATGCAGACCATGCAACAAAGGACATCAAATGTGCCCCAGATCGGACCCCTGCTAGGGGTGCTTAGTGTAGATAAGGGTAAAATGGAGATGTGCCATCTTGAAACCAAATATTTGGCATATGGGTGCCGACAAGGAAAGCTTGTTTCAGTCTGGAAGGAAAAAATGGGAAATATTTAGACACTGTGTTCGTGTGCTACAAAGTAGAGTGTTCCAGGACTAATTATGTACATTAACGTAGAAGCCAGGGCTTCAGGTTTGTAACTTAATGCGGATTTATAATTGGCTTTCTGCAAGGTATCCATGATGCTTCGCCAGCTAACAGAGAATCAGAGATAGAGAGAAAGACATAAATTAAATATTGGGAGAAAGAGACAAGGTGAAAGAAGCTGTTGGTGGAGAAAATCATGGAAAATGGTAATAAAAGACATGAAGAAGAAAAAATCTCCCATAGTCCACTTCCTAATAATAATTAGTAAAATATTATGTGAAGCAAGCCAGCGACATTGCTTTTGAAAAAGCCTATACAGTTTAGTAATGCTAATTGGATACCAAGAATCTTAAAACGGATAACATTTATGATGATGGCAATATTTTATGACACCGTTTGTGGCAATACACCTGTCACGCCCGTCAAATGTGCTTGCTTCCTGTTCGTAGACTTGTTTTAACTAGTACCGGATTACCTCTAGAAGGCAGCTGTCTTAATTGATTTAATTCCATTTACGAACTGGGAAATACGCCATTGCCTGAAGAAGGGGTGGACAGTTAGGGTTGAAAAGGTTTCACCCTTTTACCCCACTCCCAACATCTGGGACAAATAGGGCTATATCCCCTTCTGTTCCTGTCGATAATGGGAAGACCATCTGAAATGCTTCATCAGTCTGAAGCAAGATTTATCTAATTACTTCCAATTTTACATGGTTTCAAATTCAGCAGTGATGACATTCACATAAAAAGTATGAAGATTAATGTAGGGGGTGACTCTGGAAATGAGGCTGTGCCCTCTGAGATGCACTGGTAACCATGGCAACAGTTCTCCATGATGAGCAAGAACTCTTCCACAACTGGGGAAGCCTACTTCCCATTCCGGGCACAATGATGGGGCCAGGGAGGGGGCCAGGGGGCTATTTATGACTGGGCACATCTGGAGGGTGCAATAGTCAGGAAGAAGGATGGATTTAAACCCTGCTGAAATGTGGCTGTCAGCATCTTTGACTGATCCCATGGGTGATCATCGATCATCCCTGGCCAGCCCTGTTCCACAAACATTTTGTATCTTTGCCAAATGTTGTGTCTGCTAAAATGCTTTCTAAATTTAAATTCTGCACTACTGGAATGACAGCCTGTATTCAGACTCCTAAAAATTATTGAATTCTCAGCTGTCCAAAAACCTTTATTATATGCCAGGTTGGTGAATTAAACAATGAGTCATTTCTGTACACCTGTTTTATTTATGACAAAATAATACAGTTCTTTACAGGTTAGCCCTTGAATTTTAATTTTCCCGGTTAACTTTAATACAAAGCATATTTTTGAATATATATCTGTATTTCTGGAGTATCAACCCCCTACAACACTGTCAATCTTTGTTTTACAGGTTTCAAGTGAACCAGTTAATCCACTTCAAGTGGAACAGACATGATGGTATAAAACGTTACCATGGCTTTAGCAACTGGAGCTTAGTAGAATTGATATACTGCATTGGAGGATATAGAGGACTGTACGTGCGTGATGGAGCTTGCAAGGACTTTGTTAGTTCTGCTGGTTATCTGTCTAACATGTCTACTGGTTGGAGCAAAAGAGAAGCCGCTCGATTTCAGGATTACAACATTTGAAGGTAAGGGTCTTTGTCTTGTATCTTCAGTATTTTTGACTGTTGTTGTTTATTTAGGGATGGTTTCAAGTTAGCAAAGTCTAAAAAGATGTTATGCATTTAACATTGGTTCCCCCACCAATATGTGGTGGGATTTTACTGTCTAAAATGGCTATTAGCATCACATGTTTCACCCAATAGGTAGCACCACTGTTGCAATTTATTTTCTCCTTCATATACACCTGTATGTGGTGATGACCAAGATCCCTGCAATGCTTTTAAAACATATTTTGGTTTGACCGTAATTTCCACATACCACTCATGTATGTACACGGACATATTTGTACCTGTGTAGGGGGTGGGGATAGGTCCGGGTCATTGTGTACTGGGGGGCACATGTTACTAACTACACCAAGGCAGTTGGTCAGCTGTGAGATAAGAAGGAAGGAATTCAGTAGTGGGCTAGTCCAGTGATTCACATGCACTCTTGCTGGCGGCCATAGTGAACAGTGGCAGTTGTTTTGAGGTGTTTAAACTTTTTTGGCAAAGTTCTGGTATCACAGTGTGGTGTGAATATAAAATGTGTAGTTCGTGCACAAAGGACGAGTTGTACTGGTTAACACATACATAAAAACTAAATTGATTTAAAGTGAGGTTGCGTGTTCCGTTTCCCGGATTAACCAGGAGTGGGAATTATTAGCAGGAAATTTACCAAATCAGTTGTCTTGAATCTGGGAACCACGAAAATACATGTGCCTACATCCAAAAGTACTTGAAAGTTGTATTTAACACTACCTGCCATGCAGCAATATTACCAACAGAGCACCTGCGCACATAAGTCAAATGGTTTGTTTACAATTTGAACTTTTCCAGGTGCAGCATTCAGATTGCAAACAACAAATGTAAAATGTGATGTGGACTGGACTTTTCCAATGACGTAGCTGTCGCCTAATTGCAGCAAAATGTAAATAAATTGCCCGGAGGAGAACCAATGTAAAGTGAACTTTGGATGTTGATAACTTTTTTTTACAGAATATATGTGTTTTTAACGCCCTGTAGTGTTTCAGCTGTGTAGATAACACTGCGATGTGGAATATATGTTGTACGTACACACGACACGCACAACCCAGACATAAATTTAAAGTAACAGGAGTTTTTTATATATACATGTATACACATGCCAGCTGGTTTGGGTGTTTACGTCCTGTATTCATGTCAAAGATGAGTTTAACAACACTGCATTCCACCTTCGTCTATTTTAATTATCACCTGTCAGTCATCGTGATTGACAGACAGCCAATCAGCAGAATGTTGTCCAAATGTATAGTCGGATCCAGAGAATTTAGTCCACAATTTCCACAAATATTGCACTCAATGAAAGAAACAATCTTTCGTGCTCTAAATTCCCAAGCAAGCAATGGTGTACATTTCTTCTCCCCTAACTGAGATGGCATTTGGTTGTTAACTTTACCAGAAACTTTGAGAACTTTATTTAGGGTTTCCTGCTTGCTAGACTAATGATGAAGTCATGTTACTCTTGGTATTTATAAGTGCACCAGTTGTGAATACAATACCATCATTGTTTTGAGCTGTACGTGTGCATTAGATAGATAGATTGTACTACCAACTTTCAACAAGTCTCCATTTTTTTGGAGAATTGTTGGCCAATTCTGGCATTTCTTTGTCTTGCTGCACGACAAAGGTAGAAATAGTTTTAAAATATTATTAGAAAAAACAATTATTATATTTCTGTCCTACATGGATTATTTTAATCTCTAAGACAACTAATAAGCTGAAACGTTTAACGACTTAACGAGCACCTATTGAGAATTTTACTTGTCGGGAAGTAATCGCTTTGTATTTTTAATAATTGTTTTTGAACAACTTGACACTTGTGTCCAATGAACGGGGTAATATTTCGTCACTTGGTATGGCGGGAACACTCCTGTTTCGGTGTTGTAATTTATCCACGTCTTGCACCATTAATTGAACGTGGCATTAATTTTCCGCTTGCTTTCATCTTATCAATCGCACTTGACTTGAAATATTTTGTTGACAAAGTGTGCCAAAAAAGCAGCGTGTGTCCTTGTGGTCTAAGTGGCATTCTCGAGCCGATATCGGAGAGGATCACACAAACACACAAATGGTAGCCCCTCTCATTTTTCGGTACATTAGTTGTGTGATTTCATCCATAGGCCCTCTATAAAAACACATAATCACTCAGCTGTCCCCCCTCATTTTATCCACCCTGTTGGAACGTGGGAATGAGACCCACCCTAGGGGTTCCTTATGAGCACGAATATCTGAAAGTGAATGGTTGCCAGGGGAATCACAGACAACTCCCTGTAACCAGACTCCAGTCGACATAAAGTGCTCACCGAACCCCATCTAAATAAATCAGGTTTTTTCTTCCAAATTCACTGTCACACCTGAATTGCTCATGGCATGTGTAATTGGCGATCACGTTGTCAACACCATGAATGTGAGACTGTGCGCTGCTGCGAAATACTTAAGTTCGTATTCCGTATGACCAGTTAGGAAAATTAGGGTACATGTAATTGGAGAGATTGGAAATCTAGGAGAAAACTGTGGGAAGGGGGTGTGCATAGGATACGTGATTGTCATGTTAGAGTCTGTCTTAGAATTTGATGTCTGTCAAGGTGACTGCTCTAATTAGCCAGTTGCATGTCCTGGGAGTGTTATACTGGGTGACAAAATCACTCAACCTGGCTGCCAACGTGGTGGTTGCGATTGGATTATCTTACACTTCTCCAGTAGATTATCAATTAAATCTGGTGGCGTATGATTGGTCCTTGATAAATAAATCACATGTATGTGTGCAATAGTTCCCATCACTGAGAAGTTTAAAATGCTTGTGGCAGCTTGATTAGATATTTAAAACTGCTGGTGATGTGTGAATGTAGCTTGCAATGCCAGAGGTGGCTGGTGGATAAAAACAGATTACAGCCTGTGTTTATTTTTTAATCGAGTTTAAGTTTAATCTATTTTGAGTAAAATTGATTTTAGTGTATTCTGAAGAAACACGGTTTATTTAATTTTTAGCCAATCAAATGATGGTGTAGTTGGAGTGAAAATGACTTCATGCATTTATAACAAAAGCAGTTTAAAATCAAGAATAGTTTTTTTTTTTTTTAAATTAATATATAATACACACATATATATATATATATATATATATATATATATATAAATATATATAGTGATTTTGCTGGCCTGTCTTTTAATAATTGGTATGATCTAGGCAGTCAGCAAAACTGTTGCTTAAGTCTTTCTGGTTCATTTGTTTGGCCAATGAAGGCATGGCTGTAGACAAGAGATACAGTGCTGTAAAGATGCAGGGCTACAGACATGCAGGGCTGTAGTATAGAAATGCAGTGCATGCACACTGGTGCGTCACACTACAGACATGCCTGGCCTCATGTCTGGATGAGACCAGTCACGTCTGTCCCTGTCACCAGCTGGCGCATGTCCTGTGTTCAAGTGTCCTGTCTACATGCTCTCCTGCATGTGTCCTCCAGGGAGATGTGACGCCATGTGATATAGTGCACCACACAGCCACAGGGTGGGTGTGGGCCACAGAGTGCAGGTGTCCTTACAATGATGCTCCATGCCCTACTGGTTAATAACCCTTGAAACCCGCCATTGTTTCCTGCACACTACCATGTGCACTTGGAATCGTTTATCATACGGCTATCACAGGCATCTTTCAGATCATGAAGACAGTTATGAACGCTTCTGTTTCTGTCCTCCTTGTTCCCTGCTGTATAGGGGTGAGGGTAAAGCTGAACCACCCTCTGTCTCCTCCTTGTTCCCTGCTGTACAGTGGTGAGGGTCAGGTACAGTATGGCTGAACCACTCTCTGTGTCTCCTCCTTGTTCCCTGCTGTACAGGGGTGAGGGTCAGGTACAGTATGGCCGAACCACTCGCTGTGTTTTTTCTTCCAAAGGTTTCTGTCCACAGCTCCCTCTCTCCATCTTTCATCCTCCCTGATCTTCTCATGTCCCTCCTCATGAGGTCCTCCCATCTCAGCTGTGGCCGCCCCCTTTACCTGTGTACTTTATGTTGTTCTTACCAGTATCATAATCAAACAGGAGCAGATTGTGGATTGCCTAAATAAAGTTCAGCGTAATGACTTACTAGTGTATGTATATATATATATATATATGCTTGATAAGTATGCCACTGTGTGAAGGGGGTGTTTAAAGGGGCACTGTGCTGTGGTCTCCATTTCACAATAGTGACACTGTAATGGTAAATATGACAGACCATCAATCAGTCATAAGTGAGACTTTATTTCGGGCTGAAAACCATGTCACATTTATGATGTCATTTAGAACAGGCCAACAAATCACACACCCTCTTATACAAAGTTTATGAAATTGGATGTCAATTATGTCACAGACTCACATTAGATACAAGATATGTTCAGTTTGTCTAAAAATGAATCTGAAACAAGATTACTAGTGAAAAAGATGTACTGAGGAGGGACATTTCATCTATCTGTTTTGTTTTTTATGGCACTTGTCTTGAAACCATGTGTTCTGTCATGCATATAGGTACCAGTCCAAGGTCATGGTGTCGGCAACTCGTGGAAATAGAAGATCGATGTTGAACATGGTTGATAAATGTGGTCGTAATTTTGGCAGACCCCAATTTAGTTCGGCAGGGATTATTCTGCCTCATTTCCTGGAGCTTGCGCCAGGCTAGGATAATATCACTCAGTCGTAATGTTCAGCAGGTGTTTATGCTATTAAAATGTGTCTATTAGTCTCGATGACAAACCTGCTCAATTAAAATGCGATACCATTCAATAATTATAAGGAACTATTAAATGTGTCCTTGAATTGTGACATTCATTGTGTGAGGAATTGTGACATTCATTGTGTGAGGAATTGTGACATTCATTGTGTGAGGAATTGAGGCAACCAGAATGATAGGTCCTAATATGTTTTTGTTTTTTTTAACATTTTGTTTGTTGTCCAAGTCCAACAATACTCTGTTTAATTCCATATTGAATTAAAGGAAGCTTTACTAACATTCAGATTCATGAAACTGCTCAATGAAGCTGACAGAGGGAGCAAGAGGACATTGAAAGGTGTATCAAACAAACAATTTCATGACTTTGAAAGGTAGCTAAACTTCCTTTAATGTCGCATGTTTAAACAAATTGCTCCAAAGTCAGTTTAATTCTTGTTCCTTTAATGTTTTTTGAAGTTTGAATCAGACTGCCAACTTGTTGAATTCTGTGCACCAGCTTAAATTATTAATCAGAAGATTAGCAAAGCAGCCAGCATCAGATGACCAAAGAAGCCGGTAGTTTATCAAAATTCTTATATAGGTGGTTGTAAGTCATAGTAATTTTATTCTACAGACCCAGTTATTTACCTGTTGATGCGTGTTTTTGATACAAAATACATCCAGCACAAATTGCATAGCGATATCATAATTTTGCCCGCTCTAACGCTAACAGTGCGGTCAGTTCAACTGGTACACCAGCACCAGTAATCACAGTTCTAAATCACCTCAGGTCAGTTTCGTTGTGATTCAAAGTCACCCCGATTTGAATTACACATCAGAAGGCTCAACCATCCCAAACTTGAATAATTTCCGTTTTCCGTCGAACTATTCATCGGTTTTCAATAGTCAGAGTTGGTGGTCGTGCTACCAGATTCAAAGGTGCCTGCGTGTGGGTAATTGTGAAACTGGTTTCCGAGTACCCTGAATACGCAGTTGCCAGGTTATATAAGTGCAGCTTTGGGGATTTGTGTAGGTACCTGATAAGGGGTCGGAGGGGTCGGGGGGCATATGTTCGCGGTAGAAACGTATCAGACCTTTACTCTAGTTCTGACACACCCGAAGACCCAAAACAACCAAAAAACATACCACCTGTTTTGTGTTTGCAGACGCTCTCTTTGCTTACATCCTTGTTTTTTCCATACCTGCATAAAAATGTGTATCTTTTTTAAAAGAATTATTATGTGAACCAGCATACCTGTGACATTATTACTGGTGCTGCAATCAACGCAGATAAAAATTTGTTAACTTGTTAGTTTTATTACCGGTTGTTTTAATTAATCTAATAAACTATAGATACATAGTTTGATGTATTAAAAAAGAAAATAGTAGAACTTTATCACAAATGTGTTTTAGAAATCCAAATGAAAATGGTCTGTATAGTCGCTCAAGTATTACATGCTCATGTTGTATCACTTAATACTGTACAGTTGCTGCCAACGACCAACCAAGATGGTAGCAGTGAACCAGGCCTGGGTTCTTGGCAGATTGCCACATTCGGTTTCTTGCGTGTTCCTGTGTAGAATGCAAAACGACGAACAGCTTGGATCATGATTAAGAGATATGCATGCATACATGCGTGCGTGACACATTTTTTAGAAATTGTTTAGTCGTGTAAAGTCGTCAGTTGCCATGTTGCATGTTTTTATGAAGGGCGTGGTGAATTAGACAACTGCGAGTGACTTGACATTTTCTGGTCTTGTTCCTATGCAACAGGCCACCTGACTGTCAGGGGGTTTGTATGGGGGGAGGTCGGGTGGGGTGTTTAATGCTGCACCTGGCTACCCTCTGGGTTTCCCCCATTGTCAGGCTGTCATATTTGGACTTAATTTGTTGGTGCACTTTTTGTATGCACCTGCTGAAGCCCTGGATGTATTGTCATTTGTCATGCAGTGTCACCTGGGTTGGTGACAGTTGGAGAGGTGAAGTTGTCACAAACACCTGCGACATGTTCCACTTGTTATATGGTCCTTTGCGTATGTCACCGATAGTGCTTTATATTCTTTCAAACATTTAGGCATAAATAATGTTCATTCTTTTGGTCTGTTGTTTATGTATAAAACAACGAAAAAGAATAATTGTTTTGTTTTCCAAATCTGTTCTTCTGTTTTTCTAATTCAACAGCATTGGCATACTTAAAATATCAAACATGAAAAGTTCAATCAACATGTCATATTTAACTTAGTTTAGTACTTCAGTATAAATTAAATATATATGAAAATATTCATTCTCACATTGAACTCTAAATGAATGGAGCAGATTGTCGAAATTTATTATTTAATTAGTACTGCTTATTTGAATGCTCACAGCATGAATGTATTTACAAACGATATTGTCAAATATCTCAGAAGGCCGATTTGCACATAAAGAAAACCAGTTGGACTCTCGATAAGCCAAAGGTTTCCTTGTCCACTTTCCATATATGGGGTTTTTGCTCTGGAGGGCAATCTTGTTAAATCTCGTTAAAATGATGTCACTTCAAAAGAGTGACTTTACATCACCATTTGTCCAGTGTCACATCAGTTGTGTAAACCAGTTTGGTTTTCCTTCACTTGTAGATAACGTTTCTTTGCGTCAACCAATAGGTGCTTATGATATTTCATCCAAGCGGCAATTTTCCTTGAGACATCTCTTCTTTACCCAGGCAGCGTTTTTATTACCTCGTTCTGTAGTCGTGTCATGATAACGTATCATATTTTTGTCAGTCCGTCACAGCGAGACGTGTCATCGATACACGAGTGTCGAGTGTCACCTGATAAGATCAGCGTCTCAGAACGGAGAGTGAAGGTGATCGAGGGTTGTGAATTGAAGTGGGCCGTGGCAGTAATTGTCTACCAATCGTGTTATATAGCATGTACATTTCATGTTTAATTTCCTCACACTGATTAGGGAACGTATCAGTTGTTTTCGTCGTGTGCACACAATGCACTGTGGATTGGTCAGACTCAGACGGTTTGTTGTTGGTCAATGGTCGTGCTTTATCAGCTGATTTTATCGGTTGATTTATAATGTTGGTTAATTTTGTGGTGTGAATAATGCATTTTGGGATTGGTCACCCAGACACTTTTGTTGTTGGTTAAGCACTTTCAAAAGTGTGGAAATTAAATTTGTTTTATTATATAAGGTAGTACATAGATAAAAGGCATGGTTCATCTTAGGTATAAGTCAAGATTATTTCAGTTAGATCTAAGCGGTTTGAACAGGTTTATGGGTTTATGAGGGAAGTTGTTAAAATGTGTGTGAGTTAATAAGAGGTATATTATGTTCTTATCTAACTAATTTATTTAATACAATTCTATGTGAGGCTGTTATTTAATGTGGCATCAAGAAGTTTCTTTTTATGTAAGGCGTTAACTATTTTATGTTCCCCCTAATCAAATGTCTATATCTGATAATCAACAGTGAGTCAGCCCTTACAGTATATCACCCCCTTGAGGGTATTACCCTGTTCCTAGTTTCTCCCCTTCCATGGTATCACCCAACCAGGCACCTCTCTCCTCAGCTGGCCAATCAAATTTAATTTGTCAACTTTTTTTACATGACCACTCAAATTTCTCAATTAAATAAACGTTTTCTGTTTTACTAGTTATTGCACCGAGGTTACTTTACGTAACGTAATGATTTAATTTACGAGAAAGGAAACAACTTTCTTTTTAGATTAGGATCATTTAGCATGAGATGTGGAGAAGAGAAGAGGTCACATGTTGTTCAAAATGAGTAAAAATGGGTTGTTCTTGAGAAAATGTTAACTTCATTGACCAGATTTACACAGGTTACACTGTTGGAAATCTTGTAGATTTATACCAGAAATGTGCAACACAACTAATTGTGTTTGTTTAAGGCCTAATAAAATTGACATTTTTTACTTTTTAAAGGAAGTCTTAAATGGTGTTAAATTTTATGTATATAAAACTAGGCCTAAATTTAGGTGGAATATATACACATATATATATATATATATATACATATATATGTGTGTGTATATATATATATATATATATATACACACATAGCATACACCATGATGTTGCAACCAAACACAGCTCAGATTAATGCCATATGGATTAGGACCACTTGGATTATGGCCACTAGGATTAGGAATCGGGCATGTAGATCCATGTGAAATTGCAGCTGTAGGTCCAGGTGAAATTGCAGCCAGAGATTATCAGACCTTGTGGCACTGGAGCCAGACTACTGAGTGTGTGGGTCTATCTTGAGTTTGTTTTGACAGTTCTGAGACAGGCTAACTTTACACAAACCGGCTGTCCATAGATAATGTGAACCTAGTGGGTGCCTACAGATGGCTGCTAATGACCACCAGCATAAATTAGCTGATTATCATCACAGGAGAATCAGTTGGCTGGGACTTTTGAACTTTCTGTTGGACCACTGGGACTAGTTAACGGAGCGTGTCTGATCACTGGAATTGGTCCCTAGAGAGGGGAGGAGAGGTGTTATGGGCATGGAGTGATTCTGGGAGAAGTATCTAGGTGTATGTGGACGTGTTTATGTGGTGATTATGTGGTCAGGTGAACTGTGTGTGGATGATGGAAGCCCTGGGGGTTGCTATTTATTTTAATTAGATGTTGGTGCTGTAAAATGAGGTGTGTTTCTGGTCTTGACAAAGACTGCACTGGTTTGTAGTGATGGCTAAAGTGTTATTCAGATCGAGAGAGAATATGAAATTAGATTAAATCCGTAATTCGTCAAATTAAAATCAGCATCGGATGTTTTTTCTGGATAATTTTGCTGTAATAAGTTGAATTTTCATCCGGTATTTTTCGGTTGTTCTTGCATTTGTAAACAGCCTAAATTTGTCATCGATGGCATTGTTTTTCTAAATTAAGTTAGGATGCTGCTTTGACATTAAGTTAAATGACCATACCATCATCATGGTGCAACATTAATATTATTAATTTGTTTTTGGTTTTGTAAAATTTATCATCATAATAACACAAAGCACCTACAGTCTGAGAGAGAAAAGTTGCTGGGATCCGCAGAGGAACAAAACGAAGCCATATTTCCCTGGGCAGCAAACCGTCCCACCCCCTGTACTAAAACACGTTCCATGCATTTTTATTTCCGTCACTGAACGAGTGCATTCCTGTCTGCCATGGAATGAGGCCCTGTAAATCAACAGACCCAGAAAGCCAGTAGACTGGGGATGAACGCCTAACTGTCAGTAGGATGGAGAAAGGCGCCACAGAAACAGAGATAATCTGGAAAAGGTACTAATTGGCTTCTGACAGTGCAGGAAGGAAGCTCTGGATGAGATTAGGAGTGATGTAGTTTTGTGAGATAAATGAGGTGAGGAAGCAGTCCCTTAGGTCTAGTGTTGGGGGCTGATTGTGGTATTGTATATTAACATGTTGGTGGGCCAAGTTACACACATATGTAATTAGTTTTGGGCGGGGACTAGGCGTTGTTAGGCAACTCGATAAGGGGGTTTCGAGTTCTGTATCCGTTGGTCTGGTCCGTGATTCAGGTTTGATTTAGATGTACGTCTTAGGAAAAACTGGTTTTGTGTAAATTTTGTGAGACGTTTGGGTTTTGTGATGGTTGGTTTTTAAATAATTAAAATAGTGTTGAGCTCTTTAAGGAAATTTATAGAGATTGGGTTTTGAACTAGACTTGCGGCAGATCTTTGGATTGGAATTCCATACACTATAAACTAGAACTAGGAAAGATGTTTACCATGGTGGATTACAATACATTTTCATATCTCTGTGTTTTTTCCTGAGGGACACTGTCATGTTTCACAAAATGGTTGGGTAGTTTGTCATTTATTCAGGATCAATGGGTGTCCGAAAACATAGTCATCGTTGACTGTATATATTGAAACACCTAACAATAATGTGTCCAAAAACATACAGTTCATAAATTATATAATTTTGTGGATTCTTGGGGTGTCCTTAAATATGTCTGAATACAAACAATCTTTACGGTAGTGAGTTATTAAATTACTTTAATCAAGTTTACAAAATTAAATGCAGTGTTATCCTCTCAATTGCAGAGTTGTGTCTATCACAGCACCATCCTTCCCCATGGGAGGCAGGGAAGTGTTCTGTTATTCCTCCCTTAAGTATACAGCCAGGGGGTGGGGAAGACGGTGCATTCAATGAAGACAGGAGTTATTGACAGGAAACTCCACCACGGACAGATGGGAAACATTGGGAGCAGATGGGAAACTAGTTTAACCCTCTGTACCCGCAGTGTCCAGACAGGTTTAACATCAACATCAAGCCAGGTGTTTTGACAACTTGTGCGTTACAGGAAAGAATCATGTCAGGGATATCTGGCGAGAATGAAGGATTGCGGTTCCATGTTTAATTTGGACAGATTTTTAGAAACTACTACACAATGAGAACATAATTAATTTGACATTGTAGGAAATCCTTAAAAAATTCACGATAACTTTGTGAAATCTATCGCAAATGGTACAGAAGTTAGGCGGATAAATTTAGTAGTTTGGTAATCTTGGGTAAATGAACATTCTGTGTAAAGACAACCAAAGGAATGGTCCCTGCAGTTGAGTAGGCCAAGGCTGAATCCAATTACAGTAGGTGCACTCATCTGCAGATCAGTCATGCAAATGCACTGATGACTGCACTGATGGTGGCAAGCTGCAGTTAAGCTGGGAAACTACCAAATATCTCCTGTCCCTCTCTCCGGCTGCAGTTTGTCTCTCAGAAATAAACTTAATTTTACAAATCTATGTAATTCTTTGTCAGTAGATTGAGCTTAATTTTTGTTTCACAAATTTGTTTACAATTGCAGAAAGTAATAAAAAACATTGGGTGTAATATAATATTTGATAAGTATATTTGTTGATCTGTGTTAACACAAAACACATGCCTGTGGAATAGATTAATTTCCTGTGCTAATTGTTACAGGAAGGGTGTAGCAGCATATGGCCACTTCCTGTGTCTTGCAACAGCTGGTCACAGGCATTCACCCCATGAAAGGGCTGGGGGGTAGGGTGATTGGAACTCAAGTGTCAGGTTACGTCTAGAGATGTCTTGTCTGCTGATATCATTGAAAAGATTCAGGAGATCTGTAATTTAATCTCCATATATTATTTTATGTAGACATGACCATAAATGTAGTGGCTTTATTGCAGTGATATGTGTAGTCTTCTTCAGATTGCGTGGAAGATGGTCGGAAGATAAGTTTACATCTGTCGGAGATTAGTGGCACACGGAGGTCTTGTAGTAGCTTGTGGTTAGGCTTGGAACATCCTGTTTCCCCAGTAGGAAAGACTTTGTGTTTAG
This sequence comes from Escarpia spicata, assembly GCA_963995525.1. NCBI lineage: Eukaryota > Metazoa > Annelida > Polychaeta > Sabellida > Siboglinidae > Escarpia > Escarpia spicata. Next base: position 59,273,111 of record OZ023209.1, on the reverse strand, counting down.
CAATTTAAAATACAAGATGAAATCTAAGTAATTTTTTATGGAAAATTCATCTTGGTCGTCAAACTTAAAGACTACAAAAACATTTAGTGTGTAACTTTGTCAATATTGAAAATTCAAAGAATCAGATATGTGGTATTTGTTTAAAATTTCATAAATCTTCCTGTGACTTTTCCATAGCCAAACCTGTGACTGTTTCCATGGCATTTTCACAGTGACCATTTCTCTCCACTCGGCATGCACTGCATGTCACCGCCCTGCTTGCACACAGCATCAGTCTGGACAGTTGACAGGTAATCATATAGTCCTGGACTGGTCGCAGTACTTAATTGTTATGGAATGCTGAAATGATGTTTGAGGTGAGCCAGGAACATGACTGCTTTATCTGGTGTATGGTTCACATCAACCATACTTTCTGTACACATCTTCATCTGGTGTATGATTCACATCAACCATACTTTCTTTACACATCTTCATCTGGTGTATGATTCACATCAACCATACTTTCTGTACACATCTTCATCTGGTGTATGATTCACATATACATTTATTTTTGGACAGCTAAGAATGTATATTTATGCATCTCAGTGTTAACCATGTTTAGATACAGTACGGCAATCTAAATTATCTAATAAGAAGAATATAAAAATATCTTTGTTTTTTAAACCAGCTTGACTTTCAGTTTTTAGAACATTCCTTTTAATTATGTTATGGAGATTCATTGAATGTTTTTAGATCAAAATTTATTATACCATTATCTGACGAAAACATCACAGGTAATTTTTGTGGATTAATGAGAAGCCAAAGAGATGATAAGTTGGATGGATGTCTTTCGGAGCATATTTGAGAGTATATTAAGATAATCTCAGCTGGATTTGTATATCTTGTAATAAGTGTTTCTTAGAACAATGTAGACATAGAAAGACCGCAGTGTGCGGAGTGATCAGCCCCAGACATACTTAAGATTACCAACTACTTAAGCCAGAGGTAAATCTTACAGACATAAACAGTCAACCTTGGGCACTGCCTAGATATTATGGCACCGGCCTTCGGAACAAATCTAATCACGCCTCCTGCACGAGAAAGAATAATCGGGGAAGCAAAATAAAGTAATGGCCGCTGTGTCAGTAGATCGGTGTAATGTACGATGCAACTTATCAAAGTTGGTTGTAACTTCTACCGTGTGCCTCTGGGATGTAAGCTGGTGCTACCGAGATGCACTTATCACCTCAGCCCATGGGTAGGTTTTAGTGGTGAAGTTATCATCCTATTGATACGTTGACATTCTGCGGTTGTAGTTTAGTAGCCAAAAGCCCCCAGCATCGGATTCTGATCCCTGCAACGTGAGCTGTGTACGTGTCCGCCATTTTGATACGGTCCCAGTGACGTCATGTTTATATATATATACCAGCAGATAGGAGTGGTTCCTGGATCTAGTACAGGTTTTTTGTTAAAACTTGCCGAAATAACTATTACAAGAAGCACGAAAGACCATTATCGAGAGACTCAGGATTAAAGTTAAATAATCAGACACGTAAAACAATTACATTCTCAGCTGTCAAAAAACATGAAGTACGTAAATAATTATTTTTTTGGATTTTTAGGGAGACCGAAAAGATACGGTGTGTGAATGGATGTAGACATTGTGGTAATTTGGTAAAATGGTAAATTCAGATGATTGTGAGCAGTGGTTATCTTTATAATTATGCTTCATCACATTTTTGGTGAGATGTCAGTAAGATAGATAAACAGTGGCAAACTTGAACAAACTGGCAGAACGTCAGACATATAAGAGGTATTGGAACTGCTAACATCGGCCGGCTGAAGATGGTACTGATTAAAAAAACTGCAATCACGACCCGTTGTTGGTGAATGACTGTTTAGTCTCCAGATGGAGTGGTGTTATTGGTTGTAGAAAAAATGTTGGTTCAGCTCGTATACTAGTATCATTTACTACTTACAAATGTGGTATTGTATTGGTTAACACGTGCCAGAATTCTCAGTTCAAGGCCTGGAGTTTTGGGCAAAGTAAACTTGTGGTAAAAACCTGGCTCTCAACATTGGGCACCATATAACCACGGTGGATCAGATGGCCAACTTAATGCCTGTCCTGTCTGTCTCGATTACTTAGGATACACAGAAGGACCATTGAGAACAACAAGCACCCTGGCAGTGCCGGCACAGAAAGGTTGGCTTGGCGATAATGTTCCAAAAAAGGCTGTTAATTAAGTTGAATGGGGCCTCATAAGACATCAGATTCTATTAACAACAACATATAATAATTTTATATGGCCTATTCAGGTAACAGAATGTATATCATTATGCAAATGAATGATGATGATGATGAATATCAATAAGCAGCGACATTGTTATTATGTCCTGTTTTACTGCGCAATTTATATTTTATGACTGTTTTATGGCATTTTGCTCTATAAAGTGTACACTGTTTCACAGATTTATTATACAGCTGTACCTGGGGTACTCACACTGTCATTAACAAGTTTGCAATTAAGTCATGCCTTTATATCTTACATTATTTAGTAAACGTACAGTGCCCACAGTCATCATAAAAAACATGGTGATGTTCGTATATATTAACAATTATTCTTTACCTTCTGTGTGGAATAAAATATACATGTAATAGCAATCTTACAAAGTTCCAGATAAATTTAAGGTCTTTCTGTTAAGGTACACACCTGGTTTTAAGGCACTAATCTGGTTTAAGATATGTTAAAATGTGTTTTTCAGCAAGTGTATCACACCTAAGATATTTTGGGGAAATGCCTGGTAAAGACACCAATGTGTTTCTAAAATCTTTTACCTTAGAGTGACCGTTAGTTGTCTGTAGGTAATACTAGTCACATGTCACGGTCACGCCACAACGTTTTAGTCTTTTAGTGTACCACTTAATAAATGTATTAGAAGGAGTATTTAGGAGTGAATGTCCGGTCGATTTAAATCCTGATCCATGATAAATTAGAGAGTGCAGTGTTTACTTAGATGTTTACCATTTTTATGTCAACAAACAGTGACCAGTTCGTTGGACCTACTTCGGTAAGTAGGGTGTAGTCAAAACATAAGTCAATATTAGCAGCTGTGACAACAGAATTGCTTCTGCCCGACTGACTGACCACCAAACTGTGAACAGTGCTACAAGGTCACTAACACGCGTAGAACAGTGCTACAAAGTCACTAACATGCGTAGAACAGTGCTACAAGGTCACTAACATGCGTAGAACAGTGCTACAAAGTCACTAACATGCGTAGATATTTCTACATTCAAAATGTCTTCTGTAATCTGACAACAGAATGTCACACTGACCACATTCTGTATGTAAAGCCAATGGTGTTAAGTGACATTACATTTTAAATTGATGCTTATGTTCAGCTGATGTAAAAATCTATAATTTACTTATCATTGTGAACATGACGACATGTTACAGAACATTATAATTATTATTTAAAGTTTTTTAAATTTAAATATAAGTGAAAAAGATGTCCAGAGAAAAGCTGGTAAGCAGTTGGTTAAAGTGGTTTTGGCTATGATTTGATTTATTTATTTATTCAATATAAAATGTAAGCTTGTACATACATAAAATATAAATACAGGGTACATTAAATATAAAGGATGACACAAGAAGGTGCAGCACTTGTTTCCATTGTGGTCCTTGGACAGACACAGACAGATATATGACACAGATATTAACAGAATATGATAAAATAACATACTAAAACAACAATAATAAATAAATACTTAGTTACTACTACTATGTAGAATGTTAGGAAAGTGAATATTTAAATATGTTCATTAAGCTTTAAAAATGCATGTCACATTTGTGTGTGCATAATTTTTGTATTGTGTACATATTGAGTACATATGTATCTGTACACGTGTTGGGACTGGATTGTGTGTATGTGTTATTGTATACATATTGAGTACTTATGTATCTGTACACGTGTTGGGACTGGATTGTGTGTATGTGTTATTGTATACATATTGAGTACATATGTATCTGTACACGTGTTGGGACTGGATTGTGTGTATGTGTTATTGTATACATATTGAGTACATATGTATCTGTACACGTGTTGGGACTGGATTGTGTGTATGTGTTATTGTGTACATATTGAGTACTTATGTATCTGTACACGTGTTGGGACTGGATTGTGTGTATGTGTTATTGTATACATATTGAGTACATATGTATCTGTACACGTGTTGGGACTGGATTGTGTGTATGTGTTATTGTATACATATTGAGTACATATGTATCTGTACACGTGTTGGGACTGGATTGTGTGTATGTGTTATTGTGTACATATTGAGTACTTATGTATCTGTACACGTGTTGGGACTGGATTGTGTGTATGTGTTATTGTGTACATATTGAGTACATATGTATCTGTACACGTGTTGGGACTGGATTGTGTGTATGTGTTATTGTGTACATATTGAGTACACATGTATCTGTACACATGTTGGGACTGGATTGTGTGTATGTGTTATTGTATACATATTGAGTACATATGTATCTGTACACGTGTTGGGACTGGATTGTGTGTATGTGTTATTGTGTACATATTGAGTACTTATGTATCTGTACACGTGTTGGGACTGGATTGTGTGTATGTGTTATTGTGTACATATTGAGTACATATGTATCTGTACACGTGTTGGGACTGGATTGTGTGTATGTGTTATTGTATACATATTGAGTACATATGTATCTGTACACATGTTGGGACTGGATTGTGTGTATGTGTTATTGTATACATATTGAGTACTTATGTATCTGTACACGTGTTGGGACTGGATTGTGTGTATGTGTTATTGTATACATATTGAGTACATATGTATCTGTACACGTGTTGGGACTGGATTGTGTGTATGTGTTATTGTATACATATTGAGTACTTATGTATCTGTACACGTGTTGGGACTGGATTGTGTGTATGTGTTATTGTATACATATTGAGTAATTATGTATCTGTACACGTGTTGGGACTGGATTGTGTGTATGTGTTATTGTATACATATTGAGTACATATGTATCTGTACGCGTGTTGGAGCTGGATTGTGTGTATGTGTTTTTTGGACTGGTAAAAATGTTACCCTGTATGTAACGGGAGGGGAATGGAGATTGAGTGAGAGAGAGAGAGAGAGAGAGAGAGAGAGAGAGAGAGAGAGAGAGAGAGGGAGAGGGAGAGAGGGAGAGACGGAGAGAGGGAGAGACGGAGAGAGAGAGAGAGAGAGAGAGAGAGAGAGAGAGAGAGAGAGAGAGAGAGAGAGAGAGAGATCTGTACACATGTATCTGTACACATGTTGGGACTGGATTGTGTGTATGTGTTATTGTATACATATTGAGTACATATGTATCTGTACACGTGTTGGGGCTGGATTGTGTGTATGTGTTATTGTGTACATATTGAGTACTTATGTATCTGTACACGTGTTGGGACTGGATTGTGTGTATGTGTTATTGTATACATATTGAGTACATATGTATCTGTACACGTGTTGGGACTGGATTGTGTGTATGTGTTATTGTATACATATTGAGTACTTATGTATCTGTACACGTGTTGGGACTGGATTGTGTGTATGTGTTATTGTATACATATTGAGTAATTATGTATCTGTACACGTGTTGGGACTGGATTGTGTGTATGTGTTATTGTATACATATTGAGTACATATGTATCTGTACGCGTGTTGGAGCTGGATTGTGTGTATGTGTTTTTTGGACTGGTAAAAATGTTACCCTGTATGTAACGGGAGGGGAATGGAGATTGAGTGAGAGAGAGAGAGAGAGAGAGAGAGAGAGAGAGAGAGAGAGAGAGAGAGAGAGAGGGAGAGGGAGAGACGGAGAGAGGGAGAGACGGAGAGAGGGAGAGAGGGGGAGAGGGAGAGAGAGAGAGGGAGGGAGGGAGGGAGAGGGAGGGAGAGAGGGAGAGACAGACAGACAGACAGACAGACAGACAGACAGACAGACAGACAGACAGACAGACAGAGAGAGATGGGGGAGTAGAGATGTGTGGTGGAGGTGGCTGTGAAACAGGATATCAGGGATGTAAGAAGGGAAACAAAAATAAGGATCCATGTCAAGGCCAGCCTCACCCCGGACTTCAAGAACAAAGACGATCAACAGCATATTCTGCTAAACTTCACCTAAAATAAACCTTACAAGATTACATCAGACTGACAATTGAGCTTTTTATTTTCATCGTGCCCCGTTGAAATGTGATCATTGTTTCGCTGCAGTGGAGGTTATAAATAGGGACAATAACCTGCTTGACTTATGACTCTAACTGAAATTCCAACAGCAGATTTTATCTGCAAAAAGACTCGTTTGTGAGATGTTAATTTGGCATGAAGAAACCTCTCTTGTGGTAAGAATGCCTGTTGTTAAATGGTGTGATTAACAAGATTGTCTCATCCCTTGGAGGAAAAAGGTACTTTATTGTCAGAAGTGACCGCTTGAGCACGCGCGTGTGTGCAGGCATGCATGCAGGTACTATTGTCTGGGAACCTTTGTCGCGTGACAGCAGATGTCTTGTCATAGACACAAGGTGACTCTTGTCTCCATGAACTATTGCTTATTATGAAGATGACATGTCTGTATAACCCCCCCTGGGGTAATTGATGTTTACTGGGAATGTCCCCTGGATGGGTGTGTAGACTATTGTTCTACTGTGACTGTCACCCTGTTCTTTTCCCCCATTCTTTATAATCATGATGTTGGCAATATCTACACACATACCTTTCAACATCCGTGATCATAGACAACATCTATCCATGTATACACGGGAAAGTTCTCATGGAGATGCACAAAACTTTCACCTGCGCTCAAAATTTGTTGACTTTTACTCCCAGATTTGCATATATGGTTTTTATGGATCGTCATTTTTATTTGCCGTTCTCATTTGTGATGGATGCATTCCTGAGATGTGAAATCACTTGAGACTAGAAATATCATCCTTAGAATAACCCCTTGTGCAACAAATACTGACATTTTTAAATACAAATGATATACAATTTGTTATTCACAGAAAACAAGACATTTAACAAAGCAAAAATTGAGACTCTGAGTAAAAAAATGTATATTTGCTGCAAGAAAGCATTAGTGTTGACACCTATGACATGTTGGGCTGTGGAGAACAAACATTATTGGTATTGGTACTCCAGATGAAGACAATTAATTAGTTAATCAGATCCTGATAGGATGCATGGGGTTAAGTGACAGTTGTCAGTTTGTTTGGTTCCATCGCGTTAATTACTTGACTTCCCATGAACCTTGTCCTTGAAGTTTACCAGGCGAACCACGATCCCCAGAAACTGAAGGTAAAATCCACAACAGTTGAAGGTCACATCCATAGCAATTGAGTGATATTCACAACAGTTGAAAATCATACCCACAGTAGCTGAAGGTCAAATCCACAGCAGTCAAAAGGTCGTATCCTTAGTAGTCAGAAGACCACATATGCAGCAGTCGGAAGGTTTTACAAATTTAATGAAAAAGACCAACAAGCTGTCATTCCCATCTACTGCTTCATATCTCGAATAATGTGACATCAAAAGATGCCCTAAGATTTAGACTGACAGATCTCGTAGTTTCAATGACATTGAGGCAGGCGTTAATCTGACGCAACAGGATTGTGCTCACTCATACACACATGAGACATGACGTGTGGCATCAATGAATGTTCTCAGAGCTCCGTGTAGAAAGGGAACCACAGGGTGATAAAGTCATAACTGTCTGACCTGGTGTCTTTTCCTGGTTGCAGGCAGGCCAGGGGTACTTCCCAAAGTCTGTGTGGTTCTCTAAGGGTGATCACACGGAATGTTTTGGAGCAATGTGGTTTTGTAAACCTTACATTAGCCTTAACCATCTTCTTGCCTGCACGTGAGGCAGAAGCAAAATATTGCTACATCAGTCCATGTGCATTGTGCAACCTGCATACTAGACTTGCTCACCTGAGGTTCATTTCTCAGAATTCCCCCTACATTGTTCTTTTCCAAGTTGTTTTTGTTCATCCTTGCTTTCCCCAGGGGGGATCTTAGCCCTTTGTTCATCCTCTTTTCTCTGAAGGTCTCTGTCAAAGCTGTCTTTGTTGTATTACCATCTTCCCATGCACAACATGTGGCTGATTCCAGTCTGTTTTCTTGTGGTGTGCAAGTTATTTATGTGTCTTTGTGCTGGTCTTTACACCACTTCTGTGTTGGAAATCATTTGTGACCAGAACATTTGCATTTTGTTTGAAAGATATTTTGTGTGGAATGTGGGAAGTTGTCTGCTTCTATCAGACAGCAACATTCTGAGTGGACAGACCGCAATGTTGATTCGCCTTCAGATGGTTCTGTAAATATGACCCTATTTGGGTGGCACGTTTAGGGGAACAACACAAAGATATTTTAAAGTTATTTTTATACAAATCATTGTTGAGAAATAAACATTTTTGGGACATTCCATATCTCAGCGGTTCAAATTGATAAGGATGAACAGCCCATGAGATGTGGTAAATGTCTAAGTAAATATAATTATACTTTGGCTTATGCATTTTGACATTGTCCCTGTGTCCCTAACCAGAGGCATCACTCTTCTGTCGGAAGTCCATTTCCTTTGATCCTGTGCACCGATTTAGGTACAGCTTCAGACACCAGAAGATGTGAAGTGTATCCTCCAGCTTTGCAGCACCGCTAATTTCATTACAGTGTAGAATCCAGGTGTGATAGAATCACAACAGGTTGTTTATATGTACCACTTTTGGTTTAGCTACCCTGGCCACTTTGGACGGACAACTGATACCCAAACACCCTGTTATTACCTGGGGGGTGATTAGCTGGAAAAGGGGTGGAGGGCAGTTAATGCCTACCCTGCCCTGCCATGGCCTGGACAAGGCACCAACCATGACCATTTGAGTGTCGATTACTGCTGTTTAATTTCACAGGAATTTTGCTGTACAATAAGTGACTGTCATATGTTAGTTAGCTTGACGTATTCTGTAACAAGTAATGTTTTTGTTTAATTTCTGCATAGTTCTATGCCTGTCTCTTTCAGACTTGGTGCACATGTTTGTGTTTCTATAAAGTTAAATTTAACACCTCATATTTGCACACATTATCGTATCAGACTTTTGGCATTACTGTGTAAATAAACAATGTTGTATCAATGGCTGTACTTGGGCTAATCCTTGCTTTGCAAAGTCCACCAGTGGGGGGTGTTCAAACAGCAGACTGCTCTTGGAGTAGTGGCTGGCCTACACTTGATACAGCTGTCTGTTTGTCCACGGACATCACACTAGGTGCTGCTAGCACACACTGGTAGACACACATATAAACATGGGGGTCTGATTGTAAATATACACTCCTGTGCATAGAAACATCGTTAGGATAGCTGTCTCCCCGTATCAGTTACACGCGGTGAGGTGGATAGTTTCAGGAATATTGGTGGGATTTTAACGTTTTGTCTCTCATCTAACTGTTCTGTGATGTTGCTGTTGGTCTTATCTTTGTCCCTGTAATCCAGGGTGACCTCAGTACTGGATGTTTTATTTGAACTATATATATATATATAATTGGTAATAGGAACAGCTGGTGGAGATGGTTGTGCATGATCAATTACAAAAGAAGGAGTTCAAATAAAACATATATATATATAATTCTCTATTCCCCTTCCAGTCCCACCAAACCTGGTCTTACTCTCCTCCTACCCTCCTCTTTGAAGGGATCCGTTCTGTTCACACATATCATGAAATGATCATACGCATATCATACAATTTAACTCAGACGGACTGACGATTTCTACATGTGCACATTCTGCACTCGCTGTGTAGTACAAATCAGTGTTGTTTTTTTAACTAACACTTTGAGATAACACTAAGAAAAGATGCCGGTGTCATATGCATTGACCATGTGAATTGATGTGTGTTTCTGTTTGTTCTGTTTTAGGTAAGTTGTGGTCGCCTTTGACGAAGTTGGAGTCACAGTTGACTTGTCACAGTTTACAGATGTCTTGGTTTGTTGATTTTGTTTCCTGTTACCCGCAGTAGCATGTGATATAGTAGTGTGTGACGTAGCATATAACGTAGTAGCATGTGATGTAGTAGTGTGTGACGTGTCAGTATTCAAATACCTGTACAGACAGGACGTTCGCCCCTGAACATATTCCATCAGATGTTTTCTTATTCAAGTCTTTGTGCTTATTTTTTATTAATTAGTAAAGAAATATTAACTTAAGAAATATTACCTAGATAGTAAACATATATACGGGGGAATGTCCGCCTATTCGTTTTAGTCAAATTAGTGGAAGGACAAATTTCTAGGGAAGAAGTACTCAGTACATCAGAATAGTCTCCAGAAAATGAGCTGTAACTACGATTTCGTCTCTCGTCTGAATTGTTCTGTCAGTTTGTGTCTAGGCCAAGCCAACTATGTTTCTCATTATTACTCAATCATACGAATGTTGGTTTTCTCTTGGCCAACTCTCCCACACTGGAGACAAAAACTTGACTGCAGCTGTCAGCAGCTGTTTGACGTGTGACAGCTGTTTGGTGCACAGCTGCGGTGGGTTAGTGTAAAATGCAAACTACCTTCCTGTAAAAGGGCGATCTATGAGAAATCGGTACGCACAGGTTGGCCTCGGCTGTAGTGCCAAGTGTGACAGGATGTGTGGTGGAGAGACACTACAAGCTTGTTGGCACCTTTCTGATCCCCTATTCTAAACCACGTCATGATGTCTGACACTGAGTGAGCCTGAGATGATTTGTGAGATAATTTAACTTTAACTTAACTTTTTAAAAACTGTTGTAACTTATTTAACATATTTAATTAATTTATTTATTTATTTAACTGATATAACTGTTATTACTTTTAGTCTTTTTATTTTTACATTGTGTATATTGCATGTACATTTGTTTTATATGTCTTAATATGCTGCTACACTCCACATGAATTTCCCTCACAAGGGACAATAAAGTATTGTGATTGTGATTGTGATTGATGTGACATTAGGCTAATTGCTCTCACTAGGGGTGTGCGTGCATGCGTGCATTTGTATTGTGTGTGTATGTGTATGCGTGTGTGCTCGTGTAAGTGTGCGTGTTGTATGTGTGTGTGTGTGTGTTTTGTGTGCTCATGTGCATGTGTGTGTTTAAGTGTGCTGGTGTTTTGTGCTTGAATGAATGCATTGTTTGAAACTACAAATCTAGGCACACACACATTGTCAATGACTAAAACAATTAACTCTCAGTCGGGATAAACAGAATTATGCCTGGCTAGTAATATACATGCTTTTGAACAACGTGTGCAGTGCAGCCAACTTTGTATGTCATCAGTATTGTTATTCTTTGCAAAACGTCAGATGACCGATATCACGTCTCAAATGTATGCAGCAGATATTGTATGCTTAGACTGCCTTACAAAAAGGAGTACAAAATGTCTTTCAGTCAACCATTTGATTGCCAAAGCAAACAGATGATTGTTATTATATTTCACACGCAGCACGTGTTGGTAGCGAGAGGGGACATTGCGCGGCCATGCATAAATGTCCGCTCAGACAGAAGACTGAGTTTGTCAGCTGAAAATTGAGCCAAGTTTCCTTGCTGTGAATTGTGTATAATGTATCTGTACATAGATATGGTTAAATGATGTGTACTGTTATTTGTCAGTCTTTATTAACTGTATGTTGAATTTGGTACAGTTAAATATGCCTTTGTTTATATACAACCTTGTTATGACCATCTATAAACTGCCTGCAGTGAATAAATCTCTCCTGTTCTGTATACGTGGAACAGTGTCCATGACATGCAACTTCTATAATGCACATCTTTCCCTAATGTACACCTATCCATAACGTAAACCTTTCCACAATGAAAACCTCTCTTTTTAATGTACACCTCTTTAAATGTACCCCCCTCCACGACTTAAATCTTCTCATTATAACACTAGTATAGTCCTCATCAATTGCAATATCCTAAAAAACCTCAAAGCACGTTACATAGTTAATGAATGACATAACGTACACCAGCACATAACATATATACCTTTCCATAACATACACCAGCACATAACATATATACCTGTCCATAACGTACACCACCACATAACATATATACCTGTCCATAACGTACACCAATCCCATAACATATATACCTGTCCATAACGTACACCAGCACATAACATATACACCTGTCCATAACATACACCAGCACATAACATATATAACTGTCCATAATGTACACCAACACATAACATATATATATACCTTTCCATAATGTACACCAGCACATAACATATATACCTGTCCATAACATACACCAGCACATAACATATATACCTGTCCATAATGTACACCAACACATAACATATATACCTGTCCATAACATACACCAGCACATAACATATATACCTGTCCATAATGTACACCAACACATAACATATATACCTTTCCATAACGTACACCAGCACATAACATATATATACCTTTCCATAACGTACACCAGCACATAACATATATACCTGTCCATAATGTACACCAACACATAACATATATACCTTTCCATAACGTACACCAGCACAACATATATATATACAGCTGTACCTTTCCATAACATACACCAGCACATAACATATATTCCTTTCCATAACGTACACCAGCACATAACATATATTCCTTTCCATAACGTACACCAGCACATAACATATATACAGCTATACCTTTCCATAATGTACACCAGCACATAACATATATCTTTCGTTAACGTATCCCAGCACATAACATATATACCTGTCCATAACGTACACCAGCACATAACATATATACCTGTCCATAACGTACACCAGCACATAACATATATATATTTCCATAACGTACACCAGCACATAACATACATACAGCTGTACCTTTCCATAACGTACACCAGCACATAACATAGCCTGCACTTGACAGGTTCCTAACAACCACTTATGAATCAGAGTGCTCTAAATGGGTGACACACGATCTTATTAATAAGTTAATGATACCTTCTCAACGTGGTGGTCTCTTCCGGGCTTTGTTAGTTGCCTAGCGGGGCGTCCCACTCGTGCGACAAAACAGTCAACAAAACATCGTTGTCTGCTCCGATTAGGTCCCCGTTTGATTGCATGATTAAATAATTCTAGACCCGTCAAGAATTGATTCAATCATTTTAACGGAGTCTTTAGCACAGTCAAGAAATGTGCCATTCTGAGACAGCTGTTTGACAGCCGGCCAACTTTCTCTGGTTGACTTCAAAGAATCGGTTGGATTGTAACCCAAAGTGCACTTTTGAACATGGTATTTTCATGCGAAGACAACTGTGGGGCCATGCCAATACGTGCCAGTGAACTTTGCGGTTTTACACAGAGATTGACCTTAATCCAAGCAGACGTTAATCTTTCTCGAGGGCTTTTCAGTTGCACATTAACTGCTTAGCCGCATTGTATCATTCATATAATTCATGTTCGATTAATTTTACCTGGAATATATATATATATACACATTACTTCAGTTCAGCCAGCTATATAAATGAATACTTGCAGATATAAATGGATAGTCTTTGCACAGTAATTATAACATGGCTGAATCCTTCCCGGTGAAATCAAGATGGTGTTCATGTATGGCTGAATGCTTCCTGGAGAAGTCGCGATGGTGTTCGGATGAACACGTCTGCCAGGGGGTGAAGTGTAAAGTGCATTGAGCAGTTCTATGAACTAGATACATCACTTTATGAGAACTTACCATTACCATTTTATACATATATAATATAATAATAACAAATATGGCATCAACAACTGCGTTATTGAGTTATTTTGCCAGAAATCGTGCACCTAATACTCAGCCTTAATATAATGTTAGGAATAAAGACCAGTCTCCCATGCTTTACTCTCAAATTGACTGAGCTGCTAAGAATTTGACTTCCAAGTTTCACCTTAGATGACTGTGTGTCAGCCTTTATTGTTTCTGAAGTTTACTGGTCACTGTGTAAGCACCCAAACTCAAAGTTCCTGACTTCGCATGTCTATTGTTGCCAATGACGAATGACCATGATAAGTTAGTTTTGGACAAGGCTACCCACGGTATTCCTGAATGGTTAGGTGACCTTATTAGCAGGACTATTGTCTTTTAAATTTACCATTGAAGTAATTTAACACTGTCTCAGGCTGACAGTAAATCAAAGTTTGACTGTATGTACAGTTAAACATTGGTTAGCTTCATTTTATAGTCTCTGTGAGAGTCTGAAAATGATCAATTATCTTCATAGTTAAGTTTTTTTGTGGGACATGATAGTCTAGAGGTTAGGGTACCAGATTCTCAGTCAAGAGTGGTGCCGTTTTCGATGCATAGGACATGGAATCACCATATAAATGAGTAGGTATGTGACAGTGTTGTATTATACCAAATGTGGCTGAGTCTGATATATAAAGATAGTTTGATTAAATAATTAAAAAAGTGCTGGAGAAATACAGCCAGGTACTTGTTATCCACTCATAGACAGTTCTAGTACCTGTTATTTACCCCTGTGGTTTTTAACACACTTAAATCTGTCTAGTCTAGACTTAACACCCTGGCCACTTTACCTCCCCTTATCAATTTTTGGTAATATTAATAATGCCATAGTGATATCTTTCCAGTACCACCTTGGTGACATCAAGAGAACTGTTGTGCACAGCCACCTGGGTGTCCAAATGAACAACAGGCATTGTGATATCAGGTTTTATTGTGCCCAACTTCTGATAAGGGGTAATAAGATAACATGGGATACCCACACACAGATAAGAGATCTGTTGTAGATAGACGACACAAGAAACAGCTGGTGGGATAAGATTTGGGCGTTGAGGGAGTGTTGATTTGGAAATAAACCGGAATAAAATGCCCAACTGTTCACCTCATGGAGACAGTGATGATCACTGTCTTGTCTTGCTTTGTTTGTGTCTGCGACGAATCAGACGACTGTGCCCAGAGACACCACCATTGTTGGCCATTTTAGGCATCAGCAACTTTTAACACTTATCTTTCTGTTGTTCATTTTCTGGCAGTTAGAACCGAAGTGGTGATCCCGGTGTCAGGGTTTTGATCCCAGAAACAACAGACTGTTCTGTTGTGTCTGAAGTTGGTAGGGTACATGACGACAGATAAAGAAGGTGTTGACCTATTAACTGGCCCCCTGGTGGTAATTCAGTTAACGCTTTGCAGATGTCGTCAAGAGCTGTTATTAGTTCTGTATATGCTGACAAGGAATTGCGTTAAACATATGTATTAGTTGGTCAATTATTATGCTAAAAATACTGTTTTACAGTATGGATAGATCCGGCAAACACATGACCTTGATGAACTTTATCCACCGAAGTGTTGCCACTCTTTGTGTTTTATGGGACGTAGTTATGGTTAAAAATTGAGTTGTGACAATTTGAAGGAGGATATGGTGTGAGAAAACTAGTTATTACTGGCATGGAAGGGCATTTGTCTCCATATCGGGGAGGAAGGAGGGTGGTCACCATTTCAAAGGGAGCAACCTTTATTTTGAAGTAACAGTAGCCAATAATTGTGTTCCAACTGCCCATCCTCTAATCTCGCAGAGACACACTTTCTGTCAAGTCATCAACGATCTATAGTGAGACAAGAAAAATGGCTACTTTGTAGAATCGGAAGATGTGCTTGTTACTGTGACTGATCCCTGGCTGACTGCCTCACCACTGACTGATCCCTTGTTTGGCGATGAAAGACAGCCACAAAACGCCTGTCACCAGTTGACAGATGGATTGGTTATCTCCAGGGGGCAGAGGTGAAAGTGACAGTGACTATTGAGAAGTGACAATTGAAGTGACAGGTTGCATGGCAGATATGGTTAATTGTGTGATTGAGGGCTAAATATGAGCCTCAGATAGATAGTAGACTAGTGTCTTGTACAGCTTGTTGTCTTCAATGTTCAGCCATGTCCCAGTTAGGCCTTAAAATAAAACTGTTTATATAAGTTGTTATCAGCTGGTTCACAGCTTGTTATTAATACATTCCGTTTGGCACTCAATGTCCTGGCAAAGTATCAAGTTGTCAACGCTTGTACCCAGGAGAGTAATGCACCTACAGTTCTTGGGCTCTTAGACCCAAAACAGGTGTCCTTTGTTGTACCAAGATGTTTTCAACAACACAAATGTGCTTCGTCATGTCATATCATGCTCTACAATTGATCAGCCATATTTTCTAGGGTCTGTGTCGGTCAGTTGCTCAGTTGCTTAAGATTTGACAGGTGCATTATGATGAAGTGACTGCCTGGGATGTGTTGTTAGTTTTTGTGTGACATTTCTACAAGAAATATATGGATTGCATCACAACTGTAAGAGATATGCTACAAAATAAATATAGGAGGACAAACTAGCAACTGGATTGGTGGTGATTTGCACATAATGCATGCACACCTGCGATCAGGCGCACATGTACATTTTAGTTAATTAGTGCAGCAATCTCCAGATTTGTTGTGTACCCCTGGGGTATGCCATGTAGTTCCAGGGGGTATTTGGCAAACGTGTAGAATTATTTTAGAGTGGCACATTACATGTAGAACACAACATTTTGGGGGTGGGGGTGTGTGTGGGGGGGGGGTTGAGTGGAGAAAGTAGCTTATCAGATGTCTTGTGTAATGGAATTTTTTTGGCTAGACAATTGTACATTTTCGGACAGATCCAGAAGTTGCTCACTAGCCCACTAGGTGTCGGGACTGTCGTGACGATGATACCCGTCCAGGCCAGTGTCAGTAGACGGGAGGAAAAGCTCCCGTTGGTTTCGGTCTAGACAAAAATAAGAATACGTGGATTGCACAAATAGCCTCCGTCATCTGGTATAGGTAAATATTATGACTTTGTTGATTCTTGTCTGGAAATGGAGCTGGTGGGGGCGTTATGTTTGATATGCCATAACTGTCTGCTGTATTGCCCTTGGGACATAAGATTGGGAAGAGGAATAAGGTGGGGTAAGATCTAGTGTGATTAGGAGGCTCTTAAAAGGTTTGCAGTAGTGCCAACTGCAGTTATGTCATGCAGTTTATTTTGCAGTCGTTAGGATGGAATATGTTAAATTCATGTGAACTGTAGTAAAGGCACAGTGATGGTGCTTTGTATGAAGAGTGGTTTCTTCTTATTTTTATGACCTATGGTTATTATTGCCTAAGGACAGTAATAGACAGTGAAACAAACAGGGGATTTACCCCCTGTTAGATGCCCTTTACCATAAGACTAATCTGAGTTTATTTGGTGGTTTGTGAAAACTGTAGTGGTGATGATTTGAGGTGCTCTTGTTTGTGTCCTCGAAATCCGGGTTGAGGCTGGCCTCAATTTGATGTTTTTGTTTCTGTGTCTGATCCTGTTTCACTGTCACCTTGAAACAACCGTCTCCACTCCCCCCTCTTCTACTCCTCAATCCTGCCAACTGTTCACCCAGTCTTCCCATCAGTTGCAATCTTCTTCTATGCTGCTCTCTGAGCACACCCATTTCCATGCCAGTATCGTAAAGGTAAAGGTAAGTTCTTATGCAGTGCAGTATCTAGTCCTTGGGACTACTCAACACGTTTTACACTTTACATCCTGGCAGACCTGTTCAATTGAACACCATCTTGTCTTCTCTGGGAAGCATTCAGCCACACTGCAATTAGTGCGCAAAGACTATTCATACACAAATATCTTCCAACTTTACAACTGAGTGAACTGTAACAATGTAGAGTAAACAAACTTGCCCAAGGTTCGAAACGGCAGCGCAGGATTCTAACTTACGGTAATACTTTAAAAACACGGGCCATTAGACTAGAGAGAGACAACCCGCTATTTACATCCTGGCAGAAGCACAGCACTAGTTGCCACTGAGATCTGTCCTTACACCAGCGAAATTACACCAGTGTGAAGAACTGGGTGCTCCTGCGAGGCCACCTGGGGCCAAACAGCATCATTACACACACGATAGCATCTGTGACTGAACGTTTAGTTCCGATCTCAGTTGTCATTTACGACCGTCTGAAGTATGTGTGAATTGCCTTGAGCAAGTCGGAGGTTTTATGATATTTCGCTGTTATTTTATAGCATGAACGCGAGATGGTTGTTGTTTTTTGCGAGATACAGTTGTGGTCTAAATAGTTATGATCGCCCTAGCTAAAACCACATGTTATTTTCATTTTCAAAGACACTGCATTACTAAGAAAACCTGGTCATCAGACTGGTTGGTACTTGTTAAATTGTACATTTGGTTGTCACAGAAACAGGTTGACACACTGGCAGTAAGCTTTGGCCGGAGATTTAGAAGATGTCGTATAAAAAAAACAGGTGTTGATACGACTCTAAGACGGTGTCATCAATCTGTGGGTGGTCACTTGTGACAGTCCTTCCCGTGATATCTCACTGGCTCATTCTTCTTTCCCTGCCTTGTTTGCTCTGTTGTTTTCTCTGTGTAACGCACAACCATTTTGCCAATAATTGTCCATGTAATCGTCCATAAGTGCCACACCAACGAGCCAACACAATGCATACAGAAGCCATGATTGTTTACCTGTCATGACCACTTCTTCGCGTCGCCCATTTGGCACTTGATGACTCGTAACTAGTGCAGAGGTGGGCACAGGGACAGTTGTCACGATAACATCAGCGATCTGCACGCAGATTGCACCCAATCAGTTCACCTTGAGATGATTCGTTTCGGAAAAAGTTAATGATGCATTTTGGGTGTTGGCAAAACATCGGTTTCACCTGTGACCCGCCCAAATGTTAGGTCCGCGGGAATAAGGTGTTGGTGGAGTGCCTGATCAGTGAGTTGGAAATCGTCATCAGCTGTGATGGAGAAGGCATTGTTTTTATGTTTGTTGGAAAGACCAGCCCTAAAAATCACAGTGATACGAAGGGAAGACCACAAATGTCCGTACCACAAATTCTGGGATTTGGTGGAACCCATAGCTGTGGAAATCTGCCTGATAATCTAGCAGTTTTGATTCTGGAAATCCTCTTTTTATGTGGTGAATCACGTCTGGGGAAAGTTTATGTGGTTTCAGTGTATAGAAGCTGAACTGCAGACTGGTGTTGTGTGGACTGGATAAGTTACGATTCTTCAGCGTGCAACTTCTGTGTGCCTCTGCTAACCCACCCAGCTGTAGGGTGAATAACACAGGCGGGTTTTCATCCAGTCGATGACATCATCCGTCATGCGACCACAATCATGTATTCTACAAAAAGTATGAAAGCATGTAGATCCGATTTTCCCCATGTTACATTAGAGTTATTTGCACTGAAGTTATTCAAAAAAGTGAAAATTTGGTCAAGAATATGGACCCTGGAAAGAGTTTTCCAACAATTACACATTTCTTGTTTAACCTCAGCAGCAAACAATATTATATAAACAATATTAAAATCATCTATGTGTATTTGTAATACTGGAAACTTTCCACAATCTGCCTGAAACTCTCTTATGGCACTTCAGTTACAAATTACCTGTTCAGGCAATGGCGTCATGCGAACACCAATTTCTGACTACCACGTCTTTCTGTCTGCATTTTCGCAAACGCTCATCTTCAGCTAAAAGCCGCGACAGAGCAACCAGGACTGTGACACGATTCTTCTTTTCCACCAACCGTGACTGCAGCGATCTGATAAGACGCAGCGTTTTGCTGTCCAGACAGGTTGTACATTGATTGCGAGGCGATAAACGCTGAACATTTGATGATATCTCCAATCGCCGCTATCGCAATTCTATTGAAAACATCTACTGAAGTTTGGTACCTTGGAGCGCCCTTTACACGTTGCAAGATTATTGAATGCCTGTCGAAAATTACCCTATAATCATATGTATAACACCCTGTCGAGAGTGTGGTAGATGCGGTTTTGTGTTGTGATAAAATGTAGAAGTTATCTATGTTTACAACCATCTTCTTAAACTGGTAAAATAAACATTGATTAGCTAACTTTGATGTACATTTGCCAGTCAGGATGTACTGAGAAATCATGAAATGCCTGCCTTGTGGTCCACTGTTGATTACCAACAATGCTGTGGGGTTACAGTGCGACAGCAGGTTTAGTACATTCAGCCAGTAAAACCTGGGACATCATGACTGTATTTGGATTGTGAGGCAGATATCAAATACATCATGCTTTCTGTGTTAGTTTGTTGTGGTTTACGCTGTTCTCAAGAGAATCACTACGCAGGGATTTCGCTTCCAAATAGACACACTTCTGCAGTTTACACGTGTCAACTTGCGAGTGATGTTTGTACAAGACATAACAAAGTGGTAAACAGTAGTTATTATAAGCAACATTTATACCAGAGACAGCAGCACGTGACTCAGGTTCAAATATTTTAGAGTAATCTAAGTAAAGTGTACCAGTGTTGGATGAGCATAACCATCTGTCAGTAAGACACGCAACGGACATCATTTGTCAGGGTCAAGGATGGGCTTTAACTGAACAAAGATCTTTTGGTCAGTGGCATTTAGTGGGAAAATGTAATTTGCTGGAAGAGACACTTATGTGATTTGTTGAAGAAGCCAATCAGTGAAAAACAGTATAAATTGATTTGATGTTGGTGTGTGCGAATGTTAATGTTTGTGCGTGCATGTATGTGCGTGATGGTGATGGTGGTGTGCACTGTGCACATCCATGTATGTCTGTGTGTGTACATGCATGCGCGCATGCTGGTGTGTATGTATGGCGGTGGTATGCATGTATGTGTGGCATGTATCCATGGGCATGTGTGTTGGCACATGTGCAGTTTTGTTTGATGGAAATAGATAGCATACAGGTGTCCTTAGAAAAACAGCTGTGGAATAAGAAGTCATTTACCTCTAACTTTATCATTATATTCTTCTTCTAATTAATGTGTCACTTCCTAACACATAGTTTCTGACATTCTATATATATGTAACAAGACTATGACATTTATCAGCCAGGTAACACCAAGATATATGGGTCCTATGTCACCCCATTAATCGAGAAAGTCAAAGTGAATTGGGAAAGACCACCCCAATGCAAAGGGTAGAAATACATCGTGCATTCGTTTAGGCTCTTTGGCTATTCACAACGCAAAATTGCAAATTATTTGCACGGTACATACAAGTTGATGGACGCGTTTGTGAACTGTTTTAGATTAGGTGTTTGTGTCGGCTGGCCTGCAAGTGCTGCAGTCACTTATATCCTCATTCATTAGTTTTCGTGATTTACTTAAACTGGCTCCCTTCTAGCAAGCATGCAAGTAGAATGCATAAATGTGTGTGTGAATGCATATCTATTCTTTTGTGTAACTAAGATACACCTACATGGTGTATATACAGCATGTATGTGTAACTTAATAATATATATATACATATATATATATATTATAGTTAAAATAGATGTTACGGAACTTCTTGATAGGCAGACAAAACAGACACTTGGACACATTTTGAGGAACAATACATTAAAAAAGACAATACTAGAAGGAATAGTGGCAGGAAAAAACAGAGGTAACCTACTAAAAGATATATAATATATAAATATATATATGTATAAATTCTGTAAATATATCTATTAAGTGTATAAGTGTCACTTGTTCACACCCACAGTTTTTATGTTGATTAAATATTTTCAGTTCTAGCACAAATACAGGCCTGTCAACAAAAATCAATAAAACCATCTCGATGATTAACACTTCACGTTCAAATATATGTTAGGTTTTACTTTCAGGGTGTGATAACTTTATAAGATCAGTCAAAAATGTGAACATGTGTGGCTAGAATCATGCAAGATGAAAGTAGTGGTCATGACTTTGCACGGTCTTGAGCAGGGCCAATGGAAAATAAGAATTATTGTTTTCATCGTGTTTTGCATACACGTTCAATTCATGTAAAGATAAAATCTGTCTCCGAGGGAATGGAACGGTTATCTACAAGGCAATTTTAAAACGCTGCCAGCTTTTTTTAGCTGTCTGGTTGGTGATGGTATATTTAATGTGAACTGTGTGCTGCCTGTATGGCATTTATCTATCATCTCGTTTAACTTATAAATTATTTACCCTTACAATTTAAATGACGGATGGTGTAGAAGAAATTTCTCATGCAAAATTTCAGAAGAAAATGTTTTTTTAAATAAAATTAGGCAAACATTCTGAGAATACTTAAAGTGTCTAAGGTGTTAATTGTTCTAGAAAGCAAAAGTTTACGTTTTACAAGTAAATAATTAAGAAGAAAGGATAGATGCAGAAAGAATGCCATTCAATGTCTGGTTTGTTGAGATTTTTCCGGAATAACTTGTTCGTGAGATAGGGGATTTACACTTTAAAATACCTGTTTTTCATTCTGAGAAGTGATAATTGTGCTGACACAACAACTCAAAAATTATTTTTAAAGATGTTATCCTGTCAAATAGGCACAGGGATAAAAAAATAACAGGGGTGAATTGTTTAACAGTATCGTTTGGGGCATTTTGGGCAAAAGTGTTCACTGAAACGATTACCTTTGTTAGTAAATGTTTTGTCAATAGCAAACAATTAAATGGTATTAACTTCTTGACAGTGTCAGAGATAAGCGCACCTTTTCAAAGAATTGCCTGCCAGAAGTAATTTATACAACAGCCCCACCCTTGTTCAGTGTAAAAACCTAAAACTCTTGTGTTGATTACTGCAGATTTATTCACACTTAACTGCTGTAGTTTTTTGTTGCTGATGAACCTTCTTGGAAATGTTTATGTGTAGAATTGTCTGTGTTGATTTGAGGGTCTAAAAACAATGTGTCACCACATTTTTACATGAAATTCAAGACAGCTGCTAGATAAGAATGGCCCTTCGGTGACATGTGACCAAGCCCAGGTTATTGCTTCGTAGACTTCTTAACAATTACGCATTTCATTTCACCTTCCTTTTAGCCTACGCATGTTTTATGTTCGATCACCCCAGATAAGATTCTAAGAATGATAGAGGCATGGTGCATTTCTTTACATGGAAGCTGTTAAACAGTTTTTTTTCTAAAATAGTAACTATTCTATGACCATCTGTCCTTTAAATCTACATTTTCCCATTAATGTTCTACCTGTGATTATTTCTGACAACTGATGTGTTTCCTAAACTTGTCTGGCAACATTTTTGCCTCTAATTCTCAATGCTATACTGGTTTTGTAATAATTGATGGTTTGCTGAACATTGTGTTTATGCTGTGACTTAACGCTGTTTTGACTGCTTAGAACGTTTTAGGTAGCATTTGAAATCTTAATTGTTGGTGTTAAAAATATAGCTATGGGGTGGTACTTGTGTGGAGTTAAGGGTTACCTTTGAGACATTAACTGTTGTTACTGCAAAGCTATTTTACAAATTTAGTTCAAAATTTCATAAATTTCTAGGCATATTTCCAAAATACACAAGTGTTGTGTGGTACAATATTTAATATTGCTCAAATGGTCTTGTCTGACACTTCCCAGCACCCAAGTCATTTGAGCAGTGTCTACACCAGATCAACTACCAAATCTCTTAGATCATGTTAATGCCATACATAAATACCATTGTTGATGGTAATCAAGGTAAAATGTCAATGTTAGGTCCAGGCACGTCTTGTAGGAGTTCATTAGTGCTTCCTTTGTACACCTTGTACACCTTTGTACACCTACACTTGCTCCGGACATCACAAGTATAGCACACGCGCATACATGCACACAAGCACGCACTTGCACAGATGCACGAACACACACTTGTACATGCATGCATGCACATACACACGCACGCACACATGCACAATGCACACACGCATGCATGCACGCACGCACGCACGCACGCACGCACGCACGCACGCACGCACGCACGCATACCCATTTGCATGCACAAAGAATATATGCACATGGACACATGCACACACGCACACACGTACAAACACACGCACGCACACACACACACACACACACACACACACACACACACACACACACACACACACACGTACACACATACAAATGCACGCATGCAAGCACGCACACACACACACACACACACACACACACACGCACATTATTTATCATATATCCAGTTTGCCTATTGCACCAAAAACCATGATCTCACACCAGGTATTTAAGGAGGTGATATTTTATTAAGAACCCCACATTAAGCTTAACCTGTGAAGGAGATACCTGGCCAGGTGTCAGAAGATTTTGCAGTGCACCGACGCATAATTACGGGGAGTTTTCTGCAATGTTCATTTCGCCGCAGTAATTATGGGTTGTGATAACTGATTTGTTGCACTTGGATTGCAGCGGTGAAGTAGTTATTTCTATGTCTGCTGGGATCATCTTTCAAGGTGAATGCGCTCACTGCTGCGTGATTACCTTTGAAGTCCCGCGCAAATATTTGACAGTGGTGGTTTTTGATTCGCCCCCGGGGTGGTGTCAAAAAACTCATGGTTGTTTTTTAAACATCTGTAATGTATCACCGATGGAAGGTTACGGTACTGGGCACTGTTTCACAGATAGATGATGGTGTCTAACCTTGTTGCTTTAATTGCCTTTTAAATATGAATTCCCAAATTATTATTGATTTGTTTTTTTGCGATGGGCTGATATCTAGCATCTAGTGGATGGGACAGCGTTTAGCAGGGAACATCACACATCTGACAGGGACTATATAGCAGGGGATTTCAGTCAGGCATGAAATAGGGGGTAAATAACAAAGGGGCACATAGCAGGAGGTGTCTAGCAGGGGGCATCTATCAGTGATTGTGTGCTGAGCCCTCAGACAGGCTCCTGGACCTGTTATTGCAGTTGCCCGGGGAATTAAGTTTCACATCTCGTCTCTCCAATGTCAAATTTTTTGCCAGACTAGTGGGTGTCAGGGTGTCAGACAGGGTCAGGCCAGCATAGGGAAACTCAGCTATCACTTTGCAAAACCTGGTTCTGTTGTCATCATTCAAGACAAAACTAATTTGTTATTCTACGTGGCAGTGTTATAATAGTTCCTCCTGACCTGTCAAGTCTGATGTCTCCGCTGGTGGTGATACTGTCTAGGTGAGCCTGTCTTATTCTAGATGCCTAACAGGGGTATCTGACAGACACACTGCGACAGATGGAGCTTCAGGAATGGATGTAACACACTGTGGCAGGGTTCCCAAATGTCTCATGTCAAAGCCCCCAAAATATCCGCCTTTCACTATTCGGGTACTTAAAGTTTTGTGCTTCAAATGTATTGTTCCATTCTAAAACCACTTTACGTGTTTGTGGAAGACCCCCTGGGACTGTGGCATCTCCTATAGTCCCCAGCCCCCTATTTGGAACCCCTACAAGATAGGGAGAAACAGTTCATGCATCACTAGTTGAAAGTTACCTGCCACGACATTGAACAGACGACATCGGACAGTCGCTAAGGGAGAATAGCTAATATAGAACAGACAGACAAGTGCATAATGTGTTGGTCCAGGAGTTGGCTGAAGAGACAGGATACAGTGTGTCACCAGGTACAGGGTGTCGCCAGTGGTTTACGTCTACGGCAACCCCTTGGGTGAAGCCCCACAGAATATTTAAATTTCATATCATTATAGTGACAGTCACATAGGTGCATTTTTCTCAATAAATTTGACAAATTAACAAATTTAGCAAAAGAAACACTGTTATGGAGTATCGTGCTGGTAGACAACATATTTTTGTGCCAACGTTATGCCAGTTGCAGCTTTTGCCAAATGTCTAGAAATGTTGTTCATTGGTGTTTCACAAAAATAAGCCTGTTACATTTTCCAATAACCTTTGTAAGGGTGGTACCTAAGTAGTTCTTGTGAACATTTGTTCAGGTGGATCCAGTAGGGGTAAAGTCAATAATACAATTGGTTTATTTGGACATAATTGAATTCATTGCAACTTAGGTGATAACACTGGCAGCCTAAGCGCACACAGCCAGGGATGTGAGTCAGGGACCAGCAGTTGTAAAGACACAAAGATAGGTTTGCGTCTAGAAGCAGACAGAGAGATTTCGAGAGTTCGAAGAAACATGAGATTGTGACATTGTGGTGAGGGGTTGGTTGAGGGGGTTGGTTGGCTGTGGCAGGGGAAGTGGTCAACCCTAATGGGATGTCGGGTTATCTCAAGGAGCTTCTTGTGGGTTTGGAAGGAGGATTCTTGGAATGGTTTCATCAAAGAAACATTAAAGAATTCATGTGAAACTGAAGTGGGTCAGTAGTTCGGATGTGGTCAGGGTGACCGGTGAGTGTGTTTTAACAGCAACAGGGGCTGACCACGTGTTTGGTCATCTCAGCGTCATCCTGGTATATTTTGAATATATAGTCTGATTCCGGAAAAGAGGGGACACAAAAATTAGACCAGTATACATTTGTGGCTAGTCTCATCCTGGATACAGGGAAATAGCAGAGAACATCAGTTCTGGAAGTCCTCAGTTCCCAAGGAGCTAGATATAAAAAAAACGTTTGTTTGCTCATACTTAGTAATATGTTAATTTAAATAGTTATAATATAATCATCATCGCCATGTATCTGCATACAGGATAACTTGACTCGGAAGGTGAAGAATTCTTGACTGATTATGTGGATTGGTTCATTGGTCAATGGGATAAAATGTTGGGTTCTGGGTCTGACTGCTTCCCATCACAGAGCCTCAAACTGGGCATGGGAATAGGCGAAGTTGACAGGGAAGCGTGTCATAAGTCACTTGGTGCAATAGAATATGACAGCCATATCAGTTATTAGATTTAGTGAGGGTGAAACTTGGCAGTGGTCGCACGCGCTGGTGTGAAAAAGTGCTGGGAAGTAATCTTGTATTCCTTAATAGCATAAAATTCCAGATAAATGTTGAAAAATGATACACAAGTGCACGTAATTTGTGATTTTATGTTTCGCAGAATGTTTATCAGGTTTTTATGAAACTGCATGGTTGCTGTCAAAGTATCTTATAATATTTTACAAAAGATGTTTTATTCAAATTATATTTAATTAAAATAAAATTTAGACATTTTATCAAATTACATTTTATATTTAAATTGTATTTTATATTAAATATAGTTTAACTTTAACATATATATTTACTTTAAATATATTAAATCAAAATAATATTTTACACAACTTTAATTACCAAAACTATTTTGAAACCACATTTTAATTGACCAAATTTTATTTAACAAAATTTTTTTTTACTAACAGTGTATTTAAAAAAAAATTATTTTACATTTACTAGGAGAGAAGTCACTGCTGAATTCAGCATGCTGCCATTAAGGCAGTGATTGCCATCATTAGAAAGTGTGACCTGGACTCAGCTAGCTGTGTTGCTCTTGATAAGGTATAATTACCCGACTGTACTTGCAATGCTCTAGTCACCAATAACACTTAGTTCTCTGTCATCTCTTTACACATCTGTTTGAAGGTCAACACCCATTTCACCCTGTCAAGGGTCACTTCAGAAATCCCATTGAATCACCCTTGAAACCGTCCCATTATCAGTGCTTTGCACTTTTAGAAAGTTTAAAATAGCTTTAGGTCAGGCATATTTGAGGTCATTTTGACCAAGACAGTTTTAGAAAGTTGTCAGTGTTTAGTTGTTTTACACTTCATTTCTTGGGCTAGACACAAACTTGACCTCTCTGGGCAGATTTTTTTTTTAAGTTAAAAAAATTATGGAAATGAGTTATAGAAAATTCTTACCCCTTTTGGTAATTGTTATAATTTTATAATTTTGTATAGCCATTCTAAATAATGTTAAATGCTTCTGAAAGTAACTTGTCAGTGCCTTTCTCTCTCTTGCACATATGCCATATACAGGGAGCCAGTGTTACAGGAAATTTCCCACGTCATGATCACTGGATTTCCTCCATGGCACCACTGGTAATGTGCAGGGACACATTGTAACCGGAATCCAAGCGTTATCCAATCTGAGCCATTACATGAAT
This sequence comes from Escarpia spicata, assembly GCA_963995525.1. NCBI lineage: Eukaryota > Metazoa > Annelida > Polychaeta > Sabellida > Siboglinidae > Escarpia > Escarpia spicata. The sequence goes on along the minus strand of OZ023209.1, from coordinate 59,245,242 downwards.
TAATGACAAGTGTAAGCCCTTTGACCTTCCTAAATGGGGCACTGTGCCACACAGGCCTTTTTAATCACCAGATAGCTTACGAAAAGGGAAAGTGCCCCAGTTTTTGTCCCCAGCTTTGGTGGGAGAGGTGTTTTTAAGTGTCCAATATCCTACCCATTTCCTGTGATCTATAAGCTCTGGGAGGCTGTATGTGTCAACGCATCAACTAAGCAGTAACCTGTTCCATTGTGAGTGGCTCTTAAAACACTGGTTTGAATTAGACCCTTCAACGCCCTTATTATCATAATCGCCCTGAGGTCAATGTGCACATGACAAGCTGCAGGGTATATGGCAAAACTCTTTGTCTGGCTCATGGCCTAGTTTGTTTTTCTGTCGCCAGGTGGCACTACAGCAGACCGGCAAATGGAAAGAAAGTAATTGAGAAAACTAAACATATTTTGCTTTCCGTTTTTCAGAAAGATTTACGCCATCTTTAAAATGGTGTTCTTTCTCAATTCTCACAAATTTCGCAATTTTCATCACGGTTACATTTATTAATCCAAATGTTATCATTTTGTTCAGTTAATGTCTGCATACTCTATAATATACACCCTTCAGACATACAATGTTTTAACACAAGTGTGTTTATAACCAGTGTATGACATTGTTCTCAATCTGGCGGGTCAAAGACTGGCAAATTCTGTCATGGGTCACCATCTTTAAAAAATGTCAGTTCTACAGACTAAAACATTTTCTTCTCAGTTTAGAATAATTTTTATTGTGGATTACTAACTTATGGCTAGGACCAACAACTTTTAAAGTTGATGGGCCTGCATTCCACCAAGTTTTTAAACCCAGTATTCTGCACTGTCTATGATGTATAAAACAGTATATTATAATAATCAAATCTTTTGGCCATTCATGTTTTCTATTATTATATTTTTTGTTCATTTACATATGTGGCCATGAACCAGCAGAGTCCAGTAGGGTGAATACTCAATTGTAGCCTGTCCCACAGTTCCATCTTTAAAACATAAGAAGTGACTTTGTCATGGAGGCTGGGCAAGCATTGGCAGTGTTATGACAGATGACACAGGCGTGGAAGTTTCACCAGGAGAGAGGTTTGATTTAAGAGAAATGGCCAAAACACTGACAGCTCTGATGGATGCTGTACACAGGAAACAAGGAAGGAAAACTTGTTCTCCTGTTGCTGGCTACACACGATGCTCCCTACACATGATGCTCCCTGTACTCCGCTGTCACTGTCTCTCAAAACAGCTCTGCTGTAAATGCTGGTCCCTGAGTTGGCCCGACCATTTGTTATAATCCATCAAACTTCACAATGTTTGTCATTTTATAATACAATGTTCCCAATACTAGAATAATTATGTTGAAGGTATAGCCCACCTAATTGCATTCAATATTTGTTTACAAAACAGTCAAATAGTTAACATTCTAAGTTGGCAGTATTTACTAAACAGATGGGACTAAGTGCAAGTTCCTGGAATGGCCCTTTGAAGTTGGCTGTTTCCCACAATCCTGCAAGCAAGTGGGACAAAGTACAACCAATTCAGCAAACCTCCTGTTCATACTATTGGTGTAATAGCATCCCCGGCTGATGAGGGTGATTTTGTGTGTAGCGGAACAAAAAAAGAGCACATGCGTAAAACCTTTCCAGCCACGGCCCTCCATCGTTGTGCTACACATGTAAATGTGCCAGTCTCCGATAATTACACATGTTTGTGTAGGACCCCCTGGAATTACATGGCAGCCCCCTAGGGGTGCACAGCCCTCAATTTTGGACCCCTGGTATAGCGCACACAGAGATGATATTCCATGAATGTGACACAGAGACAGGTAATGGAGAGTCGCTGTGGCTGGGTCAATAGAGCATTGAGGACCGGACCGTTTCGGACAATGTAAATGGCCATGGCACAACGGAATTCAAGTGTAAGTGACCAACACTCAAATAAAGACGCCACGTGGCGATCCATTTAGGAAAATAAATACAGCTAATTTTAGCACACATGAAATGGGTCTTTTTGATGGTTCATGCACCACAGACTATCTGTGTGATTGCGTAGGGTAAATGCGAGTAGAATCAAGTAACAATTTCGACACCCTGTCCATTGCTGTCAGCTCCTTTTATGGGTAAATTGATTAAATTTCCAGTTGGGTGGGAGGACATGAATGAATCTAGGGCTCGGGGCTGTTTATACCCTGGGCATGTGGTGTCTGGCCTCCAAGTCTGATAACTTACCTGCCCTGTGCCTCATAATTTATCCCCATGGTTCCCCAGGGGGCCTGGCTAGTATCCCTTGCCCTTCTGAAAGGAAGGCTGACAGCTTTGGAAAGAACCTGCAGTCATCATGTAGGGATGATGTATTGACAAGAGGATATAGCAGTTGTCAAAACGGAAATTTATATAGTGTAGTACGTGTGTAATTATAACTATCTTTCGCATTGAGATAGCTCAGTTGGTGATGATGTCAGTGGTAAAATGGTTCGTTTTAATAAATATTGTCATTAAAAATAAATACGTTTTCTACGATAATGTATGGTTTTATGTAGTACTGGTATCTGCCTGGACAAGATGTTCATGGCACTTAATTCATTGTAAGTATTGTTATTAAATCAGAGCAAATTGTTTGGCAGTAGCCAATGAAGCCTCCCCATATAATATGGGGTTTTGTCAATGGACACCATTGGCTCTCTTAGTCCAAGACAGTTTTTTCCATTTGCATATGTGGCATCTTATACTTCCGCTGGCACACACCAGGTTGAAAGTAACAATGGCTTGTAGTGTCTCTTCAGAAAGACAAAGAGGAGTGAACAAAATTACCAGTATTTTGAAACAGCAGTAGGGGGACTCCAATTTCAGTCCTGTTGATAGAAGTCTGGTTCTCTAATGCTGCCCAACATAACAAGTGCTCACCCTAAAAAAACTCAGTCATAGTTTTTAATACATACACATATTATCATTCATCTGAAGTCACTGTGCGTATACTGATTGCGTTGAGATAGCATAATTACGAGGAAGAAAACCAGGAAAACCCTTCAAGAAAGAGTACAAAATTATAGACCTCTTTCTATAAAAACCAATTTGTTTGTGAGAAAAAAACAAAGAAGCTCAACGTGCAATCGTTAAATTATCTTTAAATCATTATCAGTAAAATGTTATTTAATCTTTTGAAATCAGGAATACACCAACAACACTGAAGAACTCACCAGAGAAGCACTGCAGGGTGGTATATTAGATTGGAGTGGGGGGGTATAATGAATACACCGGTGTCATGACTTTCTAACCTGACTACTAAGAAGTACTGTCAACAAAACTAGACATGCGCAAAGATGGTGCAAAGCGTTATGGAAGCTTTGTTGACATCAAGTTAAACGTAAGTGGATAATGATATTAAGTAGCTAATGATATCGTGCTTATCGTAACACAGGTGCTGATTTCTTTGTCCGTCTTTAAGAAGGTGGAAGGACTGACAGAGTTTTGGGAACTTTCTCTTGTTCAGTTGCCTTCTCTTTCAAAGTACCCGACTCTTTGAAGTTGATATCTAACAAAGAGAGCAGTTTCGGGTGTCCAGGGTTTATTTAGGTAATGCCCAAGTTGCATGCGATGATCCTTTAATAGGCCCAATGTAAACAATCTAAAGAAAGCATAGACATTTTGAAAAGGGTATAGACATTTTTGAAACAAACTGGTGATGCATAGACATTTTGAAATGGTATTGATCACGATTTTAGAACCGCTTTGAGCATTTTACAAAGTCTGGTACATACTACATGGGTATTTTGAAACTGGTGCAGGAATTTGGAAACTGTATGTTGTTAACATTTCGAAAGTGGGATAGGCATTTGGAAATGGTGTAGATATTTTGATTTTGAAACTGGCATGTCTAGGCTTTTGAAAATGACGCAAGTCAGTATAGGCATTTGGAAATTAATTTGTAGACATTTGGAACACTTTGAAAGTTGGATAGACACTTTGAAACTGGTTTTGTTTACAACCAATGAAAAGTTGGCAGTGTTGATAATAATAGTATAAAAATATACTTTATTTATACACTCACATCCAGAGTAGGACTCTGTTCATGGGTGTTGACAACTAATAGCTACTAAAATGTACATTATAGAATTCAACGTATAATAAAGACTAAAACTGCATTAAATAAAAAATGTACTAAACAAACCTAATATAAAAGTATCAAGGCATACATAAAATAATAATAAATAAATAAATAGACAATAAAATTTTAATGAATAAATTATTTAAATAATAGGCTAGTTAAGCTAAAAAAAACGTATAAAAATGCTAGAACTGCATTAAAATGTAAAATGTTGTTCAGAGTATATTTAATAGACAACAATGTCAATATTTTCTGTGCACAGCAGTGACAGTTGGGTGTAAAGTCATCTTAGAAACAACGGTGTACTTATGCAGATGCACAGAAACTGCACTGGGAGCCGACTAGTAAGTTATGTTGAACAGTTTCACAGATGCCTGGATTGAATGTACATTGGATAAACATTCAGTGCTTGGCTACTGCGGTGTCTGTCATCAACGACCCTTTGACAGATCTGAGTGCTTGTTTAGAAGGTCTCAAGACATCACTTATTCCTTAGATGGAGCACTTGAGTTTGTATTTACATTTTACAGTAGCCTCTCACCACAGGGAAAACAGAGGGACCTTATCAAACTTTTTATATCCAATGTCTATATCCGCAGTATAACACAGTGCAGATTAGGATGGGGATTTCAGAGTCATTCCTTTTACGTGGATGTTTTTACATCAGGATCTTTCTGGCGAGCATCCTATCATTATCAGTATGTTCTAAGTGTGGATTTATGGTTAGATAGGAAGTCAAAGTAAGGACAGCCAGCAGTGTAGAAAGTCACCGAGACAGGGATAAGAACACATCTAAATGAACCACTGCTGTAGGATAGGAAGTGAGTTGTTTAGACTGTAACATTCTGTTGCTAAACCACCAGCTCTGCTAAAACAAACACTGACGAACTATGCAATGGCAAAAGGTGCAGGTGTAAATATTTGTAAACGGTCTGCTGGTAGATAACCCTTGGCGTGTAACTGGAGCCAAAATACTGGCCATACTCAAAGTGTCTTGAGGAATCAGAGGCTGTTGCCTCTTGCCAACTTCTAATGAATATGCTGGTCGGTTGGAATTTGTAGGATAATTGCGTTCACCTGTTCAAATCAACACTCCAGGTTGGTCCCGTCACCCAGCGGTTTTGGCAGCCATCTTGTTCCAAACTGTTAGAGGTCATGGCAAAGGGCAGAGGTTGTTTCCCCAATATGGTTTATGTCGGGAGAAAATAAAAATCCTGTTGAGAGGATTTTGCCACCAGCAATATGCACCCCAGGAAGTAGGCTTCTGTGGAGTTTCCCCCAACGGATTCACCCTAGGGCAGGGGGTGGGGTGTTTCCAATGATGTCAACCCCTTGGTGGGAGACAGTTTATGTCCTCAATGGGGGGGATAGCTGGGACAACATTCTGAGGGTTAATTTACTTATCTCTCGCATATTTTTTTCTTCTGGAATAGCAATTTCAGTAGCTTCCCTTCAACGTCATCCCAGTAAGTGGGATCCCATAGGTGAATGGGATACTGGCTTCCCTGTCCACATTAAATGGGATTCATCTCCCGGCGATGTCAGTCCTAGTAACGCCGGAATGCCCACTCATGCAGCTAGCATGTGTTGCCATGGAAACCAATATGCAACACTCGGGAAAATATGTTTTTAAGACCATCGATCCGAGATGGCGGCGTAAAAATAGGGTCCATAAAAATACTTGGTTTGCCTGATGGACGGTGGCATGGGAGGTGGGGAGGGGGGTTGCTTGCTGTGAAAAAACCTGATACGTTTGCACTTGCCCTGCGGTATGAGATAACGGTAGTACAATCTGGTGTCAGACTTGCCCTGCATGCATGCCTGCATGTATGCGTGCGTGCATGCTTGTATGTATGCATGGACACACCAGCCTTCCAACTGCAGATTTAAATTCCTTACCAGGCTGTAATATATTTTGCCATGTTTGATTGAGTAATTTTTATTAAGAAATAATTTTTTTAATTGAATAATTTTCTATTAAGTAAGTAAAGCAAGATAAATACAGAGATGAAGGCTGAACCCATAAATTGTTGTCCTCGTGGTATTTCCCAATGTATAGAGATTATAAACGATGACTTGTCTATGGAATATACCAGATGGGATAGTTTCATTCGCAAAGAACTGGTTCTAAGAGAGAGGGGACATACCGGGTAGGTCACTTGTTCTTCCTCTCTCTCTAGTAGTCTGTTGCACTCTTAAAACTTAAAAAAAAAATAAACAGAAAAATAAACTGAAAAATTAATAAAAAAATAAACTGAAAACTTAACTGAAACTAAGCTTATTAAAACAAGAGGATAATGATAAATTAGAGAAATATCAAAGCTGGTATATTTAAGAGGCTCTCAAGTCTTTCAGACTTTCTTAGTATTGCAAGCCCATGTAGAAGTACTGAAAAATAATAGTAGTAAAACCACTTAGAGCAACGTCACTGACTTTCTCGCTTAATTCTACTGACTTACGATGCCAATGACCGATTTTTGCCTGCAAACACAACAAATTTTTGTTTACTGTAGTGACAATAATGGATATTTGCCAAAGGACACGGGCCGTAAGTGGGGGACATTGCTGATGAAAGCTTGTCGGACTTATGTGGGCTTCTAAGAACTTTACGGGGACACATTTGATTTACGTGCAGGTTGAATGGTCTCGACTATGTGGACGGTATTAGACTGTAGGTCTCTTGTGAGCGAGACTGAGGAATGTCTCTCTTTGTGTTTGTTCGTCTTCCTATTGTATTCAATGATTGATGACGCCAGAGGCTATGTATAGGGTCATTCAGCGGACTGGCGTCTTTTCAGTGCAGACGCCAAATGACCGGGAACGAGACGGGATTTAAATGCCAGGATCTGTACTCATGAAAGGCTCCAGACGTCATTAGGCCGATGTTTTATGAAATAGGATATTCCTGCGTTTTAGCGTTGTGAGGAAAATTGAACTGGTGGACTTTGAGTTTTTTAATACATGTGTTTAAGTCAACTATTAGGAGATGTAAACATGGATTTGTAAAGGGGCACAGCAGGAGGGATGCATCTAACAAAATTGAATACTACTCTCAGACCGAAGGGGGAATGTATTGTTAAAAACGGTACCTTACTAATATTGTAGAGACTTTTGAAAGACAACAATGTGTTCTCTAAAAGTCGTATTTTATATCACCTTAACTACCTGGCAGTCTGGTACATTTGGAAACCACAAAAGGTATAATAAATGTGTATAATGCTTCTCTTTCAAATTCTTCCACAGTTAATGATGTGTTGCAACTTTGAAAAATAAAAATGTAGGGAAACACTAAATGCCAGCTTCCCTGAAATCAATTTTAAAACGTTATAATGCCCTACCCGGCTTGGGGTCGATGGGAAATGTTACAGGACACTTTAATCTAGTATTTCATAGTGGCGGGAACAAGTCACCATTTGTGGGAAAGGGCGGGAAGTTGTGTCCGTGTGACTATCTTCCCCACGGAAGTGTAGGGCAGAGGTTAGGGCTGTTAGACAGGGAAACACAAGCAGGGTCTGGCTGGCACATGTGGAGGGTGATTAGGGGCTTGTAACTGCTACTGTATAACCACAGGTCCAAGTCTGGTGGGTTTTGAGAAAGAAATCTTTGAGGACCTTGGAGAGGCTGGGGTGTAACCACAGGATGGAAGTCATCTGTCTCCAGTCAGGTGTGCTGATTAGAGACAGGTGGGCTAGTTTCTGACAGCCAGTTCAACCAGTTGGTGTATTGCTTCAGTCAGTGATTACCAGGGGCACTGGTGCCGCCATCTGGTGTGCATTGAAGCAAACAGCTTCTGTTTGTGTGGTTATCTTTGGGGCACCGTTTGCTGGCACCTCGGGTTTCTGTGACAACATTTGTTAGTAAATATGTATTTGAATGTAAATATGGTGGAAATTATTTACATTTTAAGATGATGTATTTTAACATGATGAATTATAATGGTAAAGTGGGTATTTCTGACTTACGTGGATGTTTAGAAATACCTACACTGACCCAATCAGTAGTTGACGTTTATCTAATCATCAGCTGTAGAATGTAGACCCTGGTGATGGCCCTCCAGGTCTGACATGGTATAAATGAGATGTGCTGATGGTTGTGAAGCAGCTTATCATTTTTTGTACAGAGTTCCATTTCATCACTAATGTTTATTTTATTATCACGGATGTTCTTATCAGACAAAAACTTGAAAGCTTGCTTTCAGTTAAATGCTAGCAAAGATATATCTTGTAGTAATTTGTTATAATGTACAAGGGTAGTTTTAGTACAAACACAAGCAGCGCACACTCACACATGCATGCGCACACACTCATGCACACGTATGCACGCACGAACACACGCACATACACACACACCATTAGAAACTGTGTTTTATTGGATGATAAACACCCAGATACATTGCCTTAGTTTCTGTACCGTACAACTTGTGTGTTTCAGCCCTGAAAGAAGACAGGGCAGTGAGTGTTTACAATCACCCTGAAGTGAGGAATTTTGTGCACATGGCTGTGGACACTGCGGACAATCAACTCATTGTCGGAGCAAGGTAACACAATCTCTACTCCTCCGTGTCAGGTCACCTGGCACCGCGTGTAGAACTAGGCACCCGTAATAGGATACCTAAGAGTTGACAGCCGGTACAATAGAATATTTATTTTGTCTTGGATTGTGTAATACTAATTGTGTTATTATCTGTGCCGCTGTTATTCTGACACTGATTTTGACACTAATTGTAGTGTATCATTGCGTGTCATGTGGTGGTGTTTCTTGAATAAAAAATCTAGAAGTTTTTTGCAACAAATTGCATTGAAAGATTGTAATAACATGTTTAATTTTTTATTTCTAAAATTATAGTCCTGATACTCTACAGAGGATTCTCGATATAAGCAACACTTTTGGAATTGGTTAAATAGTTACCCCCTAAGTTCCTTATAAATAACATTGGGAATACAGTGCAGTCCTGAACAGGGATGTCAAACCTGTCCCACCGATGTTTCAGTTCTCTAGCTAGAGTCCATTATATTTTACATACTCTGTCAGTTTGTCGCTTACAGACAGAAATACATTGATGTGATTTTGAATGATAACATGGGACAAGGAATCATTCATTATGCGATGGTTGTAGGGACTATTTATTGCGTCTGGACTTGGAGAAGCTCAGCACGATAGAGATGATGGAATGGAAACCGGCAAACACAACAGCCACAATCTGTGAGGCGAAGGGAAAGACTGCCGTAAGTTGTATATTTATATTTCCTAGACACAGACATTTTGTCCAGTATTGGGCTTATCACAGTGTTCAAGATAAGGGCCATCGGTGAAATAATTTGTTGTTCAGAATAAACATTGCTCTCATGTATAGATTATTGCCATGGAAAGTTGTTTGGAGTAGACAATTTGATACAGAATTTTATTCTTAATAACTGTCCACGGGAGTATGTGTCTCTCATAAACTATGTAGAAAATACTTATAAGCCATGAAGGATACACAGGTCCAATGTTGATTGTGACACGAAACGTTCCAAGCGTGGGGACTGTTTCACTAAGATCAAGAAAATCAATCGTTAAATATACTGTTGTTAACTTTAAGGAGCATTTTTTTAATGCAGAAAGCCGCCATAGTATTACAAAGTACACTATTTCCACGACACACCAGCGAAAGTGTCCCAGAGGCGTATTCGGGTGTTGACAGTTTTCTCTACACTGTTAAAGGAGCGAACTCAAATTTCGAAAGGAAAATAGGGTTTACGAGCTCATAAAAAATATTAGTGAAATAGTGCCCAGGTATGAGTGTTGAACTCAGAACTCGGGCACATAATGCAGGTTTGTTAACCATTGCACTACTGTGCACATGCATCTATATGTATGCATACATATGCACGCACACATGCATGCACGCACGCACGAATGCACGCACACATGCACGCACACACACTAATAACAGTGCCTGTGTTTGTGACTTCAGGAGAACTGTCACAACTATATTCGCGTGCTACTGCTACACAAGAAGCGTGTACTCGCCTGCGGGACGAATGCTTTCTCTCCACAGTGTACCTGGAGGGAGGTAAGGTGTCTTTGTCCTCTTCCGTCATTGATCTCTGTTAATCTTTCTTAAATATTGGTCTTCAGTTTCCAATTGTCATCAGTCGACCCATAGAATCCGTTGTACATGCCTTTTATTTAAGTAAAGATACCTTGTTTTAAATTCATTATATTCCAATTTGGTAATTGAGACTTTGATTGACAGGTTCGATAATGACGCTGTGATTGACAGGTTCAGCAGTGAGGCTGTGGTTGATACTTTTTTATAATGATATGGGGATTGACAGGTTTGACAATGAGGCTGTGATTGACAGGTTTTATTGTGAGACTATGATTGACAGGTTTTAAATGAAACTGTGATTGACAGGTTTTATACTGAGGCTGCGATTGACAGGTATGATAATGAGGCTGTGATTGACAGGTGACAAATCTGAAGAGCATAAAGGAGGAGCTGTCAGGAGTGGGGAAGTGTCCCTATGACCCAGCCTTTAACAACTCCGCCCTTGTCACCTCTGACGGAAACTTCTACAGCGCCACAGTCACCGATTTCAATGCTCGCGATGCTGCCATCTACAGGATAATGGGGCCATCGAAGAATCTACGCACACTTCAGTTTAACTCGAAATGGCTCAATGGTATTTATAGTTCATTCATTCATTAAAATATTGGAGACTTTTGAATTGAATTTTTTATTTTTTTTTATTTTATTGATTTGATTCTGTGAACTGTTATAATAATATCTAATGTATCATGTATAACTTATAATTGAGATAATGCTTAAAAGCACACAACATTATGCTTATTTAAGAGCTTGTTTCTATAGGATTATTAAGTTTTTACAAATTAGTGTTTTTAGGTTATTTTCCGCCTTAGCCACAATGTCACCAGTTTGCTAGTTGTGTCATGTGCATTTTATTATCATCTTCTTTGTATGACAAATAATCACCATTTAATTTTTGTGTTACAGAGCCCAATTTTATATCAACGTATGAAATTGGAGACTTCATTTACTTTTTCTTCCGAGAAACAGCCGTGGAATACATCAACTGTGGGAAGGTAATTGTTGGAAACATTTATCAGTTGTCTTACTTTTCTGTGGATTGTATTAAATAAAATGACTGAAGAGTTTCAGTAATCCAATTTATAATTGGTGTAAAAGTCAAAGATGTAATTATGTAATGTTTTCGTTACCAAAGAAGTGCATCTTCCTGTTTAAATTGTTACTTTATTATTGAGTCACATATTTATTCTGACTTCACAGATGTGCCAGTTTTGTCATAGTAATTAATAATTATTTTGCCTGTATTGTTCCATTTTTGGACAACATGAGACATGTTAATAATATGTGTTATTTTCTCCTTGACAGACAATTTACTCGCGAGTAGCACGGATATGCAAGGTAAGCACAATGACATTTAAAATGACACTGTCAGATTGTTTAATTTGAACGTTTCCATTCAAATATCATTTTATCATTATATGAGGAGGGAATACAATTTTACAATAGTTAATGATGCATCCGTTACATAATCCTGATAAACTTTGTCCACATGTATTTAAAATTGTTTAAGATGTTAAACAATAAGCAATTAGACGATAAAGACAATAACCCTTTGAATAATTTTGATTAATTCGCTTTTGATCAGACAAATTACAACTTTAAAAATAGGGATTTGTGAATATCAAATGGAACCTCTCTATTATTAACACCTTTGTAACTGGGCCAAAGTGATGGGAATAGTGATCGTATTTGCGGGACTAATTTCTTATACCTTTCTCTTGCGGAAGAAATTTACGACTATTACCGAGATGACCATGAAACGAGCTTCCACTGTACAGTGTACTTCCTTTCCAAGTACAGAGTTACACTTTGCGTTGTTCCACTGAGGCAGTATCGTTGAAACGTGCAAGTACCTGGTTGTTTCAGTCTGACTCGGGAGGTAACGTTCTGCTGGAGGACAATTGGACATCATTCATGAAGGCGCGACTCAACTGTTCCCTGCCTGGAAGCTTCCCGTTCTACTTCAGTGAACTTCAGAGCACTTACTACAACAGGGAGCAGGACCTTATCTATGCAGTCTTCACAACCTCTCCGTACGTTCAAACTTTATATAACAGTATTGTCCGTAAGTTCATATCAAACTTTATATAACGGTATTGTCCGTAAATTCATATCAAACTTTATATAACAGTATTGTCCGTAAGTTCATATCAAACTTTATATAATGGTATTGTCGACTTTAAAATTTTATGCTTTACCTAGCAAGCGTATCATGTAACTACCACGTAGCAAAAAGGAGTTTTTGGTGAAACTGGTATCTACGTGGCAGAAACGTGGCCAATACGTGGTGTATCCACCATCTAAGAGTAGTTCCTCTGGAAGATAATGCACTATGCTCAGCAGTAATGGCAGCAAATACGTCCGTGGTTTGGGCCGCTTGACATCTACAACCCAACAAAGTCACCCCATCACCCCTGTAGCCGTTTCTATGAACAATCAAATTACGTAAACAACCCCCAGCTGACTGGTGGATGGTTTAAATCATCACTCGGAGGAAATTTCTGAAGGTTTTGTGCCCATCCGTAAGGTCAATGAATTACACCCTCATGATGTGTGGACTTTGTGCGATTGTCAATGAAACATTCTGTTCGTTACCAGGACAAGTATCTACGGCACTGCTGTATGCGTCTACAACATGGCCGCAATACAAGCAGCCTTTGAGGGTCCATTTAAATACCAAGAGAACCCTGAAATGGCGTGGGGCAGAAAGCCAAACACAAGCCCTCATTTGCAGGTAAGAGCACTGCTAAGTTCCCTCTAACAGTCTTCATAAAATTTGATGTATACAAAATTCTACATGTTAATTTTTTAATGTGCTTTAAAGCTGTACATGTCAATGTTTTCTTCATAAATCAAGCAAGATAGGTATTCAATAACACATAATAGTGAAATTATTAAAAAAAAGATTCTGGGTCACTTAAACACTCATGGGTGAGCAAAATGTTGGAATAAATATAGTTTATTTATTTTCACTATTTATTTTTAACTAATGTATTATGTAAATTTTCCAGTTTTATGTAACTTGCTTTATAATTTTTTTTTATTTGATTCAGGTGCTAATAGCTAATAGCACCTGAATACTATTAAATAAACTAAAAACAGAATAATATTACTTCTACAGTAAAACACAATTTTGCATTAAGAAACCTCAGACTTTGCTGCAAATTTAAGAAAGAATAATCAGACATAATCGTGTGTTCTTCGACAGTGCTCAAGTGCCAATAGTAAGCGATCGATGCCGTTTAATGAGACACCCGTACAACGCCTCCTGGTGGATGCACAGAAGTTCCAAATGATGGATCTCGCTGTGCAGCCACTCAAGAAAGAACCTTTGGTCGTGGCCGAGCTAGAGAGGTGAGTCCCGTCCATTTCACTTTACTGAAATCTGTGTTTTTGATAAGTGCTGTCAGGAGAATTTTGTTATGGAATGCAAGTCCTGGAGAAGTTGTAACAGATGGAAATGAGGCGATGTGTGAGTGATTTGGAGAAGGAGGTTTGGGAATAAGGGTAAATGTTTCTAGCGAGATGTGTGGCGTTCCGTGCACCTGATTTGATTATGAAGAAACTTATAAGAACAGGGAAGATTTAACGTTTCTTTATATGAAACTGCTGTTAAAAACACTCAACTAAGTTTTCATGTGCTTTCTTTCTGTCTTATAATACTATCGTTCCTGTTTCAGTGGCTCCATTTGCGATTTACATATGAAACCACTGCTGTCATAAGGGATAATCTTGGAACATCGATGTCTGATATCAGATGGAATTACTTTAGCCCCCATCCCTCAAATGAAAGTTTTTAAACATTGATATGATGATGTAAATATATTAACAGTATTGGTCCGAAGCATAAAATATCAATGTCCAATTCCAGACGAAACTGACTCTGACCGCCATCCCCAAATGAAAATAATTTTGTCTGATATCGGACACCGAAGTTCTGAGATGATCCTCAATTGAACCAGAAACTTCTCTTGTACCGTTGTCCAGTACATGTCCGAAAAAAAACAATCAAATGTTTGACGATGTACAAACACTTTTTCTCAGGTATACACACATCGTAGTGGACACTGTCCAAACAAGAGAGTTCGACAGCTTGGACGTACTATTTATGGCCGACATTGAGGGGGTCATCAAGAAACTGGTGCGCGTTCCTGGAACTAACAAAACATGTGTAGTCGAAGAGATCCATATCTCGGCAGAGGATCAGCGGTTGCCGATCAGATCTATGAAACTCATGAAGGAACAGGTATGTTCTTGTGTACAACTGGTGCACGTCATTCAAAGATTGTGACGAAGTTTGTTACTTATGGCAGAAGATGGCACTGTGTAATATTTGGCAAAGTTTGATAGAAGGTGGCACTGTTGTAGTTTCAACATTTAGCAGAAGATGGCACTGTTATAATTTAACAAATTGGCACTGTTGTTGTTTCATAGTTTGACAGCAGGTGGCACTGTTATGGTTTCAATGTTTGACAGAAGATGGCACTGTTATAGTGTCAACGTTTAGTAGGTGGCACTGTTATAATTTCAAAGATTGACAGATGTGCACAAAATAATGTGTCTGCAAAGTAATTACTCACTTGTAGTAATTATTACTACCACGTAAATTGACTACCGGGTACATCTAAACTGAATACAGGAATAACCGTTACACATACAATCACCATGATGTTTAAATATTAAACTGGGTTAGATTTCTATCTTTTTAAATGTAAGTTTCCTAATGCATTTGCAGTAACAGGTCAGATGCTTGCACCGTTTCAATAGCATCCAGTTAGTGACGAAAATGTGTTATGAGTAATCATATATGTTTACAGAATGCACTTTACATTGGAACGGAATACAAACTGATACGTATTCCTTTACATCGATGTTCTCGTTTCAAGTCAAAGATGTAAGTCTTCTAACATTGAGTTTAGAGCACACTTTGTAAATATGTATTTCACCACTAAAACAAATATGCCTGCTATATTAAAAACGTTGCATTATTTTGTGTGTGTTTTATATGTGTGTAAATTAAAGAAAGTTAGCATTATATTTTAAGCTAATTAACAACATTTCAGTAGTCATTTATGCTCTGCCTTAAACATGATTATAAAAATATTTTCAGCTTAACAGCACATGGTGTATTGTCTACCCGGAATTAACCAAGTCAGTGGTGAAGATACATATTTTGTAAATGTTAACAGGCCAAAGAGATAATTTTGTTTCTAAAAATTGCTGTTTTCTGCGCAGATTGTGCATGAACTCCCAGGACCCGTACTGTGCGTGGAATGAACGCAGGGGAGCGTGCGCACGCCTACCCTCCAGCATGCATTCACATTGGCTGCAGAACATCACAGGCTGTCCCATGATGAAATATCCCGGTAAGTGGATTTCTCCCACGAAACCCATGATGACATACTGAGATATGTCATGCACAGATGACAATTTATAAGTGTACTCTCTGGTTGGTTTTATTGTAAAATCATGTTATCTAATATAAGCCATACATATATTTTAATATCATGACCATCATTGTATTTTGATGAATCACACATTCTTATAATTTGACATGTATTACACAAAGTTAGGCAAAAATAGTGGCAAAAATTACCTGTAAAAAAGTACTGGTACATAATTTAATATAAATTTAACTTAACTTGTAAAACAATGAGAATATCGTACGTGATTGTTATATCCAGATTACAACGCATCATGCTCTAGACGGCAGAAATACAAGGAAGCTATTGGTAGAAGTTAAAAATGGTTTAACATGTTTCCACAAATGTATGTATACCTATGATGGATTAAAAATTAAAGCAAATATTTTTATTTTACTAAAATTAATTTATTTTATTTTAATAATGTCATTTCATGTTCGCTAGTGGTAGGAGGCTGGTCGCTGTGGTCGCAATGGGAACCATGCCAGAACACAGGCGAACCGCGCACAGGCGACAAATGCATCTGTCGGCGGCGATCATGTGATACGCCTGTGCCTCGCTTTGGTGGCGAGCGGTGTCAGGGAGTGAGCGTGGAAGTAAACAACTGCACAAGTAAGTTCAATCGTCTGTTGGTTGAGAAAGAAACGACTAAGATGCTGACTATAGTTGTTTGAAGTAGAGTTTGTTTTAAATATAGTTTGCTTCAAATATTGCTAATTTTAAATACAGTTTGAAATACAGTGCATGTAAAATATAAGTTTTTTTCAAATTTGTTTCATTTCAAATGCAGTAGTCAATTTGTTATTAATACAGTTTGTTTCACCTACAATTTATTTGAAATGTCACAATTTATTTTAAACACAGTTCATTTAAAATACAGTTTGTTTTCAATACAATTTGTTTAAAATACAGTCAATGTTTTAATACCATAGTATAGTTTTTATAAGTAAACACGATGTACACAATGTCCACGAACATTGTGGAAATAACAGGGTAAACAATTTCTTTTTGACATCCAATACGTATTGGATTTAGCAAACAGAAATTGTTTGTATAAAAATTATCTCTCCTGATGAATATTCAGCAAAGCAGGATATGTTGCGTAAGGGCAACTGGTGATCAAACGACTGTTTTCTTCCCAGACAACGGTGGCTGGACAGCTTGGTCTGAGTGGTCAGCCTGTACACAGACATGTGGTATCGCAGTCAGGTCACGCCACAGGTCATGTGGCAACCCAGAGCCTCAGTTTGGAGGCAGGACGTGCGTCGGGAACAATGTTGACACACAGTATTGTCTCGATAACCCTCTGTGCATCGGTGAGTCACTGTTTGAGGTTTACTAGTCTATAGGCTCGAATGTTGGTTGTAAGTTTATGTCATTGATAATATCCATATTATTGTTGGTAATTAGTTGTATAATTTGTTTATAATTAATGTTTGATAATCACTTTTAGATGATTACTTTCTTTACCAGTCATGCCTAGTGTGTGTATATTATATACATATATAATTATGTATAATAATTATCGAATGCTAGTATTACGTGACTGTTTTCCAAATGTTACCCAAATGAAATGTTTATTTGCAGTTCAATTATCAATTGTTTTTCTTTTATTATACTTTTGAATGTTTTGTTCCCAGTATTCAAACTCTTTGTCTTTGTATAAATTTTTTTGTTGTCATTGTAATAAATAAACATTTCCAGATTACTTATTACTACCAGAATGAACACGTATGCATGTGCACGGTTATACATGCATGTGCAACCACACTCATACACACACACACGTAAATTTGTGTGCAAATCCACTCAGACACGTACAATCACGCACGCATGCACGCACGCACGCACGCACGCACGCACGCACGCACGCACGCACGCACGCACATACACACACACCCAAACCCACACACACACACACAAACCCACACACACACAAACACACACACTCACACACCCAAACCCACACGCACACACACACACACACACACACACACACACACACACACACACACACACACACACACCAATTAATTATCCATACAAATTTGTTGATGCCCAGCGTCTTTAATGAGAAGAGAGGAAGAAATAGGAACGAAAGCGTGAATAAATTAGAGCGTAGGTGAATGAGGGTGTTTAATGAGGGCATAGGTGTATGAGTGTGTTTAATGAGGGCGTAGGTGAATGAGGGTGTTTAATGAGGGCATAGGTGTATGAGGGTGTTTAATGAGGGCGTAGGTGTATGAGGGTGTTAAATGAGAGCGTAGGTGTATGAGGGTGTTAAATGAGAGCGTAGGTGTATGAGGGTGTTAAATGAGAGCGTAGGTGTATGAGGGTGTTAAATGAGAGTGTAGGTGTATGAGGGTGTTAAATGAGGGCGTAGGTGTATGAGGGTGTTTAATGAGAGCATAGGTGTATGAGGGTGTTTAATGAGAGCGTAGGTATATAAGGGTGTTTAATGAGGGTGTAAGTGTATGAGGGTGTTAAATGAGACCGTAGGTGTATGAGGGTGTTAAATGAGAGCGTAGGTGTATGAGGGTGTTTAATGAGAGCATAGGTGTATGAGGGTGTTTAATGAGAGCGTAGGTGTATGAGGGTGTTAAATGAGAGCGTAGGTGTATGTGGGTGTTAAATGAGAGCGTAGGTGTATGAGGGTGTTTAATGAGAGCGTAGGTGAATGTGGGTGTTTTATGAGGGCGTAGGTGTATGAGGGTGTTTAATGAGAGCGTAGGTGAATGTGGGTGTTTAATGAGGGCGTAGGTGTATGAGGGTGTTAAATGAGAGCGTAGGTGTATGAGGGTGTTAAATGAGAGCGTAGGTGTATGAGGGTGTTTAATGAGAGCGTAGGTGTATGAGGGTGTTTAATGAGAGCGTAGATGTATGAGGGTGTTAAATGAGAGCGTAGGTGTATGAGGGTGTTTAATGTTAGTATTTCTGCTTGTGTTTTTTAATGTTATATATATTTATGTTTACATTTGTAATTATGCTCGTTGCACAGGCAGAAACGCAATTTCCCTGCATGGATCAATGAAGTATTCTTTATTTTGCCCCCGTTGCCAGAGCCAACCAAGCTCCCAGTGACGAGCGAGTGGTCAACGTGGAGCCATTGGGCACCGTGTACAGCCAAGTGCGGGGGCGGGGTGAAGATCCGCCACCGCCAGTGTAACAACCCCACCCCATCTGAGGGGCGCGTCGGCTGCATCGGCAACAACCAGGAGTGGAAGATGTGTAACCATCACAAGTGTCCCGGTAAGGCATCGTCTCAGAATGTCGATGTTTTTGATATCAGATTAAGTTAGTTTTGTTGGGGGAGGGGGGGTCTAAGGCAGTTTTTGATATTTTACCCTTCTGACTGATACTGTTAATATGTAGGTATCATCATATCAATGTTTACACATTTTAGCCTGAGGGGAGGGGATGGGGGTGAGGCCAGATAAAAGTAATTTTGTGTGATATTGGGCATCGACTTTCTGAGATGATCCGTGCAAACATGTCCTGACAGAGCAAAGAGGGTGGTAAGTCGCAAAATTGTGAAATGAGTTGTGTATGTCATTTTGGATTCCATAGATCATAACCTTTAAAATGATATCTTATGTGTTGAAATATCTCAGTAGGTTTTGATTTCCTGCCAAAATTGGAGCAGACTTTCGTAAGAGATCACTAACGATTGGTGTCCAATTACTAAGGAACAAAGAAAAATAACTTGTATCGATGTGTCCAAAAACATAAACACAAATAATAGATTTTGCAGAATTTTAAGGTGTCCGTAAACACGCAGCATCCGAATACATAGAGTAATTACGCCAGTTTGTTGTTGACAGAGGTGCGACGATCAAGCTCATGGACGCCGTGGATGAGAGTAAATAGTTCCGCGGATGGCTACATCGAGCAGCGATACCGATTCATCTGCAGGTCGACTGTGTCCGCATCAAGCATGCTTCGAGTCAGCAACATCAAGTCTGATGAACGCTTCTGTAGCAAGACCGGCGCCGACTGCACTGACCCAGGTGAGAAGTCTGTTAGTGTAGGTGGCACCACTGGTCTCCCCTCGCACAAAAATGCTAGCAAAATCACGAAGAAAAACGGTAAATCGGCAATCGGAAATGCATTTCCGGTTGCACTGAAACTTCAGGATCATACTCATAAAGAAAAGGTCAAGGGGTCGGTTGTGACCCCTAAGAAGGTCAATAGGTCGGATATGGCCTCTAAAAAGGTCAGTGGGTCAGATGTGAACCATAAGAAGGTAATTTTGTCAGATGTGACCCCTAAAAAGGTCAGTGGGTCAGATATGACCCCAAAAGAGATAGATGGATCAGTTGTGAGCCCTAAAATGGTCAATGACTCGGATGTGACCCCTAAAAACGTCAGTGAGTCAGATGTAACCCATACAAATGTTGATGTATATAAAACGGTCAATGGGTCAGACATGACCCCTAAAAAGGTCAATGGGTCAGATGTGAACCCTAAGAAGGTCATTTGGTCAGATGTGACTCCTAAAAAGGTCAATAGGTCACATGTGACCCATAAGAATGTCAGTGAATCAGATGTGAACCCTACAAAGGTCAGTGGGTCAGATATGACCCCAAAAGAGATAGATGGATCAGTTGTGAGCCCTAAAATGGTCAATGACTCAGATGTGACCCCTAAAAAGGTCAGTGAGTCAGATGTAACCCATACAAATGTTGATGTATATAAAACGGTCAATGGATCAGTTATGACCCCTAAAAAGATCAGTGGGTCAGTTGTGACTCCAAAAAAAGGTGTTACCCATAAAAATGTTAGTGGGTCAGATGTTACTCAAAGAAAGGTTAGTGGGTCAGATGTGACTCATAAAAAGGTCAATGGGTCATCAGTGCCAGTGGATTATCCAGTTAAGTTAAAGGGAAATCTTAAAAAGAGAAAAAAAGGTTCAAAAAAGTCAGCAATGGCTGATCGGATAAAGTTCTACAACCGAACACAGCGGAGAAAGAAACGACCCAAAAGTCATCGGAGGGCGTTTTTTGGCTACTGCAGTTGTAGAGATCTTGGGATGTTTCGTATCTGTCGCAAGTGTAAGATCAAATACAAACACTAGAAGGTATATGTGGGAGGCTTCATTCTAAATGTCAAGGGATGTTTCGTTTCTGTCACAAGTGTAAGATCAAACATAAACACTAGAAGGCACATGTGGGAGGCTTCTTTCTAAATGTCAAGGGATGTTTCGTATCTGTCGCAAGTGTAAGATCAAACAAAAACACTAGAAGGCACATGTGGGAGGCTTCATTCTAAATGTCAAGGGATGTTTCGTATCTGTCACAAGTGTAAGATCAAACAAAAACACTAGAAGGCACATGTGGCAGGCTTCATTCTAAATGTCAAGGGATGTTTCGTATCTGTCGCAAGTGTAAGATCAAACAAAAACACTAGAAGGCATATGTGGGAGGCTTCATTCTAAATGTGAAGGGATATTTCGTATCTGTCGCAAGTGTAAGATCAAATACAAACACTAGAAGGCACACATGGCAGACTTCATTCTAAATGTCAAATGGTTGATGTTTTGGTGGTTTTGTTGAGTTCCGAGGGTGTGTGAAGAGTGTATCAGACTGGCTGGTTCATAGATTTATTCTTTACCTATTTCACAGTCAAATTTACCTTCTGGTGTTAAGGGTGTGCACATGTCTTGGCATCGGTAGTTTCTGGATTAGAAAGTATTTGCCTGTTAAAGGATTTTAAAATAATTGGTCTTGATATTGGCTGTGCTATTCTGAAGTTATTTTTGAAGTCAGTTTCCTCGGTCAGCGTATCTGCTGATTCTAAAATTGCTGTCTATAAATAGATCAATAGATTTGAACTACACAAGAGGCCTTAGCAATAAGTACATAAGAGGCCTTAGTAAATATCTGAAGACAATCTACATCTACTGTTGTTGAGGGACTGTGCAGTTAATAAAACCTGAAGTTATGATTTCTCTGCCATTGTGATTTAGTATTTTTCAGATGTGAACCACATTTGTAAGAATCAGTCATTCAGGTTCATTCAACATTCTGATGAAAATTGTGAAGGAAATCATATCATAAATCACATATCATAAATCTCTGCGCGAATAATCTGCATGTAATCATTTCCCTATGCACGTTTAATTCATATCAGATTTAGTCATTTTCTGTGGCTGCCTAGCCCTAAAGGTTTTCTATTTGTACGTTCAAAATGGATAAATATTGTTTGAATAAATATGCATTTGCGAACTTGTAAGTTTACATTTATGGCGTGATTCATGTTGTGTTAATTTAAGTTTTTTAATGCCTTGGAATCTGGTTAGTCATCAGTGTAAATATAGAATAGGGATTGGTGTTAATTTATTGTTCAAGGGGATTTATTTATGATTCGTTTTGGCTGTTGCTCCAAACTTACTGTAAAAATTAATTTCGAATATAATAAGGTTAATTAATCTGTTCCCAAATTCCATCAAAACGTTAGCTTTTGTAGAAAGGAATAAACTATAGATATAGACTCTTTTTAAATTCTAAGAAAACTATTAGAAACTGCACAGAGTGCATTATTTAGTAATGATATGCCTCGTATATATATATATACATTTATACATCTTGCAAATATTTTAATGTTTACATCATATTATATACCTCTGAACTGATGTGTTTTGTCATGACATTTTGTATGTGAATGCTTATTGTATATCCAAGATGCTATATGGTATAAATGTATGTTATGTTAGTGCCGATTTTGCACAGTTATTTGTTAGAAACCACGTGGCAGACATGTATAAAACTTGGCCACTGTAGCAAAGGTTATAGACGTTTGACGTTTGTAGTAACAGGTTCACAGATACTAGGTGTAGCTGACTCTGATCTGCATTGACAGAGACTAATATGTGGCCAACACTTGAAAAGTCAGCTTTTTATGTGACTAAAATTAGTTATTGTTGTCTATAAATACTGCACCTCTAAAACTAACATTAATCTTTGCAAATAATTAAGCCATAACATGTTTAATTACCATTGTAGAGTTAATTGTACTTGCTAGTGTCATCTGCTATGTACACCTAATCTTCTGTGGTTGCTGTACTAACTTGACTTTGCTTCTGTGATGTTTTCCAGCTAGTAAGAATGCACCGTAAGTGGTGCAGGATACACAGATTTAACCATTAATTATTGTCACCAATGTAGGAGGCCAATCTAAATTACCAGTGTTCTAAATGAAATATTAATAACTGTTTAAATATTGGGTTGTTTATGACATTTGGATATTGGTAATTTGTATTGGTTCTCCATGTAGAGAAAGGCTGTTTGAATTTTTAATGTTGGATGATTGACAGTTATAAATAAATCTGTCCTTCCTTCATTAATGATTCAAGATAAACCTTTTTCTTGGTTCGTAGTACAACTGTTTTAGATATATGATGATAAATACCGGTATATGAGGCCTGACAACAAATATTAAATAGGCCAGAAACTGCACTATAATGTTGCCAGTGATCTTTGTTGCCAGGGGCAGCCATGTGATCCTGGTTGCCATCGGCAGCCATGTCATTCTGGTTGCCATGGCCAGTCATGTGATTCTGGGTTGTTAGAGTGAGTGGACCAGGAAATCATTGGCGTATTGAGAGTCCATCAATGCTCACTTCCACCTGTGTGCAAAACACCCATATCAAATATTTCCAAATGTTTGTTTAACAAATATTCACACACTGCAGCATTTACACAATAATCTGATGATGTGTTCCGTTCATTTATCATTCCTCTTGAGAAAAAAAACGTCTTACATCCAATCCACATTGCTTTTAACTCACCAGTGTAAGATATTTCTTTATCTGAGATAAAGTAGACGGTTGACCTGTTTATGCTTTGTTGTCAGGCCACAGTGACAAATGTACAAGAGATGTATTGTCTGTGCTAATGATTGTAATCCAACACATAACCAATGCACATAACCAGTATTTGTCTGGCGGAATGCTATTGTGTACTGGTGCTAACTGGCGTCGTGTTCACATTAGACAAGGTCAAGGCTGTGTGAGCTGGTGAAGCAGTCGTGTGTTTTAGTCCTGGTTGATGTTTAGAGAATGACGAAAACAACAAAGTATTTATTGTGCTAACATAAACCACTTCGCCAGCAACTAACTGAGGTACAGTGTTGCCAACAGCAACTAACTGAGGTACAGTTTTGCCAACAGCAACTAACTGAGGTACAGTGTTGCCAACAGCAACTAACTGAGGTACAGTGTTGCCAACAGCAACTAACTGAGGTACAATGTTGCCAACAGCAACTAACTGAGGCACAGTGTTGCCACCAGCTGTGCTTTGTGGTTAATGTGTGCCTTCACAATCTCATACCTTCCCATTATCTAGCACGGATGTGTGGCCAATGTTGGCAGAGAACAGGTAAAAAAGTTGTTTGTTCATTCAAAACTAATATAAGGTTGCCATATCTTATTATGGGCATAGTACAGTCGAACTTCACTTTACGGTCACCTCGGCAATATAGCCACCTCACGATTAAGGTCAGTCCCAAATTATTTCTGTAACAGTAAAATATAGGAAATTTTTCTGCTAATACGATCACCTCTCT
The DNA here is from genome assembly GCA_963995525.1 of Escarpia spicata. Classification (NCBI taxonomy): domain Eukaryota; kingdom Metazoa; phylum Annelida; class Polychaeta; order Sabellida; family Siboglinidae; genus Escarpia; species Escarpia spicata. Next base: position 59,221,048 of record OZ023209.1, on the reverse strand, counting down.
ATTTGGTCCAGTCCCTAGGGTGACCTTACTAGTGAGGATCCACTCAGTCCAGAGGGTGACTTTAATAGTGAGGATCCACTTAGTCCCAAGGGTGACCTTAATAGAGAGGATCCACTCAGTCCCAATTGTGACCTTAATAGTGAGGATCCACTAAGTCCCATGGGTGACCTTAATAGTGAGGATCCACTCAGTCCCAATTGTGACCTTAATAGTGAGGATCCACTCAGTCCCAAGGGTGACCTTAATAGTGAGGGTCCATTCAGTCCTGAGGGTGACCTTAATAGTGAGGGTTCACTCAGTCCCTAGGGTGACCTTAATAGTGATGGTCAACTCAGTCCCATGGTTGACATTAATAGTGAGAGTCCACTCAGTCCCGAGGGTGACCTTAATGGTGAGGGTTCACTCAGTCCCAAGGGTCATCTTGATAGCGAGGGTCCATTCAGTCCCGAGGGTGACCTTAATAGTGAGGGTCCACTCAGTCCTTAGGATGACCTTAATAGTGAGGGTCCACTCAGTCCCGAGGGTGACCTTAATAGTGAGGATCCACTCAGTCCCAAGGGTGACCTTAATAGTGAGGGTCAAATCAGTCCCAAGGTTGACCTTAATAGTGAGAGTCCACTCAGTCCCGAGGGTGACCTTAATAGTGAGGATCCACTCAGTCCCAAGGGTGACCTTAATAGCGAGGGTCCACTCAGTCCCGAAGGTGTCCTTAATAGTGAGGGTCCATTCAGTCCCGAGGGTGACCTTAATAGTGAGGGTCCACTGTACTTACAAAAATAACTCAGTGTTGAACTGACATTGGGTTACTATAAGATTAGTCTGATTAACTCGCAAATTTAATACATATTATATATATCACGTAATGCATCGATAATTGTAACAAGTTGCTCTCTGTACCTTTGACCCATTAAAATGTCTCCTTTTCTTTGGAAATGAGAAATTTGCGTTTGTTCTAATTCGGACTCTGGGTTTGAAGTGATAAAATCCTCCAACTCCTGGAAGTGGGCCAGTCCCAGAGGTCAAAGGTTAGGGGAGGTTAAAGGTCGCCATGATCTGATGTGTTTAACCAACATGTCTAATTGAGCCATTGACTAACAGGATGTATCTGTGTGGAGGCCAGCTGGTGTTCCAGAAAACTGATGCCGTGGCTTTGATTTCTTATCTCAGATGCATGGATTTGAATGTGGATTAGCATTAAATCTTGTCTGGCTGCAATAAAAAAAACTCCAGGGACATCAAACATCTGCAGAATGATTCCAGGTGATATCAACGGTGGGAATCTGACCAGAAGTAGGCCACTTCCCGATCTGAGTAATTGAGGAAATTAATAGTGTCGTTGCCATTGGATATCGGAAAAACTGACAGAATTGTTGAAGGAAATGTTTGCAGGCTTCGGGTGATGATGAACGAAGCTGTCATGTTGATCCCGGTTTTGGCAGTAATATCGTATACACACCTAGTGATAATTAATGTTCCTCTTTCCGTGAATTCATGCGTACGTAAATACTCTCATCTTGATTTTGATTCTACTATGGTTCCGTCTATTAAATGCAAATTAACGATACACACAATGTTTATTAGCACGGTCGAGTAAATAAGAATTTTTTATTCTTATAATTGGTATGTGTGTCCTAAATAATGATTATTAAAATATCAATTATGTCTTAGGTTCATTATGTCATGTGTAATAATTTGTGTTTGTTGCAAAACTGAGCTGACGCCACTGAGGATTTTGGTGTTGTAGAAGTCTGCCTATTATTTCATTACTTGTAGATATGATATGACCCCTGCGATTCCTTGACTCAGTTGCATGACTAACCAATTACAAATGGTTCCTGTCACTTACAATTTAAGCACAATGTGTCACTTCTGATCTTGAGGCTGCTTGGACATCTGTCACGTCAGCTAAATGACACATTCGTAGAGAGATACGACAGTTATTTATTCAGGTTGAGAGTTTGTCATGAGAGACCACAGAATGAGTTACATAGTGACATGTCGTGTTGAGTGTATGGGTTACCCAAGGTTCTCGTTACTGCAAATTACACCAAATGGCAGACTTGGTGTGGTATTGCAGAAAGGGGTTTAGATATGTATTTGGGTTCTTCCGTTCGAAGGGCAAAAACAAGAATGCCACAGATGGCAGTGATTGTATGACAACTTCCATTGGGGACATTGTATTTGATAAAACTTACGAGCCAATATGCAAATCCTGCTAACGGACCCACGTGGTCTAGATGGGCAAGCACTTGATATTGTACAACAATTATTATGATGTATATTTGATTATTTATTATATACTGGTTTACTTATTTCTATGTTTAACTGACATTTAACTTATATTTTTAGCTCAATAATGTTTTTACTTACCAGGTATTCTTACATTTAACTTATCTACATTAATTTTCTTATATATTTTACGTAACATTCATACTTATCTCATCATTTGATTATTTATTACATATTTTATTTACCTTATTTTTTACTTATTTATTTTTAACATAATCTATATTTAAAACACACAATGGAACCTTGCTTTATGGTCATTTCCGTAATACAGCCACCTTGCAATTAAGGTCACCCTAGAACAGTCCCAAATTATGTCCAGATACTGTAAATTATAGGATATTAGTCCTGCTAATACAATCATCTCACTTTTTTCCATTCCCAAATGTGACCTTGATATTGAGGTTCCACTGTATTTTAAAATAAAATTGTAATGTGTAGTTGTATTATTATTTTTTTATTTTATTTATCTACATTTACATATTTAAAAATAAAATTTTAAAATAAAAAAATTTCAAGATCACTTTAATTTTAATTAAAAAAAATTCTTGACCATCGTCTTCTCCGATGCAGGTTCCCACAGTGTGGCGAATGTGGATGGGCAGTGGTCAGGGTGGTCAGCCTGGACCGAGTGTAACGCGCCATGTGGCGGGGGCGAACAGCGGCGGGAGAGGGCGTGTAACAACCCCCTTCCCAGCGGAAGTGGGAAGGACTGCCCAGGGTACCAGCAGGAGATACGGCACTGCAACCAACACTCATGTAAAGGTGGGTTTGGTTTTCCCTGTCTCCCTTCCCACAGCTTTATCTAGAGACCCGTCCACCCGTCATTTGGATGGGTCGAGTTCATTTTTGGACTGGTTGAAGTTAGAATTTGGACAGGTGGGAATTTCAGGAGCAAAAAAAGCTTATTCGTTATAAACTGTGACTGTTATTCAAATGTTCATTATGCTTTTGAATATATATATATATTTATATATATATGCATGTTTGGACTGGATTGTATGTGCGCGCGCAGACACATGTATCCACCATTCCTGACATTTTTTAACTGGTAAAAATTTGATCCTGCGTAAAGGCCTGTTGAAATAAAAATTCAAAATCTTAACTTCAAAAACTCTGCAAGCTTAATTTTAAGAATGTTCTCTTCAAAAACTGCAAAAAAAATTTAATGACATGTAATCTTGTTTTTACTTTCACTTAAAATGGCACACTTAATGTTTAACATTTTCACTTCAAAAATTTGCAAACATATTTTTGTTAAATGTTCACTTAAACATTTTTGACACCTTTTCATTAAACAACAAACTTAATTAGTTAATACAAATTTCAAAAACATTAACTTAATGTTTTAAAACTTCACTTTAAAAACAGCAAGCTGAACTTTTAATATGGTCATTTCGAAAACTGTAAAATAAATTTTTCAAGTGACCATGGTCTGTTGACTGTGTCATTGCAGGGAAGTGGTCATGTTGGTCGGACTTCAGTGTGTGCTCGGCCACCTGCGGTCAGGGATACAAAATACGAACTCGGCACTGTGAAGCAGAAATGACGGGATCATCGTACACAATTCCGTGCTACGGTTCAAACCAAGAGCAGCTTCCATGCAAAATCAAAAACTGCAAACACGAATCAGGTGGGTTATTCACGATTTCTTCTAAAGAAATATTCTCAAGTTTCTGCATTCTGAAGATCCTGAAAACCAGTTGTCTCCTTTTTAATTTAAACAATATATATCTCTTTTAAAACTTACTGTTTATTAGACACTCAGACAGCAATAATTTGGTGAATGAATTCATTATGACATAGAGGTCATGATAAAGATTTTGGGTGGTTATATTCTTAGGACTTCCTGCACATTTGTGACTGTTTTGTTGTCATCTGGAAATATATACCATTTCTACTATCAAATATCAAACAAACTAAAAAGATGTCTGTTCTTTATGATTAATTTAGACAAGATTACTGTACACTTGCAAATATTCGCGAGCATTTTACTTTCAAAATCTTCACATTACCCAAAAAATTGCAAAATAAATTGTTGCAAAAACACCCGGATAGAAATTGCTTTTGAGGACAAAATGCAGACAATAACGCAAATAATGCAAATCTGCAATAAAATGTTTCTCCTTGAAAAACCAAAAACTTCATCAATGGCGATCATTTGTAGGACATACCGGTACTGTGGTAGACTTAAACAAAATATTTTTATTTTAAAAGCATGTTTCAGAGATATCGGAATTGTGTCATGCAATAATAATGTTATAATATTATTGTATCACATGCACGTGTGCCTCCATTATGGCCACATGTGTGGTCCACAAAGTTGATGGTGGTGCCACAAGGTGGGTAAATCATAAACTAACAAATCGCTTATTGATTTCAGACAAGGGTGGCTGGAGTGAGTGGACAGTATGGTCAGTCTGTGGAGTGAACAGTGTCCAGGAACGCAAACGAGACTGCGGAACGACCTTCCCAGTTGAAGGTCAATGCGATGGCGCCCAACTGGAGCGACGCATGTGTAACTACAATAAGATAGGTATGAACTTTGACCTCAGCAAACGAAGGCAATCTAATCAGGGAATCTATAAAATGTTTCACATGCAAATCAGTTTGACAATGCAATTACAGTCACATTTTTTAGTAATTTCAAAATGATTGTGTGTATCTCTCCCAATCCAAAGATTCGCGACTTTTTCTGGAGGTTTATCATAAAAAAATTCCATTACGAACTTTCAAAAGCATTCATTTACACTTCAACAATAAACGTTCAATCACCCGCATTAACCCTGCCTTTCCTGTCCCTGCAGATGTGATGGTGGCGGAGTCGCGAGACGCAAGGTCAAAGTCATGTCAGGAGAAGTTCCAGATGTACCACCTGATCATTACGGCGTTTGCCGGCTTCGTCTTCGGCGGTGTTGTCTGCATCGGTATCTTCCTGTACTGCCAGCGACAGCGGCGCGATGACATCACCAGGTTCAGCACAATGCAACACCAGGAGGCGACACCGAACCACTACATGTGTCCGTCGGATCTCGAACTCCATGTGTACACACCGCTTGCCGGACTCAACAACAAGTACTACAGCACCGGATCTCTGAAGAAAAAGGACAGTAACAAACTGACAGTGCGAGAGGCGACGTTAAAACGCAGCTCTCTGCTAAGCACCAACACCAATTCGTTGATGCGGACAAACTTAGAATGGCGCGATAATGATTATTGAGGTGCCGGCATTGGTTTAGCGACGCCGGCGTTTGTCATTCCGCTCGCGGGATTCTCCGGGCTCGGAGCTGGTTCTGTCTCGTGGTATGGGACCATACTTGACGGGCCGAATGACTTGTTCGACGCGGGAACGTTGCGTGGTTCGGCAGAAAATGGAACTGATGTGCATGAGAAACCACGATGTTGAATGTAAGACTGTTAGAACAAGGCGGAAACCCTGATGGTCATTGCAGTGGGGTTTGTTTCTGTGGAAGCATGGTCTTCTTTGCGGTGAAGTACTTATAAGTACCGCTGTATTAACATCAGTGGTGTATGTAAAGTACTCGACATAACAATGAAACCTGTGTGGTGTTTCAAGTACTGCGTCAACAGATTATGCTCAAGTTGGCCGTGCAAACAGAATGCTAGACAACAGTGCCATAGAACTTACGCGTTGTGTGATGTCAGGACTGTACAAACTCGGTGCGTCTGCCGATTTAGAAAGCCTCATTCGGACGCTGGTCATGTGGTTTTGTCACTTGCTGCAACACCAAGCATATTGTTCAGCGGCAGTTGGCGCAAACATACACGGACATGTGGAATACCTATGCCAGATATGTTGTGCCGTTAACAATGTGTCAACGGAACGAACATCATGGCATGTTTCCTACGGGATGACTAGTTTTCATGCAGTCAGTTTCTGTGGCTGCTATCAAGTGTTGGTGGTGTGACAGTGTTTATAGGTCAGATGCTGATTGGGACGTGTACAAGTCAGTGTGTATGAGTAGTCAGATAAGTGCTTTCTAGAATGAACTGACAAACGGTTGGCAGCAAACTCTGTTAACTCGGCACTGTAAACGGCTGTCCAAACAGCCGGGGGAAGTATTAGTTCACGTTTATTGTGTTCATTATACATATATGGCCTTTGTGTGGGATTCTCCGAAGAGGCACGTTAAAAACAGCCAAACTGTTGGTGCTATATGTGAAGCTGGTTCGCACATGTGCAGCGATATGCGTTGGAGAAACAATTAGAGCAGTTTGTATAAATTATTGACGGATTAAATTGATAATTTAAGGTCAATATTGTAGGTTTTGTTAAACTGTCTTTTATGAATTTGTTCCCCTGCACAAATTGCAGGATACATGTTCTAGTTCAAGCAGAGCTGTTGAATATCATATTTCTAAAGAGAAATTGTTGCAAAATTACTACTAATATATATCAATGTGTATATAAATATTACTTGCAAGAGTGAAACGGTAATCAGAGTATTTATTTTTGTTATTTGACTTACATGTTTAAATCTGTGTCTCTGATGTAGGTGTTTCTAAATGCTACTAAAAGGTGGTTTACCACAAATACACAACTGCCTTTTACAACATCAGAAAGAATTGCAGTGGGGTCATATTTAAACAAAATTATATTTAATGGTTAGAGAACGAAACAGTTTTTTATGGTGATATATGTTCATGCTTGATCTATGTAGATCATGCAGCTACATGGATTTGAAGTAAAAACTCATAATACTCAGCCGATTGAAATGGCGATAGAAAACAAATAAATAAACAAAATGATACAATTAATTACTAAATAGATTGTCATGGCTAAAATGACAAGGTATTCAGAAGGTTGCTAAATAGTGCCACCTGGTGGCAACGATTGATATTATAAGCATCCATTTATTGTTTCAAATTGAAGGAGTTGTTTCAAGACATTTTCTAGATCTTCTTTTATATGTATGTAGATATCTGGTAATTAGGGTCATAAAGTGTTATATATAATAGGTTGGCAAAATATTTTGTATTTATGAACACTCATGAAGTGATGTTAATATTTCATTTGCCCGACATTCTTGATATTTATTAACACATTTTCATCGACCAGTGATATTTTCACCTTTTATGAATCGGTCTGAGGAAACACGGAATTGAACCTACTTGCTGCATAAAATGGTTTCTTGCAATGTGTTTGATAACTTTGATATGACATACTTCATTCTGAAGAACCTGCTGGGATGTAAATGGAATTTGTTTTAATTTACGTTGATAATTAACGATGCACGAGACAAGGAATCAAGTTCCTAGCAAAACGTATCAGTGTGTTGTCATGGTAACGCTGCCATAGCAATGATGTAAATAGTTCTAGATGATGGAGTCATGTTGGTCAGTGTACCGAGTACAGTCATGGCACTCTGAACTTACGCAATAATGTGTAGAGCAGTATCTACAGTGTGATATAAAATTTATATTAAAAAATGTCACCGTTTCTACACAGATTAATACACAATTAATGTGTATTTTCCTGTGTAGAAACTGTGTTAAAGATGTTATATTAAAATATTTTTCGGTTTTGTTTACTTTTGATGTCGGATTTGTATTGTTTTGTATAATAATTGCAAATTGACTGGCTATATAAAATTTGAGTAAAATATAAGTAAAGTCAGTTTCACATCAAGCATCATAGTACTAAAAAATGCATGATTACAAAGTCTAAGACTTAGGCAGTTTGGGATCCATATATGTCGTTTATCCTCTGTAACCGAAGACAAACCATCTTTGTGAGTTGATTTGTTTGTTAATTTTAACCCAGTTAAAACTGACGCCATCATAATGATCTCAGTCATTAAACGAATGATGTGTAATATGAAAACTAATTGACCAGGTCAGGTTAGCACTGCCCGAGACCAGACAACAAGGTAGCTACTCTTTAGACTACTCCATATTGTGACGTGACGTCATACCTGCCCTGCTGATGTCATCGTCAAGGATTATTTTTAGGTGCTTCAGAAGGATTCCGATGAAATGTCTGATGTGTGATTGCTGTATGCCAGGTGTTTGAAACCTGTGCAGACATGTAGGCAGTAAACATGTACGTTGTAATTTAGTTTGACAATAAAGTAAACCTTTGTACAAGAAATACATCAGCGTCATCATTTTTCATTTATTACTAGACGACAAAAACATACACCAACAGGATGATCAGTTACGTATAATGATGTCTATCATGTGTTTTAAACTGACCATGTCTGTTGCTAAATGTTTTATCTAAACAATACCAGAATAAATATACTGCAGGTACTGCCCGCCAAATTGTGTTCAATAAGCCGGAAGCAGTTGTTCGCAATTTGAATATTGTATTAAATTGTATATAAAACATTCAAAATAGTCAACCATTGGCATTGTAAATTGGCAGTATTGCAGAGTTGGGTGGGTTTTGATGTTTAGCGTATGTAAGACAGCAAGTGAGACGAAGTACAGCTGATTCAGCCAGCGTCTTGTTTATACGCACGCTCATGTGGGCAAACGGCCAATGCTAAACTGAAACAGTTGGGTCTTTCTTGCTCATTTTGGAAGAAAACGGTGAAATAACCCACATCCAGAAAATATTCTGCGTTCTCCTTTGCCTTTGCCTTGGCCTGGTTTGTGCAAAGATATGCACTGGGCGATACAGGTGGCCACTTTGACTGCCATTCTACGACCACTTTGACTGCAGTTCCACTGTATATAGCAGTTGTGAATGTACTCATTTGGTGGCCAGAAAGACGCACCAATGGAGGAATGACACTACACAATCCGATTATTTTGGGCTTGGCGTGCAATCGAAGCAAACAACTGGATCCGGTTGAAACTCAAAACGAATAAGTATAATTAAGTGGCGCCATCTAGGGGAGAAGTCATCCGCTGTGACGTGTGGCCAACGCTACGCAGACACACAGTTCTTTCACCATGTGGCGCCACTGCTTTGTGAATTTATTAAAACGCAACTAATCTTCAGATGTCCGGTACAAACCCTTCATATTGTGTTCTTCGTCCTTGTTCCCTGTACAGGGGTGAGGTCAGGTGTAGTATTGTTGAACCACTCGTCCTGTTCGTTCACTCCACAGCTTCCTGTCGGCAACCTCCACTCTCCATCTTTCATCTCCACCCGCTCATCTCGTGTTCAAGAGTTCAAAAAATAATAGTGTGTCACTGTCTGAGGGTCGAGGCCGATGTCAATCAGTGTCTCGATCATGCAGTTAGACGTCGTGCATACTTTTCGCGAAAGAAATAAAAAAACATCTTCATCCAAGGCAAAGATCATTTAGATTCTTGGAAAACTCACGTTGATCAACGTTAACATTGATACTGACACCTTCTCATTAACAGAAATTAGCATTGCCATCAAACAAACGAAACTTGGGAAAACCACAGGACTAGACGGCATTCTTATTAATATGTGGCGACTTCCCAAATTAAGGAAACATGTATTGAAGTACATACCTAGGGAACAGACTGCTGCAAAGGTCTACAGTCGACTTCTATTTAACAGAATATGTCCTGAATTAGAAAGGATCTCGCATTCAAATCAGAACGGGTTCATACCTCTACGGTGTATAACATCACATATTCTTGCACTCAGGCGTGTCGCTGAGGACACAAGAAACCACCAGAAAGAAGCAGTCATTATCTTCATCGACTTTAAGAAAGCTTTCGACTCAGTAGACAGAAAATAACAGTTCTTGATTCTATATGCATGCAGCAACACTGTAAAAATTGTAAAAGCCAAACAGACAATGTATGACAATATATCTGCAGTTGTTCTCACTCCAGAAGGGGAATTACACATTTTGAGATTAATGCAGGAGTACTCCACGGAGACCCTCTCGCCGCAAACATGTTCATATTTGTCATTGACTATGCGTTAAGAACTGCAATTGATGAGAAGGATTGACTAACCCTCTCCTCTTGTCAGCCGAAAGCGTCTAGCCGCTATAGTCCCCGTGTCGACTTTTAACACACAGCCGCTGCTGTTGGCCTTAGTGCATAGCCGCAACTGTCGATCTTTAGCGCGTAGCCGTTACTGTCAACCATAAAGGCCGGCATACGCTGTTAGTTTTCGTCAAATCAAACCAAACCAGACAAGACCAGACAAGACCACACCCGACCAAACCAGACTCCCCCCGACTGCATTGTATCCGCTACACCGACCGAGACCGACTGCGCTAAACTGGAAGCCAGTGTGACGTCATAATCACGTAAACTTTAACACTTCCCAATGCGTCAGATCCGAGGAGCCTCTATTTGTACAGGAGGCGTCACTGAGCGAGAAAATGGCAGTCTACACTAAAGGTTTTTGTCCGCTATTCGGGAGGCAAGCGCATGATGGCGGACGAACTACATACGTACTTTTCTCGAACAATGTAAATAGCGCGCGCTAGACCGTCTTGTAGTGATATACGGTCTTTGGTCAGATCGACACCGACCACACTCACATACGTTGTGGATAGTTTTAAGGTCTGAATACTTGTTTTAATGTGAAGGTTTGCACAGCCCCGCCATGTGAATGTTCAACACGCTTTTGTTGTTCTCACATTCCCACGTCTTTCACTGACTCTTTCTGGAAGTCTTTGTCGTGCCTTCGATTCGCTGTTATAATATGGCCGGCGTGTTATTTATACATTTGGTCTACTTTCCGACCGAGTATAGCTTTAATTAGCGATGACCTTTCTAGCGTAGGCGATGGGGGACCAATCGGCTATGACCGGATTCCGTCATCGTACGGATTCTTTACGGGAACCGGAAGTTTCAAACAATTAGGGCCTCGTTTTGATAGTGCCCAGCACTTCGGGCTGCGATTATTGCTGGATGCACCGAGTGACGTTAAACGTTGCAATATCTCAGTCCACCAGCCGCCCGCGACTTCCCCAATTAGTACAGAGGGCAGCCGCCATTGACAGGTTCAACGTAACAACGGCCGGTTTTATTGATGGGTGGACTAATGCCGCGACACAGCTCACCAATCGGCGACCGAGCATTTCCCGCGTAAACACCAACAGAAGCAGAATTGGCAAATTACATGTCATAGTTAAAGATGGGTTACAATGGGCGGGCGGGCGGGCGGGCGGGAGGGAGGGAGGGAGGGAGGCGGGCGGGCGGGCAGGGAGGGAGGGAGGCGGGCGGGCGGACATACACACATACAACGACCTGACGCAACATCTGCACGAAGACACACCGTTGCTAGTGATGACGCTGATATCTTCTGATTCCTCTTCACTTCCTCTAGTATCCCACATGGAGTAGCATGCACATACCCTGGATTTCGACAGTATATATCTGGCCCCTGCCATTATGATGAATTGTTAAAACTCCCTTCACTTGGTTTCCCGTCCGCGTTAATGTCGGTCTCCCCCTTCCTTTTGACCATTATCTCTTATTTCTCGTGCTGTTTCTGACACGCTCTTTCGGGCAATTCGATTCAATTCACAGTTTATCAGATCTCATTTGTCGGTCAATGCCACTGCCCATCTCAAGACACCCCGCACGCGCACACGCACGCACACGCCCGCACGCACGCACACACACACACACAAACACACAAGCACACATACAAACACACAAACACACACACACACACACACAGACACAAATGCACACACACACACACACACACACACACACACACACACACACACACACACACACACACACACACACACACACACACACACACACACACACACACACACACACACACACACACACACACACACACACACACACACACACACACAAACACACACACATACACACACAAACACACACACACACACACACACACACACACACACACACACACACACACACACACACACACACACACACCACACCACGCCACATCAGGTTTTGTCCCTCACGATCCCTTCCCTTTCGTCAACGTTGCCACACCTCTTTGAACAAGTCGTCATTTATACCTCCCTAATTAGTATTTCCGCCTTCGCGCTCACTGCGTACGCACAATATACATATTATGTACATATGTACATATGTACATATGTACAGATCATTGTAATTTAACCGCATAAAATATTAACCATATTTCTACAGCATACGTTCGCTGAAAAGCTGTTCTGCAGCGTGATCTTAAACCGGCTGAAGACAGCAGTTGACCAACACCTCCGGGAGGAACAAGTTGGTTTTCGAAGAAGAAGGTCATGCTGTGAGCAGATCTTCACATTGCGAAACATCATTGAGCAAATCAGAGAGTTCAAGATACCTCTTTTAGTTAACTTCATTGACTTTAAGATGGTTTTCGATAGTGCCCACAGAGAGTCGATGTACTAAACAAATATATAGGCATTTTTAAATTGCAATACCGAAACACCAACTGCTGCATCAAAATCAACGATGGCTACACAGACAAGTTCAATATAGAGACAGGACCGGACTTTGTTGTTAAGTGAATAAATAATAGGTTGACAGAACTTGACTTTGCCGACGACATTGCGCTGCTCAGCCACACACCGGAGATCCTGCAAGAGATGACCAATAATTTAAACGGCAATGGAGCAGTGGTCGGATTACGAATCAGCTATGAGAAGACAAAAACATTGTCAGTTGGTGATAGATCTGACCCCCACACTGTGATCGGTCAGCAAGACTTGCAGTGCGTCGAGAACGTCCCTTACCTCGGAAGCTACATCTCTGGGGAAGGCGACGCCGAAGTAGAGGTACGAGCGAGGATAGGCAAGGCATCAGCAGTGTTCCAAATACTACGTCCAATATGGTCCTGTAACACCATCAGAAAGGACATAAAACTACGTCTTTACATGTCAATCGTAATATCAACAGCGATATATGCCTGTGAAACGTGGAAGAATACGGCGAGGATATCCAAAAAGCTAGACATATTCCACCGGCGATGTCTCCGGCTCATATTGGGCATATCATGGAGAGAGCACATCACAAATATGAAGAAATGACGAGGAGGGCAGGTCTGGATAGCCTGCATTACATAGTTAAGTCTCGACGACGAAGACTAGCGGGACATATCCTACGCCTACCAAGAGAGAACATCACATGTAGCAATGGAATGGGTGCCTGAAGGTGGAAACAGAAGGAGAGGAAGGCCGACTAAGACATGGCGCTAGACGTTTAAAGAAGATCTGGCAGAAATGGAAATTACCTAGAATGAGGCCAAAGAAATTGCGAAAACCGTAATAGATGGAGAAAGCTCGTCGCCCAATCTTCCGATTTGGTGAGTATTAATATGCTACAAATGAGGAACAGACGATGTCAAGTGAAACTAAAATGCAATCCTCTTGTCATTGACAGGTAGTAATGATAAATTCACGGTCAAAGGAAACAATATCAAGTACATTTAATTTCAAAGATATTTCGGTCTAAGGATCGGTCTTTGATTCGCCGAGGTCAGTAATAACAATAATACCGAGGTTTTCATCAGATAATCGTGTCCATACAGAAATAATAAATACATATTTTTGAATGACCTAATTGTTATTGGTAACAGATGATGCGAAAATATTCCTCAAAGTTACATTATGGCACCCATTTTCCGTAAGCAAAATTCCATCTGTGGAAGGAGACAAATGTATTTTAAAGGAAGGGCAAGAAAAGTAATTTGGAAAACATTTTGGAAAGAAAAACAATAAACCAGACCTCATCGAGATGACGACTGCATAAGCGACCCGTTCCGTTGCTGATTATTATTTTAATATAATGGAATACTGGCCGTCCTGATTTCCACAATCAAGAGGAACGAAAAACGACCGATTCAGATTCCGGATACATTTGTTAGCATCTTTAACTCGAGATGACGACTCTGGGTGTAGGAACAAACACTGCCAGTTTAAAATTAGGCAATCTGTTACTGGATTTTAACCAGTTAATTAATTAATATAATGTTCATTAGACTATACTAATTTTGTTGAAGGTATATTGCCCGCCAACTTGTGTTTAGTAAGCCCGTAAGCCCGCAGTTTGGTAGGTACGACCCCGGGGCATGTTCAAAGTATAAACATCCATTTTCAAAACAAGCTTTATTCGCAATACGGCCGAGTCGGGCTGAGTTAACTGCAATACCCTTTGATGTTCAACGTCCCATTTTCCCACGTTCATCACTGCAGACTTCCTGTTACAAATTACTGTGTGCCCGCTAATTCTGGATAGAGGAACTGACCGGCTCCCTTTAAAATACCTTTTTTCGCAATGATTATTCACCGGGCATTGAAGAGACAACACCACCTATTATCGCGTTACCGAAAAACATAATTTTACACGTGAAAAATGTGGACAAACCCACCGCCCACGCACCGGGATAGTTTGACCGCACCCATCCGTCGGCTGGATGAAAACCACACGCGCTAGCAACACCTCGCATCGCAGTATTGCACGACACCGCGAATAGTTACACTTGTCGACGAGCGCCCGCATCGCGTGCTTCCGTCCGGCCTTGCGCGCCGGCCCCTGCACGCGGTTCCTCGGGGACCCGACAGGGCCGCAGCGGTCTCGTTCGCTTGCCGGGTCCCAGTGGCAGCGCCGGCCGCAGTCTGGATTTACATACGTCGGCATTCGCGCACTCCAACGTCGGAAATCGTGTACGTCCGACCGGGCGAGCTTTGTATGGTATTAAACGCTACAGTGATTCGCAAAGGCCCGTCGCTTCTTCTCGCTTAGCTGATCACCGCTTGCGCGTGTGCCGTCAGTCGTCCGGTGGTTGTCCCGTGGTCGAGTTGCAGGCCGTTCGCTTGCTATGTCGAAATCTCGACATGTCAGCTCTTGCTTGGATCACGTTGTGTCTTTGTTTCGGTGAGTACACGCAGAAGTGTTGATATTTATATTTTTTAAAATTCTTCCCCGTCTATGCTGTGCCGCAAGTTGGTATGCTTCGGACGCCGGTGCACTTGCAGCGCTGGAGTATACTGGTCGCTAATGCCCGCGAAACCACATGTGGATTACTGGCGCTGGTTAAGCCAAATGCACGAGGCAAGAACAACGGATAAGCTTGTGAGCTTAGCAGTGCTAACGAGTAATATGTGCGTTTGTATTCCGGCGACAATTCCCAAGTGTTTTCTGCCATTTGTTGGAATATAAAGACGGTGGTGTAGATGGTAAACGTATGACAGTAAATGGTAATGTGTTTTCTTTCAATTAATACCTGTACCCTGCGTAATACCGCTAAACTATCTCTAGTAAATCGTTACCCGCGTATTTCGGCCGCAATCACGCTATTGCCCGACTATAGGATATGAATTTTTTGCTCGTAGATAAGATCATAAAACTCGCTTGTGCACGCAGGTTAGGCTAGGGACTAACTTTCGTGTCACAAGTAACATCAAATTTAAAGTTTGCGGACACTAATTTTGTGACCGTCAAATGTGGCAAATTTCGTATTCAAAACCATGTTTCTATAGCACAAGAAACTCTTTTATAAGGAACCGACCTAAAATCCCTGACAAGATTTGTCTGCACCACAGTGACTTACGAACTTTGACCTACAGCACCGATATCTTCTATTTCTACTTCGTTAATTGGCAGAGTCCACCAATCACGTTTTACTGTCAGTATGTGTATATGCAATAATTAGTGCTGTGCTAAATGTGAAGGTGCGGATAACAGTATTATATGAACAAAAAGGCGAGTAAAACTGTAGACCGCATCCGCCCCTGTGAAGGCCTGGGATGGAGGGAGCTGCTAACATATCCCAGAGAGGGCGTTCCATCAGGTGTCCGTGTGTAGAAATGAGGTGTTGCTATAGACCTGGAAGTGAACTGTAATAATTGACCTATCCATCACATGACCTGTTGCCTAGAGTAACTTCCGTCAAGCCACTAAAATGAATGCCTAACACGTGGCGTGTTCGCACATTCCGTTGTATATATATATATATATATATATATATATATTTGTTTAATTATTGTCCCAAAAGTGTTTCTTTATAAACAAAAACAGAAGGCAAAGTTTTTAAAGTGACAACTGTATGCGAGAATGTTTGATTTACGAGATGTCATGCCACAATAGTAATGTAGTTCACGTATATAACCAAATAGCTTCTATGTGGACAGGAGGCGTCACTGAGCGAGAAATTGCCAGTCTACACTGAAGGTTTTTGTCCCCCATTCGGGAGGCAAGCGCATGCGCCTGCGGGGCTAGCAGCGCGCGATGTTAGCGCAGAGCGGGAGTGTTGACATCATGGCGTCAAATCGGTCGACGCAACTTAGCCAGCTGATAAACATTTTCTACTATATTTCTTCTGTCGTTCCCGTCTGCTCAGCCGGGGCTGAATGCAGGGGAGATAGAGTGTAGAAGGGTATTCAGAGTGGTTCTCGATTTAACTGTTCGTCATATGTTGACAATTTACCAGTTGATATAAATGTGCTACCGTGTTTCTTCTGTCGTTCCAGTCTGCTCAGCCGGGGCTGAGGTTGTATCATTGATAACATGCTGGGAATGTTTCTCTATTTAAATTTCAAGCGTTGTCAATTTAGCCAGTTTATTAAACTTATTCTTGTGTATGTTTTCTTGCCATTCCAGTCTGCTCAGCCGAGACTAAGGTTACATAATGTAGAAAGATACTCAGGTTTATTCTCTTCTGAAATGTTAAGCACCGGTTTGACAATGTTGTCAGTGCGTCGTACTGTTTTTGTATATCCTGTCATATGTTAAAAATTTATTTAAGTTGCAGTTATTTATTGAGCCATATGTTTCATCAGAATAACCATCACGCTGTACCTCTTCTTATATAATTAAAATATTGAGGCTGTCGTTGAAAATGTTGAGCAATGATAATGCAAAGAACTGCATTTTCTGCGCGCGTATGGTCTGGCTTGGCGCACCTCCAGAATGGCGGACGAACTGCTTACCAAAGACCGTATATCAATACAAGACGGTGCAGCGTGCGCTATCTACATTGTTCAAAGAAAGTACGTAATCAGTTCGTCCGCCATTCTGGAGTTGCACCAAGCCAGGCCATACGCGTGCAGAAAAAGCAGTACTTTGCATTATCATTGCGCAACATTTTCAACGATAACCTCAATATTTGAAGAAGTGGTACAGCCTGATGATTATTCTGATGAAACACGACGAAGTTCGGTTGGCTAAATAAACAATTGCAACGTTTCTACGTGATTTGGTTGCAAATTTCATTATTTTGAATTGTGATAGCTAAAAAAACTTCAAGGATTATTTTAATACCTTTCATTTTATATGACACATCACTGCTTGGTGATTATTATGATGGAATGAGGTGACTTAATAAATACGCTAAAATCGCGCTGCCGGTCCCGCAGGCGCATGCGCTTGCCTCCCGAATGGCGAACAACAACCTTCAGTATAGACTGCCATTTTCTCGCTCAGTGACGCCTCCTGTCCAAATAGAGGCTCCTTGCTGCTTACGTACTTTTCTCGAACACCGTCTTGTATTGATATACGGTCTTTGTATATAATCGTTATCAAAGCGTGACGGAGATCACGCGCAAAATGTTGGTTGTGACGTAAGCAAACCGCGACGTACTGGATAAGTCAATTTGAAATGTGTTTGCGCGGTGATACCGCGTACTCTTTGAGAGCACTGGGGCAAGGTAGTTGTAACGTTGATGGCAGTATGTTGGTATCGGATCCTATACATCAAGAGAAGGCTAGGTAGTCGTTTCTCCTCTCAGGGGAGTCCCGATGATTTGTGAACTTCCGCCCAGCGAAGGTTATTAATCATGGCAGACTCGCTCTCTCGCTGACTGTAGTTGTTTAGAACAAATCACACCGTGTTGTTTCGCGACGTGTGTTACAACTCGACGTCTGTTACAACGCGACGTCTTGTGTTGTGACGTGTCTTACACGAAGCCATCGCCACAGCGAAACAACCAATGCTAGCAAACCGGAGGGAGACGTTATGCAGAACTCTAGTCATGAACTTACAACAACTTAATCACAAACTGCACCATCTTCTGCCTCCCGTCCGTGTATCTTCATATGCAATCCGAAACGCACGTGCAGGACTGAACGCTTTCAGAACTCTTTTACAGCACAAGGACGATATCATTGGCAATAATCAAGAATACATTTTTCATTTCCTACGAATTATTTGCAATTGACAATGAATCTTAGTTTAGTTAATTATTCTACTTACGTATTTATACGCAATTTTTTATGTTTAATTTCATTTATTTAGATTTTATATCCCATTCAGAGTTTTATTAATCTACTTTATGTACCTATCGTATTTTCAGCGTCTATGGCTGCCAACGAAATAATCGTATTGTTGGTATTGTTATTAGTGGCTGACGCTGACTACCAACAGCGTCTCCCGGTGCAACATGTATCCATTATCCTATGGTTTCCGACTCTTTTTGAGCAATTTATTTTCCGTATGATGCCAACGACATGTATAACTCCTCACGCGTGATAACACTACCCCCCAAGAACAATGTTGTTTGTTCGTCTAACACACAACACTCTTCACGCGTGATAACACTGCCCCCCAAGAACAATGTTGTTTGTTCGTCTAACACACAACACTCTTCACGCGTGATAACACTGCCCCCCAAGAACAATGTTGTTTGTTCGTCTAACACACAACACTCTTCACGCGTGATAACACTACCCCCCAAGAACAATGTTGTTTGTTCGTCTAACACACAACACTCTTCACGCGTGATAACACTGCCCCCCAAGAACAATGTTGCTTGTTCGTCTAACACACAACACTCTTCACGCGTGATAACACTACCCCCCAAGAACAATGTTGCTTGTTCGTCTAACACACAACACTCTTCACGCGTGATAACACTACCCCCCAAGAACAATGTTGTTTGTTCGTCTAACACACAACACTCTTCACGCGTGATAACACTACCCCCCAAGAACAATGTTGTTTGTTCGTCTAACACACAACACTCTTCACGCGTGATAACACTGCCCCCCAAGAACAATGTTGTTTGTTCGTCTAACACACAACACTCTTCACGCGTGATAACACTACCCCCCAAGAACAATGTTGTTTGTTCGTCTAACACACAACACTCTTCACGCGTGATAACACTGCCCCCCAAGAACAATGTTGTTTGTTCGTCTAACACACAACACTCTTCACGCGTGATAACACTACCCCCCCAAGAACAATGTTGTTTGTTCGTCTAACACACAACACTCTTCACGCGTGATAACACTACCCCCCAAGAACAATGTTGTTTGTTCGTCTAACACACAACACTCTTCACGCGTGATAACACTACCCCCCAAGAACAATGTTGTTTGTTCGTCTAACACACAACACTCTTCACGCGTGATAACACTGCCCCCCAAGAACAATGTTGTTTGTTCGTCTAACACACAACACTCTTCACGCGTGATAACACTGCCCCCCAAGAACAATGTTGTTTGTTCGTCTAACACACAACACTCTTCACGCGTGATAACACTACCCCCCAAGAACAATGTTGTTTGTTCGTCTAACACACAACACTCTTCACGCGTGATAACACTGCCCCCCAAGAACAATGTTGTTTGTTCGTCTAACACACAACACTCTTCACGCGTGATAACACTACCCCCCAAGAACAATGTTGTTTGTTCGTCTAACACACAACACTCTTCACGCGTGATAACACTACCCCCCAAGAACAATGTTGTTTGTTCGTCTAACACACAACACTCTTCACGCGTGATAACACTGCCCCCCAAGAACAATGTTGTTTGTTCGTCTAACACACAACACTCTTCACGCGTGATAACACTACCCCCCAAGAACAATGTTGTTTGTTCGTCTAACACACAACACTCTTCACGCGTGATAACACTGCCCCCCAAGAACAATGTTGTTTGTTCGTCTAACACACAACACTCTTCACGCGTGATAACACTACCCCCCAAGAACAATGTTGTTTGTTCGTCTAACACACAACACTCTTCACGCGTGATAACACTGCCCCCCAAGAACAATGTTGTTTGTTCGTCTAACACACAACACTCTTCACGCGTGATAACACTGCCCCCCAAGAACAATGTTGTTTGTTCGTCTAACACACAACACTCTTCACGCGTGATAACACTACCCCCCAAGAACAATGTTGTTTGTTCGTCTAACACACAACACTCTTCACGCGTGATAACACTGCCCCCCAAGAACAATGTTGTTTGTTCGTCTAACACACAACACTCTTCACGCGTGATAACACTACCCCCCAAGAACAATGTTGTTTGTTCGTCTAACACACAACACTCTTCACGCGTGATAACACTACCCCCCAAGAACAATGTTGTTTGTTCGTCTAACACACAACACTCTTCACGCGTGATAACACTGCCCCCCAAGAACAATGTTGTTTGTTCGTCTAACACACAACACTCTTCACGCGTGATAACACTACCCCCCAAGAACAATGTTGTTTGTTCGTCTAACACACAACACTCTTCACGCGTGATAACACTGCCCCCCAAGAACAATGTTGTTTGTTCGTCTAACACACAACATTCTTCACGCGTGATAACACTACCCCCCAAGAACAATGTTGTTTGTTCGTCTAACACACAACACTCTTCACGCGTGATAACACTGCCCCCCAAGAACAATGTTGTTTGTTCGTCATACACACAACAAAAACGAGGCGACAAGCCTGCTAGATTGACAATATGGCATCGCTGCGTTGATCTCGGATGAACACCAGTTACACAGCTGTATCCCCGTGGAATCTATCGTGTGGCAGAGAGGACACGATATCTCGTGCGTAGCAGTTATACGTCTGTTGTCAGACACTCGTGAACTGGGCCGGCGTGGAGGAGTTATAAGCGACCGACGAAGTGCGGACGTGGAACTTATGCTACGGCCCAGACCAGCGTGTAAAGGCCGGGGTACACTAGAACGTTTCGCCCGACCCGACCCGACCACACCAGACACCCTCCGACTACACCGACTGCACTATACTCGCAGCAGAAATAACGTCATAATCATGCAAACTTGACCACTTCCGTTCCGACCTAGTTTATTTTCAAGTTTACGTCATTATGAAATCACACCTGCTTCCAGTATAGCGCAGTCGGTGTAAGTCTGCAATATGGACACACTGCAATCGGAGGGAGTTTGGTGTGGTCTGATCTGGTCTGGTCTGATCTGGTCGGGATTAACGAATGTTTAGGGAACGCTACGTTGGCGTGGATAGTTACAGTTATGTCTCTACATACATGACATTAATGCTTATTTAGTTCTGCAGCTGATATGGAACACGCTTTAAAACTTGACATCCACCGGTAACGCCATCGAAGAAATGAATATAGAAAGAACGCCTATAATAACTACTAGCTTCTACCTATCCATGGAACAACAAACCACTCGTTTACGGTGGCGTCATCTGTATAATTAAATAATTCTCAATTCTGAAATAGGCTGTTTAATTGGTAGATCAGAGGTCAATGATCGAAGAAAGCGAGTGAACGTGGAAAGATGCGCGTGGTCCACGGCGCCTCGGAGGAGATGCACGTGTAAAACTCCAAAGTTAGCTTATTAATGTATAATGTATGTATCAACAACTGCCGCAGTATGATTCTGTCTATACAACGATTGACGTATTTATGTGCACCGGCACATCACCATGCCTTTACAATTATTATATTTAACGATTAGATGAATCCTTAAATTGTCAATCTTCATTTCCACCTTTGAAAGTATATTGTTGCGTGGAGCGGATACCTGGACCTAAACAAACTGGAAAGGAAACTAGACTGAAGTTACAACAGAAATTTAAGAAAATGCCTAATTGTCCACTGGACACAATAGGCTTACCGACGAAAAACTCCATGGACATGTAGGCAAACTCACAAACAAGATTCACAGGAGGCGCCTACAACTAGCTGACCATTGCTATCATAACCCCGAAAAACTGGTGTCAATAGTCATCCTGTGGACACCCACATATAGCAAGTAGAACAGAGGAAAACAGAAGAAGACATACACCAAGGTGATCTGCGAAAACCTTGATTTTGAAGAGGCAGACCTTCCAAGCCCGATGAACAGTCGACTCATATGGAAACGAATCATCTATGCTCCAGCCCCGGCCGACAGGTTTAACGATCATGTCATCTGATTTTGATTTAACAAGAATTAACAATACTGCCGCCAAAACAACAGATAGCAAGTGTACAAGGAATCCATTAACTGAAAACGGTTATAAATGTCCTCACATGTGTACGTAGATTTGTGATGAAGCCAACCGCTCATATAACATTTGAAATTGCTAAATCGTTACTAAGCCATGAAATTCGATCGCTGTCCAATCCGAATATTGGCACTTACGCACTCAGGGAGATTCTCATCAATTATTCCAACCAGGTAGTGTTTCAATCGATTACGACGCTAAGTTGTGTTTTCACTGCATCTTCTTTGCATTAAATAATTTAATAGTGGTTTTTATCTTCTTCAGCCTATGATTTCTGTCTATTTCGCCCCGTGGTTTAGGCTATTTCAACCCATCGTTTCTGTCTACTTTGGCTTAGGGCATTTCAATCCATGGTTTGTTTATATATCAACCCATTGTTTCTATTGACTATGTACATCTCCTGATTTCTACCTTTTTCAGGTCTTGGTTTCAGTTAACGTTAACCTCTGGTTTCTGTCTACTATATATCGTGGTGTCTGTCTACTTCAGCTCATAATGTCCATCTACTTCAGCCTCGGGTTTATGTCTGCGTCAGTCCCTCGTTCCTGTCTACTTTAGTCCATGGCTTCTGTTTATTTCAGTTTACAGTTTCTTCCAATTCCAATCCGTGGTGTCTCTCTACCCTAGACCTTGGTGTATGACTACTCTGGCGCCTGCTTTCTGTCTACCTCAACCTCTGGTTTATGTCCTCTTTTGCATTGGCTTTGTCTACTTTGGCAACTGGTTTCCGTTAATGTCAGTCCACGGTTTCTATCAATTTCAGTCCACGGTTTATGTCAATTTCAGCTTCTGGTTGTTATCTGCTTTGGCCACTGGTTGTGTCATTTGCAGCAGCCGCTGGTTTATATGTATTGTGGTCCCACGTTTCTGTCAATTTTCTGTTTTTGTAAATGTCTGTATATTTTGGTACCTTTTGGTAACCACTGGTTTGTGTCTACTTCAGGCCCTGGTTTCTGTCTACTAAAACCCTTGGTTTATGTCTACTTTAGGCTCTGGTTTATGTCTACTTGCAACACGGTTTTAAGTTTACTGCAGGCCCGGGTTTATGTCTCCTTCAGGGCCTGGTTTCTGTCTACTTGATCCACTTGTTCATGTCTACTTCAGGCACTGGTTTCTATCCACTTGAACCACTGGTTTATGTCTACCTCAGCCCCGAGTTTATGTCTACTTGCACCACAGGTCTATGTCTGGTCTATGTCTACTTCAGACCCTGGTGTATGTCTACTTGAACCGCTGGTTTGTATATATTTCAGGCCCTGGTTTTCGTCTACTTGAACCACTGGTTTATGTCTACATTAGACCCTGGTTTATGTATACTTGAACAACTGGTTTATGTCTACTTCAAGCCCTGCTTTCTGTCTACATGAACCATTGGTTTGTGTCTATTTCAGACCATGGTTTCTGTCTACTTGATCAACTGGATTATGTCTACTACAGGCCCGCGCCTGGTTTCTATCTACTTGAACTACTGGTTTATGTCTACTTCAGGCCCTGATTTCTGCCTACCTGAACCACGGGTTTATGTTTACTGCAGGCCCGGGTTTATGTCTACTTGAACCACCGGTTTGTGTCTACTTCAGACCATGGTTTCTGTCTACTTGAACTACTAGTTTACATCTACTGCAGGCCCTGGTTTCCCGGGTGTATGTCTATTTGAACCACTGGTTTATGTCTACTTCAGACCCTGGTTTCTGTCTACCTGAACCCCGGGTTTATGTCTACTCCAGGCCCTGGTTTCTGTCTACTTGAACCACTGGTTTATGTATACTTGAAACACTAGTTTATGTCTACTTGAACCACTGGTTTATGTCTACTTGAACCACTGGTTTATGTCTACTTGAGGCCCTGGTTTCTGTCTGCTTAAGGCCCTGGTTTCTGTCTGCTTAAACTACTTTACTACAACTCCTGGTTTCTGTCTAATTAATCTCCTGGTTTTTGTAATCTTTTGAGCCCTGGTTCCTGTCATTTTCAGCCCTTGGTTTATTGCGGCCCTTTGTTTCTATTAATTTTCTGTTTCTGTATATTTCTGTCTATTTTGGCACCTGATTTCTGCCTACTACATCCCGTAGAAAATATTCATATATGAATAGTGAGCACAGTTATTAACGTTCCTGCTTGTTATTATAACCTGGTGCGAGATGCTTGAAATATTGTATTTGTAACTACCAAAATATATGTTCTGTATTAACGAAACAACAGATCGAAGAGGCATAAGACATTTGCCAAATGGTACTGTTTGATGACCCACATTATATCTGATTCACTTCCAAATCACTCCGCCGTATGTACCAACACTTCGATGTGCACTATTTATTGAAATAAACAAACTATTAATTACGTTTTATGGAACTCATACACCGCAGCATAAGAGGTCCATTTGCACACGGTGCAACATGATCTGATTAATCCGCTGTTAGGCGTTGCTGTCACCTAGCAATCCACCAGCACCAACAGTCGTCTGTGTGTTCTGTATAATTATGTACAACGAGCAGATGTTTGCCAAATCAACAGCCGCGCTTCTATGTTATTTCTGGAAATCTATCGGTTCTCGAATCCCCAGAGGTTCGTTCTCTCCCACGCTACTGATATCCATCATAGCGAGTTGGACTGAATTCCGCCTTATGTTTGAAAAAGGAAATTAAACCTATTCCGTACGGCCTACGAGCGTTCGCTTCTCGCTCCTGGGAGACGATGGTTCCTTTTTAATACAGTAGTGTTTTATGATGACGCAGTTTGTCCCTTGCTTGTACTCGAGGTTCCAGCAGTCACGCGTGGTCTCGCGTGACGTGCATACGTCATGTTCGCGCCCTGTCATGAGCCTCATATTTTGACGTCATCGGTGACTGTATAGGATCCCTTCCGGTGCAGCATTCCAAACAGAAAAGGACGATATACGGTAAGCTCTGTAGGACAATGCCTGGCAGATGTGAATGATCCGTATAGAGATTAAGGTGTCTACGTTGAACAACCGTCTGTGATGAATAGTTAAATACCCTCCAGAATTAAGCTACCCGCAGTGAATACTTTGGCTCCCCAGAAAGAAGGCGTTCCCGCGAGTTGGGGTGGAGTAATCACAGTAAGCCTTCCAGATGGAAGCCAACCGGAAATTAATTATGACTACAGTCCGGAATTTGCTATTCCGGATGGACCGAACTGCGTTTGCTGTCTACACAGAAAAGTCCGACTTGGGACGGCCTGGCAAGGCGATTAATAATGCAGCCACGGCGACGGAAAGCACGCGATTACGGCACACGAAAACCTCATGGAACCGTAGAACAGATATGTTCGGATGGTCTCCGGACGTTTGCACGGGGCAGTCTTAAGGTGTCCGCTCTATCTTGGGCTCTCCTTTCTCAAATACCCTGTGCCACCACAACAACAGTCGATCCATCTTCCAGCCGTGCTGTCTTTATTGTTAGCCATTTTCCTACTCCATCTAATTAGGGGCGTGAATATGTTTCAAAACAAAATGGTAATAGTTTGTAAAGATGCGGTCATTATCATCATCATAATAATAATAATCATCATCATCATTGGTCGGCCGGGGCCGGAGCATAGATGTTGGGATTAGTGTATGTTTTCTTCTGTTGCCCTTTGTTTGTTATGGCCATAGGCAGGGGTGGATCCAGAGAGGATAGACTAGGGGGGGGCAAAACCTCAACTGGCGGCCGACGCAAATTGATATTCGATGGTCTGAGCCGGATCTTCAGCACGATTTCGCTGTCGCGCTCTCGGATCATTCGTGACATCGGAAGTCGGGAGGGGGGGGGGTGGTGCTGTTGGACAGTTTTCGCCGCCGCGTCGCCGTATCTTCAGCTCTTCTTTAGCTTCACCGGCTCGACTGTGACATTGGAAGAATGGAGGGAGGTGCTGTTGAAATTTTGTAGCCGTCACTTCAGCTTATTGTAACCTACACTGGGACACATTCCAAAGCTCTAGGGTGGCCCATTCAAAAATGTCTGGGGGCACGCCAAATTCCAAACGTCTAGGGGTCACGTACTCCCAGGCCCGCTGGGTCCGCCTACAATAAATGGGTGTCCAGAAGATGGATATTGACACTGATTCTTCTGTGTGACTATAGCAGTGACCAGCTTCTTGAAGGTGCCTCCTGCGAGTTTTGTTTGTGCGTTTATATACATCCCCATAAAGTTCCTCGTTTGTAAGGCTATTGCTCCAGTGGACATTTCTGCACTTCCTTTTAAAATATTCTGGTGTAACTCCCGTCAAGTTTTCTCTCCAGTGACCGGTTTCATGAAGCGGCTAAGAACGTTCTTAACGCTAAGATGATTGTCTTAGTAAATGCTGCGATTTTTTTAATGTAGGCGAACATAAGGGATACGCAACACACGTGGCGCTAAGTAATTGCATAACTTTAAGTACACTTCATGAAACCGACCCCTGGAATCAGCTCCGTACAGCAATTTACTTTCGACACTCACATAGAAGATTCACAAATTCAAAAATATTCTTATGTTTGACCTGCATACACGGTGTACCTGCCACATGCTGACCAAATAAAGAGCAATGAGCTGGTGAAATGCAGGTGGGCTAAATGCATATAATGGGCACCCCAAAAGGCAATAGCTTTCTTGTCGACTTTCCATTTTATCAGGGGTTTTGCATTGGATGGTGAATCATTGACACAATATTTTATTCCCACGACACCGGCAATATGCACTGTTGTTTGTTATCGTAGACCCCTTTAAACCGCAGCGAGGCGGCGTAATGGCCGTGAGGCTACTGCTACAACGCGTTGTTTGTTGTTTGGCAGTGGTTTTCGTTGCTGTTTGGGTAAAGGTTCTCAAGATCGCAATGCTGTTTCAGAGCGAAGGCTAAGCTAATGCCATCGCTGTGTCTTCGTTTGACCTCTGTCGGTCACTAGCATTCTTACAACGCACAAGCAGATTTAGCCGCACATAAAACCGATATTTTACCCCGATTAAAACATGGAGTCAAATGTATTATGTATCGACTAAAACATACCCTGTTGTTGTTGTTGTTGTTGCAGGTTTTCTGTCCCTGGAACTAGTTTTCGCGCAAGATTCATTCACGGGTAGGTGTCTACCACAGGTCTATATTAAAAAAAAAAAAACACACACAAACAAACAAACACACACACACACAAACTCACGCACGCGCGTACCTACGTATGTATGTATGTATGTATGTATGTATGTGTGTATTTATGTATGTATGTATCTATGTATGTACTATGTGCGTATGGTGTATGGCGTATGCATGCACGAACACGTGTATGTATGACTCTATATGTGTACTACATGCACATCTATACGAATGCATAACAAACTTCACCCACATACACACGCATGTAAACGATGTTTTGACAGTACGCGTTCTATGTAGTCTCACACTATCCCCGCGGTAGTGATTAATTCGCAGCATGAATGAGAGTCGGCGTAAACTTAGTCGACGTGCCAAAGAATAGCACCATTCAGGTGCAGAAGGCCTGGCACATTCAGGTACCGAGTACGCGGCAGTACTCCTATTATACCGACCCTTTATTAACGGTGTGCATTCGGGATTATCGTCGAGGTTTTGTATCGTGATTCTCGTGTCGACGTGAGGCGTGAGTAATGAGGTGGTCATGCTGTGGCCCCTATACATGTCTCCAGCGAAATTGATGTGGACATATTGACAGTCTGGTGAACTTAAGTTCAGATCCGCGGAGGAGAGAGCGCGATAGACATACGACAGGCCTAAGAACGGAGGTTAAATATCGTCACTAACAGTTTTAACAGATTACATAAATGATCGTGTTCCGGTAGTGTGTGCGTGTACACATTGGTGTGTTTTTAGGATCTTGGAAAGGGGATGCCCAAATGGAAGGTCGAAGTTTAGATATTCATTAGATGCCATGCTATCGAGTAGTGGATCAACAAGAACGAACAAACTCTTATTTTAAAGCCAACGGGGCGTGACCTAATGTCAGGTAAACACGTCACTGCGTGCACAGACATGTCCATACATACTGTCAAGCAGGCCCATTGTGTTCCTGTCTTTATGTGTTGATGTGTGTGCGTGCGTGCGTGCGTGCGTGCGTGCGTGCGTGCGTGCGTGTAACAGTAATTTAGTTATATGTGTTTATGTATTTAAGTATGTACATGTATACGTACGTACGTAGGTATGTATGTACGTATGTACGTATGTATGTATGCATGTATGTATGTATGTATGTATGTATGTATGTACGTAGGTATGTATGTATGTACGTAGGTATGTATGTACGTATGTACGTATGTATGTACGTACGTACGTATGTATGTATGTACGTATGTATGTATGTATGTATGTATGTATGTATGCATGCATGCATGCATGTATGTATGTATGTGCGTATGTGCGTATGTGCGTATGTGCGTATGTGCGTATGTACGTATGTACGTATGTACGTATGTACGTATGTACGTATGTATGGATGTATACATGTATACATGTATGAGTACGTTTTTAAGTATGTATAATTTTATTTGTATGCATTTAAACCGTGTACGTATGTACGTGTGTATGCGTATACGTACGTAAATATGCATGTAAGTATGGGTATATGCATGTGTGTGTATGTGTTTGTATGTGTTCGTATGTGTGTGTGCGTGTGTGGGGGGGTATGTTTATAAATGCATATATGTAGGTATGCATGTATACATTACATGTGTATGTGCTATACATGCATGTCACGACTGTGAATGTTTATGTCTGTTATTTTTGTTTATATTCATTACCATTGTTTTAACCTTCACGCATCGATTTCCGTGTGTAATTCCTTCGCTGCTGCATACAGCGCATCACCTTTCTTGGAGAGTATGTTATCATAACGATGTACGTTTTTAGGTGTTAAATCTTCTAATAGTCACTCCTTCAAGTTGTTCAATACGTCTAAAAATGAGCTTTGTATGCATTTCGAAGACGACTGGTGACGTGTCATGCCACTTCTATTTTAATTGCTAAATCCTTTGATTGAGGATTTTCGTTTGTGACGTCTGTGGTCTGCTGCAAATATAACGTATAAGGAAAAAGAGCTGATAATACCGCTGTTCAAAACAATAGTTAGGCCTCATTTAGAATATTGTATACAAGCGTGGAGGCCATGTCACAGGAAGGACATAGATATGCTAGAAAGAGTACAGAGGAGAGCAACTAAAATGATAACAAAACGCCTAAAAGAATGTGGTTTAACAACACTAGAGACCAGGAGATTGAGAGGAGATCAGATAGAAGTGTTTAAAATAATGAATGGCTATGAAAATATTGATAGAAATATTTTTTTATCAGTTAAGAAAGATAGAAAGACTAGAGGACATGAAGTTACATTAGTAAAGGAGCAGTGTAGATTATATATAAGAAGGTTCTCATTCTCACAAAGGACTGTACGTGAATGGAACATATTATCTCCTGATTGCGTTGGTGCTAGTAGCGTGAATATGTTTAAAAATAAAATCGCCACATACCTTAAGGGGCGGGATACACGTAGATAAAAAGTATTGGACTCGATAACCCGAAAGGCTTCCTTGTCCGCCTGCCATCTAGAGTTAATTTTCTGGATGGCCATCTTGTTAAATCTTGTTAAATATAAATTCCGCATAAATCCTGCTTAACGTATTCCCCTCTTCGTCCATATAATTATTATATACTGTAGGAGCTTTATTATAGTAATGTGGTTTATTCAGTCAAAAGTCGACAAGATTGGTGGACATGAGTTAAAGATATATTTGATTTGTTGGTAGGTATTTGACACACGGTAGCCTTCAATTATTTAACCGTTCGGTACCTCTGCTCTGTGTCTGACCAATCATATATTTAATCTCTTGGTTCACATGTCTACCGTTGATTTGTATAAAACTGTTTTCACTCGATTCATTATATTGATTGTTCTGTGATTGACACACTTGTGGTGCCTTTAGTGTTGGCAGGTATTCATTGTCATATCGCGTTGCGTAACGTTGTTAGTTCTATCGTTGCGTGCCCATCGATGTCTGTAAACATTTCTGCTTTCAATTCAATTCTTGTTTTCCAATTGAGAATAAACACACAACATATATACATATTACAGTTGACACAGTTCAAAATGGAAAGGGGAAAGTAGAAGCTCATTGCTTATTGTGCACTTTCCCATCATCATTATAACATGGTCATAATCTTAAACACAGTGTTAGTAACATAAATAATATGCTATTGTTAAAGTGAGACCACTACTACATTCGTGCTTCCAAATACTTTCTGAACCTTAACAATAACCAAATTAATTACGTAATTTATACTCTCCAATGAATTAATTTTATATCGTTTTTGAGATTTCTTATAGTAAGTGGTCTTTTTTATGTGATCGTCTAAACAATTCCACAATTTAATACCATACACAGATATACACTTAGCCTTTAAGGTGGTTCTGGCATAAACATGTTTTATTTTATTTCTTTGACGTGTTACATAGGGTGTAGTATATTTGACATTGACAAAAAATTGAAGGTCATCAGGCAACAAATTACTGTTAGCTTTAGACATTATGATAAAAATGTTTAATTTTATTAAGTCATAAAGTTTACGAATGCCTAGAAATGCCATGAAATAATATATTAGTATGATTTAATGTGCTCTTATTACATATTATTAGTACAACGTTTTGTAATATATAAACACCGTTAATATATGTTTTATACGCATTTCCCCAAACTTCGCAGCAGTACGATAAATACGGGAGAAATAGTGAACAATATAGTATAAAAAGGGACTTTTTATCTAGTAGATATTTTGCCCTTTATATAATGGCAATAGCTTTGTTAGTTTAGACTTGATCATATTTATATGATCTTTCCAGCTAAGCTTATTGTGTATTAAGACCCCTAAAACTTAGTAACATATACTCTATCAATAGTTGTATTACAGATTTTTACATCAACACATGTTGTCTTACTATAGTTGGTAAACAACATCTAGTTTGTCTTAGCGACGTTTAAGGATAATCTGTTAACTGAAAACCAGATATTTAGCTTTTGTAGTTCGTTGCAGACAACTTTGCTTACCTGGGCTGGCTATTTCCCAGAACAAAATATATTCATATCATCCGCGAAAAGAATGAATTTTAGTATATCTGAATAACTACAAATATAATTTATGTATAGTATAAATATTTTTGTGACCTAGAATGGAGCCTTGCGGTACTCCACATAACACGTGTAATAATTCTGAATTGCAGTCATCTATGCTGACATACTGTGGTCTGTTATGCAAGTAACCTTTCAGCCACTCGCTGGCCATCCCACTAATACTATAAGCCTCTATTTTGTCTTTCAACTCATCCTTTTCTTAGTGTTTCTAGTTTTGTTGTTGCAAAGTACATCTCTTCTAAAGTAATTGGACACTACTCACGCAATAATAATAACAATAATAATATTATTAATAATAATAACAACAACAATAATAATAACAATAATAATGATTATAATAATAGCAATAATAATAACAATAATAGCAATAATAATAATAACAATAATAATAATAGCAATAATAATAATAATAACAATAATAATGATGATAATAATAGCAATAATAATAATAATAATAACAATACTAATAATAGCAATAATAATAATAACAATAATAATAATAGCAATAATAATAATAACAATAATAATAATAGCAATAATAATAATAGCAATAATAATAATAACAATAATAATAATAGCAATAATAATAATAACAATAATAATAATAATAACAATAATAATTATGATAATAATAGCAATAATAATAATAATAATAACAATAATAATAATAATAACAATAATAATAATAGCAATAATAATAACAATAATAATAATAGCAACAATAATAATAATAACAATAATAATAATAATAACAATAATAATAATAGCAACAATAATAAATACCAAATGTGAAAAAATGTATGATACGAACGATAACATTTTGAAAAAAGAACTACTGTTACTGCCATAATTATGGCGTAGATATCGACGCTATTATATTCAACATAATTAGTTACTATTCATGGAATTGTGGGTGATAAACATGGATGTCCTCAACGTGTTATGTTTAATTTCAGACGTGCATTTTAGAGACGATCCCCAATTTGATCAGTGAAGCTTTTTAACGTTTTTCTTATCGTAGTCCCACAAAATAATTGATGACGTTTTTCCTTTTTTCAAATAATCCATTTCTCGGAGGCTTACAGATGCGTTATCCAGGATGCGACCATATATTTTTTAGGTGAACACACAAATACCAAAGGGATTGCAGAGCCTAAACAGGACAATACATTATAGTATATGTTCAACTGTCACTGATGCTTAACAATAAGAATGACATGTGAAAGCACTAGGTAGGGATTAATTCCCCGGGCAAAGAAGAATACCCACATTTTCAGGCGTATCTTCTTCTTTAGCGCCAAAATCCCTAGAAATAAAGTTAAAATGCGCATCAAAACAGAAAAGGGTTGGTCACTGTTAAATCGATAAGCAGTATTATAGTTGTCAACAGAGGGGTGGATACGCCAGGGAGCTAAGGTGGATAAGTCTATAAAGGTATGTTTTTAAATGACGGCGGAATTGTGTAACATTTCCAACTGATCTAACGCTAAGAGGGAGTAAATTCCATAGAGTGAGCGCAGCAGCAGGGACAGCCCTAGTTCCAATTTTGTTATTAACGCTAGGAACAAAACGGTAAATCAGAACTAGGTGTCCGAAGCTAGATAGGGCTTTCTCACAGGAGTAAACAATGAATGTAAGCATGCAGTAAACATCGCACGATTGCGCCTCCTTGTCGATCTTTGGCAGCGGCAACTATTGTAACCGACAATGTTATTCTTGGCCCACGAACAACTCCTGTTGCATCGCTTGGTTCTGTCGCAAGGTAGTGTCGTCGTTGTATGTTTTGCATTGACTCGTTGTATGGAGGCGTCGGAAGTCAGATCCCATATGTGTGTGTGTGTGTGTGTGTGTGTGTGTGTGTGTGTGTGTGTGTGTGTGTGTGTGTGTGTGTGTGTGTGTGTGTGTGTGTGTGTGTGTGTGTGTGTGTGTGTGTGTGTGCGTACGTGTGTGTGTGTGTGTGTGTGTGTGTGTGTGTGTGTGTGTGTGTGTGTGTGTGTGTGTGTGTGTGTGTGTGTGTGTCTGTCTGTCTGTGTGTGTGTGTGTGTGTGTGTGTGTGTGTGTGTGTGTGTGTGTGTGTGTGTGTGTGTGTGTGTGTGTCTGTGCGTGCGTGCGTGCGTGCGTGCGTGCGTGTGTGTGTGTGTGTGTGTGTGTGTGTGTGTGTGTGTGTGTGTGTGTGTGTGTGTGTGGGTCAATGTCCCGAAAAGTGTACAATTGGTAAAAACCGTGTCTTTTGTCTCTCACACCGTGAATTATAAAGTCAGGCTTACGAAGATTAGACTCAGTAAGAGCCTTCAGGTCATATATAGTGTGCCCGCCTTATTAATTATTAAAATAGCAACAAGTGGCCGTAAGCAGCCCAAAACGGCTAATCTGGCATGTCCGAATGATCTTTCCAAATTTGGAAGCACTACCATTCAAAAGAAGTGCTATATTTTATATTTCTGAGTTGACAGCGCAAATGGGGTATATTTTGGGAGTGCACATAAATAAAATCATGTTTACAAAATGATAAGTAAAAACATTACAATGTGTTTTCTATCATCGGTTTAGATTGGTCCACTGCATTAATGTAGCATTGTTATTGTAGGGTATTTCGAAATGTATTATTTTCTTTCAAAGTTAACGAAGGAATCCTGAAAATCTAAATGTGAGGAAATTATACCACATTAACATTTTAAAATGTACGGTGGCGTTTTACGTGCGTGTCCAGCGTCATCGAAAGAAGAAGTTACCT
The DNA here is from genome assembly GCA_963995525.1 of Escarpia spicata. Classification (NCBI taxonomy): domain Eukaryota; kingdom Metazoa; phylum Annelida; class Polychaeta; order Sabellida; family Siboglinidae; genus Escarpia; species Escarpia spicata. The sequence continues at coordinate 59,186,789 of OZ023209.1, read as the reverse complement.
GCAAAAACCTAGAAAGCGCACACCGGGTAAATATTGAGGATTATCAGGATTTATCTGAAAAATGAGGTATGTCATTTTCGCGAATTTCCCACACTAGTTCAGGCATTTAATGTTTCGTGTGCAGTGAAACTTTTAAGAAAATATGTGGTTAAATCTTTCATAATACTCGGGACATACTAAAATTACCGCCTATGTAAACCTAATGTCGATGTTCTCTGTGCATTGCTACCACAAGCTTCCTTGTTTGAATGGCCAAGTCCGCAGCAATGAGCGAGATTTTAACAGTTTTACCGGCATAGTTCTCCATATATTGTCTCTTGCTCCTTCGTACCGCCTTACCAGTGAAATAAGAACAGTTGGTTCTGTCTCGTCCGTCAAGGACACGAAGAACGGTAGTGCTTGCAGTCTTGATGGTTCCGGTGCGGCGTAAATATCGTAGATAAATATATAATAAATCGTTATCAAATGCGATTCGTACCTACAATTCCAGTCGGTCTTTTAACAATGTCGCGGATTATACAGACGTTTTGAATTTCCTCCACCGAATCACCAGTGTAAAAACCACCGCTGCGTCATCGGCTGAATAATTTATGGTGCACAATGAACGCTGAAAAAATTTGCCGCCAATAGAAATTACTTCATGCGGTTGAAATTAAGCTATTTGGTACAATACCCTCAAAGGAAACGTTCATACGTTAACAGAACGATCGTTTTATGGCGCGTTATACAATGGTTAATTAACTCGTATTTATAACATATCAGTGTAATACATAATTCACACAAAACGTCTTACAATCGTAATCTTTAATTAATTACTGTTTTCGAAAATAGGCGACTTGGTAATTCATTAAAATGATAGTTTTAGAAAATATATGGAGACCGCCTTACAACACAGCACATGTAATTAAATGTTAAATGTAACAGTTTTCATAGGATGATGTATATAGGTTAGTTAACGTTTAATTCTTTACAAACGTTTAATATACAACGGCAATATATATATATATATATCGCTCTATCTATCTATCTCTCGCTCTGTCTGTCTGTCTGTCTGTCTGTCTGTCTGTCTGTCTGTCTGTCTGTCTGTCTGTCTGTCTGTCTGTCTGTCTGTCTGTCTGTCTGTCTGTCTGTCTGTCTGTCTGTCTGTCTGTCTGTCTGTCTCTCTGTCTGTCTGTCTCTCTCTCTCTCTCTCTCTCTCTCTCTCTCTCTCTCTCTCTCTCTCTCTCTCTCTCTCTCTCTCTCTCTCTCTCTCTCTCTCTCTCTCTCTCTCTCTCTCTCTCTCTCTCTCTCTCTCTCTCTCTCTCTCTCTCTCTCTCTCTCTCTCTCTCTCTCTCTCTCTCTAAGGCTTGTTTAGAAACTGGATGTTCTGTTTGACCATGCTCCGGGGCCGTACCTTCCAAACTGCGAACGTTTTTAGGGCTTACTGAACACAATTTGGCGGGCAGTGTACGTTCAACATAGTTAGCACATTATATCAATTAATAAATGAAAACTAGGAACAGACGTGCCTCCTTTTATTATACAAGTTATTGGAGAACGTAAACAATATAAACACCATGGAACAATTTATACTACTTCAAAACAAACATTGGAGTCCATGTGCGCATCTGTGCCACTTTCTGAAGAATTTATTAATAATCACCTGTATTGAATGACAAAGTTGATGTCATTTACAGTCTAATTTGATTACACGGCGAGGTCAAAGCCGAAACAGTGGAGAAATCTGGTCAGAATCCAGATGGCAAATATTCAAACTGGCTGCTCTTTAAAGCTGATGTTTGCCATTGCCCGCTAGCATTGTCGGTCGTGTGCATTGTCGGTCGTGTGCACTGTCGGTTGTGTGCATTGCGAACGTTGTCGGTTGCGGGGTTTGTTCAGTCATCTTCTCGTGCGTGGTATGACCCATGTCATTGATATAATCCTAAAATCCTAGATGTTCAGAATGTAATTAAACTGATGAAACGAACAACCACCTCTCATTTGTAAGTCTGTTAGAATATACCGTTTGTAAGTCTGTTAGAGTATACCGTTTGTAAGCCTGTTAGAGTATACCGTTTGTAAGTCTGTTAGAGTATACCGTTTGTAAGTCTGTTAGAGTATACCGTTTGTAAGTCTGTTAGAGTATACCGTTTGTAAGTATGTTAGAGTATACCGTTTGTAAGTATGTTAGAGTATACCGTTTGTAAGTCTGTTAGAGTATACCGTTTGTAAGTCTGTTAGAGTATACCGTTTGTAAGTCTGTTAGAGTATACCGTTTGTAAGTCTGTTAGATTATACCGTTTGTAAATCTGTTAGAGTATACCGTTTGTAAGTCTGTTAGAGTATACCGTTTGTAAGTCTGTTAGAGTATACCGTTTGTAAGTCTGTTAGAGTATACCGTTTGTAAGTCTGTTAGATTATACCGTTTGTAAGTCTGTTAGAGTATACCGTTTGTAAGTCTGTTAGATTATACCGTTTGTAAGTCTGTTAGAGTATACCGTTTGTAAGTCTGTTAGATTATACCGTTTGTAAGTCTGTTAGATTATACCGTTTGTAAGTCTGTTAGATTATACCGTTTGTAAGTATGTTAGAGTATACCGTTTGTAAGTCTGTTAGAGTATACCGTTTGTAAGTCTGTTAGAGTATACCGTTTGTAAGTCTGTTAGAGTATACCGTTTGTAAGTCTGTTAGAGTATACCGTTTGTAAGTCTGTTAGAGTATACCGTTTGTAAGTCTGTTAGATTATACCGTTTGTAAGTCTGTTAGAGTATACCGTTTGTAAGTCTGTTAGAGTATACCGTTTGTAAGTCTGTTAGAGTATACCGTTTGTAAGTCTGTTAGAGTATACCGTTTGTAAGTCTGTTAGAGTATACCGTTTGTAAGTCTGTTAGAGTATACCGTTTGTAAGTCTGTTAGAGTATACCGTTTGTAAGTCTGTTAGAGTATACCGTTTGTAAGTCTGTTAGAGTATACCGTTTGTAAGTCTGTTAGAGTATACCGTTTGTAAGTTTGTTAGATTATACCGTTGTGTTACTCGGGTTCAGCAACCCAAGTAAAATTATGTTTGGATTCCGTTAATGTCTGTTCACTTACATATATTTTAACGGTTCAAATTTCTCAGTTCGTTGACATATATACAGCAGTGACAGACTACATGTTTAAGTAATATTCTGATGTAATACTACATACGTAGGCTGGTGATGACTTTAGTGATTCATTTAACAGGATTTTGATGATTGTTGTGATTGTGATTGAGTAATTTCTCACAGAGTAATGAATTATAATTTACTTTAAATTGCGTCACTGGAAGACGGCTTTTAAAAGTACTTATTTACATCGAGTCCACAGTCGATCGCTCATTTATCGTCCGAGTGAGATCTTTCATAAGCGTTGTATAAACACCGGGGAGAAGGGGCCAACGGCTAGTAATGTTTTTCCTCGATATAGAATATAGAAATATAAAATATATAGTATTATGTAGAATTCTGTGACATTTCTCTATACTTCTATAAAAGGATAATGACGCATTACAAATTTTATAATTTCTAGAACTCTTATTATATTTTAGAGTAATGCTTTTACATAAAATTAAAATTGCTACACTTTAAAGTCATCAATGATCAAATAATGTGCAAGATTTTATTAATATTATTATTATTAATTCTATAGAATTCTATAGCATGGCCACTTTTTAAAATATAATTCTGTTGAAATTCTAAAACAAATCCGCAAATCCTACATATATCGTATAATCTATAGAGTTGTTTGATTCGGGAAAATCGCACAATTTTCTAAATGGTAATACCATTGGTGCGTGGACTCGAATCGTACAGCTCTGTCGCGTCCCACTTTCGATGTGCCCATGCCAACGCACTGTCAACACACATCAGTGAGTAATTGCTAAGATCAAAATAAAACATTTTTATGTTTCCAATCGCTCGGATTCTAATGAAATCTTAATGACGTACGGAAGTGATTGAAGCATCTCATTGACATTTTACTTAGTAATTTTGCGCCGTAACTCTACACTGTGCCTTATACGCACTCATTTGACACAGTTCTACTTGTCATGCAAGCAACTTGGAGAATTAATAAATATGCTTTTGTGTCCCTTCCTGGATTATGCGATGTAATTCCACCAAGAACTGTTGTATAGCGCGCCAGGCTAGATGACGAAAATTGCGGCAACTTACTAGTTACTCGCTTATCCAAGGAAACTCATTAAATGGGCCAGTCAGCGGGTTAATTTGTAACATGAAGTCTGCAGTGTTCAACGTGGGAAAATAGGACATCGTTGAACATCAAAGGCATTGCAGTTAACTAAGCCCGACTCGGCCGTGTTGTCATAAAGCTTGTTTTGAAACTGGTTGTTTTGTTTACTATTTGAACTTGCTCCGGGGTCATACTTTCAACATAGTTAGTATAGTCTTAAGAACATTATATTAATTAATTAATTAAACACTAGGAACAGACCGCATCCTTTTAAAGTCCGTCACTTTGTACGCTCTCAAGTTGTGTTCTTTACCGTCCTTCAACACCTCCATCCCACTTGGTTCTACACGGTTTCCGTGTTGCTTTTGACCTCGCGATGACAGCGATGATCAGATTATCAGATTTTGCTGCCTTTGTTTTATATGCCATCTGGGTCTTGTGGTTCCAGTGCCGATCGTGTGCTATAACTGCATAGATAAACTATTCAACACGTCATGTGGGGACCCGCAGACGGACGCCGAATTGGACATACTGGACAGAATCACATGCAAGACGGGAGCTTGCGTCAAATGGACTTACTACAAAAATAGTGAGTCGGCTATTCTTGTAATACATTATTATGCCAACAAACACTTTTGTTATGTTTACGACTTCAGTTGTCCGGATATCAACATTTGTAGAATATTTTTTTTTTCTTCAAACATTGTAAACCACGAGTAAATGAATGACTAGTCTACATTTACCTTTTGATGCTGTCACTAGTAATAGATCTGTATTAGTAAAAGTGCAAATTTGTTGTGGTACCAGCCTCGTTTTCGATTGAAGCATATGCGTTAAGTGCCACCTAAGTTCGGCAATAGTTGCAAGGTTTCTCGTTTCGGTTGTCTAGACTAAGGACATGCTTGTTGATCGATGTTTAGTTTATCTGCGTTTTTAACTGCACAGATGAACTGATAATGCGGCGGACGTGCAGTCTGAAGATCAACATAAACATTCACCTGAACCACGTGTGTCAGGACGAGTCGTACGGCAACGGGTATCTGTGTATGTGCGACAAGGATCTATGCAACGGTGCCGCGTCGCCGTCGTCCCGTTTGCCGATGCTGGGTTCGTGTTTTCTGATGCTCGTAGCTGTGCATCAACTGCTGATGGCGCGCTGACAGACGAACGTGCCTTCGGCGAACTGTTATTGCTCAATATTATGGGGTATGCAAACAATCGATGCCTTTTGCGACTTCACAAACAAACCAGATTACTCGAAATGGGATTGGTTTAAGAAATACCGTCTACCAAGTTCTACTGGCTATGTTCCAAAGGTTTAGGTTCTACTGTACAGGTTAAATATATACCAGCAAGGTGTCTTAATTTAGCAGAAGATTCGGACGTATGATGTAAGCGTTAATTGAGATATAGGCTGAGAGGTCTACGTAGGTTGTACAACGATTCTCGAATCGTCAGTGTCGGCAGTATTATGTGTAAAAGTATGAGACCAGGTATACATGTAACATTGACGGACAGTGACGGCTCGCTCTATGTTCTCGACGCAGACTCTACATACGTTTGTTACGCTGTTCTTTTGGCTGCGTTCTCGCTACCAAAAACCGCTCAGTCTGCAATGTTTGATCATTCCTTTGTCTATATGGTTACGCATACCGACACAACAGTTGCGCCACTTCCTCTGTCGTCAACAACGAAAGCTGTGATGTTTTTATTCCAACTATGGTTGCCATGTTTTTTGCGTAAACAATACGAACTATCTTGTTTTTATTGCGGGAAACCGCCGTTGAATTGACTAATATATGTATTATTACGTATTTGTCGCTATTAGCACTTTTGGGACAACGCTCTATATAGCTCATCTAGGTTTTCCGTCTGCCATGTTTCGCATTGCGAGAACATGGCGGCCGTTCTAATGTATCACCATTATAATCACTTAGAGTGCACGGGAAAGGGGAAAAGCTTCCGCCGGAACATCGGCGTTTGCTTGTAGCTGTCATACAGCTCGCGCTTGGCCACCAACGAACGCGAAAGAGACATGACATACACAGAAATGAGACAAACTAAACACACGACCCAACTATCCCGCCGGAATATCGGAGTATGTAGTCTGTCATAAGCTTCTTTGTGGCCCACAACGACTGCGGGCTCTATGCGTAAATATTAATCAATCGTTTGGCACACGGTGAAGCTATACTTATCCATGCAACCTCCTGGGCCAGTTCTGACGTTTTACAAATTTACAGTTACCCCGGTCGACCCACCTGAACGCACACGGACCTGAAATTTGTTCCAATCACCGTATTTATTAGCCAATGCCAGAATTCCAGGCACTACATCCGGGATTGTGACGGTTGACGAATCATGGCTGGCGTAACAACTAATGTCTGGTAAATGTCAATGTTTCTATTATTCATTAACATATGTAAAAACTTATTTTATAATCCAAAAACGTTTATGAGATAACAACCTATAAATACAGAGGAAAAATCAAACATTATACTACACAATGCGACGTCATTTCGATCGTTTACTTGTAAGAGGTAAAACCGGAAGTCGGATGAATATTACGTTGGCTAGCGATTGAAAGTAAGAATATTGTTTGGGCCTTGTCTAGGCCCAACAACCAATAACTTGAGGACGTCTCATATACTTACATACTCAAGTTCGTTGTCTGTTATATGAAATGATGATGCAGTTCCCAATCAAACAACTTAAGCTGCATTCACACGGTGCTAAATAAGAACGTTCTGCTCTTCATTGCACGCTCGTTCTGATAGTTCTTCCGACCACAATTTCGGTGGACACATTACATAAGTAGCACTACGTGTAATCACGGCAGACTAATCGAATTGCTAAAACCGACACTGTAAATTGTTCGTTACAAAAACGCTCTTCTTAAATCTATTAATTCTGTCTCACTGAATCGAAAACGTTGGTATGCCAACTGGAGGTATGATGCTTACGTCTATTGAACTCTTTCTCTGATGCAATGTCTTATATTGTACTTATTTTGTTTTCTATTAGTTATCGAACAAAGAAAACAGATTTTACGACCGACGTCCTTGGCACGACTTGTATATATATTTATGTCGCGCAGAAATTGAAAACCGAAGTTGAAGTTTAGCTTAATTAAAGTAGCTTAATTATTTGTACATATAACACTGGACACGGATGCTATTATGGCCATGTTATTACCATTATCTTTGCGACTTCAAGACAGATCACTTTCTGGTTTGGCTTTGTATTTTATGACGTCACTGCGGGACGCATGCGCTGATCAACTACATTCCGTTAAGTCACTTATCACGCATCACCGCAAATGTTTACTATGCAATCTTGTTTTATCGGACAAGTTATTACATTGAAGTGGGATGTAATGTGATATGACGATGTTCATAACTTATTGTACCATACCGGTTTACATCCTTTTTATATGATCGTGTAATTTACCGATCGATGAATGCGCACGAATCATGACTATTACTAATGACGTTACAGTCTTGCACTGCATGCCAAGTGGGCGTGTCATGCTCTTGATATTAAAATTGCCCAATAGCAATTTGTTATTACATAACACAACTTTGTCAATTTGTTCGTGTTTTGTGTGCGTGTTTATTTTGTGTTGGTCCGTGTGTGTGCGTGCGTCCGTGCGCGTGTGTGTGCGTGCGTGTGTATATGGGGTGGGTGTGCGTGCGTGTGTGTGTGTGTGTGTGTGTCTGTGTTTGGGGTGGATGGGTAGGTGTGTGGGTGTGCGTGCGTGCGTGTGAGTGTGCGTGTGTTTATGTTTGTGCGTGCGTGTGTATATGTATGTGCGGGTGTGCGCGTATGTGTGTGTGAGTGCGCGCGGACCACATTAATTCGTGCGTGCGTGTGTGCACGTGTGCGTGTGTGCGTTACTACGTACGTTATTATGTGCATGCGTCCTTTCGGCGCAGACGCGTGGATAAAGCAAAAGGGAAGTCTGATTAGTGTTACATTGCCATTACTGTCGGCGCTAAATGCAGTCGGCGCTATTACATGCGCTATGCACAACAGTAGGTGTGATTTACGAACTTGGTGCTCAGCGCTGTTTGACTTGACAGCGAGTTGCTTGGGAGAGAGAGGGAGAACGAAAGTGAGTGACGTGGCGAGGACTCGGTGGAAGAAGGCAAACAATCGAGGACCAGTATTGATGCCAGCCTCGACCCGAATTACAGGGCACATACGACTGTTGACTTTCCCATTGATTATAATAACACTGTACCATTAACACATCTGAAATGTCCTCACAGCCACTTGATGTGCTGATCAGATTTCGTCAAAACAACATACCTCCAGTTTTTTTAGAACACATACATGCCATCAAAACGTTTCCAAAATAGTCATTTTGTCACCCACCTGTGCTATGTGAAAAAAGGCAAAATTAAACCACTCCGTCAACTACACTCTTCCAAATATGGGTAATTTCACTGTCAATACATTGTAGCAGTCAACTTGCTGGTGTGCCTGATCTATTGCACTCATTTTCCACACAAAAAGTTTTTTCTAGGTACTACATCGTTGTGAAACACAATAGGAAAGCTAACGGTGGTCTGACCCCTGCAGAGACGAAGAGGGAAGCAACATAAATGCTGCTAACAAATCCTACAGTCTGTTCCCAATACATATCTACCCTTCTCCTTGCGTGCATTTCCGTTATAAATCAGAAACACGGTCTTCACGTATGCCATAAAAGGGTTCTCAGACTTACACTGGTGTCGGAACAACAATTAATAATATAGCGAGGGTCTGAGGAGGAACCTCGGCACGGCGCTGTCTCGGACATGACTTTGGAAGACGGTGGGGAGGGGGAGGCGTGTTGAAGATTGTTCACAGTGATGTTCCAATGTTTTTGCAGGGCTGTCACTGATAATTATCCGACGCTGCGGACATGACACCTGAAGATGGAGGATGGGGAATGGTGGTGCTATTGAATAGTTTAGCGATGACCGGATAACAGGGTGGATGGGTGTTTTTGAAGATTTTTACGGAAAAATTACGAAGTTGTTTTATGCAATTATTTCAAGTTCAACTCGGAAGTTCCAACTAGAACGGTGATCACCTAATCTATATATTGGGAGGCTAAGCCATCCATTCTCAACCCCTCCCCCCAAGCCATCTCCTCGGTTCCGACGCCTAGGACTTTCACCACCTCGAAAAGCACAATAGTGATTAATCCCTCTTTTGTTCTACACCGTCCGACGCAGGCCTGTCTGTAGTCGACAGTGCGTGAGTCACACGGCGGGTCAAGTGCAGATGGTCCGTCTGACAAGCGCCGATCGTGTCCGAGGATTGCTCGACTACCGTGCGCACACCACGCTCAATCAATACGTCCCCAACGTGTCTGCCTGGCTCCAACGCTGCGCTCTCTTCGCAGGCGCGCGCGCACGTGCGCTCTGGTGCGTTGATCGCGTGACGAGGGTAATTAGCCGACAGTCGGTGAGAATGGTTCGTGACCCAACCGTTGAAACGACTGGGTTGTCCGTAGTTCGTACCCGCCGGGAGGGTAGCGCTAGGCGGGATTATGTATTGATTTTTGCGAACAATTGTTTTCAATCGTTTCAGTTCATTGTTCAAGTGGAGTAACGTTACGACAAAGTTGGTGATGAAATGTTGCGATTACGTGCGGAGTCACGAGGTGAAGCACGCACCTGCGCACCCTCACATACTCACGCATTTCAGTTTCTCCTCTCTCTCTCTCTCTCTCTCTCTCTCTCTCTCTCTCTCTCTCTCTCTCTCTCTCTCTCTCTCTCTCTCTCTCTCTCTCTCTCTCTCTCTCTCTCTCTCTCTCTCTCTCTCTCTCTCTCTCTCTCTCTCTCTCTCTCTCTCTCTCTCTCTCTCTCTCTCTCTCTCTCTCTCTCTCTCTCTCTCTCTCTCTCTCTCTCTCTCTCTCTCTCTCTCTCTCTCTCTCTCTCTCTCTCTCTCTCTCTCCTCTCTCTCTCTCTCTCTCTCTCTCCTCTCTCTCTCTCTCTCTCTCTCTCTCTCTCTCTCTCTCTCTCTCTCTCTCTCTCTCTCTCTCATAACTCTGAATTCCTCAATGCTCGTGATTAGCAATAAATCAAATATCCCTTGCACTACTGCAATGTCATCAATTCATACCCAGTAAAATCACATACATATTATTACCGCCATAGTATTATTATCGCTGCTATTTAAAGGCATATTATAAAAAGGTAAGTTCTTAGTGTACTAGGGCGTTCTTTCTTGGACCAGGTTGTGCAATTTTAGTTGACCCCGTTCTGTGCAGTTTATTTTTAGCGGCGCTTAATTACGGTGCGACACCTTTCTGCAGCTCGAGAAAAGGTCCCTTGCCACGAGTTGTGTGTCGTGAGAACATTTTATTTGTTGGTATGATTTATGACTTAACAGATGACTCGCCTCTGCCGTCTCTTTTGTTCGTGTTGGAGTGATAATGTAACGCCAAACTTGGCAAACGAACCTTAATAAAGGGATTTTATTTCCACGTAGTGCAGTTGACATTTGACAGTTTGGCGCACTAGAACATTTTGGTGTCCAGAAGTGGATCCTCGATACTACGAACAAGAGACGGGCAGACGCGCGACGACCGGATCGGAAACAATGACCTTCCTGCATGCCGTCAAGGGAGAGACGTTTGATGACTGATCAAAATATATATGTCCTTTCCTGCACCGTGAACCGTGCACGGCAGAGCCACCACTATGGAGTCTGGGGACTCTCCAAATGTTGTCCAACCTGCTGATGGTCTCCAAGATCAGATCACTGCTTTGCAGGACCAACTTGCGCGACTGCAACTCGCATCGAATTCACGACCTGCCAACTCAGGTGTTATACGTACCGAGGGAGAGGAAGATCCGTTCTTTTAGTGGGAAAGATGGCGAGTTGACAGTACAGGAGTTTGTGGAGGATATTGAGAGTCTCTTCCGAGCTCGTGAGATGTCCAATGATGAGAAGTGTGATCTAATCGTCTCGCACCTTGAGGGCGATGCAAGACACGAGATACGCTATTGGCCCAAAGAAGACGCAAGGACTCCCAGACGAGTACTCGAAATCCTCTTGGAAGTTTTTGGCGAGAAACGGTCCTTGTCGCAGCTACAGGAGCTGTTCTACTTGAGGAAACAGTGGGAAGGCGAATCCATTCGCAGCTTTGCAGCTGCATTGCAGGGGCTTCTCGAGACGCTGACACGTAAAGATTCGCGTTCTGTCAACGATCCAGACCGCATCTTGGCTGAACACTTTGCAGAAGGTTTGAAGGATCGCGTCTTGCGCAGAGAAGTGAAGCAGCAGCTTAGGCTTCGTCCAGATATGGCTTTTGTCGAACTGCGAGAGGAAGCGATCATGTGGTCTGAAGAGGAAGAGCGGCCACCCGCAGTGAGACGTCATGTTGCCGGTAACCGAGAATTAGCCGCAACGTCAACTAATACCACCGAGTCCGCTAGTCACTCGGCATTGTCAACGAATGAAATCAATACGGAAGCCACCAACAGTACCATACAAAAGGTACTTTCGACACTAAAAGACCAAACGCGAGTTTTGGGCGCTTTGTCTGAACGTGTTAGTAAGATGGAAGAAGCCGCGAATAGTACGTCGAAAGGACGACAGTCCGCAGCAGCACAGCGGTCGTTGCAGTTCACAGAAGATGGTCGTGCCATTTGCTATAAATGTGGGAAAGTTGGACATTTGGGAAGGCAATGCTGTGGCGTGACACACTCCGGTCAACCCTGGCGACAGCCCCAAACGCGTCCACCGAGAGGTAGACCGAACATGTACACGTGTTCCAGAAATTTTCGTTCTGATAATCCACAGAGCGAAGACTCTTTAAACTAGATGCACTCACTGCCGCGAGTCAGGTTGTAGAGTTGTTGCGGTTAGGCTCACACACTGTTGCACCAACTGATGCTACAGTAGGGACATGCCCCATAGTAACCGTAAAAATGGGAGATGTTGCAGTTACTTGTCTAGTTGACACAGGTTCCCAAGTGAGTACTGTGACAGAGTCTTTCTTCCGCGAGTATATCGCTCGAAACAATCGAGAGTTGGAGTCGTGTGGTTGGCTAAAATTGACCGCAGCCAACGGATTAGATATACCATACGTTGGATATGTAGAGTTAGATGTGACGGCTTTGGGACAGACCATTCCCGCAAGAGGTGTTCTGGTTGTCTGTGATTCCCCAGACGCAGAACAACGTGCATACAAGAGAAGTTGTCCGGGTGTACTGGGAATGAATGTCCTAGGTGCATTTGACATTTCTCTTAGTCATCCAGAAGGATCTTTAAAGCCCGGTAATTACCGAGTAGATGAAGTAGTAACTTCCATTGAACACGCGAATATGCATAACCGGAAAGGTTTTGCACGAGTTGTAGGTTCACAGAGTCTGAGAGTTCCAGCAGAATCTTGCGCTACTATTGTAGTATCGTGTTTGCAGAACCAAGCCGATGGGACAACTGTCGTCGTTGAGCCCATTGTAGGATCCCTCCCTGCCGGAATATCCATGTGCTGCACAGTAACAAAAATGCACCGAGGAGTTGTACCAGTGCAGGTAGTCAACACGAGTCACGAAGATGTGTGGCTGAAGCCACGAGTGAGAATTGGAGTCTACCAGACAGTTGACAATGTCAACGACGACAATGGAGTGTGTTTCCAGAGAATCTCACAAAATGAAGAGTTCGTAACCTTGAAGAAGAGCGTACAATCGCGTTCAGTCGGAACATTCGAGGGACTCACGCGTGTACTTGATGTTGGATCTCAATGTAACCGCGAACAAGTAGACCGCTTACAAGAGTTGATCTGTCAAAATGCAGATGCTTTTGCACGAAACGATGATGATCTTGGCTATACGGACATGGCGAGACACTCGATCAGGACTGTCACTGATGAACCCGTGAGGCAACAGTTTAGGAGAATACCTCCTACCCAGTATCAAGAGGTGAAAGACCATATCAAGGACTTGTTGAGTCGAGGCATTATCACGGAAAGTCACTCTGCTTGGGCTTCTCCGATTGTTCTTGTTCGCAAGAAAGATGGCAGTTTGCGCATGTGCGTTGACTATCGTCAGCTGAATGCCAAGACACACAAGGATGCTTTCCCGTTACCACGAATTGATGAGTCGTTTGACGCTATGAAGGGCGCGAAATGGTTCACGACCCTTGATTTGGCCTCTGGCTACCACCAGATTGCCATGGACGAGAAAGATCAAGACAAGACAGCCTTTGTCACGCCAATGGGCATTTACGAGTATACCCGCATGCCCTTTGGGTTGTGCAACGCTCCAGCGACATTTCAACGTCTCATGCAGCGTTGCTTAGGAGACCAGTGTTACCAGACAGTACTGTGTTACTTAGACGACGTGATTGTGTTTTCGGAGACATTCGAAAGTCACATAGAACGCTTAGACATGGTGTTGCAACGATTGCGGAAAATCGGACTCAAGCTGAAGCCCAGCAAGTGTCACTTTTTGCAAAATGAAGTGACATACCTCGGACATCGTGTATCAGCAGACGGTATTTCAACTGACCCTGCGAAGATTGTTGCTGTCCAGAGATGGCCATTACCAAACACTGTCAAACAGCTACGGTCATTTCTTGGATTTGTTTCCTACTACCGGAAATATGTTCAGGGCTTTAGCAAGATTGCTGGTCCGTTGCATGACTTAGTCACTTGTGTGAACAAAGAGATCAAAGAACACGGAAGGATGAAGGGTTCCTTCAAAGATCGATGGAATCGTGAATGTGATGAAGCTTTCCAGTCACTGAAGGAAGCTTTGTCTACTGCTCCTGTCCTTGGATACGCGGACTACACATGACCGTTTGTTGTCGAAACCGATGCTAGCCATCTTGGACTTGGTGCTGTCATTTCGCAAGATCAGGACGGACGACGTGTTGTTATCGCATACGCTAGTCGACGTTTACGACCCCCTGAGCGTCAATACAGTTCCATGAAGCTCGAAATGCTTGCATTGAAATGGGCCGTTACGACCAAGTTTCGCGCATACTTGTATGGCGGAGAGTTTGTGATCTACACCGACAACAATCCGTTAAAGTACCTTCAGACTGCCAAGTTGGGAGCAGTTGAACAACGTTGGGCCGCAGAATTAGCACCTTTCAACTTCACGATTGAATATCGTGCAGGACGACTGAATGCCAATGCAGATGCATTAAGCCGACAAATACATGAAGATGTATCTGACCTGATTGACAGTGATGAGGATGACGATGTCCAGCAGATATGTGCTATGCGTGCCTCGTGTACCTTGCTACCGAGAGAGCTTCGCAGGTTGCTAGCTACTGAAGCCGAAGTTCAGCAAATAGAAGCAATTGCCAGAGGTGTTGAGACACACGAGATTAACGAGTCGCCCTTGCCACCGACGATGCAGGCGTCGTCCGCATTTCCATCACTATCGCATGCCGATATTACAGAGCTGCAGAACAAAGATCCCGACATCGGCAGGTTTCTGTTGTACTGGAGAGCGGGTGAGCGACCGATACACTGCGATTCGGATATCGTGATGAAGTTGGTACGACAATGGCCAAAGTTATCTGAACAGAACGGAATTCTGTATCGTATTGTGATGAATTCACAGAGAGAACTAATGAGACAATTGGTCTTGCCAAGCGTGTTAAAATCACAACTGTTGGAAGCTGTTCATGATCTAATGGGACACCAAGGTGGTGATCGAACCATTCAACTTGCATGGAGTAGGTGTTACTGGCCAGGAATGCATCGTGAGATAGACACCTACGTCAAGAACTGTTCCAGGTGCACATTAGCAAAGATGCCTCGTCGCAAGATCCATGCACCAATGGGAAATCTCCTGGCGTCGAGACCTTTGGAAGTCGTGGCTATCGATTTCACTCAACTGGAGAAAGCCGCCGATGGCCGAGAAAGCGTGTTAGTGATGACGGACGTCTTTACTAAGTACACATGGGCTGTACCGACGCGTGATCAAACAGCGCGTACGACTGCCCGAGTCTTAGTTCGAGAGTGGTTTCAACGCTTTGGCGTCCCGCAGCGAATCCATTCCGATAGAGGTAGAAACTTCGAAAGTGCAACCATTCGAGAGCTCTGCAAACTGTATGGAGTGCAGAAATCGCGTACTACTGCATATCACCCAGAGGGGAACGGCCAGTGCGAAAGATTTAACCGCACACTACACGACCTACTGCGAACTCTTTCTCCATCGCACAAACGAAAGTGGACTGAATATCTTCCAGAGTTATGCACAGCATATAACGCGACGCCCCATGCGTCCACCGGATACTCGCCGTTTTACCTTCTCTTCGGTCGAGATCCGCGACTTCCGATTGATGCTCTGCCGAGCATTACCACAGATGATGATCAAGATGGAAGCATTGATGGCTGGTTAGCTATCCATCAGAGGAGACTGAGAAACGCGTATCGTAATGTGAAGGAGCGTGGCGAGAGGACTGCTGCGGATCGAAATCATCTACATGAGAGGAGGAAGATCAGCGAGCCTTTATCGATTGGCTGCAGAGTATACGTCCGTAATCGGCCACCGGGACGCAACAAGATTCAAGACGCCTGGTGTCCCGATATTTACAAAGTTACCGGTGTGTCAGAGCAGCCTGGAAGTCCTTATCACATTGAACGAGCTGACGGCTCAGGGCATCCACAGACGGTTTGCCGAGCGAACTTACAGCCTGCAGGTCTTCACGTGATCGTTCCAGACCGCACCTTGACGGACGTCCCAGAAGAACCCGCGACAAGCCGCGATAGCAGCTCAGATGATGAAGAAGAGGAAGGCATTTTCGTTCGTCTCATTCCCGCGGATGAAGAAGGTCCTACTCATTCAGCAGAGATCGCTCCCATGAGCGAAAGGCGCGAAGCCGAGATTGTTGAAAGGGTCGAACCTGTTGTGTTACCGCCGGTTGCAGCACCCAGACGATCGAAACGAATAAGAGAACGGAGGGCTGCAAAGGAAGGGATTACCAGTTCATATGGTATCGATGCTGGAACACCGATGCCCGTTCCTCGATTACTTCGTAATGCACCTGCTCGGCTGGAGATGAACACCGACCAGGCGACAGTAGTACAGTTGACGTCTTTTATGACGAGTATGTTTGTTGCAATGCGACAAAGTGGAGTCATCCCACATTAACCGAGACGGTTACCTTTAAGTTGGGGGGAATGTACTAGGGCGTTCTTTCTTGGACCAGTTGTGCAATTTTAGTTGACCCCGTTCTGTGCAGTTTATTTTAGCGGCGCTTAATTACGGTGCGACACCTTTCTGCAGCTCGAGAAAAGGTCCTTGCCACGAGGTTGTGTGTCGTGAGAACATTTTATTTGTTGGGATGATTTATGACTTAACAGATGACTCGCCTCTGCCGTCTCTTTTGTTCGTGTTGGAGTGATAATGTAACGCCAAACTTGGCAAACGAACCTTAATAAAGGGATTTTATTCCACGTAGTGCAGTTGACATTTGACAGTTTGGCGCACTAGAACATTAGGAGTGCTCAAAGCGCTTTACATTTCACTCCCTGGCAGACCTGTTCAATCGAACGCCATCTCGACTTCTCTGAGAAGCATTAAGCCACGCTGTAATTAATGCGCGAATACTATTCTTACACGAAGATCTACCACTGTCTATAGCCAGGTACTCATTCATACAGTTGAGTGAACTGTAGCAACGTAGAATGAACGAACTTGCCCAAGGTTCGAAACGGCAGCACAGGAAGTTGGTGCTAAGGACAACCTTAGGTTTAACGGAGTGTCAATACGTATTGAACTGACCATATTCGTTCGAACGGTCAGAACATACCCCGATTATTCACGTTACCTTTTTAATACTTCTTCATTTACTTTTGAAAAATCTTCACGAAACAATTACGAAATGTTATTTTGCAATTACGCAAATTCAACTGCGAAGTTGCAACTCGCGCGGTGCAGTCTTACGCGCAAACATTAACTACAGCCCCTCGACCCGTCTTACGCGCGAACATTAACTACAGCCCCTCGACCCTTCAGATTTCTTATGTTAGGCACGCGCGCGATTCCCAGACCATGCCTGTGCTCATAAACCGAATTTACGGTCTCCCGCATTTCGCGTCAAGGGAGCGCGACAAACTGGAAATTGAATACCGATGCTTTCAGTGGTCACTGCGCGGTATGAAACGGTTCCCAGTAGTGTAGCGGCCGTTGGATTTTCCAGCGGAGCAGGTGTTCGGATAGTGTCTGTCGAGTTCATCGGAAGTGGGCGGCATTTAGTACAACAAAGCGCACGTTTCCATGCAAATATCATCAGCGCCGTTCGGAAACACTCGGGAAACACAGCGAGCGTAAAATGTCCGCAAGCCCCTAGAGGGCGGTACAGTTTGATTTTAAATTTAAAGGTACAAAGTCTGTTTTGTTTGTTCCCTGGCCCTTAGCCAGGATTATTATTTATTATTTACCCGTTATGCTCATGAAAAACTTCGTTACACATGTATTGATCATTGGCGTCGGAACGTGGTAGAAATTCAGGGGGCTTAGGAGGCTCTTCGAAAACCACCAACTACACACCCCTTTGATAGCTCTCCGAAAACCTCCAATTGCACTCCTGTTGATGGCTCTCCGAAAACTTCCAACTGCACTCCTCTTGATGGCTCTCCGAAAACCTCCAACTACACTCCCCTTTGATGGCTCTCCGAAAACCTCCAACTGCACTCCTCTTGATGGCTCTCCGAAAACCTCCAACTGCACTCCTCTTGATGGTTCTCTGAAAACCTCCAAGTACATTCCTCTTGATGGCTCTCTGAAAACCTCCAACTGCACTCCTCTTGATGGCTCTCTGAAAACCTCCAATTGCATTCCTCTTGATGGCTCTCTGAAAACCTCCAACTGCATTCCTCTTGATTGCTCTCTGAAAACCTCCAACTGCACACTCCCTTGATGGCTCTGCGAAAACCTCCAACTACACACCCCCTTGATGGCTCTCGGAAAACCTTCAAGTGCACCCCTCTTGAGGTTCGCAAAATACTCAAACTTCAAGCTATACCCCTGAGGTTGCTTTCACACTTAGTACAACACAAATACTGTTTGGCCTTGTTATTAGGAAAATAAAACCACGTTATGGTTCAATACAAGATCGCGGTGTTTTAAAAATACAAATCCCGTTATCCAAAGACCGAAAGTCCCGTTATTTGAAAACGAAAAGCCTGTTGCGAGTTTCTAAAAACCCGTTCCAATAACGAGGCAACAGGTCTCTGGCTAGTGGCCTGTTTGTTCCTACTGATGTTCTTAATACTGCAATAAATGTGTTAAAGGTATAATACCCGCTAATTGCGTTTAATGAGTCCGAACCAATGTTTTCAATTTGAATGTTGCTCGCACGAAACTTCCACATTAAAATAATAAACACTGCAGTAATGAACGTAGGCGGGGCTAACCACGAGTTCCCCAACCCAAACCGCAAGTGGGACGAAGTATAATTGATTCAGCGGTAATGTATTTATGTGTATTGAGTCAGTACATTCGCGAACAGCTGTAGACAATTTTGCAATAGGTCCTATATTCACGGAATGGTGGACATATCGACATCAGTAAGCATTATAGTATTTATTATTCGAAACATTCAAATCAAACATATAACTATATAATTATATATTTAAAGGCAAACAAAAGGTGTGGGCCTATGTATATAAACACGTTAATACAATCTAATCATTTGACACTACAATCACCAATATCGCGCCAGTGTTTTACTCAGAATTCGTTTTCAAAGTAGAGGATTCTAATAAAATCTTCCAGTTCCCGACGGCTGACATAATATTGAGACATGTGGTGAAGAGTGGAGAACCACTAACAGCTCCGTTATGTTGAACACAACATAACAACTGTCATTATATGCAGCAGGATTCGCCTTGTCATATATACGATATATATATTATATCTATATGATATATACTGGAACAGTCTAATTGTCTCAATGTTTTACTCGTGGTATTCGAATTTATGTGTTCCATTGGTTAGGCCTATGCAACACCCGACACTGTACAAACAAAATGCGTCTATACGGATAGATAGGGCAATTCGAGATCTTAATAGCACTAGGCTGCATTGAACACTGTCAGGGAGTCGTTTTCTGACCATGGCGCAGAAATATCCGTTGTAGATGTCGAAGGCCAATCAATTATGCATTCCCGTCTCTGGATGACACAAAGCCACCAATCAAAATGCATGTGCAACCAACAGAACTGTCTGCATCAAAACACCTGAAGACAAGTGTAGCTTTTGTTCGGGCTCTGTGTCTTACTAGGCAGCATTTAGATCCGCCTGGCAAAGAACTAGTTACGTCACTGGAACTCCTGGCTTATATTCTGAATAAACAATATTAGGTAAAGGAGTTTTATATGTCAGATGCTTAAATGTATCAAACGTCTTTTATGTTGGTTTGTTTCAATATACATAATTTATTTACCCCAAAAACAAACGAATATTTCGACCGCACGCGACGTTCAAAGACGTACGGTCTCAGAACAACATGCAGTTCAATAGCTTGTGAAGATAATGCACTATTTGTGGATACAAATGCACGGTTTCTGGAGGATAACGATTACACTCTGCACTAACGTGTGTGTACGTGCGTGTGTGCGCACGCCTGTGTGCGCACGAGCGTGTGTATGTGTGTGTTCTTGAATGTGTGTATGTTAACGTTTTCTTCCTAGGTATGTGCCCGCACGCCCGCACGCCCGTACGCCCGCACACACGCACACACGCACGCACGCACGCACGCACACACAATGCTTGCTCGATTATCATTTGATGACATCACAACCAAACAAGACACCACCGGCCCGTCAATGAACATTGTAAAATATTGGTGACGATATTTCATCAGTCGCCTAGAGAAACAACGAACCAAAGACTATGTTTTAACGAAGTTACACGCATACAGTTGCATCCCCATTTGAATATGTTTATTCGGTCTGTTTGAAAAACAGTGTGCCACAACGTTGTCAGAATTAACACAAATACACAATTCTGCAAATGTCCTGGTCGTAGCAAACAAAACAAAATTGGTGACCGTTTTCTCCTACAAAAAATTACGGAAATCGAAATATCGTTTTTAAAACTTGCAAAGGTGGTCTAACGATAAAGACCAGTCTGGTATTGGTGACGGTCTCCGAGTGACTAATGTACGTTGTTAAATTTATTATACGTTATCCCGCTATAAAAAATACTTTAATTTTGTGTCTGTATTCTACCTTATTGTACATAATATTATGCATATATAAATGCATATCTCTCTATATCTCTCTTATGCAGACTATTAATTGTGCAGTTGTATTTGTGTAAAACTACTTTGTGTCTCATAACAATATTAAAGAATGGAACCTTCACACATTAGTAGTAATAAACTTTTTTATAATTGCACCCTTTTGAGACTTTTGACCCGAATGGAAAATATATTTGTGTGTACGTACACTGACTGGTGACAGTAAAAGTTTCTTCATTAAGCTCCCTGTGCGTGCAATAAAATGTGATTTATCTCAAAATGTTTAGTGGATAAATCCTTTATTTACTTCTACCTGTGGAATAACTGCGGAATGAATCAGATTAATGCGGTCCTCTGATAATCACCACTAATTTTGTAATAGTCTCGCTTAACCGACTCTCGCCTGGCTGCGTGACTTCGCCAGGAAGACAGTCTGGCTCAGAGTCGCGTTTTGACTGCCCACTTGTTGACAGCCAAGAGAGCTGCCACCTAGTGAATATGCATGTAATTAAAAGGCACTAAATTACGACACAAAAATAATGTCGGTTTATTTTGTGTGTGACATGTTTCAATATAAGTTTAATGTTGAATAGTTGTTATAGTGTAGTATTATCTGATAAAAGTGTATCCTCATTTAATTTGTTATTTCATAGTTGGCCTGACAGCCAATCATCGTCTCTACCCGAATATGGGGTAAGCGTCTTTGCGATTCATTTATGAAAAACTAACAGGTGTTTTTAAGCCACGCCCAGCGCGTTCGTGATTGGTTGCCATGGCAAGGAGTGTTTGACACATGTGTCACGCGCGTTTAATTTTGTCTTTCGCGGGGAGACGTCAGTGCTTGTTATATGCTAGCAAGGGGCTATACGTACACAGACTAATTTTATGAACAGGTAGGCATGGCTACACGAACACAAACTAATTTTATGAACAGGTAGGCAGGGCCCTACGTATGATTACGTTCATCCATATTACATTATTTAGCGTTAAATTTAGACTGATATTGATTCACTTATAAAAAAAAACTAACAGGAGTTTTAAGCCACTCCCCATTTGCTGATTATTGGTCCTTCTAAAAATAAAAACGAATGCGCGGCGCGCATACTACGTTTGTTTTTCGTTGGGCACTATTTGCGAACTGGACATAATTTAGAAATGTGTTAAATATTAAGGACATAGTCTGATAACGAATTATGAACACCACACACTAACACCGCACCACACACCGACACCGCACCATACACTGACACCGCATCACACACCGACACCGCACCACACACCGACACCGCACCACACACCGACACCGCACCACACACCGACACCGACACCGCACCACACACCGACACCGCACCACACATCGACATCGCACCACACACCGACACCGCGCACCACACACCGATACCGCACCACACACTGACAGCGCACCATACACTGACACCGCACCACACACTGACACCGCACCACACACTGACACCGCGCACCACAAACCGACACCGCACCACACATCGACACCGCACCACACACCGACACCGCGCATCACACACCGACACCGCACCACACACTGACAGCGCACCATACACTGACACCGCACCGCACACTAACACCGCACCACACACTGACACCGCTTCACACACCGACACCGCACCACACATCGACACCACACCACACACTGACACAGTACCACACACCGACACCGCACCACACATTGACACCGCACCACACAGACACCGCACCACACACATACACTGCACCACACACTGACACCGCATCACACACAGACACCGCACCACACACCGACACCGCGCATCGCGCACCGCGCACCGCGCACCACACACCGACACCGCACCACACACTGACAGCGCACCACACACCGACACCGCGCACCACACACTGACACCGCACCACACACTGACACCGCACCACACACCGACACCGCGCCACACACCGACACCGCACCACACACAGACACCGCACCACACACTGACACCACGCCATACACCGACACCGCGCCACACACCGACACACTGACACCGCACCACACACTGACACCGCACCACACACTGACACCGCACCACACACCGACACCGCGCACCACACACCGACACCACACCACACACCGACACTGCACCACACACCGACACCGCACCACACACCGACACCGCACCACACACCGACACCGCACCACACACCGACACCGCACCACACACCGACACCGCACCACACACCGACACCGCACCACACACCGACACCGCACCACACACTGACACCGCACCACACACTGACACCGCACCACACGCTGACACCACACCACACCACACCACACACTGACACCGCACCACACACCGACACCGCGCACCACACACCGACACCGCACCACACACCGACACACTGACACCGCACCACACACTGACATCGCACCACACACCGACACCGCGCACCACACACCGACACCACACCACACACCGACACTGCACCACACACCGACACCGCACCACACACCGACACCGCACCACACACCGACACCGCACCACACACCGACACCGCACCACACACCGACACCGCACCACACACCGACACCGCACCACACACCGACACCGCACCACACACCGACACCGCACCACACACCGACACCGCACCACACACCGACACCGCACCACACACCGACACCGCACCACACACCGACACCGCACCACACACTGACACCGCACCACACACTGACACCGCACCACACGCTGACACCACACCACACCACACACTGACACCGCACCACACACCGACACCGCGCACCACACACCGACACCGCACCACACACTAACAGCGAACCACACACTGACACCGCACCACACACTGACACCGCACCACACACCGACACCGCGCACCACACACCGACACCGCACCACACACCGACACCGCACCACACACCGACACCGCACCACACACCGACACCGCACCACACACCGACACCGCACCACACACCGACACCGCACCACACACCGACACCGCACCACACACCGACACCGCACCACACACCGACACCGCACCACACACTGACACCGCACCACACACTGACAGCGCACCACACACTGACACCGCACCACACACTGACACCGCACCACACACTGACACCGCTTCACACACCGACACCGCACCACACACAGACACCGCACCACACATCGACACCACACCACACACTGACACCGCACCACACACCGACACCGCACCACACACTGACACCGCACCACACACCGACACCGCACCACACACCGACACCGCGCACCACACACTGACCCCGCACCACACACTGACACCGCACCACACACTGACACCGCATGATATTTACATATTTAATTATAACTAAGTATGCATGTGTACATTTTTGAATGTCTGCATGGGCATACGGATGTAAGCAAATGCCCAGTGGAGTCGAGCTCAGCAGTACACATGCCAAATGGGTACGTGAGTGAACGAATATATCATAATTCTTACATAATTTTATTCAGTATACATTATGTTATACATCTACAAGAACACAGTTATTATTTTTTGCTTAAAAGCGCCTGTTAGTTTTTTTTATAAATGAATCGCAAAAACGCCTGGAGTAAAGCCCCCTACCGGTAACATTGGAATGGGTCTTAATAATCCAGGCCAATGCTGTCACCTCACGGCGCCTGGGTAATCGAGGCTAATTTTGTGTAGACCACGGATGCGTTCGAGTCAGAAACAGCCCGCCATCTAGCGAGTAAACATGTATAATAATAGTGCTGATTATCCACATGAGGCGCCACCGTTTGTTGCACACAAGAGACCATAGACTCGGAAACGTTTTCCGTTGTAACGAAGATCATAGGCGTCGGAACAGTGGAGCAAGGGGGGGGGGGCTCAGCTCCCAATAATTTAGGTGCAGGGAAGGGTTGGAGAAGGGATTAGACACTCATATTTTGGAAGGTTGTTCCGTTGTAAAATAGCACAAATAGCCCACTTTTCATCAATTATGTGAACTTTAAGAAAACTTGATAGTATTCACAGGGAGAGTCTATGGAGAATTACGAAATACTATGGAATTCCATCCAAAATTATCAACCTTGTGAAAATGTTTTACAAAAACTTCAGACGTGCAGTTGAACATGAAGGCAAATTGTTAGAATGGCTTCCTACAATGTCGGGAGTGAGGCAAGGTTGTGTGATATCAGGGTTTTTGTTTGTTTTGGTTGGTGATAGATTGGACAATATGAAAACAACTAGAAAGAACAGAGTGGGGATTAGATACGCTTGATGACTTTGCTGACGATTTAGCTCTTTTTGTCATCAAGACTGATGATAACCAACCAGTTGTAATAGTTGTCGATGATGTGGAGACT
Source organism: Escarpia spicata (assembly GCA_963995525.1). Lineage (NCBI taxonomy): Eukaryota > Metazoa > Annelida > Polychaeta > Sabellida > Siboglinidae > Escarpia > Escarpia spicata. The sequence goes on along the minus strand of OZ023209.1, from coordinate 59,162,031 downwards.
GTTGATAGTTTCATCTATCTGGGCTCAGTTGTGGATGCAGACAAAGGTTCAGCAGCGGATATATGTTCAGCCTTAAGAAAGCAAGAGCATCCTATTATAAGCTGAGGAAAGAGTGGACATCAAATCAACACAGTAAGAAAACTACGATCATAATCTACAAGAGCAGTGTGGTGTCTGTTCTGCTACACGCAGCAAAGAGAAAATAAATCAGACTACTGGACACAGGCTCAATACATTCCACAATAGATGTTTGCGTCGAGTTGTACGTATATTCTAGCCAAAAAACATTTCAAATGAAAAACTGTATGACAATTTAGAACTAAATAGGATAACGGACATCATCAAGGCGAGGCAATGGAGTTTTATTGGCCATATCCTTAGATTCGAGAGACAAATGATTGCTGAATAGTGATGAAATAGGGAAGAAATCAATCGGAAGACCAAAAGAGACGTGGCGATAAATGGTGGAGAAAGGACGAGATGCGTTTGAGTGGAAATCCTGGGCTGCAGTGGCACGGAGGGCGGCTGACAAGGCGGACTGGCGGACTTTTGTGTATGCGCTATGCGACACGTGGCGCCCAAGGGATCCGATGAGCCGATGACGATGATTTAGGGAAGGTGTATGGATTTTGGGTTGCAATTTGAGGTTTTTGGTCAGTCTCAAGGAGGGGTGCAAATATGTTTTGGTAAGTCTGTAGGCGGGGGATTTTTTACGTGCTTCGAGGGGGTACAATTGGAGGTATTTGGCGAGCCGCAAGGAGGGGGTTGTTGCGAGCCGTGGGTGGAAATCGAGGTTTTTGGAGAGCCTGAAGATGGGGAATTTTGTGCAAGCCTCAAGGGGGAGGTGCAAATTTAGGAGAGTCTCAAGGTGGTTTGTGTTGGCGAGACCGGGTGCAAATCAATGTTTTAGAAGAGCGTCTAGCGTCCCCCCCCCCCAGTTTTCACCACGTTTCCACGCCAGTGAAGATGATTGGTTATCAGGAAGCCCAGTTAAGAGGCGCGCCAAGACAAAAGGATAGGTCAACCTCAACATGGATAACCGGTATTCAAGTTGTTACCAGGTGGGTGGGTACGCCAAGGAGCAAGGTTCTTTTAAGTTAAGTTTTTAAATGTCGGCGGAATTGTGTACTATTTTCAACTGATCTAACACTAAGAGGGAGCACATTCCAACGAGTTGGTGCAGCAATAGAAAAAGCCCTATTTCCAGTGATAGTTTTAAATCTAGGAAGAAAAAGTAAGTCTATATATTATAAGCTAGATTACCGAAGCTGAATAGGTTTTCTTACAGGAATAAGCAATGAATCTAGGTTGTTATAGGTAGTTTCAATGAAAGGGTTTCATAGATAATTGTATAGATCTTTCAAATAATGCGACATCGCACAGGGAGCCAATGCAGTGACTTTAGAAGTGACACTGAGCGAAAAAAAACGAGTTGATCGTGTAACTACCCTGGCCAAACAATTTTGGACACGTTGACGTTTTGCAATGTACTTGCTAGCGATATTATAACGGATGGAATTGCAATAGTCAATTCTGCTGCTAACAAGAGCTGTTGCAATAACCTTGAAGGGAAAAGGAAGAGTAAACCAATTCTGGAGACAATCAATGAAATGATTGTAATTATATACTGTAAAAATGTAATATTTTAATGGTCGCAATCGGGCGACGATTTCATCTGGTGAAGCTGCTAGATAGAACTTTGGCTGATTACGCCAAGGTGTGGCGCCACTGTACAGATTACGAATGTCAACGCTGTACCCACAAGGTGGCGCGCCTGTTTTGTCTGATACAGAGCCATTGATATATATCAATGGCTCTGGTCTGATAACATTCCTCGTGTTACATTTATGTTAATTCAAATTTACGTCACATCCGTGACTAGGGAAATATCATGAATAATTTACTGATTGTTTTCTGGAGGCTGCTAATAGTATCGTGCTTGATATAACTCGAGGCAACGGTTCTTTGGAAGTTCGTGCTCACCTGAAGCTAAGTGTAGATTCTACTTCGACAAGATTTGACTTAAGCAGTTAGTTACATAACATGTGACACATTGCATTAATCACCATTGGCGCCCATAACCGTTAACACATCTTAACAATCCAGAAGAAATAATTATCAGTCTGCACCGCCAATACAATTAGTTATCTGACATTTTTTCACGTAGGACCTAGATAAAGGACAAACTGGTTTGCTCGTAGTAAGGTCATTGTCTTGGTTTTGTTTTACCCACGTAGCATTATGCAAACTCAATGAGTGCTATGACAAGAACAACGCAGAGCTCGGACATTTAGCGCGTCTATTGGTAATATTGAAAACATGGAAACCAACCAGATAGATTGCTATAGTTAATTAAGCGTCAACACATGCACACACACACGTACGTATGCACGCACGCACGCACGCACGCACGCACGCACGCACGCACGCACGCACACACACAGACACACACACGCGTGCGCACACACACAACACGCACGCATGCACGTATCCTCGCACGCACACGCGCGCACACGCGCGCACGCACGCACACACACACACACACACACACACACACACACACACATCTGGAATAATCTTGAGAATAACGGGATTTGTAAAAAAACGGCTGACATTTTGAAGCGGTCTTGCATTTGACTTAGTCTACTTAAAAGACCTCCATCAATTGGATTTGTTTCTCCTCCGGGGACGTGAAGTCACGGCCGGTTTGTTTACGTGGCACGTTTGCCATTTTTCGTGCGAGTGTTTATGCCACGGAGTCAGCTAAAGCCTAATCTAGCCACCGACAGTTGCCAATCTTGACGATATATTTTGGAAAGGCTATATGGTGCAATGGACAAAAAAGTAATGCACGTGTTGCGTGTGTCGACGTTATCTTGCGAAGTCCTCGTGCCCGCCAACTTCCAGGGTTTGGTATTAATATCGGCCGGGCAATAGGCTTTGGCAAGCTACCAGACGTAACGACAACATCATTTCTGTAGACGATTAACAAGTGCGGTTTTTACTAAGCAGACTGCATGCATTACTAAACGGTCTATGCACACATTATGCATACTTAACGCTAACACATTATACATTTATACATAAAAGAATCGGATTCACGATGGGCAAACGAGCTGAGGTAGACGCGTTAAGCCTTTTCACTCCCTTGCGCAGCATATAAGAGCATTAACGACTCCTTTCCACTGGACTCTGTTTTGGACTTGCTTTTCTTGTTGTTTTCATCTCCTCCATTTCGCTATTTCCATCTCTGCTGTCATTTATCTTCGCAAGCCTCCCCTTTTCTCTTGCCTTGAGGACTCCACAGTAGCGCATGTCTTCATGTTAATGTTCATGATAATATAAATATTTGACTGAAGTAATGATGACATTGAGATTGATGGGAGTGCCTGAAGCAGGGACGGTGGAAGCAATAGATGATTGAACAAAGGGAAGGATAACGATTAGACGACTGTGGTGTCGGATGGACTTAATGTTTATGTTAGTTTGAAACGAAATAGTGCAATTAGACCTTACCGCACGACCTTAACCAGGACACGTTGTCCTGTTATTGGAACGGTTTTTGTTTAATCGCAACGTGTTTTTGTTTTCAAATAACGGGTCTTTTGGTGTTTGGATAACGGGATTTTATTTTTCAAATACCATGGTCTCGTGTTGGACCATAACGTGGTTTATTTTTCAATAACAAGGTCATAACAGTATTTGTGTTGTCATAAAACTGGCCTTGTATTAAGTGTGAAAGCGAGGGCGGGAGTGTAGTTTGATGTTTGGGTTTTTGCGAGCTTCAAGGGAGGTTTTCGGAAGTTTTCGGAGGTTTTCGGAGAGCCTCAGTCCCTTGAAAATTCACCACGTTCCGATGCCATTGACCAAGCATGTGGAACAGGGTTTGTCATGAGAATAACGGGTAAATAATAAAGGAGAACGGGTAAATTGGAAAATGTCACAATTCTGGCTAAAGGCCTACTTTACAATTTATCAATGTTGTGAACAAAAAACAAAGAATATGTCATAGACGACCTGACCATAACAACAGACAGCAAATAAAAACATTGGATGAATGGGAGGAGGTGTTCAAGACGCATGGACTGAGAATGAGTGCGGAGAAAACAGAAATGTAGTGGGCTGGACATCAGAGGGACGTGTAGAACAGCACGCAACCTGAGCGAATGCCTAGAAGAAAGCAGGGGAAATTATGACGGACAGAACAAATATTAAAAAATATTGCGGATAAAAGGAATGCCGTTTTGAGATGCTACCCTAAAACGAAATGCAAATACATTTTCCGTAATACGAATGCACTCCTGCGAAGCACAACAGCACCACAGCATATACAAAAAAGTTAAACTGCCACCTCCAACGTAAGTTCGCTACATAGTTAAAAAATAAAACAAATTGCATGCTGTGGGAATTAGGCGAGCGGTAGAACCACCTAACAGACCGATTTAAATGGCCCCCATACACACACCCAAATGTTATATCATTGGAAAGCCCTGCATCTCCCCATCATAACTAGGCCTGTCGTATAGTTGCCAAATGGTGCAGTAAGCGTGAATCCAAGGTCAAACAAGGTCACCATCAAACGATCAATTTTTGAAATTGGGCGCATCTGAAAACTTCTTAATATTACAATGGCTATCTAGTTACTTTATTTAAATATAAAATGGCCATGTCATATATTCTTGGAACGCGTATTGTCTCACCTTTAAGACAGTGTACGATATGATGCTGTATCCAGGATTGATAAGAGTGACGACAAGGTTAAACAAGGTCACCCATCAAATGACGAATATTCGAAAGTTTACAATGCCGCGAACATCATAAAGTTACACCGACTGTGTTTCTATTTCACGACTACGGGCATATTATACACAGTATGAAAGGACAATTTTTTCTCCCCGTCAAAATGTTGTGTGATACGGCGATGTGAGATGAAGCAGTTTCTGTGGAGCAGCGTTCAAACAGGGTCACCGTCAATTGATGAAAGTTAGAAATTGCGCCATCCTACATGCTTTACAAAATCTTAATGGTTATGGAGCTACGTTACCTACTTACTGATGTCCATTTCATATACCGTTGGGAAGCTTACTGTCTTCCCACAATTAGGTATAACGTATAGCTGTTAAATGGAGTATTATGTGTGTAGTGAATGTCAAACAAGGTCACTACCAAGTGATGACTGCTCAGAATTGCACCATTCCACAAAACCTTATTATATCTTCGTCAAAATGTGGTATGACACGGAGCTATCAACTGGTTCTGTAAGTGTGGAGCGAAAGTTTAAACAAAGTCACCGTCAAATGATGAATTTTCGAAATTGTGCTATTTTGGAAATGTTAAGACAAATTGTTCTAACAATTGCTTTGAAGTCAAACGATGAAAAGTAAAATTATTTTAGTTTTAGAATTTCAATATATGTATATATATATATATATATATACATATATATACGCCATATGTATGTCAAAATTGCACATTCTACGAAACATAATAAATACGAGCTGATCCACACAAACCAGAAACACCAAATGACACTGATTCTCAACAATCAGTATCACGTATACCTAGTATGGCAATGAAAAAGAGCACTGGTTCGACAGATTGGTCTGTCTGTATTGTATGTTCGAAGAAGTCACAAAGGAAAGACAAAAAGTTGCATAAAATTGAAACATTTGAACGGGCAACCAACCTGAAGAAGGCTGCACGTCAAAGAGGAGGCGAAAAAATTATACGCACACTATCGGAGGCGGACTTTATAGCTTAGGATGCCGTGTACCACTCATCATGTCTTTCATCCTACCTGAGTAAAACAAATCTTAAAGCAAAGGAACCGTCGTCAACAGTTACAACACAGTGTCCTTGTGACACTGCATTCTACAGTTTGATTCAAAATATAGTTTCAATGGGATCTTGAACGACATGGGCTCAGAGAATACAGTCATCAGAGATGCAAAGGGAAGCAGTGGTATAGTCGGACTGACTAGAAAGAAGCCAGCACTCATCAGGTGGACATTGACGAGGCACTCATGGGTGTATATGCTAAAGCAATGCGAGAAGGGAGTGGTTTGTCCACAAGTACTGAAGACAAGGATCACAAAGAAGTACTGGCATCCACACTGAAGAGGGATGACGAGCATGTGAACTCTAACGAAGTATGCTGTTAACAACAGCCTGAATTTCACCCAGATGCACTCACCAACTTATCTACGGGGCTGAATGCAACACTGGATGTGCAAAATTCGCTCCTCAACACCGTAGGTGCTAGGGGGAGAAGCTGGAGAAATTTGTGCATGGCGCACTTGAATCAGGTGAAACTTGCAGCTTCTACAGCCCCATCAGCAAGATAACATTTGCTGACATGGCGAAAAAAACAAGTTGAAGTGTGGCAAGGGAGGCGTTGTAACAGCAGCTATTAGTCCAGAGATTGTGTTCCGCAGAGCCTTGTCGTTGGCGAGGTGCAGTGATGATGTTTCTATGGCCACCGTTCTCGGCTACCGATAGGGCCAGTGTCGATGGCCATTTTTCATGCTGATGGTACAATGCGGAAAACTAACGAAGCGGAACTAGGCCATCAACTAGAAGCTCAATGCGAGAGAGTATCTGAACAACCACAAAGCACCACTGCAACCACAGTGTATATTAGGGATCCCATGGCCGTCATTCAAATGATGGCGAGGGACCAATTCAATTCATTCAACTTCTGACATGATTTCAGACAGCTGACACAGTTCTGGAAGCGTTTGATAGATATGATGACGATAACTCTGTGAAAACTGCTGAAAAGGACCGCCACGCAGGATCAACATCTGCTTGCAAGCAGTACCAGGTGATGGGTGGGCGCCCAGTACGTCCATGGAAAAGGTTCCTCAATGTTCCACTCAACACGCAATCACTAGAGAACTTTCTGTGTGAATATGTGGTCTGTCAGGCTTCATCCCAGTGGCTGGAAGCACACACAATGTGTACACTCCTGGTTGTTGGAAGCTTCGCAGATGGTGAAGTAGTGAAATCCACCAGTAGTCGAGGTGTAGAAGAAGACAGACACTTTGCCAATACACAAAAAGAAGCTGACACCAGGATGCTTCTGCATGCTGGTTTTGCTGATTCAGACTTCGGAGCACGTGGTGTTCTAGGAACCGTAATAATTAAGTCACCGGACACAGATATCTTAGTGCTTGTTGCATACTACTTTCCCAAAATGGCGAATACAGTCAACATGTGGATTGAAACTGGCACCATAACCAGCACCACAGACACGCGCTGATTTGTACCTGTGCATTCGATTTGTACTGAATTCGGTCCGCAGTTCTGGAACATAATTCCCGCCATGCATTCATTAACAGGGTGTTACTCAGTTTCCTCCCTGTTTGGAATTGGGAAAAAACTGTTTTCAATGTTGTTATGCAGAAGGGAGCAGGCCACTTCATGAATCTTGCCGACGTAGGAAACAGCGATAAAGAGGATGCACTATCAGCAGCGCGGGCATTCACAGCAGCGTTGTACAACCTAAGGGACACAGAGAAGAATGCACACATCAAACTCAACCGTTAGCGGCTAAGACTTATCAAAAGGAAAGGACAGGTAGTTGGCGAAGCTTCCCCCAGGTGAAGCAAGTTTCGAGGAACATGCAAGGCGGGCACAATGGCAAACGTGTGGCCAAGCCAGATACTGGATCCCCACTGCAGCATGAATGGGTGAGAAAGAATTGCAAACTTGTACCTGTCTTCTTCAAAGGTCCAATGGCGTCAGAGCTCCTGGAAGGACTCATCTGTTCCTCACAATCAATTGTTCATGCAGTCAGAACAGTTTGTGTTGCACAGAGCTGTGCACATGTCACAAATTATGAATAAAAACTGTGGAAACCCACGTTCGACTGGGGACCAAGACGTTCTACGTGACGATGACGACGATGACAGTGAACAGAAAGTAAAGGTGGGTAGAATGTTTCTAGTAGCCTCAGCAAATTGACTCACTAATGTGCAATCCTTTGTGATGATTGAAAAGACAATTGCTCGATTTTAAGGTGTTGTAAAACATAAATGATAACTACATCGATGTTGACCGTTCAACGTCCGCTTCACATAATTGTAGCTCTGTTAAACAGTCCCATGTAATACCTCATTTTGACGGGGATACAGTACTTTTTCCAATGGTATATGATGTTGCCTTGTGTACATTGGCAAATAGCTAGATAAACATTGTAATTGTATACTGTTTATGGAATGGCGTAATTTTGAATATTAAGAAGTTGGTGGGGACTTTGTTTGACCTTCACTACACATGTACTGCGTCACTCGATGGTTCGACTTTATACCTCCTTTTCACGGCGAGAAATGATGCTTTCCATTGGTATATGACTTGGCCATGAATATATAGGTGACGTAGATATAAGCAACCGATGAAATTGTGTAACGTTTGCGGAATAGCGCAATTTCTAACATTCATCAATTGACGGTGACCCTGTTTGAACGCCGCTCCACACAACTTGCTTCACCTCACAGCTCCATGTCAAACAGCACTTTAACGGGGAGAAATTGTCCTTTCATACAGTATATGACTTGTTCATAGTCGTGAAGTAGAAACACAGGCAGTGTAACTTTATTGTATTCGCGGCATTGTAAACTTTCGAATATATTCGTCATTTGATGGGTGACCTTGTTTGACCTTGTCGTCACTCTTATCATTCCAGGATACAGCAACATATCGTACAAAGTCTTGAAGGTGCGACAATACGCTTTCCAACAATATATGACTTGGCCATTTTCTAGTTAAATAAAATAACTAGATAGCCATTGTAATATTAAGAAGTTTTCGGAAGCGCCCAATTTCTAAACAATTTCGTTTGATGGTGACCTTGTTTGACATTGGATTCACGCTTACTGCATCAATTGACAACTCTACGACAGACCTAATCGTGACGTGGAGATGTAGGGCTTTCCAATGATATAACATTTAGGTGTGTAGGAGAGGCCATTTAAACTCCTAAAATAAAGCACTTTTTGGGGATTTGCCGCTCGCCTAAATTAGGGCCTGCTCGTTTATCGAGCTTTACCAACAACCCGTTTGCAACACTAATCAATGTTTAAATTGTATGTATGTATGTATGTATGTATGTGTGTGTATGTATGTATGTATGTATGTGTGTATGTATATATGTATGTATGTATGTATGCATGCATGCATGTATGTATGTATGTGTGTACGCATGCACGAATGTATGTATGCACATACACACGTATACACGTACGCAATTAAGCACGCACGTACGTACGTACGTAGTAGTAGTAGTAGTAGTAGTAGTAGTAGTATTTTATTAGAGTCTCACTCCACGTATACATGCATTAAAACACAAGAAAAATAAATACATTACATTCAAAGTTAGCACAGTATACAAAGACCACTCAAAAAGAGTTATGAGAGCCTTGTAAAAACAAAAATGTACAAATAAAAAACATTAATAATGTAATAAACAAGTGCTATTGTTTTGTTGTATTGTGTAATCTTGTGTGCAGTATTTTTTGGAGGATGCTGGCAGTTTTACTTATTATATTGTCATTACTCAATAAATATACAACTTTATCTTGATCTTTCATACTGGAAAAAAGCTGGGTCATTAATTGTTGCGTACCCTATTAGTTCTTATCGTTCGTTAAAATATAAAGGGCATTTCATTAAAACGTGACACTCATGCGTGTACGCGTGTACGCGTCTACGCGTGTACGCGTGTACGCGTGTACGCGTGTACGCGTCTATGCGTCTATGCATCTATGCACGTACATATGTGTATCTATGTATGCAGATAGACGTATTCCGGTTTTAATTGCAAGCGGTGTAGTTTTTATGATTGCATAATGAGCTAGATATAGAAATATGCTACTCACTCACGGCCAAACACAGCAACGGTAGCAATAACAGTAACTTTATTTTACAAAGTAACATATACATACTGTTAATATACCAAATCTCTTAGAACTGTCAATGTATTATTTTGTATGTATGTCATTTGACTAAACGCTATCTTCCAATGAGACCATTCACCATAAGTACATTATCTTTACTCTGTGATTACTAAATCATAATCACAACAATCATCAAACTCATATTAAACGAATCACTAAAGTCATCATCAGCCCATCTCTGTACTATTAAACCAAAGTAGTACTTTAAATTGTAGTATGTCACTATTGCTGGTGATATTCGACAACGAACTGAGAAGTTTGGACCATTCAAATATATGTAAGTGAATAGATACGCGATCCAAACATAAGTTTTACTTGGATTACAGACCAGAGCAAAAAGGGCAATAGACTTGTAAAAAGGGAGTCGCTTTTCTTTCAACAGTTTAATTACATTCTGAACATCTAGGATTTAAACATTTCACTTGATGAAGATATGTATTTAAGCAGAAGCAACATAACATGTGTTTGAACTGTAACCTGTCTTTAATATTTCTAATATCACATGTACCGTGTGACGTGTGTTACAACCAATAATTTAATAATCAGCCAGGAATGTAATAAAAAGATTAAGATGATTATGATGACGATGGTGATTATGATGTTGTTAGTAGTGATGGTGAAGACGGTGATGATGAAGATGATAACAAATTATGATGATGACGACGACGAAGATGAAGACAAGTAAGAAGTCATCTTAATGATGATGATGATGCTTGTGATGATGACTCTAAGTGTGATGATGACTCTAATGGTGATGGTGACTCTAATGGTGATGATGACTCTAATGGTGATGATGACTCTATTGGTGATGATGACTCTAATGGTGATGATGATGGTAATAGTAATAATTATTATTTATTTATTTGCAATCATAATATTGAATAAAATACAATAAACATAATAATACGTTCATTTGCTAAAACTAACTAATATGTTTTGTTAGAAAATAAATTAAGTTTTAAAAACATTAAAAAATATGAGTGTGGTAACGAAAAATGAAATACTTGTGTAATAAATGGGAGTGAACAAAAATATGTTCCCAACATATATATTTTTCCTATATGATGTTGTAGTAGAGGGTTGAACGTGTACCAAAATGACAAGTACCGGCAGAAGATAACTTATTGCCTGGTGTTTATTATACAGGATGACGAAATAGATCACTCACATTTTTGTGCCGCGTCTGTCACATTGATCAAACTGTGTACAACAATCAATTCTACAATGGTAATTCTTTTTGGTTGTGGAGGTGTTTGTGATGGTACAGACCAGGCAAAACTAGAAGTATTAGGTTTTCCATTGAAATAGTCGAATGAAAATGCTCACATTGCAAAATGGTGTCCCTTTTTCAAAATCCGGTTGGAAAAGTTCCACCCAGATTTGTTTTCCCCACATGAAAATTAATTAATTGTGTGGGTCTGTCTTACACCTCACGCTTAACTCTCATGGGGCACCGAGTTCCATAGATTCCACTCTAGAGGACAAACACCCCTGTTTGACTGGCTCTGCAGCAATTGTGACAGACGCGACATAAACGACAAGGTAAATAAAACAAACCTTTATTTTTAAACTGTCTCTTTATTTGGTTGGGCTGTTGGCTTACATGATCTCAAATGCAAATTGTGATTACTTTAACATAACAATAACTAAAGATCTGACTACATGAATTTCAAAATGGTTATAAGACATATAATTAACTAAAGCTTAATCAAACACAATGTCATAACCTGTCCTGTTTGTGGTAATTCTTAAGGATCTCATGTTTTACTTTCAAAAGTAATTCTTGAGATCTGACAAGGTGGAACTACTTGGGGATCCGCTCCTACGAGGTCTTGTGGGTTAACGTAAATCGTAGATGTGTGGACATCATCTGACTTTCTGGACTACCTTAACACAGTCTGCTAATTTGTAGCGAGCTGGACTTTCTGCTGGTTTCTCCTGATGGCTTTCAAAATATATGCTTGGAACAGGCGCATTGAATACAATCATCAGACTTTAGAATATCCACACATGTAGATGTCATGGCTTGAATCTACAGGGAAGGCCAGATTGTCATCTTGAAATATTTTGCGGGGAAACCTTTCCTTTTCCAAACTTGGCAGTACCACTGAGCATACTAATATACTTGAACTCTTTGCTAGAAGCTGTCAGTGTCCTAGCCATTTTTATTTTATTTTGGTATTTTCCTTTGATCATGAGTGCTAGATATGCTGATATTTTTCTATATATATACTGTGCCCGTCCAAACGTGCATGCGTGTGCGTGCGTGCGTGCGTGCGTGCGTGCGTGCGTGCGTGCGTGCGTGCGTATGATTTGAGTACAAAAAAGCACGAATGGCATGAGTGAATATAGGCAAAAAAATTGTGAACAGCCAAGATTAAGAGATATATAGCTGGAATTGCTTGTGGAGCCATCTGAATGGCAAAATTACATTAACAAAACAACTATGCAATGCACCCTATTGTTAGTAAATGGCCAGCCAATTGTAGGGAAACTAACGATTTTTGGGACAATACAGATTACAATGGTGGAACTTTAATGGGCGTTAATGCCAAATATGGCAGGTAGATAGGATTATTTTTAATTCATGCAAATTGTGCAATTCTTTCTGCCCAATGTATAGATGGGGTTTACTGGGTAAAAAAATGTATTGAACTTTTTCACCCAGACCTCCGTTTCCATGGTAACAAAGAAGATGTCCGCCATTCACAGTGTGACAGACGCGACGTTTTGGGGGACGGAATTTATTAATGCTTTGATACTCGTTAACTGCACATGACCGATTACTTATTTTGTGTCTGTGAATTGCAAATGGGTCATGTACTGTATAGCATATTTTGTCCTTAGATTTTTTTTCAGTTTTCCCAAAATAAATGTTTTATAACTTATAATGTTTGTTAAAAAAATTATAGAAATCAATTATGGAATGGTTTTGTAGCAGAAAAATATTTTGTAATTTTCATTTAGCTAATTTCCTTTTTTTCAGAGAAACTAGTACACCTACCACCCAAAACTACTGTCTTTTGAAACACAGTGCTATATTTTCACGTCAATAACTCCGCTACGGGTGGGAGTAGACAGTTAGTTTTTTCACGAAAATATACCTTAGGGTATATATTTAATAAAAAAGGAGACCTCCATATATTCCTGTAATTTTATATTTAGATTTGAAATGCTGTCGTCAAACGTTTGTACATTTTGTATGCCAAAATACCCCTATGCTTAGGTCTTCAAATAGCTACTGAAGAGGAAATCTTGATGAAACTTACTAAATGTATCTTTCCTGACAGATAAGATCATGGTTTATTCCTAACAACAAATAAAAATGGGATATTCATTTTAATAACTGAATGGCAAAGCTCAGAAGTTTAGAAAATGAACGTGTTCCTGACTTCACTTATATATCTCAGCATACATGATTTATGTACATATATATACACTACCACGACTAGGGCCTATATATATGTACACACATATATATATATATATATATATGTACATATAATATATATATATATATATATGTATATATATATATGTACATATATATATATATATATACACATATATATATATATATATACATATATATATATATGTACATAAATGAATAAATATATATATATATATTATATATATATATATATATGTACATATATATATATATATATACACACACATACTTTCAGCAATTAATCTATGACGCCATTAATCTACAACCCGAAGGTCGGAGAGAATGGGAAGTTCCGTCCAGTGATAGGCCCTAGTCGTGGTAGTGTAGAATTGTCAAATAATATTCGTATTGCAATCCTATTGGCATGAGAGTAGACACAAGCATGCTGTGCTAGCGTCTACTTCACGTTGCGAAGTCCATGACGTAGGGCCGATTTCCTTAATTATCTGACGCGTGCGGTAGTTCTTGCGATTGTTAAGTTACGTTTACGCGCGTATTGTGTTTTACGTTCCGAACAAATGATTTACCCTATACAAGGTGAGAATCTTGACAAATATGGGGTATTTTGAAAAATAGAGGTGTTACGCCCAACCTCTGGGGCCGTACATTAATCCCTGAAAGCTTGACGCTCGAGGCTCATGCCGTCTAGGGTGAAAACGTTAACATTCCGGCACACTTCCACAAGCCAACTGGATTATAGTTAGAGTGTTCTAGTGGAAAGAACATTATATTACAAATTAGGGAACAGGCAATGTCGGCTTAACAAATAAATGTAGCACTAAGTTTTTACAAGATGACCTTTTAAACTGGGATAGGCAAACGAGGAAATGTCGTCGTGGAGCGGCCGGATGAATTATTGTCTAGCGCAATTTAATTCATTCCGCAACCGGGACTATAATGCTTTCATTTCAGTTGAATTCACAACGGTGCTCATAATCGATTAGAACTCGGAGCGCCAGAACGTTTCGGCTGTCCCGCGGTGTGATTAATGGACGAAGGAGAACTATTGTTTTTTTACGGATATTGATCCGGAGAACTCCTGAAATGTCATAATCACATATCTGTCACGTTTGTGCGGGGAACAGACGATCGCTCCGGCAAATAGGCGCAGTCGGTCATTCTAAGGGCACAGCTGATTTTCCCCGCAAGACGGGGGGGGGTAGGTGGCAGATATTAGAGAGGATTAGCTAACGCATACAAGCTCAGTAAGCGAACGCGAAACCCAAACGCGACGTCAGATTTGAAGTCGACTCCACATCTCGCGTCGGCGTCTAGTAAATCACCATTAGCTCTCACCGCTCAGTAAGCGGTTCTACTTTCGACTCCAATAAAAAATGACGGTCCGTTATAGTTGAAAATTGATGTGCATAGTTTTATATAGACTAAGGCAAAAGAGTCCAATAAACACATTTTGTTTCACTGCCTCATGCAGCGCCTAGCTGCACCACTGCAGTTGTCAACAAGCGACTCGTAGGTTTTTTTAAAACTGGTATTTCAAACTCAATATTCTATATACGTGCACGGTCCTAAGAGGTTGACCTGTTACACTGCATAGTTATTTTTCAAAATATAACTATTTACGTAGGAAACAATGCGGCGTTTGTGCATACGCCGAATATCCATTCCTCGCTTACGAACGCCGCATCGAACCGCAGATCCGCTTAAAGGGAATAAAAACATATATGGCTTGAATTCATATTATATTACATATCTGCTATCTATTTCCATGTCTACCAAGCCACACAAAATAAAAAAATTCAAATAATTAGAAATTCCACATTGTATGCTGTGTAGCCGGACATTTTCGAATATGCATATTTTTGGCGCGCTTTTCGGGATGCTGAGATATGACGTCACATATGACCCATACTCGCACCAGGCCGACCCTTTCCATGCATTCGGAGCATGTTTACAAGGATAGCTTTCGGGTAGAAACGAGCGTCAAAATTAGTTATTGTGCGATATTCCGATGTAATACAAACACTAGTCACGATAGAGGAATAAGCAGTTATCTTACGGTTCCACGTGAATCCAATTTTATTAAAAACAATGAATGCGAATGTCCTTACAAGTCGACTAGGTTTTGCCGAGCTTGGGCTCGTTTTTAGAATATTTATATCGGATGCAACCAACGGGAGATAATCTACACCAATAAACATACATAACAAACATATATGGTATCCAGCTATAGAAAGTAACGTATATGTACTAGGGCGTTCTTTCTTGGACCAATTGTTAAATTTCAGTTTGACCCCGTTATTTGCAGTTTCTTTAAGCGGCGCTTAATTACGGTGCGACACCTTTCTGCAGCGCGATGAAAAGGCCCTTGCCTCGAGGCTGTGTGTCGTGGAACATTGTTATTTGTTGGGATGATTTATGACTTAACGGGTATGGACCGGGATGGTTACCTAAACAACAATATTACTGATGTTGTGCACGTACTAGTCATTTATTGATATTATTCGACCTAAATGTTGCGCTGTTATTATTAAGAGTGGTGATTCGATTTCACTGTATAGATGTTGTGTTTCTCATAAACAAATGTTTGTGACTTGTGTGTAGGGAAATAGTTGGGATTGTGACAAGTTGCATTAATTCCATTTTCATACCTAGACATTATTATATCCGTAAATTGTTAAATCACACTGGCAGGCTGTTTATCTTTTGTAATAATTGTTGATACCTTGTGTAGCATGTACAACTTATAACATGACAGTTCAATATAAGCTGCTCCGTTGGTTGCCAATGCAATGGCAATGGCAGTGGCAGTGCCAGTGCTCAATTATTTGCAATCGCAATATGTTTGGTAGAATACTGACATATTTCATACTTTAGAAATATGGAAACATTTACAGTTATGTCTTATGATCACTGTGTCCTTTGTTATAAGACTGACTTATGTCTTCTTTCTCTGAAGATGTGGTGATTGTTCTGTTCCCTTACTGTGTGCCTAGATCGGATATAGTTCACTGGAACGATGTTTGTGTTTTATTTACTTTTAAAACGATTGTGCTGACAACAGTATTATTGTTTGTGTTGGCAGATGACTCGCCTCTGCCGTCTTTTTGTTCGTATTGAAGTGAAAATGTAACGCCAAACTTGGTAAACGAACTTCAATAAAGGGATTTTATTCCACGTTAGTGCAGCTGACATTTGAGAAGTTTGGTGCACTAGAACATATATAATCTTATAATATCACTGTATGAAGGAGGAGTTGTAAAATTTATCATAACAACCAAAATCAGTCAGCAAACGCGTTTGTAAATATTTTTTTGGTAATTATTTATTCGCCACAAAAGTGAAAATATGGGAATTATATAACGATGTTTCTAAATTTTATTTATCCAAACAAATATAATGTAATGGATATATAATTTATTAACTATATATATATATATTGTAGGGTAATATATTGTAATTATATATGTGAAAACAAATGGTGATCTGTCTGGTTAAATAACAATTAGAAACGTTATATATAATTACCATATTTTCATTTTTGTGGCGAATAAATAATTACTACAAAAATATTTCCACACTGCATCATAGTATAAAAATGGTTTGGTTTATATTACTTCGAGAAAACATAAACAAAAAAAGTTTTTAAAAATCAATGGTTTGGTGTCGGGATTGAACCGGCGTCGCCCGATTGCAAAATAAATGCCAAGGAACCAACGCGTTTACCAACTGAGCTAGCAGGACCGACAGATATTCGCTGACTGATTTAAGTTGTTATGATAAATTGTACAATCCTCCTTCATACATCGATATTCTAGTGATATTATGAGATTATACACGTTACTTTCTGTAGCTGGATACGATATATGTTTGCTGTGTGTGTATATTGGTGTACATTATCTCCCGTTGGTTGCATTCGATATAATTATTCTGAAAAAGAGCCCAAGCTCGGCGATACCAAGTCGACTTATAGGCTGATTCGCATTCATTGTTTTGAATAAATTTGAATTCATGTGGAAGCTTAAGATAACTGCTTGTTCCTCTATGATGACTAGTGTTTGTATTACGTCGGTATATTGTACAATAACTCATTTTGACGCTCGTTTCAACCCCAAAATTATCCATGTAAACATGCTCTGAATGCATAGAAAGGGTCGGCCTACTGCGAGAGTGAGTCATGTGTGACGTTAAGATATCACGTGATCGCCTAGTTCATTATTTTTTTCTTTTCCGCGGGAATCGCTACACAAACGGGCTTAAAATCGAATTTATGCTACAAATGCATTTTTCTGTATTTTTTAATGTTCTCGAATGCTACATACAATGTTAAACTTTGTGTACACATGGAAAACGGATTTTAGCTAATGCCTTGTTTTTATTTCCTTTAAGTTGTGACGTATCACTTAGTAACTGTTGCGGTCAGGTTCAACACTGGCGTCGTGTTGCGCTTAATTGGGTTAGGTAATGGTGTATATTCTATGCAAAGTTTAAATACCACAATAAATTATTTGAAAGAATATTTAATTATATTATTTACATCTATTTATTATTAAATCGTAACGTTAAAGGTAAGTTCTTATATAGCGCAATATCCAGTCTTAAGAACTGCTCAAAGCACTTTACACTTTACTTCCTGGCAGACTTGTTCAATCAAACACCATCTCGACTTCTCAGGGAAGCATCCAGCCACGCTGCAATTAATGCGTGAAAACTATACCTACACACATATCACCATTGTCTATCGCCAGGTACTCATTCATTTAGCTATGCATTGGCTTCCTAACATTTATGTGAGATCAAACGTATGACAAGAAATAATTTACAGATCAAAGTATCTGTGTGTGGTTCAAGTTTCATCTTCTTGATAAGCGTTGAGATGCAAGGTTTTGCCACAGCTACTGCACACGTCAGGTCATCAGCAAATCCAAGATATGTTGCGTTTGGGTTTTAATGCTGAGCCTTGTACCAACAGTAACGGTAGTCCTCCGCATCAGTACGTTGGGATTAGGATTGTGAGAGCTCTGTCAGAGCGAATTGGGTATTCACCATCGGCCTTTTGTCAAACAGTTACCAGCTCAAAAATCTGAGTCTTCTTTCAGTGTACTATCTTCTCGCAAGCCAGAGATCATGCCTTTCATCTTTGACGACATCCTTCGTCCACTGAAAATGTATTACAACCCATGCATTCTTCCCTCATTGTTCCAGGCCAATGACAAAATCTTCCAAAGATGGCCTTTTCAATGGCATATATGTGTGGCGTGATGTCACCGGACACTGCTCTTCGTTCTCTTCAGATGGCGTTGACTAACAGGAGAACATAAAAACCTCGTTAGCCTGAACTTCATGATGGTAAAACTGGAGTTGTGAAGGTGGCAGCCAACCTTGCCTTAAGCTGCGAGAATATTCACCATATTCCTTTCTTTTGATAGGTTCAACTGACTGATCTCGTCAAGATAATGTTCTTTGCAACCCAGCTTTTTAAGAAATGTTTGCCCTCGTTGTCTGATATCGTCTCCTGAAAAAATGGTCTGTCGCTGTTCTTTCTTTCCATGAATGTTGAAGATCGGGAGGATTGTTTCTCTAAATGCGAACACATGATGAAATGCATTGAGCATGTTAACAATCGATCCTCCATTTGAAAAAAGACAACTGAAACTGGTTACAACCTCTTCACAGTTACTGACAATTTTCTTGTTCGTGGCACTCCATGGTAAACTGTTAAGAGAAAAGACAGTATTCTTTTGGGGTGCAAGCAGTTGTCCATGATATACAACATCATGTTATGTTGATTAATTCAACTGGAGCACGAAGCACCGAAAGGGTTGCTAACACTTCTGCAGCTAAAACGGCGTGACTCAAAAATTACCTCGCTCGTCTCGATATTCAGTTTACACGGCTGTGTCCAAAAGCGATATCTTAACTGCTCCGTTGTTCCCCGCCAAAGACGAGTCTCAGTGTTTCAACTAGACACAGTTTGATGAGATCCTGTCCGATTATAAGTGATCTCTTATTTTCAGCATGAGGTGTTCTTAACTTCCAGTAGTAATTCCTAGACATCTCTTCAATATAGCGTACAACAAAACCGCTGTCGTGATGAAATAATTACTGAAAAATCAATACTTTAAAAATATTGTGTTACCCCCCGAAAATGACCGAATTACCCCCAGGTTAAATACCGCTACCCAAGAGCGATATGCTGTGCTGTGAGAACGGCAAAGCACAAACGCCTGCGGTCCATTTCAAAAACAGTTACATTCCAAAATTGTCACCCGTTCGACCATTCTCTCGAGCGGCTGAGCGGTACTGTGTATTCAAATAATCACCTCTATTTCCCGAACATTACATGTAACACGAGACACGATTGACCCAAACCCAAACAGTCGAATCTCGAATGGCAACGAGATGACTGGCTCCGTATAACTTCAGCTTTTTGGCAAGGCGATATACCGGGCATATTAAAACTGATGTAGTGGCGTGGTGCAAGCACAGGTCTGTGGGACGCGTCTAGTGTCACAATGTAGTGAGCAGCTTGTAGTGCATGCGCTTCTTGCTCTCGCTTCCAGTTGCGACCGCCAGCTAGTCCCTTCACAGGGGCGAAAAGGGGCATGAGTGCGCAAGCCTCCCCTGCTGGTACATAGCCTCTCCATAGACAAGACTCTAGCATGATCTCCTTGTGGTACACTGCGGCAACTGGGCACCTTACGGCCCCAGGCTAACATGCTAGGGATCTAGGAGAGGGACAACTCTGATTTAAAACCTGGGTAGACCCAACTCATTAGCCTTGACAGGCAGTGGGTCTAGGAGAAGGAAAACTCTGACTTCAAACCATGGGCAGATCAAGTCCACTAGTCATGGAAGACATTGACCTACGGGAAGGAAAACCTGGAAGACAAACCCACCAGCTCGAATAAATGACCTCAATTATATGCTATGTAACTTAGTAATTACGAGATTGGTCACCGTGTGCGGGGAAACCGACGCGCTGGGACTCAGGCACCAGCGAGAAATCAGCGAAGACCTGGAGAGTCGAACAGCCGGCATCGACTCTCATGCGAAGTTCGGTTTGCCACTCTCAATGTGGGAACAATGACGGGGAAACGAGTGGAGGTGGTGGAGCTAATGAAGAGGCGGCAACTGTCAGTGATGGGGGTACAAGAAACCAAGTGGAAAGGGGACCGGGCAGTGGACCTGGGAGATGGGTCTAAGATGCTGCATGCAGGAGGAGATGGAATGGGAGTGATTATGAAGGAGGAATACAGCAAGGAAGTCATCAGGGTGGAACGATGGGAAGGCAGGATAATTGCAGCGTGGATGTTAGTTGGTGGAGAGATGATGTGCATACTATCGGTCTATGCACCGCAAATAGGGAGACATCAAGAAGACAAGGATGCATTCCGAAACAAACTGGAAGAAATTATTGGGCATGTGGAGCCGGAGGCAATGCTGGTTATGGCAGTTGATCTAAATGCACATGTAGGAAAGAGACAGAACAGTGAGGAGACCTTAGGAAAGTACGGATATGGAACGAGAAACAGAGAGGGACAAGAGCTGGTCGAGATACTAGGCAGAAATCAGCTAGTGGTGGTAAACTCTTTCTTCCAGAAGAAGGAATCACACAAGATCACATACAGAAGTGGAAGCAACAGAACAGAGTTAGATTTGCTGATTGTTAGAAGCAGCCAGTTGAACAAGGTTAGGAACTGCAAAGTTCTGGCAGGAGAGCACATAAAGAGCCAACATAAACCAGTGGTTTATGAAATGTGGATAGGAAGAGGCAAACAGCGAAGGAAGAAACAAAGACAGGTAATAAAATTGTGGAAATGTGAAGGAGCGGTGATGGCCCAATACAAAACCGAAGTAGAGAGGAAGTTCAGGCTACTCCAAGAACAAAGGGAAGACGTGGAATCAGACGTGGAATCGGGAAGGCTTTGTTAGTACAGCTGAGTAGATATGTGGCCGAATATCAGAAAAGCCGACACAAAGCTGAAAGAAGAAAGAACAGTGGTGGAACCAGGTAGTTTAACAAACAATACGAGAAAAAAGGAGGCACTGAAGTGTGTGGAAGAAGCGAGTGATGAAGAAAAGACAAGGCTAAAGCAGAAGTGCCGGGAGAAGAAGAAGGCAGCAAATAAGGCAGTTGCCAAAGCAAGAGATGATAAACAGCAGGAATTATGTGATAACATTGAAGAAGATGGAGGGAAAAAACTGATCTTGAAACTTGCCAGGGATAGAGATAGAGACAGCAAAGATACTATACGAACATCAGCAATGACGAGAAGCGACGGGACACTGGTCACTGGAGCAAAACAAGTGCTGGGTGTTTGGGAGGAGTACTTCAAGAAAATACTAAATCCGGAGGAAGAATATGAGATAGAGATACCTCATACCGTAAGGAGAGAGCTGGAGGTCAGGACAATAACAGAAGAAGAGGTGGAGAAAGCAGTAAGAAGATGAAAACTGGAAAGGCTGTAGGAGCGGATGAACTCTCAGTGGAAATGGTGAAAGCAAACAGATTAATTGGAATCAAGTGGCTGACGAGGCTGTTTAATGTGTGCTTCGCAGCAGGAGAGATACCAGCAGAGTGGCGAAGAGGAGTGATTGTGAACAACTGAAAGGAAGAGTGTTAGAAGCCTGCGTTGTACCAGCCTGTATATATGGGTTGGGAATACTGCCACTGACAGAGAGACAGGACGAGAAACTACAGGTGGCAGAAACAACTGGGTCAGAAGAATATGTAGAGTAACACGAGAGGATAGAAGGAAGATGAAGGAATTGAGAGAGGAGATTGGAATGAAAAAACACCTAAAGAGGAAAGTAGCCGGTAACAGAATGAGATGGGCTGGACATGTACACAGAATGGGTGAAGACAAACTGGCGAAAAGAGCGTGGAAAGTAGAAGAGGGTGGCAGACGAAGGAGAGGAAGACCAAGGCTGAGATGGAACGACAGCTTAAAACGAGACCTGGGGAGGGCTGGCGTGAAGAGACATGAATGGATGGCAATTGCGGACGAGAGAGTGAGGTGGAAAGAACTGACAAGAAAAGTAGAAGAAGCTACCGAGTGACGTGGACCCCACCCCGCAAGGGAGCAAGGGGAAGAAGAAGATTAAAACTTATGTAATCAACTGCGTCCCCTGGCGCGCGAGGACGACTGGTTTTACCCAAAAAAATGTCCGCTCGGGGAAACTTTTTTCAACAGAAGACCGGAAATAGACTAATATCATATTATTATGTTCTGTAGGAAAGTATAAAATAAGAAATTGTTCGAAAACTTAATTGGGAGACACCTTGCGACTTGATTTTTTTTTTAACTTTGAAATAAAGTAGTAAGTTTTCAAAATGGATTTACATGGCCCCCGCGCATGCATCGGGGGTTGCAGGTATAAACAAAGAAGCGCGATGTGTGAATATAGTGACGTGGCATCAAGATTCCTCCCTACGTAATCGAAGTAGCGTGTGTGTGGGGGGGGGGGGGTGCGTGTGTGTGTAAGCAATGTTCGCACGTTTGAGTGCTAAAACTGGTGTTAGAAAACGTCAAGGTTGGCAAATGGCCATACCCATTTTTTAACGATAAATCTGTCTAGCAAACAATCACACGCGCAAACATCTTTGTGTGTATTCGATTTCTTGCATCAGCATTATCCACCACTACCCTTCTTGAAAGAAAAGTCTTGAAACACCCTTCCGCTCCTGGGGTGACACCACAATGCAGTGTACACAGGCTGCCATTGTAACCTATGCTGGAAGGATATTTAGCTACAGATTTTCTTTAAACTTTCTCAGCGCGTGAAACATTAATTATCTGACGCCGTGTGGGAAATACACGAAAATTGCATACCTCGTTTTTCAGAAAAATCTGATTTTACTGGACATGCAAGAGGCATGTAAAGTTGTAGTCCCCTCCGTCTTCCTTCCTTCAGTTGGGCGGTACGCAAATGGCTTAAGAAGACCGGAGCCTTACCTCGGGTATGTCGCTCGGCAAGCCGTGTGCATCATCGTGCTGTGGTGATGCATTGTCCCCTCACGGCTAATGGTGTATTTGTTTTTCAATGAAATTTAACAAACAAGCGTTCCAGGTTCGTCACGAATATATATGCTTTATTCATCAGTAGAAACTTCAGACACGATGTCCGTACAACGTTTGCACATTCATGTGCGCCGACAGTTCAACTCTATTTTACATTTAAAGTGTCCGTAGTTGTTGAAGATCGAACGATAAAGCAATATATAAACCACCGTGGTTTATATTTGCCGAAATTTTGATAAGTCTAAACTGTGGGAAACATTTTCCTAGTTTCCCGTGGAGAGCGTCAACGTGTCTCTTCGTCTGGGTTCATTGCTGCCCTCCTCTAATTCCAAAAAATAGTTCCCCTTCAAACCAAATCCGGGAATTGTCTTTAAACCGTAAGGGATCGAAACGCATAGTATGAAATTTTTAGAATTATGGCTCTACGCATGCGTGTTTTATGTCGTCATACTATGGGGATGGGGGTGCTCACTCACGTGAGGGGGTCTGCATTTATTTGCATAATTTCATCTTTCCGGTTCGATCTTAAAACCAGGACATGGTCACGAAGTGAATCTAAGGTCATGCCAATGTCTGCACCAAATTCCAGTCATGACTCTTAACTGTCAACTACATTCTGTTCCGGTAGACACCAAGAACTACGCCTACAGACGCGAAAATAAACAATAATAGTAATTAACTAAATTAGCCACTGCAGTTCTGTTACAGGCAGAGCCTAACGAATCTTTCTATCATATAATGTTCACAAACTTTGCTCAATTATATGATGCACTCGTGAACTGTGTGTAATTAATATACGATACCAATAGGTGTCAAATGCACAAGCCAGATATTTAAAGCCAGGTAATGACGGACGGACACTACTTGTGGTCATACGCCAGACACACAGTTCCGCTCCTGCGTTGCCTCTACACGGCTCTTCCAGATCTTCTCGCCTTACCTCTTGCAGCGCCGCCGCCGGATCGCTACGGCGATAACGCGTCTTCTTCCGTTAACCGCTACGGGGTGTCGTGGCGCTGCCATTCCGTTCAGCGACTGCGGCTTCGACGTAGCCAGCACGTCAGACGTCACGAGAAGTCGGGTGTGGAGCACGGCCGCTCAGTTCCGGCGGATTAGCCACGTCGAATGAATGGAGTTTACCGGCCGATGTCACTGGCGGGGAAAGCATGAAAAAACTGGCTGGTAAGTGCTGAATTGTCGCCCCCGCTTGTGTTTTGAGTCAGAACCCTTTGGTGGCTAGGGGTATGGCGCACGTTCGCAGATAAAGCACTAGAGGGACGGTGATACGATGGTTGGAGTTGAAGAGTAGTGGACTGTTAGCATTGGTTTATGTTCGTGAGTTCGGATTATTGTTATTCCTGCTGGGGGACTGGTGCATTCTGGTTCGTCGTCCTTCCAGACACAGAGTACACCATGGAGTGTCTAGACAACTGGGTATACATGGTGGCGTGGATGCAGAAGGATTCGTTAGTGCGCCCCCACGCACACGCACACATACACACACGCATACACACACGCACACACACACACACATGCACACGCACACACAGACAAGCACTCACACACACGCATGCACGTACGCACGTACGCACGCACGCACACACGCACAAACACACACGCTCCAGTTATATGGTATATTTGCCAAGTTAGGGGTAACTATCCATTGTTTGTAACTCAGGGACATCTGATAGTCATTGGGATGAATGTATATTGTAGTGGGACTATTAAAATTATGCTGAACGCTAAACGCTGTGTCAGCCAAAAAGCAAAACTAGTTTTTTCGGAAAACCATCGCAGATTACCGCTTACCGTTTCCCCGTGTGTCCTTTGTTCTCGCGCACTGACAAACAAGACTACATATGTACGTGCGAATTTTCAGTGTAAGTGCAGCATATACATCGATGTTAAAACGCATAACCGAACAAATCTTACTAAATCAGACCTATGTTCCTACAGAAACGTAGCTGTTTAGTTCCATCGGTTATTCACTTCGAGCCATTCCGCCTCTCTGGGCGGTAATAACAAATGAGGCGTGATGACGTGCCTTTTTCGCTATGTACTGCACCGCCACTGGCACCGCTGATGATCATAGAACGAGCACGAACCGATCACTAAGTTGTGAAATCGTTACAAATGAGTGGTCTTGTACGAGCTGAACCTGTGTAGTTGCGTATCCATTCATATACCCTTCCATACAAATTATTTCCAATTCGTCATATGTCATGTCACCAGCATGGCCTTATTTAGTTACCATCAATTCCATTGTCACGCTGTGAATGGTTGATATTGACAGTTCAAACCGGGTTTTTATTGCACTGATATTCACTTTTGTCACCGATATTAGTGCTATTTTTTATATATATTGGTGATCATCAGTAACACTTTTAAAGAACCCACTGAACATATATTCACCCTTTCTCCCTATGGATGCAAACATGTCATTCAGATGAGCTGCAGATCAAGCGTCGCTTTGAGCAATTTACTAAACAATGATATTAACTCGATTTGTTAAAACTTGGACCAATTACCGTAGACCAGTTCGAAACTCTCTAACCTGGACACTTTCTCTGCTCTCATTAACTCGGTTTACCTAACTTTGTGGGAAGTTTCTCTGGTTCGGGGTTCGTTTTACTAACACCAAAGCGCTCTTTAAACCTATATTTATCTCTCAAGAATATAGCCATATAACCTGACATCAAACAGCTACGTAGATTAGACCGCGGCGCTGTAGAGCTTAGAGCGACGAACTCTCAGTGAAGAGATTCCGGGTTGGATTCCTCTTGCCTTCGGCAAGTTTTTTCACTCTACGTTAGTTCAGTTCACTCAGCTATAGGTCCGAGCACCTGCCTACAGACACACGTGTGTGTACGAATAGTCTTCGCGCAGTCATTGCAGCGTGGCTGAATTCTTCCCAGAGAAGTCGAGATGGTATTCTATTGAACGGGTCTGCCAGGAATAAAATGTAAAGCACTTTGAGCATTTTTAAAGCGCTTTGAACAGTCATAAAGACTGGAAACTGCTATATAAGATGTTACATTTTTAATAAGACATTTAGCGGTAGTTGGTTCACCAGTCCAAGTAGATGTTCGTGCTATGATGAACTAGTCCCCTGGCGTTAATCGTTGCCAGAAGCTGGATCTGGTCATTATATGGTAATCGCAAAAAGGCAATCCTCGGGAGTGTACGATATATCGGATTTACGAGATCTCGGAGTGACGGAAGTACTATAACTTACTTCTCTGACATCCAGTACATTTGCCTCTGGAACGCACATGTTAGGCGTATTACTAAGTAGGTCCTAATGTAAATATATATCGAGAAAGCCTTCGTCATTCGACGTTTATTCCACAATTCGCTCGCGGAAGGAAGTTACAGATGGTGTGCAACAATAAGGGACCGATTAACTTTTACCGGTGGCATTAATTTTTCATGCGACAGACATTCAGAAAATGTGGCGTCATACACCTCAAGAGGTAGCCAGGTTAGGTACACCGCTCAAAACGGTCAAACGCCACATTGAACACTGCCCGTCCCACAAGTTAAGAGTGTATGTGGAATCCTCGGCGCGATTGAAATCGGAAACCTGCATTCGCGGCCCAATCGCCCGTGGCCGTGTTTAATTAAGCGCCTGCCACCACGCGGCTTTATCAATTATTAAATTTTACTTTCGTTAGTGTGTTTCTCGGTAACCCCTCTCGATGGAATGCTTTGGCGAAGCGGACATGCGTGTGTTGAATGTCGAAACATTTACCGTGCATAATAGCCGTTAAGGCACAGCAATTCCCGGCTCTGCCTGGCACGTGTGGTATCTACGGTGCCTGGATGTGAGAGTTGAGCGAAGCCGGAATGTTTTTTTGTGTGTGGAAAAACAATCTTTTCCGGAAATATAAAATAATGGTTATTCGCTGATATTGTCCACACGTAGTATATATATATATATATATATATATATATATATATATATATTAGATGTACACTCTATGTAGTATAATCATGCAATAATAATGGAATACGTGTATGTGTGTGTGTGTGTGTGTGTGTGTGTGTGTGTGTGTGTGTGTGTGTGTGTGTGTGTGTGTGTGTGTGTGTGTGAGCGTGCGTGCGTGCGTGCGTGCGTGCGTGCGTGCGTGCGTGCGTGCGTGCGTGTGTGTGTGTGTGTGTGTGTTGTGTATGCGTGCGTGCATAATTTTATATATAATATTGTATGTATAATTCCGTTGCCTATGTATATAATATATTCATAATGAATGTTTAAATGCAGGCACCCAGTACAAACTGCGTAGTGCTTAACACATTGTGCCGTGTCAGGTTGATGTGTAAGATTGTTAGACAGAACAACAGTGATACGTCGACATATACGATTGTTAAGTGGACCCACGTCGCACGACATACATTGGCAGCCGTAATTAGATTGACCAATCTATATGATTGTTGTCGAATAACTTCAAATAACAACATAGCCGGCTACGAAGCCATACAGGTTACGAGTCGACGCAACCCGACTCGTTACAACAGTGCTGTCGCGTCTTAATGTAATGACGCAACCCGACTCGTTACAACAGTGCTGTCGCGTCTTAATGTAATGACGCAACGCGACCAGTTTTGCTTGTTGTAACTTGAGATCGCAATGTGTACGCTGATGACAGACAATTATTTCCCACATTAAA
Source organism: Escarpia spicata (assembly GCA_963995525.1). Lineage (NCBI taxonomy): Eukaryota > Metazoa > Annelida > Polychaeta > Sabellida > Siboglinidae > Escarpia > Escarpia spicata. The sequence continues at coordinate 59,133,971 of OZ023209.1, read as the reverse complement.
GTGTAGCCTAGGATACATTAATCGGTTCATTCTAACTCAAAAAAATTATAATACGACACTCATAATAACAGTAAAATACTGATATAAATAGCATATAGCACATGAAATACAGTTTGTTAATTACAATATTGTGTTTTAATCTTAAATAAAGGATGAATTATTCAACTTTTCCAAATAAACAATTCTTCACCACCTATGTTATGATGTATCCAACAGATCATATACAGACAAAATATAAGAAATAAATATTTATATACACTAACTTGATATGGCAGAACTGATTTTGCATTGATTTTTCAAATATGGCAATATACCAAGCAAAAAGTATAAAACTGGTACGTTGCCTCACGGCAACAACGTCCAATAAAGGGTTAAGTTGCAGAAAAACGGAACTGTAAATCGACGTGCCCTCTCCGCGCATTGAGCGCAATAGGTTGACATTAAATAACGCCGAATAACAATATTTCAACACATTTCATAACTTATATAACAACTCGGTAACGATCTAGCATTGGGGTTAGCGCACCCAAACCTTGGCTAGAGTGGGTCTAATATTGGTCTTGTGCGGGACATACGTATGTTGCACCTGACCCGAAAACCTCCCCCGATGTCGAATCCTCGGGTCAGCGCTGCAGCTTATGACCTGTGCCTCCCCCGCGTCGGCCAACGCGTCCGCCAGCGTAGGCTGGAACGTCGACGCCGGCACACAGGCACCCGGGCTCGGGGTGCGGATCTCCTCGCCTGCAGCGCTGCCAATTAATGAAGACAGCCGTTAGATTCGGCCGTTTGCAGCGCACGAAAATAAATGCGGTTACAAGACTTGAGGGTTTGTTCGCGTCTGATGACGTCATAGCGGGAAGGAGTCCTGCGTTGCCACGGCGACGGAGTAGTTTCGTTTACATCGTCAAAGGCCACGCATATCTGTGGAGATCCACGGACGGGTTCGTTTTAATTAGGCAGTATCTGCGTGTATATTAACGTGTGGTAGTTGAATGTCGTTTATATATAGAGCCTACATCTACCCCCCCCCCCCGGATAGCGTCGAAAAATAATAATAATTTATAACGCCAGTCGGTGTAGCCATTTACACAACATGCCTAGAACGCGATCTGCGAGAGCTTTAGTTTTCATTAATGAAGTACATAACTGTAAGTTTTGCCGATACACAAAGTGTTACTATGCAATAGCTTCTAATTTTTGCAAACACATGTTGACAATTTCCATTTCTTGTGTTGTTGTTAGGGGTCGAAAGTTAACGGAATCACTCTCTATTTATAATCATTAACACAAATGTTCGTTTCCATATACCGTGTAAACATAATAGTCGTCCCCGAAACAGTCAAAGCAAACACATAAAGATCAAATTAATTATTAAAACAATTTGGGTTCTTTAAAACATATTTCAGCAGCCAAAATACGGTATAGACTGGTCTAAATATCACTATTTTGCACTAAAACAATCAGACTGTAGATTGTGTCTTTAATATTCCCATTTATTCGAAAGCCAGTGTTCTGTTGAACGGATCAGCGTTACTGCTCTCTATTTACAAATAGAATATAAGCAGTGATTATCACGAGAGCAAAGTCATCCAGCCATACCAGGGGACCTGACTGACTACTGCCAATACCAGGACGCATGACCGCAACACTTTGGCCAATGTGTCATGGACATAATGTTATCGCTGACGGCGGCGGCTTTTTGCATTTTAAAAAAGCTCTTTAAATTTAACAACGAATTCTGCTTAATACTGAATTTTCGCTATGAGCTCATTGTTTTAGTGAAACAGTTGCTTAGGCACACGAAGTATTAAATCACTGATGAATACTATATATATGCTGCCAAACTGTCTCATCAAATATGCTCACTTGTCCATAAAGCGTTTTCAGCGTATATAATATCCCGGAAACAGGTGCCGCCTCGTTGGCATATTGTTCGAACATAGCATATTGGTCAAATTCCAAGTTTACAGAGTTGAACTGTTGTAATAATGTGCTCGTCTTACCAAGAAGGAACGCGAGAGAGCTATTGCAAGACACACATACTGGTTGGATAGCCAAGATCGCCACCGCCTGCAACAGGCACGGCAACTTGACGACTATCTAGAATGTTCAAGAACTTATTATAGATGGTATCGATGAAGGACTAAAGGTATTCGTTCTCAGTAGATAGATTGTCGATGTTCGGGAAGTGTTGGACAGCTGCCTACCGTCCCTTGCGAGTTGCTGGCCCGGCATTCCAGCCGCGCTGATGAGAACTAGCGCCATGCCGCAACCGAGGCCTAACCGTAGCCATCTGTACGTAGTCTCAGGCTGTACGAGATCACTGAAAGACTGAGTGACAGCCTGCACTAGTAATTCACAACTGCGGACAAACTACACCGACGATTCAAGGATATCGGGTGAATGTTTATGTAAATACTCAGTTCTGTCCGTATACTGGAAATGTAATCAAAATAGTTGTAAATAGTGCGGAGATGATAGATAGTACATGCGGATGTGTAAGACTTGTATAATGCATGTGTGTGTGTGTGTGTGTGTGTGTGTGTGTGTGTGTGTGTGTGTGTGTGTGTGTGTGTGTGTGTGTGTGTGTGTGTGTGTGTGTGTGTGTGTGTGTGTGTGTGTGTGTGTGTGTGTGTGTGTGTGTGTGTGTGTGTGTGTGTGTGTGTGTGTGTGTGTGTGTGTGTGTGTGTGTGTGTGTGTGTGTGTGTGTGTGTGTGTGTGTGTGTGTGTGTGTGTGTGTGTGTGTGTGTGTGTGTGTGTGTGTGTGTGGAGACACCTCAAACCCATCCCAAATGTTTCCAGCCTACCCGCATTAATAAATGGTAAGTGGTCACTGGCCTAGTTATTAGAACAACCTTCTGCCAGAAATCTCAATCTCAATCGCTCACCCGTCTAACCGTCGTAACCAGCAACAGCGGATGCTGGGTTGACATTTCATCTCTATACATGCAAAACTAACGGAGAAGTGGATGTACACACAAACAGAGAACGAACTGTTTTATAATATAGATATGTCGTATTCCTAGTTATCCAATATAACTTTTGACACTCACTTGTTATAATACACTAACCTGACGGGCGATAGTTTCGACGCAAAATTACGAAATGACACAGCACCATCTGTTGGAATTATATGAAATGGGAAAGAGGGCGCTACTTGTAAGCGTGCGGACGTGACCAAAGACAGGTAAACCTGGTGCATGTTAAGCGCTGAGGATTTTCAAACGTCAATAACTTAAAAACTATTCACAATTTCTGAATACGTCCTGCGACATATTTGTAGATGGCATAATTATATTTAAGATGATATAGAAAAACTTGCAATTCCGCGGCTGGAACTCCACGTACAGCCTTTTGAAATATTGAGCCCCCCCAAGTTCTCTACCCCTCGGACGAATTTTAAAAAGTCTAAATCTACGAACCATCTCAATGGGCCCGGTAGATCACATGCAACATTTCAGCCCGATACGTGCAAAACTGACGGAGATGTGGGTGCACACAAAAACAGAGAACGAACCGTTTATAATATAGATGCGCACATTACGTTTTACGTTTCAAACAACTGATTTACCCCATATAAGCTGAGAGGCTAGATATATACGGGGTATTTTGAAAAGAGATGTATCTTACGTTCTATTGTAGGGGTTGTAGATTAATCCCTGAATGTTTGGCGCTTGAGGTTCAAGCTGTTCAAGAGAAAAACGTTAATCTACCCGCGTACCTACACTAGCTCCATTATAAGTAGATAGACTCGTGTTGTTTTATGACATTTGTAGACCCTAAATGTATATTGCACGTGACCCGGTTGGCCTGTTCTACGCCGGGCGTAACAACTGGATTAGTGCGCCCAACAATATTATTCGTACGCTTTTTGAATCCGGTTAATTGGGGCTTCGTTTACGTTTGCCGACGCGTTTCGACACGGGAACCCATCGAGGTCAATTCGGTTACTGAGCAGGTTATGCAGATAAACTCCACCGATACGGGAGGTTTATATACAGAAGAGACTTTGCCAAGGAAAACAGGATTGACGATTCCATTGAAGGGAACCTGTTGTATCTGACGCAAATACAGCACGTTGTCGTCCCGGGGCGTCTTAGCCGATGTTGTTATTGTACGGGAAGAACCGCGGTGTAACGGGTTAGAGTGATGCCGATGTGAACAATGGCTCCGAGCTGTTGTGAATGCACAACGCGTGTATAACTAATTATACTAAATTTAGTTGTTTTGGAAATGAACGTTTTATTGTAGGATTGTGTTGTGATCGCATAAGCAATACATATCATGTTGGCATAACTGTACTCTGTATAAGAAACGTAATTATAGGCCCAACATACGCACGCACTGTATGTAGGTCCGTATGTATGTATGCATGTATGTGTGCACACATGCATACACAGGAGCACTGTATAATTAAAATATTATGGATACAATTTGACAGAAAGCTAACGGAAAGGGACACGCACGCACGCAAGCACGCACGAAGCGCCTACTACAGCGATCATGGCGGACCTTATCTCGTACCACGGCACCTGTAGAGAAATTGGTTAACCCGAAATACGGACCTCGTTATTAAGTTCTGCTTATCTAACTCGGCGCCGTCCGAACTGACGTTCGAGGTGGCGTGCTTCGCGTCCAGGAATGTCACATTTAATCCAACCTAATTCATCCGTCCGGACGCATCTTATCGCTGCCCACTCGAGGGCCACTTTGCCGAGCTCGTGGGAACTGAATATCGTACATAGCACGGACTAAAAACGGAATATATGCTATAGCTGGTCGATCGTCCAGACTCATGTGCGAGTTACAGCAACGACTCATACGATGGTTGTATAATGAATTGAAAACAATAAATGCGCGCCTACGGCTGGAGTGTTAACTATTTTGTTTATTAACGAACATTTCATTCGTCTCTCTCCATTCCATCTGTCTCATTGCTGATTCTCATCTCCATCCCCTTCACAATATCTACCAACCTAGCTACCTCCTTCTCCAGACATTCCACCTTCCAACACCCCACGCACTGAAAGGTGAATCCCTCTTCCTTGGTCTCTGCCCATGACTTCCCACAGCCGGATAGGGCAAAATCCACCCAACTATGGTAGTCGTCGCACACGAAGTGTCTCTTTGCTTTGACTTGCCGCTTGCAAGACGCCATATCAGAATTTATTTAATAATAATAATCTAATTAGCTATTTAAAATAGTTTAGTCAACTATGTTTACACTATTCACTGTCTGTGTAGTCTTTAAGAAGACTGTTTACTGTGCACAAATGTTACACTTTACGTAAGATTGCCTTGTTTATTTCGGTTACAGGTTTTGATCATAGTCACAGCTGACTATCTATCCTATCAGAAATGCTAACGTTACCAATAGTAACCTAATTTAAATACAAGCAATTACTTTACGCTAGACTGCCTTATTTATTTAGGTTATACCGCGCCCTAGCGAATACGTGGGACACTAGCTACATAAACTTAGTTCACCCGGTTATTGCAAATGCTTAATTTTAACAACAAAGCTACCTAATCAAAATGTCTAGCAGGTACTGGCTTACACATATATTATCTTATGTAAGTAGTTTTATGTTTGTTACTTTATCACCTATATATTCTACCACATATTGAGGTTTGTTAAATCTTGTTTACAAACTTATCGTAGGCTAACTTACCCTATTATCACTCACTAGACTAAAGTGTTCTAAAATATTTTATCTAACTAACTTTAAGCACAACTGCTACTCAATATATGTTTGCTGCTACTTTATGAATGATATTAAGGAAAGAATAATACTTATCAATCAGTAATTCCACTTGTTCATAAACTTTTCTGCACCACCAATTTCTACGATGTTTCTCCGCCAAATATAGCCTCGAGTAATTCCATGAAAGAAGAACTTTCTCTGGGTTATTTATGCGGCAGCGATTAGCGACTCAGGTCTCTCCCGGAAGTGACGCAGACGACTTTGTAAACCATGACCTCACGTGTGGGTCGGCTATGTTCCGTAAGAATGTTAATACTGCTGCAATCCTACTCGAGTATTGTCAGAAATTCTCATAACAATGCGCAATCCTCATTTTACAACGGATTCTTTATGCTAATGGCGGACGGATCCTTAAAGTGGTCTGTGACCCGGATGTTACGCAAGGATTCTCAACAAGATGGCGTCGCCGTGGCACGAGGAGATCTTCTCTCCGCGGGGCCCGAACGATTACAGGCGTGAGTGATGCGGCAATCGCTTTAATATCGCTTCTATCAACATACTGCTGGCGATTGCGGTAGGCGGCCAGAAATACAACACCGCCGTCTATTTATAGAGGTTATTAAGGCGAATATAATTAATGTTCGACTGGGTAGCCTGTAAATTTGTTTACAAGAACTCGTACATTGGCTTCGATGCGCTGAAAGGACGTGAGACTGAAGTCACGTTTGCCATTTTCACTTCGGCGCCCATTGTAGAGTTTCGTGGAAATGTATCCAACGATTTCTTTAAAATGTACTGTGCGTTATACACCAATTACTTGACTCGTGCACAATTCGTGAGGAATGAAATTTTATCTTTCAGAAAACGTATCTCAAGCGGATATCTAACGAGCTCGATCACTTATTTTGAAAGTGAGTGAGTTTGGCGGAGTAGCCATTGAATTGATATGCGACCAGTCAGCAACTGCCCTTTCACACCAACAAAAAGATATATTGCAGTCATATAGACAGTATTCACTTTACTCACTTATCCGATATAAAAATGCCCTAAAGAATCACACATCACCCACAATCTACACTTTCCTAGCTACTTTGACAATACTGTTTGCAGAGGGTTCACTGAATCAGTTCTTCGCCCCACGTGCTGTGGGAACAAGATGCCAGCTCCCAAATTCAACGAGTAATTCCATGAATGACTGCCTTCATTGTGTGCGGTGTTTACCATGTGAAAGTTTTGTGTACATTTTGAACGTTAGGTGCGCGAACCAATCAAATTGCGAACACTGTTTTGAGCTTACCATTTATGTGATTTTGCGTTCACCATACTTTCAACATATTTAATCTGATATTAAAGTTGCATTCTGAGAACGTCCATCTAATATAAATGTTATATATATATATATATATAATACATATATACATACATACATACGCACGTACGTACGCACACATGCACACATGCACACATGCACACATTCACACATGCACACATATACACATACATACAAACATACACACATACACACATATACGCACACACACACACATATACATACATACATACATACACACATATACACACATACATACATACATACATACACAGATACATACACACACACATACACACACACATACAAACACACACACATACATACATACATACATACACACATACACACATACACACATGCACACATACGCACATGTATACATACACACACACATACACACACATGTACATACATTCACACATACATACGCACGCACGTACGCACGTACATACGTACATGCGTACATGCGAACATGCGTACATGCGTACATGCGTACAAACATCAACATACTAACTAACATATTAAAGGCCAAAGTGGCATGAATGGCAGCGAGTATAGTGAAATAAGGAAATACTGTTCACATGGTACATTGTGGAGCGCGGTGGTACAGTGGATAGAGCTTCGGACTCTCGACGGAGAGAACCTCGATTTGAATCATGTGTCAGCTGTATGAATGAGTACCTCGCTGTAGACAGTGGTGGATATTTGTTTACGAATTGTCTTCGCGCATTAATTGCAGCGTGGTTGGATGCTTGCAAGAGAAGTCGAGATGGTGTTCAATTAATAATAATAAGATAACTTCTATTGCGCCTAAATCCTTGGAAACCAAACTCAGAGGCGCATCAAAACAAAAGGTTGGTCAATCTCAAAATCCATAAGTAGTTTTCCAGTTGTCAACAGATGGGTCAAGGCGCTAGGGAGCTACAGTGGATAAGCAAGGTTGTAAAGATACGTTTTTAAATGACGACGGAATTTTGTAATATTTTCAACTGATCTAACACTAACAGGAAGCATATTCCAAAGAGTTGGTGCAGCAACAGAAAAAGCCCTAGTTCCAATGTTAGTGTTGACTCTAGGAACAAAAAGTAGGTCAGACCTAGATGATCGAAGCTGGATAGATTTTCTTACAGGAGTAAGCAATAAATGCAAATAAGATGGTTGCTTATTGGACAGTGCCTGGTATGTAATGGTACAGATCTTAAATATTATACGATATCGTACAGGAAGCCAATGCAAAGACTTCAAAAGTGGCACAGAGCGAGAAAAACGAGGAGATCTTGTAACTACTCTTGCTAGACAATTTTGGACACGCTGAAGTTTTGTGATATCCTTGCTAGCGATATTATAAAGGAGGGAATTGCCATAGTCAAGTATGCTGCTAACAAGCGCTGTTGCAATAGTCTTAGTGACAGAAAATGACATATACGGCGAAGATCACGAATATGATAAAAACAGCAGCGACATGTTTGAGATATATGTTGTCGGAAATTGAAGTTACTATCAAAGATCACTCCTAGATTCCACACCGAGGTTGCTGGCGTGATATACTGATTCAAAATACGCGTAGGGAAAAAACCATCTAGTTTACAACGCTGCATTGGAGTACCAATAATGATCAATTCAGTTTTATTTGCATTTAATTTCAACTTGCTGTCAGTCATCCAATGAAAGATATCTTGAAGGCAATCATTAAGTTGGTTAAGGGAGCGATTTGTATCCGGGGTAGTCAACGAAATGTAGATCTGAGTATCATCAGCATAAAGATGATGATCTAAGTTATGTCTTTGTATAACAGAGCTTAGTGGCGTGGTATAAAGAGTAAAAAGCAAAGGCCCAAGAACAGAACCCTGGGGAACATCAAATAAAGCCGGCAGTGCAGCTGAAAAGCAGTTCCCAATCTTTATAGTTTGGTATCTACCAGTTAGATACAAAGAAAACCAGCTTAGAGCTGTGCCAGATATGCCGTACCACTTTAACAGGCGTTCAATGAGAATGCTGTGATCAATCGTGTCAAACGCGGCAGAGAGATCTAGTAAGGTAAGTGCAGTCACTTTACCATTATTAATGTTCAAGTTAATGTCATTATGAACCTTTAAGAGGGCAGTCTCTGTTGAATGAAACTGCCTATATGTTGATTGTGACACATTAGTTAAGACATTTGTGCTAATGTGAGACCTTAGACGACTTGCTACAACCTTTTCTAGTATTTTGGAAATGAAGCTGAGATGAGAAATAGGTCTATAACTGTTTAGGTCTTGCTTAGGCAGAGATGACTTCTTAAGAAGTGGTGTGACATGGGCGTATTTAAAATCATCAGGAAAACAGCCAGAGCAAAGTGATGCATTTGTAATGTTTGTTATAGGTCCAATTAGTGTATCAAGACATGCTTATAGCAGTATTGTTGGAAATAGATCAAGTGAACAAGATTTATTTGGGGAGGACATAATTATTTTCCTAACTGTTGCAGGTTCAAATGATACAAGTTGAGAATTTACTTGTGGAAAGTCCACACTGACATTACTTATATTATGACGTGGGAAAGCAGAACGAATAATACTGATTTTATTCTTGAAGTGACTAGAGAACGAATCACATAGATACTTAATTGACACATGATCAGGTAGCGATGGAATAGGCCGTCTGTGTAGAATGTTATTGATGCAGTTCCATAACTAACGCGGATTATCAGACTTATTTATGACCATATCTGTAAAATAATCTGATTTAGCTTTACCCATTTGTCTATTACAGAGGTGACATTGCTTAGAATAGCGCGATCTATCAATGGCAAGCGTGATTTGCGCCATACACGCTCTAAATAACGACGACGCCTTTTAGATAGTATAATTTCGGAAGTCATCCATGGAGCCGGTGGCCTTTCTGACACCCATTTGGATATTATAGGTGCATGTTTGTCAAGTAGTGCATTGAGTACTTGACAGTACTGTTTATATAAGTCAGATAGATGTTTTTATGATCTGTGATAAGGTCAGATATAAGGATATCAGCCATTAAAGCTGTAATGTCAATCCTATGAATGGCTCTGTAAGACACATTGTGTTTCGATTGTAAAGGGGCTATAGAACCATTAATATTGGCAATGACAGTATGGTGGTCTGATAACCCATCTGAAACAGTAGGTGCTTGGATGTTATTACAAGTTGAACGGGTTATCAAGAGGTCAAGCCAATGGCCATGTATATGTGTCGAAAAGGTAACATGTTGTTTCAAATCAAATGATGCCAGAATATCATCAAACGTAGTTGTAGTTGAAGAAGGTATATCCAAATGTAGATTAAAATCACAAAGAATGTAAAATTCTGAATGAATAACTGCCAGATTTTCCAACATATCCTGAAAGTCTTCAAAGAAATTGGCCGGATGTCCTGGAGGGCGATAGATACAAACAAAGTGTGCGGAGAAAGAAGAATCTGAAATTTCAGCACAGATGGACTAAAAACAAGTGTATTCAGGGTTAGAATGTAATTTAACTTTGAACTGCTGTGATATAAAAAAGCCAACACCACCTCCACGGCCGACTAAACGTGGTCGACGGTGAAAGGCGTAACCAGAAGGGGAAACGTTAGCAATGCATGCATGTGTATCATGTGGTCTGAGCCAGGTCTCAGTTACAGCTAGAATGTTTATTTTCTTTGAAATTAATAAATCACAAAGTGAGGCTGTCTTATCTTGTACAGATCGAACGTTTGTAGTGGCCACCCGAATGTTTCGTCTAACAGATGGCCCAGGATTGAGACTTATATCTCCTGCTAGTAATAAAATTATTGCTAATTTCAATGTTGGCGTAGAGCGGAGGATTGGCAGTAACTTTCTATTATAACAAACATGAAGACATGGCAGACTATGCAAAATTGAAATAGTATGATGAATTTTAGTGTGATTAGGAAAAAGCACATTAAAATGATTAGATCTCAATGGTTTGCATAAAACAAAATCGATATCCCTTACAGCAACAGAGCAAGACAAGCAGAAAACACCCAATAGGAATAATGGTGACATAATTATGTTAGATTATTATCATATTTAGTAGAAAATAATAGACCAAAACCATATCATTTTATATCATATAGATAATAAATAGTAAAGAATGTTAAACCCAGAGCTAAGGCTAAGCCTACGGCGTAACTGCCGTAAGTAAAAACTAAATTATATTTACAAGATCAGTAGAGTCTCAATTTTAACAATAAAGCCTACTTTATTTAATTAGAAAATGTTGAACCGGGGCCAACTCCGGTAACTAAATTGAGACTTACAGGCCTATTAAGGGAGGAAGAACTATTTATATTTATTATAATTCACTCAGTCAGCCGTAGCCTTAGTCTTAGATAGGCAGAAACTGACTGTAGTATCAATCACTCTATGGCAATTAACTGCACCATGATTCCTTTTTAAATACCGTATTTATTATAATATAAAATGCCAATAGTAATCTAAAAGGTCAATAAAAAAAAACCACAGGCAGCATGTTTTGTAACTTCATCATTTAACAGTATAATTGGTACAAACGACAACATTTAAACAAACAAAAAACTGAACATTGCCGACCGGCGAAAGTGAACGATAATCATAACGGCTTTAACGCCGGTTTTATGAAATTGAACAAGTCTTCCTGGGAATAAAGTGTAAAGCGCTTTGAGCAGTCCTGAGGACTGGATTCTGCGGTATATAAGGATTTACCTTTACCTATAAACACACTTTCTTTTCTTTTTTAACAGTTAAAATGTAGTTTAACTCATAAGGCAACTCTTAGAATACTGTATAAATGAACGTTAATAAAGGAACAACGACAACCATCATCTTTTTAAATGGAACTAGTCAGTTCATTTACCTGGAATTAGCGTGCGTAGTCATTTGTAACAGAAGTCTGCTGTGTTGAACGTGGGAAAATTAGACATATTTGAACATCAAAAGGTATTGCAGTTAATCAGCCCGACTCGGCCGTATTGCCAAAAAAGTTTGTTTTGAAACTGGATGCTTTGTTTACTATTTAAACATGCTCCGGGGTTGTATCTGTCAAACTGCGAACGTTGTTACGGGCGTTCTAAACACAATTTGGCGGGCAATATATATTCAACATGATTATTATAGTCGTAGGGATATTATATTAAAATTAATAATAAATGGGCAGATTGCCTCCTTTAAAAATAACGGCGAATGTATTCTGGAGGTCTCCTGTCCTCAGTTCCGTGTCAATGGCCGGTCGGATAGACAACACGGCGGCGGCCATTTTAATTTTCACGGCTTTCTATCTTCGGTGCGTTGTCTGATTAATTGGACGAAGGTGACTCGTTGAACTGATGAAACGATCAATTATTAATCGTTAATTAACGCGTTCTAAAATTAACCCACCTGAAGATTTGTAATCGTTCTTAACTAGAACGATCAGCACATGGTCACGCCAGCCGATCGGATTTCGCTGAATATTAATCAACAAAGACCGTGATGAGTCGATGTCGGGTGTGTCGGAATGCACGTAGTTGGATTATCAAAAGCACGTGCGAATGTCCGAGCGGCATGTGCTAGGGATAAGAGACGTCTAGTTTAGAAGTGCCGATGGAAGCTATTCAAGCACGCCGTACACACGTGTCAGCTTGCGACCTATTTAAGTTGTTTTTGACCACGCAACAACTTTGCTTTTTTGCTACGTTATTAGAAAAAACGAATCTGTGCAAACATCGTGTCATTTCCGCCATTCAGCTTAGCTCGACTTAACTAGAGCCTACATTTTTCAAAAACGTAAACTAACCTTGTACACACTATGACTTGCTGCTTCGTTTCTACACAGTTCAGTGTTAAAGAGAATCAGCATGTGCATCTACTCGAAATTAGCCAGTGTAGTAATTTGTAACAAGAAATCTGTAGTGTTGAACGTGGGAAAATGGGAAATCATCGAACCTCAAAGTGTATTGCGGTTAACTCAGCCCTCCTCGACAACATTGCCAGTAAAGCTTGTATTGAAATAGCATGTTTTGTTTACTATATAAACATGCTCCGGGGTCGTATATTCCAAAATGCGAACGTTGTTATGGGCTTACTAAGCACAGTTTGGCGGGACGTATACCTTCATCATAGTTATCATAGTATTAAGAAAAAAATAGTTATATTAATAACTGGAAAACTAGGAACATACCACCTCATTTTAATACAAATCATGTTTATATGGTGATACTGACATATGAGATCGGCTACCGCCATCGGAATGTGCGAGCTTTGTCGTCCGGATGTATCACTTTCGTCAAGGTCGACTTTCACATCAAATAACCTAGTTCATATTATTCGATGATTTTCAGTCTGGTGCGTACATCAGACAAGGCAACAGCTTCCTGTATACATAAATGTTCACTACAGCGCAATGAGATGTAGCACCACTAAAATGGCACGTAATCGAAGATTGCCGATAGTCGCACACGTGATGCATATAAATCGAAAATGAGACTGAAATCTCCATCAATTGGCACGTTTATCCGCAACATTCACTGATCTCCAGAGATCAGTGGCGTCATTAGGTAACACACTTGTTCCGTCTTATTTCTGCTCGGCACCTCTTTGTCGAGCGCGACATTGATCTTAATCGTAAGGTGGCCGTAATTATGATTTGTCCGTCCGGGAATTCAATACCACTAGTTTATGTTAAACGCATGCATGCACGCACGCACGCACGCATGTCCATCCACAGGCGGTCGCATGATCGCAAGTATTGTTTCCTAAACAGGCTTACCACACGATCTAGCCCTAGGACAAACATAGACGACCAGAGGGTGAACTCGAGATATAACTTACCCAGATATATCATCCTGGAGACCTCGTCCTGGGAACCACATCAATGGATGTATCGTACAAAGCTCTATCAACCGTTGCGTTGCGTGTGCTTTGTCCAGATATCTCTGTACGTGGTTTCATACACTGCGCTGCAAGATGACACACATTTATGTCGGTCTCTCCGTGGCTGACGTCTCTCTCGCAAGACAGCGTCATCGGCGGGTCCTTTTGTGGCGCCGAAGGAGTCTTGTTTTTGTTTTACTGTTTTTATATGGCTAATGGTGAACATTACCCATCAGTTTATTTTCTTCGCGGCAGCACCTGTCTACATTTCGGTACGGATGTCAATAGTTTTAGATCGCGTTTAAGATTATTTTTTAAACGAAGGTGACGTCTGTTTGTTGTTTTTCCCGTCTGCGTTTCCCAAAGGTCATCGCGTCAACCCCACTTGAGGCTCTAAAAAAAACAGTTGCACCCTCTTTGAGGGTCTCCAAAAACCTCTATTTCCATTGTATTCACCAAAGTTAACAAAATACTCAATTTGCATCCCTCTGACGCTCACCAAAACGTCCAATTGCACTTCCAAAATGCACTTTTCTTCCCTAAATATTGGGAACCAACTAGTTCTATCTGCAGCCCCCCATCAAAAATATTGGGGGAGGGATCCACCCACCCAAGCACCCCTAGTTCCGACGCCTTAGCAGAGTTATATCGCAGATTTGTATAAAGTAAAGGTAAAAGTTAGTTCTTACATAGCGCAGTATATAGTTGCCCAAACGCGATACACTTTGCCCCTCTTCACGGGAACACCTTTTCAACTCCTCTTGGAGATCTCCAGCCATGCCACAGCTGTTCGGTTTTACAATTCCAAAGCGGGAATCCCATCATCGTCTACTGCCACATACTCATTTATATGGCTGATTGAGCAGAGGCAACCGGGAACTAAATAAATTGCCTACGCTTCGAACGACAGTAAACGTACGCCGACCTGAGACTTCTATCTTCTATTGGACCACCGCGTCCCACTCCAGCAAGCGAAGTCAGATAACACAAGACATCTCCTGCACAACATTCAGAAGACTAACATGGGCTTACAGGGAATGTATAATGCTTTCCATTGGCTAGCTGATACGGACCTAGCTGTGGTGTTCGTATAATAATTATTAATATGCCCCAATTATCAAAAGTTTTGCTTTTGCATATTTAGTATCAGAAGTTGTATAAAAATGGAAATTGAGACGTAATTAAATCGTCGATGAAAAACATGCATCTCTCTTTTAATGCGATGTCTATTTATAACGTAAAACAGTCATATTCTATTTCATCGTCAAATTGTGATTTTGTGACATTTTAAAGAATTGACAGGCCACGTTTTGTAGTGACAATAATATATTAAACCAACCGATATTTTATAATTGCAAATGCAGTATGCTTGACAATATCCCGTAAGCATACGGTCAATTGATGGGTCCAGAGACTGTCGTCACAATCAAAATAACGCGCGTAACCTCCAACAATCTTTGGTGCCAAAATGTCAACATGATATACAACGGAATGTCCGATAGCTTCACATGTGCGGAGGCCATCTTGAAAGCTTCATGGACCTTGTTGCTAGGCAATAGATCACGTGATGGATAGATCAATAAACCAA
>OZ023209.1:58731002-59113502 GCA_963995525.1 Escarpia spicata | reverse complement strand
ACACACACACACACACACACACACACACACACACACACACACACACACACACACACACACACACACACACATACACAAACGCACACACGAACACACGCACACGCACACACACACCTCTGTATATGACACTATCGTTACTTCGGTGATAGCTTGGAATGGGTTTACATATAACACATGGTCCTGCATTGGTTCCTTAGTCTTCCTACTTCGCAGTCCTAAATAAAACCGTGTTACCTCGTCGCTAGAACGATACCGTGTCTGGCTGCTCGCTAACACAGACACAGTATGAATGACAACCGCAGCAATAAACGTCACTATCATTCATTGGCGCACAAACACGTTCGTCGCCGCGACAACATCGATCGGCTAATCCCGTCGACAAATTAAAAACAT
Organism: Escarpia spicata; assembly: GCA_963995525.1. Classification (NCBI taxonomy): domain Eukaryota; kingdom Metazoa; phylum Annelida; class Polychaeta; order Sabellida; family Siboglinidae; genus Escarpia; species Escarpia spicata. The sequence goes on along the minus strand of OZ023209.1, from coordinate 59,113,109 downwards.
CACGGGCAATAGGGTCAATATGATCAGACAAGTCTGTCGATAAAACTTGAGCTCCACACAAAGGCGAATGCAATTAGAGTTAGTGCGGCGGTGGGCCGAAACAGCATGGCGTCGCTCAGCACTGCGAGGAAAACCTCCAGAAAACATGATCTAATCAAAACGGCATGATATTCCCGCGTACATTCCGGGCCGATCGGAATTGGGTCGCCTTTAGACGTGAGACGAAAATCTGCTGCGGCAAAGCTGTGAATACAACACGTCCCAATTAAGCAAATAAAGTGAATTTATGGCGGTTTGCGGTGTGCCTTTGCAAAGCAATCTTCTGTTTTTACATGGAATTCGACCACTTGTTTCATCGCGTCGCATAATTGGACTTGTGTTAATTACGTTTTGCTCTCGGATAACGTTAGTTACATGGTTTCCAAATAATTAGATGCTGATCAAATTTGTCTGTGTGCGTGCTGACAAAAAAGGAGAACGTTTTATTTATAAATGATTAGAAAGGATTGATGGAAATCAGTATTGAAGACAAGTACATATGCATTTGAGTTTAGAACTGCTGAAGCTGGCTGCATATGTCGAATACAATAATTTGTTCGAGATATATCTATATAGGAAGCATTAAGCCAATCTGCTGCTGTGACGCAAAAACTGTATTTTAATTGGAATTTGATCATGATTGCGAGTCTTTTCCGCTGTATTGAAGCGTCCAGGCACACACGCGCGGCACATACGCATGCGTATTAGACACATAGTACGCACAAAACCTAGAGAGCATTCAAAACACTCAAGGCCACGGCGGTTTGTTGTTATACATAAATAAAACGAACTGCTAAGATGCAGGCCACAATAAATCACGTAAGGACGCGAAACCTATTCTTTGCCGAACGAAAACTATCGCAATAAATCACTAGGTAAACACTGCGCCTTTCTCGCGTTGCGTTTGGACCGTTTACTGCATCGCGAGGGGACGATAAATACTGAAATTAGTTCTAATTTCGTTCGCAATTGTCATTGGACTCAATAACCGTGCCGTTTGGGCGAGGCGTCGGTGCAGTATCGGACAATCGCTGCTTCATCAATGACCCGCCGCGGAAACATGGGGCTTATGGCGCTCCGTCGCCAAAAAACATTGCAAACACGCCCGTCACAACGACTCTCGAAGGGGTCGTATTTAAGTACAGGCAGACTTTTTGTCAACAAATCTATGTAAATTGCGGGACAGGACAGGAAGAAGTGTAGTACATTGTAAATATATATATATATTACTTGCCATAATTACGACAAATCATAGACTACACTATATTAAATAAACACGTAGTATCATAATACATTATAATAACGAATAATAGATTACGATACATATCATAATACAATATAATAAACTGAAACCTTCGGCAATTTTATGACGTGGATATTTATTTATTTGAGGCGTGCACGTAGGCGGTTAACATCTGTTTTGTGAACTGTTGATAAACGCAAACGAGAAACAGAAATACCTGTGTGATTTATAGGTTTCACGTAATATTATATATTACATTTACAAGGCCTGTAGACTTAACGCCGACATATTTGTTACGTGCTGAAACCCTCTGTATCACAGATATGTCAACATCTCAGACAATCTGGTCTGCTGTTTGATTGATATCTTCAGTTGTCTGGTGGTGATATTGCTGGTTAGGCTGTCTGGTCTTACGCATTATTATCTAATTAATATAACTTCTGTAAATAGTAGGACTAGTATCGGACATATGGAGATCCTTTTGGCCATCGTTCTCCATTGTGTTCTATTGGGCATTGCCTCTCATGGCTCCGTAAGCTCAGACAGTTCCATCTGTTCATCTCGTGCATCCATCTGGCTCTCGGATGTTGTCTTCCCCTTGTATCGTCTCCTATATGTCCCAGCATTGCATCCGTTCCAGGTCGTCCATCTTTCTTCCTAAATAGACGGCTTCAGCTAAAGTTGCTATACGATCCGTGCGTATCGCAACCTTTAAAGGAAATAAAAACAATGCTTTAGCTAAAATCCGTTTAACATTGTATGTAACATTTAAGAACATTACAAAATACAAAAAAATACATTTGTAGTATAAATTCAATTTTAAACTCGTCTGTGAAGCGGTTCCCGCGGAAAATACAAATTTAATGAGCTAGGCGATCACGTGGTATCATGACGTCACATATGACACATACTCGCATCAGGCCGACCCTTTCCTTGCATTCAGAGCATGTTTACCAGGATAGCTTTTGGGTCGAAACGAGCGTCAGAATGAGTTATTGTGCAATATTCCGATGTGATACAAACACTAGTCATCATAGAGGAACAAGCAGTTATCTTACAGTTCCACATGAATCCAATTTTATTCAAAACAATGAATGCGAATGGACCTACAAGTCGACTAGGTTTCGGCTTTCGCTGAGCTTCGGCTCGTTTTCAGAATAATTATATCGATTGCAACCCACAGGAGATAATCTACACCAATAAACATACATAGCACACAGCTATTGTATCCAGCTACAGAAAGTAACGTGTATAATCTCATAATATCACTAGAATATTGATATATGAAGGAAGAGTTGCACAATTTATCATAACAACTTAAATCAGTGAGTGAATATCCATCTATCTCGGTAGGTCAGTTGGTAGACGCGTTGGTTTCGTGTCATTAAATTTACAATCGGGCGACGCCGGTTCAAGCCTGACACCAAATCATTGATTTTCTTGACACATTTTTGGTTTATGTTTTCACGAAGTAACATAAATAAAATATTTTGTATAGTATGATACACTGTTTGTAATTTTTTTTTTGTAGTAATTATTTATTCGCCACAAAAAAAAAAGATAATTATATATAACGATGTTTCTAAATTTTAGTTATGGTGGAACCGTAAGATAACAGCTTGTTCCTCTGTGATGACTAGTTTTTGTATCACATCAGAATATCGCACAACAACTTTTTCTGACGCTCGTTTCGACCCAAAAGTTATCCTTCTGAACATGCTCTGAATGCATGGAAAGGGTCGGCGTGATGCGAGTATATGTCATATGTGACGTCACATCTCGGTATCCCGCAAAGCCCGCCAAAAATATGCATATTCAAAAATGTCCGGATGCACAGCATAAAATGTGGAATTTATAATTAATTGATTTGTTTTACATTTTTTGGCTTGGTGGATATGGAAATATATAGCAGGATGTAATATAATATGAATTCAAGCAATAGGTGTTTTTATTCCCAGTAACTATAAATTATCTCACACATAGACGTAACGCAGTTTTTGCTGTAAGTTTGAGATGAGAGGCGTATGTTTCTTGGGTGTCATTCCGGGGTGATTTTTCCAACATCGGGGGAGTTTACACATTCCAAACCGTGTGCAAGTAAATTTTGTAGAATTACTATTGTTTTCCCTGTTCTGATACGTTATAACTGTTTTTAGAAATCCAGGAAAATGTTAAGCAGAAAGTGTCTATTATATGTCCAAAATCTGATAGGTTGTGTTTTGTTCATGTAGAAACCGTTTTGCATGCTAATGTCAATTTCAGATGGCTGCGTATTTAACAGTGTTCATATATATATATATATATATATATATATATATATATATCCCATTTCTCGCATCTGGGTTTGGACTGTTATACGTGAGGTTATTACGATCGAATACATCACACCACCTGGCTATGACCGCGAGGAATTTCGTAATCAACAACATTCATATTACATGTTGATATATCGCAATTTTAAGGATTTATGCCCTTTCGTTGTCCAATTGTATCATTTAATTATGTCTTCCCTATAGACTGGCTGACGCTGGGACCACAACAGCCACAATCAATCGACATTCTGTCCTCGCCTTTTTGGCATTAACCACGATCCGCCGTTGTCTATAGCTGCGTCAAATTCTAAATACCAGTTCGTAACGTTGTAATGGGAATTCGTTACGATTTCAGACTAGTCATATTACTTGGGTTTAAATCCGTATTTTTGCGTTAAAATTCTAGGTTGTATTTAGTAACCGATGTGTAGTACTCCTCCCAAATCCACAAAGGAAAATCTATACCCCATAGCACGTCTGGGTTCTGTCGTCATCCTGAACCGGTGGTGGTCTACATGCGTGCATACAATAACACACGGACACACACGCATATACATAAAAGCACGTACACACACGCGCGCATGCAAAGCGCGCGCGCCCACACACACGCATACACACACGCGCATACGCACACACGCGCACGCACACACACACACACACACACGCACGCACACAGTACGCATAACCTATTATGTCTTCACGTAGACTATTCCTTTTCACCTCTGAGTGAGTTATATGAAAGAGGATTGATTCTGACGGTTCCGAGCAAGCATTGAACTTTACATTCGTGCGAGCCTAGAACCGTGTCGTGTCGATGACTATAACACGAAAGGTTTATTGTTATACCACCTCGTTCACCGATCTCCAATGCATGAGCTGTCATCACAGAGCACAATAATAACATCCTCGAGGCGATACATATAGGATTAGTAACATAAACTGCTGTAACATAATTAAGTAATGCATTTGAGTGGAGTATATTTTATTTGATCAAAAACAAATGTGAAACGAAAGAAAATGTTGGTGCTAATGGTGGATATTATTTGTAAATAAAATATATTTGTGACGAAATATCTTTATTATTAATCGTATCGGTTTTAAAACAGTTGGTGGCTGTTTTTGTAAATTTACTATTTTCAAGCAGTGTAAACGTTGTACGAGTGAATTAACCCAACCACAGTGTGAGGTCTGCTTACGACCAACGGGCGACTGATTGTTTTTAAACCCACCTGCCTGTTCCGTTACTCAGAATCACATCAAGCCAGCGGTGGTAATAGTTTAAGCAGCATGTTCGCGGAATTAGGTGTACTTTGTCCCACTTGCGGTGTTGATTGTGGAAACCAGGCGGATCGTTCACAACATCACAGTGCGATTTCAAGAACTTGTGGTTAGCCCCCGTCTGCCTCCCCGACACCTGCGTGTACTTACTATGTGAATATTTCGTTTTCAATTTGAACGTTTCTTGGGCAAAACATTAAAATCGCGAACTGCGATTCGTGCTTATTGAACACAATTAGGCGGGCAGGACACCTTAAACATAATTATTTTAGTATATAGAACATTACATTAATAAACATTAATAAAAGAGGGCAATACAATGTTGGCTTAATATATTCGTATCAATACAACTATAGCTGTACACACTTACGTACTCTAACACACTGTTGTTACTCAACAACGAAGCATCGTCGGAATCAACCCAGATTTACCCATCCTAGGCGCTGTGTCCCGGCTTGTGGGAAGGGACGTGGAAGACCTTGGTGTTTTGGCAAACGGCGATGTGTATATCTTTAAGCGGCGCGTCAATGGTTGCCCTCGCCTTGCGGCTAACTAATGCGCTTCAGCTGTGTGCTCCGTGCACTGATGTGATGTGTTTGCACGACATACTGTTGTGGTGGAAGTGCACGACATGTTGATATGGTGACGGTGCACAGCATGCTGCTACAGTGATAATGCACTAGATGTCGCTATGGTGACGGTGTACGAAATGTTGCCATGGTGACGATGCGCGACCTGCGGTAGCGATAACGGTGTACGATATGCTCTAAGGTGACGGCATACAACATCTTGTTGCGGTATGGTGCACTGCATTTTGGGGGATAGATTCGTATTTTCTTCCGGTTTCATGACATGTTTTCAAAGAGTCAGTGCATTTGTTACGATATCAAGTATTTGTGCACGCTGACACCATTTTCCTACCATGGAAACGCGCATATTGTCGGACCTCGAATTTTTTGTTGTGCACAGTTTTTTTATTGTTGGTGAACAGTAAAGTATGCAGTTGTCTGTGACAGACGGAACCGCCAGATACTATCGTATCATTTCCGTGTCTTATATCGTGCTACCAGACACCTCGTCGAAGACTGAAACCGATCGGTTAGGGTAACATATGACAGGGAACTTCTTCCATAAAACGTGAAATAGTGGTTTCACAGCTGTTGCTAAGGTTTTAGTAAACAATCTGTCCGCCTGGTTGATTGAGATTCCCGAATATCCCAGTTTTGGGCGGAATATGCTCAGTAGCACCATCGTGTTGATGCGGTGATGCTGCATGCGTCATCGAACGGTTATTGTCCATTGTGCAATGAACGATTACTTGATTTCGTTGACTGTCATCGGGGATATTGACAGCTTTTAACGTCGTGTACTGAACGTCTAGATGACTTCGTTTGTCCGGCTCAAGGCAGTACAAAAGCTTTCAGCAGCAACTAAAACCCGATGTCATGCGTTGTTTGTTTCTGTAAAGAGTCAATCTAGCTTTGGAGGCACATTAGATGTGAAAAATCGTGGGCATACTGCTAACTGCTGGACGCGTTTTTATCAAGGACACACATACAAACATGTGAATGATATGTGTAACTACTTCGACAGCATACGTATAGCCATACCAAATGTAACCTCCACAGCAGAGCAGACTATTGTTATCAAATAATAATAATAATGAGACTGAATAATAACTTGATATTAATATATTTGTGACGTCACGGTTGATAGAGGTCGTCACATTTAGCGAGTACTATATACCTCTGGTGCTTACTCGGAAGGTCCAGGTTGCGTCATGGGGTTCACCAATCCAGTGTTGCCATTGGCTGTCGTCCGTCATACAAACATAGGGCCTTCTATGTTCGCGGCAATATTGTAAGCATGTGATAATTATTTTTATAAGCGAATTGATTAAACCAAAGATGTAATTTTTTCTACATGAACAAAGTATTACACAGATTGATCACAACTATTTATGAAGTGGCACACTCGGGAGATGTCAACTGTTTCTCGGTGCAGTTGTGACAGTGCACGAACGGTTGTCATGGTGATGGTGCTTAGCTGTGAATGTGACAATGGTGCATGAGCTGTTGCAGTAATTGACAAGAACCGTTGTCTCGCTGACAACATTCGACTTGTTATTATGCCAACGGTATACAACATGTTGCCATGGTGACAGCGCTCGATGTGTTGCTGTAGTGACGGTGCATGAACCATTGTCATGGTGACAGCGCTCGATGTGTTGCTATGGTGACGGTGCACCAGCAGTTGTCATGGTTACGGCGCACAGATCGTTGTCGTGGTGACGGTGCTCGAGCTGTTGCCATAGTGAGACGGCGCACGATCAATTGTCATGACGACAGCGCTTTATGCACTGTCGTGAGGATCATGCATGGGACGTCGCTATGCTCGTTCAAGATCTCTTACGGACACGGCCGCCTCGTGCTGGAGGCTGCAGTAACTGACTCATACGCCTGCTGCTCGTTCGAACGCGGCGCCGACTCGTCGCTCATGCCGGTTTCTCGATCGGTCGGAACTAATTTTGGCAATGAGAAAACCTGACTCCGATCTCTCTGTTTGTCTGCGAATTCTTTCACCTTACACGTTGGTCCCCTCTTTGACAAGCGAGCAGGTCAAACAGCAAAACAAGATTCTGTCTCAGGGTCAACGGGGTTACACTACGTCATTTGTCGGTGGGTGACGTTAGTTTTAAGTTTTAAATGTTTCTGGAGTGTTGGTCACGTTGCGCTGTTGATGTTGTGGACCATCGGTTATTAACATAACACAAGCAGATACGGTGAATCACATACAAAATGCCAACAACTTACAACCTCTATTTCAAATACGTGGCAGCAATCTAAAAATGAATGCATGTAGTCTTACTAACCTACAAGGACATAGCATATTATTGAGTTTATCGAGTGGTACGCCGCCCATAATTAACACGGCACTGTTGTTGCCATTCAGAAAAATCATTCGTTACTTCACCTACGCGCCACGCACTGCGAACGTCTTCCTATAAATTCCAAGATCAAACGTGACGTTTACAAAGGTCCCGAAATAGCACCCGGGGTGAAAGATGGGTGTAACTCACCTAGGCTGTTGAGCGCGCGAGCCGCTATAAACAGCGCGATCTCGGCTGGAGATTGATGATGATCCAGGTTTGCTATATTACAATCCACGGACAGACGGGGTGATTTATAGGACCACTGGCAGCTTGGCCACAACACGGAACTTGCGAATGTGTCCAACCGTTTACAAGTGATTATAAAACCTTGGCGTGTTGCTAAAACGAGCCTCGTTAATGCTATCGCTGCCATGTTGCCACGTAGTTTGCGCACGTCTAGTTACGTTAGCTCAAACGTCGCTCGTATAGGCTTACGCAGTTTCCCGCAATAAAACTCTGCGTAGGGAATTGTTACGAAGTCGGTCGACTGGAAATACTCCTACACATGTTGGCTAATCATCCTAAAAGTTAATCACTGTGTCTAGTATGCCAAGATATTTAGCTTAAATGAAATTCTGCTTAAATTGTGTTATGTTTTCACAGGGTAATGGGCCCATAATTGGATTTCTAGTCCCAACACGTGTCGCCATCTACCAGATTATTAAATATATACCGTCACCAGACAAACTCCACTGCGTTTTGTTGAAAATCTGCCCGGAATATATAACGATGTCACCGCTGAGCGTCGCCACAATGCGTGAAAACGCGAAAACGAATCTAGGCGATATGCCGCCATCTCCGACGCGGCTTCGAGTCAAATGAAAGTAGGTGAGTATACGTATTAAATTAACTTGCCTAGATGCGTGCGGAGAAAATCCGATGTTCGAGCTATTACGCCGTCTTTTCACAGAGGTGTCATGCCAAATGCAGTCCAGGCTAAATGGCGTTTGCTTGCCTGTCGTGCGTATGTTCTCATGTGCGCAGTAGTTTTCCAAGCATAAGCACCTTCACACCTTTTATATTTCTTCGATGTTTTGCTTCTATGAATAATTATGGTTATTCACATTTGAATTCTGGGTTACCCTACGTGCAATGACGTAGTTACGAGGCTACGGGATCAAAGAGCCAACGGTTATTGAGGTTTTTGTCACATGTAAATGACGTTACCGGATGTTGCGTCGGCGGAAAGCAGAACGCTGTATCCCAATATATGTTTTCCTGAACAGCGATGCAACTCGCGAGTGGCAACAGTCTTCAGCGAGTTTTTGCCGTAATACCGCAGTGAAGTATTGGATTTAATGTATAAAGCAATACCAGTTTTCAACAGACAAATTCAACCTTGGGCAAGTTCGTTCGCTCTATGTTGCTGTAGTTCATTTTGCTGTATGAATGGCTATAGACAGTGGCGGATATTTGTGTATGAATAATATGGCGTTCGATTGAACAGGTCTGCCAGGGAGTAAAGTGAAAGCGGTTTTAGCAGTCAAAAGGACCGAGTACCGTGCCATATAATAATTGTCCTCGTTATGCAATAGCAGAGAATCATAAACCAGACTAAATACCTAAATAATAATTGTAGTTCCTGTAAGCCCCTAATCAACTTGTCTGGTTGTTTTCTCCAACACACGGGGGGACGTAAGAGCAGCTCATGTTGACTGATGAATTATCGTATCGTATTTATATATATATCCCGTATCCACTGGTGAACTTAAGAACGCGACTGGTCGTTGTTTATCCATCGAGTGACTATAGGCTGAATTTAGCGTTTCTCGTGAACTGGGATTAAACTAGCAGACAAATTTGAAGACGGATGATGGTTTATTAATGCTTAGTGTGTGTGTGTGTGTGTGTGTGCATGTGTGTGTGTGTGTGTGTGTGTGTGCGTGCGTGCGTGCGTGCGTGCGTGCGTGCGTGCGTGCGTGCGTACGAGTGGGTATGACAGCGAGCGTGCGTGTGAAAGAGATGAAGAGGGAGAGATAGAGGGGGGAAGGGAGCGAGGGATGGGGAGAGGGAGAGAGAGATGGGAGGGAGCGAGGGATGGGGAGAGGGAGGGAGAGGAGGGAGAGGAAGAAGGAAAGGGGGAAAAGAGAGAACAAGGCGGAACTGGCAGTTGCACTACACCTCCAATGGTCGACCAGATCGCGTCAACGCCTAGCAAATAAATACATGTCGTTTATTTACGCGGCGTTGCTCAGGATACGCTGAAATTCTATGCTGTTTATTCCGTGTTTAATTCCCCGCTCACTTGCTGTTGGAGACCGAAATAGCAACGACGTGCCGATCGACCATTTGCCATTTCCACTTCTCAGGCTCCGTCAAATATTCGGTCCCGTTGAGCTTGATGGGTGGTTTTATGATTGATTTTGCCTATTTTAGCAGTCGGAGAAAGGACGCGGTAACGGGCACTACGGTGCCGGCTCGCTGGCATTATTGACGCCTCGTCAGATCTATGAGAGATCCAAGTTAAAAACGAAAAGAAAAACAACGAGAACGGGCGAGCAGATGTAGTAGGGATTAATGTACAAAACAGGGTGTAAATAAGACACACGCCCATGGGTTTCCGATACGAGGCGTTTACTTCATAAATATCCTACTTTTTTAGAAATAAATAATGAAAGAAGTAAATCTGACTGAATGTGTGCGTGCGTGCGTGCGTGCGTGTGTGTGTGTGTGTGTGTGTGTGTGTGAGGGTGCGTACGTCGTTTCAGCCTCACCACTTGCATCCTAGAGTCCCTTTATACAAGAGATTTACGACATGACGCGTCCCGGAAAAAACGGGTCACGTGACACATGGGAGACAATTTGTTTCCAAATACTCTGTTGTTTACTACGTCTGACAATACGTTCCATGTTGATGTTGCTTCATTATGACGGCGTGCTGTGCATTTGGGGGTGCAAATCGGTCAGGAAAGTTTGTAAAGTTTATCTAGATTCCGAGGAAACACCACAAGGAAAATAATGTGAACAAAGTCAGGCGAACAGGATGGAATCCGACGCGTCTTCGTTCCTATGTTTGAACGTATCGGTGAACGTTTTTGTTGACCTGGCAGCTACAGTAGTTAATAAACCTGGTTGGCATGTTATTATAATCAGTATATGTAAACGTTTGACAAAATTCAGGCCACGGAATTTCGCGATGCACGAACTTGGAACACTAGCAGATATGGAGGGGAAGGTGGGGCAAGTCAACGATGTTAAGGCTTTTTTTAGAACTGAACGTCAATATTACATTTTTAATTACAATTCCTACACCAAATTAAACTTCGTTATCTTAGACATCAACGATCACAATATAAAAGTTTCAATGTTTATTTTAGCTATTGAAGAACAAAAAATGGTCTGCAAATTCGCCACCTCGCCCCACCCCTGGGACAAGTTGACAACCACCATGGGGCAAATTGACGAGGTGGACAGCATACAAAAGATTACATTATCCACATTACATTTCTAATCTGAACGACAAGAAAAATATACATTTGACTGCGCTTTTGGATCAAATCTGGGCCTATGCTAGGTTAAATTTAGTTGAATCATTGTATAATTAAAAATATTATATAAAAAAAACATCTTGCTAAACATAAAATCCATGTAACGTAGTGTTAACCTGTAGCTGGAAGTTTAAAATTGAATGTCAAACCTATAGTGCGTGGCACTATAACTAGAAGAAAATGTCTCAACCTTTAGGCCAGGTGCAGTTTAACAATTATCACATATATATTGGCCGACACCTTCATAATTTGAGCATGATTCATGCCACCATTGCTCACACTCAGCACACGCTATCCAATCCTCAAACGGCGGCTCTCCATATTCCGTGTAACTTGCGGGGCACACCACCCTTTTCGTGCTGGGCAAATGCGGTTTTTCGTTATTTTCTTTGCTTGAACGTCGAGTCTGGTTTGTCATCTCTTCGCGCTTCTGCCTCTTTCTGTTTTTCTTTTCATCTTGGTCCCTCTCCCGTTGACTGTTCTTTGCCCGTCTCTGTTCAAGTTTTAGTTTCTTTTTCTGTTCTTTCTCGTATTGTTCTTTCTTCTTGGTCTCAAGAGCAGTCTTTACTGGGGAATCGGTAATTACGCAGGAGGAAATTTTCTTGCGACTCCTGTTGCCTACAGGGCGTTGCACATTCGGAAGAGGCCGAATGCCCCAAGGTGACACATCTTTGCTAGGGTGTAATATCGGCTGTATCTGATGTTGCTGCGCTGGTGACTGCGACTGGCGTGGCTGTTGTGGCTGCGCTGATTGTCTTGGCTGCTCTGACTGTTGTGGCTGCGCTATCTGTTGTTGCTGCGTTAGCTGTTGTGGCTACGTTAGAGGCTCTGGCGGTTGTGGCTGTTGTGGCTGCGCTGGCTGTTGTGGCAGCGTTGGTTGTTGTGGCTGCACTGGCTGCTGTGGTTTCTCTGGCTGCAGTGACTGTTGTGGCTGTTGTGGCTGCACTGGTTGCACTAGCTGCGTTGGCTGCTGTAGCTGCGCTGGTTGATGTGGTTGCTATAGCTGCGCTGGTTGATGTGGCTGCTGTAGCTGCGCTGGTTGTTGTGGCTGCTCTGGCTGCGCGGACTGTTGTGGCTGCCCTGGCTGCTGTGGCTGCTGCAGTGGGGTGGAAGGTCGCGATCCGTAGTTGCAGCAGTTATTCAATAATTTACAAGACATCACGTTTTTGGCAACGAAAAACACTCCTTCAAAATTAAATGCTCTTCATGTTTGGATTATTGTATTCTACAGCATATTATTCAAAAAGTATTGAAACATTGTTGTGTTATGTGAAATATCTTGGGAGGAGTATAACAAAATGTGTCGACAAAGTTTGCCTTTACAATAAAACTATTGTTTTACATTCATGTAAACAAAGGCCAAACAATAAATGTTTTAGGGAATCTTTCAAATTAAATTCACTAGGTAATAAAATGTTAACTAAGTGTTATATAAAATATTTGTTTCTTTCAAAAAAGTGGGCATTTTAGCTTTAATTCAATCTGTCGACATTGTATTTGTTGCCATGACAAAGGGGGTTTGACAGAAAAAAATTTGTTTTACTCAGTAACACCCACTCTAAACGATGGGCAGAACAAATTGTACTACCAGTTCAAATTAAAACGTTGACAAACATCTTGCTGAGACGTGTCTCTTGCTATGACACTCATGCAATGTTGTATTTTTGTATGTTACTATTTTATCGGCAGTAAAATTATAATAATTATTATTTATGATGTCCATGCATTTATTATTTTACAAAAGTAAAACAAACGTTACCTATAAGGTACCCACGCTAACGAAGAGTTACGTATACAATTTTATTTATACTGCTTACGGAAACATCAGGTGGATTAGTGGTGCAGTTAGAAATACAGTTGTATTACTCAACTTTTGTTTCTATTGGCAAACATTGTATTACAACTAAGTTCAACACGTTGCAACAAGATGTACGTAATACAGAAGGAACAAGATAGTGCCACTTTTTAGATTTTCTAGTAATTTTATATTCTACGCATACACGCATTGCAATCGAAGGAAACAAAATGGCGTCCAATTCTGAGTTGTCGCTACTCTGTCTATACAGGGACTCTATTGCATCCATTGCAATCATGCCACCTATTGGCGAATTGGGTAATCACACGCGGACATCATTAATACACGAAAGATGGCGCCAATGTCATGCGTTTCAATGGATAATGTCGGGTCTTTGAAACGTCTTGGCACACTAGCGTATGTTGGCCGGAATAGTAATTTGTGTATGTGGTCCAATTTTATCTTGTGGTAGGTATTAAACTGCAAGCCATATATATTCAATTCACTACCTCGATTGGATAAGAGTTGTTTGTTACTTGAAGTCGTTAACACTTTCTCAGTAGGCCTCTAAGTATATAGCTGATGTCCACTAATAAACACACTAAACCGTCATACGTTGTCTTATTGTAAATGTCGTACTGCACAAGAACACAACTTCTGATTTGTTGTCATAGAAAGCGCCTCGGTAAAATCGTTACGATCACCTCGATTAGGTGGCCAAAGTGGCTTGCTATGTAAAATAGAAATATAGTCTAGGGTATCTGTCCCCAGAGGTTGATGCAAGACAAAAAACGTCTTTAAAGCCGACGATGATGAAAACATCTTTCAGGCGTGCCTAAGAATGCGACGACACAGTTTCGTGGTAATTCACCAATACAGTTTCACATCAACGCCCGGCTGTTACCGTCTGGAGCCACTGGCCTACAATGATCTAACCTACGGGTTGACCTCGCATCGCAAGAGGCTATTCTAGTTTCGCCTAAAAATGCTGTTAAAACAGCTGCTCGTATGTATACTAAGTGTGGCGTTTGGATAATTTCCCGCACAGCTTCGTATATTTTACGTCCTACACACTGCGGGCGTCTGCTTCCTTTGCCAGTCGTTTTCCTCCCATTCTCTCCACATATCCAGCCCACGTCAGTCGACTCCTTTTCAGCATTTCCTTAAAGTCTTTAGTATACTCCAACCTCCTCTCTCAACTTCTCCATTCTTCGCTAATCACTTTCTTTTCACTTCCGCAATTCTTCTAACCCCAGTTGTTTCTCTGTTAGTGCCATAGTATCTAGGCCATACAGGTATCTGTAGATAAGACAATTTTAGTTGGCAGTGAACGAATGAGGTCTGACACGTTCCAGCAGGTAGTGCTAGGAGGGTGCCATTCTTTGTTTTGGTGGTATTTCCCCTGGACCATTTACCTTTCATCAAACAATGTTGGCACGTTTTGTTTGCTTTGTCGGTAGATGTAACCCAAATTTCAGACGGAGCCACCTCAAAACAAAAGTGTTTCTATTCTGGAGACCTGTAACTGGAGGGAGAAGCCTCAAGTTGTGGTTAACATTTAGTCGTCGTCAGTGTAAATGTTATACAAAGGGCCTAACAGCTTCAAACAACGGAGAACGTGGGTGCATAGAAATCAATATGCCTGCGTTTGTTCCATCAGTATTGTCCGCAAAAAACTAAAGATTTTTCTTTCGTTGCATTTCCACATTAAATCACTCGTTCACATGATGCCATCTGTGCGACCTTGACCATGATAGTATGCTTAATGAATTGGGTTTGTTGCGCCTTTGAGCTCGGAGTCGTGGGAATTTAGCCGCTATAGATTAGTTTGCACGATGCGCAATCCCGCCACCTCATGCCATGTATTGGAATTGAAAAAAAATCAACTGTGACATCAACGTAATGTCAGAAACTGACACAATGCTAGGTAAAGAGAAGATCAGTCGTGCTATGTACAGAACGGTTCACCTATTCACTTTGACGCGTGTCAGCCGATATCGGTAGTGAAAACATATGTCTTGCATTACGGTTATTTGCAGTCTTCAATCGGACGAATCTTGTTATGTGTCAGATAAAAACTACACTCGTCTTCGCCGAGAGTGTGGGTTATGGAAACCGACGTGCACTTGACACCAAAGGCTGTCTAGTCAATTTGCTTCAGGTTTCCTTCAAGTTCCAACGCTGCCGTGTCATCACGTGCAGCAGGTTATTAATGACGTCAGACGCCACAAAACCAAGCCCGGCGAATTCGCGGAATTTCTGCAGTCGTAACAGTGCGGGGTTACTAGTGCGCGCGAGCGTTCGTGCGCGTGCGTTCGTGCGTGCACGTGCGATCAAGTGCACGTAGGGCAGATGATGAAATTGGTGCACGTTTTCCTCAAAATATTACGTTTTGTGAGGAGATCGGAGAGCGTTGATCGCGCGTGATAAAAGTTTACTTTACGTCCGTAAAATAAGAGAAGTGTCTGCCGTATCGATATAAACATTTATGATCATGGTTGTTTAATGCTCTTCGCGTAATTTCGTAGTAATTTTGATGTCTTCACTACAAAAAGTATTACACATAATTTTACGTATTTGGCTGACGTCTCGCATACGTAGATGCTCCGACTGTGGTAGGGATCCGGGAAATTGGCATACCATACGTGCCGAACTACAATCAAACTATAAGTAAATTATTTTAGTGACTTTAAAGTATGGTACCAACATTAAAAAATACATATATATATATATATATATATATATATATACGATATGCCTACGTACAGCTATATTGCTTTCCACCGTTATCTGAATTATCCTAAGCCGTGACACTATTCTTTTAGTATTGCAACACGTCCGATCGCTGTTATCATATAAAACATGTTATGACATAATATTATATAACATACTAACGGCCCGAATGTGCCTTAACGAATCATAATTAAATGCTGCTCGTTATATGTCGACCCTTATATGTGTTATTTGAAAGTTTGGACTCGAAGATCGTGTTTACATTTCTTGCTGTCCGGTAAAGGCAGTTGGCATATTCATAAGCAGATAACTTACTGGTGTCCATACTTATAAGACCTCGCCAGACCCCTCTGTCTTAGGTTCTCTTTGTCGCTATGCCCCAGGTCAGTACAAGCAGCCAACCATTTAAAAAAATACACCATCCTGTTCCAGTTTCATTGAAACTACCAGCATCATTGATCCTCTTGTCACAATGCATTGTGTGCTTCCAGGGCACCGGTAAATGACAATGACACAATGACCCGCATAATAAATCCCTTTGTTAACGTGTGTGTAACTAGCTGTGTCACTGCAAGTGTCACACGAGTGGACGATGTCCTTTGTTAACGTGTGTGTAACTAGCTGTGTCACTGCAAGTGTCACACGAGTGGACGATGTCCTTTGTTAACGTGTGTGTAACTAGCTGTGTCACTGCAAGTGTCACACGAGTGGACGATGTATTTGACACCTAAAACAAACAGTCAGTTAAAGAAACAATCAGAGAGAAATGAATTGCCTAGAAGCGGCCAATACGTAAGTTAATTCAACGAAGTGTCTAAGTGTGGAGTCAATTCATGTCTGTAGGTGAGTAAGTTATCTGCTTATGAATATGCCAACTGCCTTAACCGTACAGCAAGAAATGTAAACACGATCTTCGAGTCCAAACTTTCAAATAACACATATAACGGTCAACATATAACGAGCAGCATTTAATTATGATTCGTTAAGGCACATTCGGGCCGTTAGTATGTTAGTATGTTATATAATATTATGTCATAACATGTTTTATATGATAACAGCGATCGGACGTGTTGCAATACTAAAAGAATAGTGTCACGGTTTAGGATAATTCAGACAACGGTGGAAAGCAATATCGCTGTACGTAGGCATATCGTAAAATGTTGGTACCATACTTTAATGTCACTAAAGTAATTTACTTATAGTTTGATTGTCGTTTTGCACATACGGTATGCCAATTCCTCGGATTCCTGCCACTGTTGGAGCATCTACGCATGCGAGGCGTCAGCCAATTACGTAAAATTATGGGCACAGTCAACGTAAAAAATCCGCTGCAAATGTAATATTTTTTTTGGCAGTGAAGACATCAAAATTACTACGAGATACGCGAAGAGCATTATACGACCATAATCGTAAATGTTTATATCGATACGGCAGACACTTCTCTTACTTTATGGACGTAAAGTAAACTTTCATCTCACGCGATCAACGCTCTTCAGTCTCCTCACAAAACGTACTATTTTGATGAAAACGTGCACCAATTTCATCTACCCTACGTGCACTTGATTGTACGTGCACACGCCGCACGCACCCATGCACGCGCGCACACTTGCAACCCCGCACTATTCCGACTGCAGAGATTCCGCGAATTCGCGGGGCTTGGTTTTGTGACGTCTAACTTCATTAATACCCCGCTGCACGCGATGATATGGCAGCGTTGGAATTTGAAGGAAACCTGAAACAAAGCCTGAAACAAATTGACTAGACAGCCTTTGGTGTCAAGTCAAATGTATGTCAAATGTTACATAAAAACCCGTTTTCTGACCTAAATAAACAAAATCAGAACGTCTAACAACCAATACCATATTCAGTATCGTATATAGAGAGCATCTAATATGGTTGGCTGCTTCTAACAAAAAATGCCTACGAAATGTTTCTGAGCACTTTTCTCGTCCTTGTCCGCCCGTCTATCTGGCGTACATGTTAGTTCTGTTTTGCTGGCAGGTTCATTATGTAGACATGACCATGCCATGTCCACGTTCTCTTTCTTATAATGAAACAAATGTGCTGTAATTGTTTTGTTACTTGGTGGAGTCTAGCATGGAAAATGGTCTCGGGCTAGTACACTTCCAGTTTCTTCTAAGCAGGTGTTGTGGAAGCTGGCAAGGCTATTGGTGTCTTGCTGTGTCATACGCCTGCACTCAGCGGTACAGAGGAACAGAAAGAGGACATTGCGTTGGTCGGTTTTGAGGTTGGTCTTCCGGGAGTATACTGATGATCTCCATAACAGTTGTAGATTTGCAAATGCTCACCTGGCTTTTCCTATAGTCGTGTTTTCTGCACTAATTGTGCTGCCCAGAACGATTAACTTGTCGACGTATTCGAGTGAACGTTTGTTGATCACAATAGGTTGCTGTGTCAGGTTGCTGTTCATCAATACGTTTGTCTTTTATGTATTAATTGAGAGAATAAAGGAACTGGCTTTTACTGTATGTCGCTTATTTTTCTCTGTATCTTGTCTCAAGTGTGAGATGACAGAGCGAGGTCAAATCACATAACGGTCAAGCACTATTTAAAAGTTGAGGTTTTTCTAAAAGCACATTTTTGGCCATCGATATGTTTGAATGTATTATAATTGATAATATATATATTATCATTTGAATCCCATGGTTACAGGGTAGCATACCTTAAATAGATCAGGGACATGAACTCCGCAGCTAAAATCTATCATTGTTTGTTATAGATTAAACTGTTTTGTCTACCCGGCTGCTCCACAGGGACACTGTGCCTTCCCATTTCGATTTCCAGTCTCGATTCCCGGGATCATACTGCCTATGTTATTTACGCTTCGCATTGCATAGTATGATTATTTTCCCGTATGTTCCATGTGTAAACACTTCGTAGAATGTATGGTAAATTTGAGGGATCCCGCTTTAAAGTGCATGGTTGGCTACATCGTCGGGTGTCACGGGTTGAAAGTATCCCGTGCCAGAAGTAGTTGTTTACCAAGATGGCTTGCGCTATTGATGCGTGTACGTTTAACATTATAATTATTAAAGCACATACTATAAACATACATTTAATAGGTTGTGCAATTAATTGCAGGGAAGATAAAGAACATGTCTCGGGAAGTCATGTTGCTTATGGCGCTTGGTCACGTTTGTCACGTACCCATTTACTGTACCTATGCACAATTCCCGGAGAACCAGACTACATCCATGTCTGCAGTAATTAATTCACCCTTTCTTCCATCTGTCCGTCTGCTTTTGTTTCGTTGCATCTCTCTGAAACGCCAATCTGGTGTAGCAATTGTTACGTCCCTCATTGTCAATGCGGGAATGGCTGTAATCTGCTGTACCGATCATAACCGATGACTCGGAACGCCCACTGTGGATTATCCTGACTCGGTAACTTTCACTCTCGCATCCAACAAACTCCATAAATACGGAACTCGCGCGAGGAAGCAAAGCCAGCCTGGTCGATAACCAGATGGCTGACTAGTACACCAACGAGGTGTGTGTGTGTGTGTGTGTGTGTGTGTGTGTGTGTGTGTGTGTGTGTGTGTGTGTGTGTGTGTGTGTGTGTGTGTGTGTGTGTGTGTGTGTGTGTGTGTGTGTGTGTGTGTGTGTGTGTGTGTGTGTGTGTGTGTGTGTGTGTGTGTGTGTGTGTGTGTGTGTGTGTGTGTGTGTGTGTGTGTGTGTGTGTGTTTGCGTGCGAATGACTGAGATGATGTTAAATGAATGCATGAATGCGTGCTTTTTGTATGTGCAGACTCGTCAACGCCGATACACGAAACGAGCGAGCAGATGAATGCATGACTTCTAGAATCGTAATCGGGTCTTAATTAACAACGACTATGTTATTGGACGATGCGGCAATTACTGACACAGATGTCTTAATTGGCTGCTAACATCAACGAAGTATGCGGGTACTGCCAGTCGCATTGACATTAACGTTACTGAGGTGTCATCGCTCTATCTCCCTCTGACTTACAAGAATGTTGTTGATGGATTTAATAAGATTTAACAAGACTGCCATCCACAGCAACGCGCTCCAGATGGCAGATGGCAACTGGACAGGAAGCTACTAGCTTAGCGAGAATACATTATTCATAAATATATATATTACGTATAGTCATTCCTTCCAAGATAAGGTGTTTTTCATCCTTGTTTCCTGTACAGGGACGAGGTCAGGTACAGTATTGTTGATTCACTCGTCCTGTTCGTTCTCACCATGGCTTACAGTCAGCAGCATCCTCTTCCTATATTTCATCCTTACTCGCCCCTCTCATGTCCCTCCTCACATAGTCCTCCCATCTCAGTTGTGGCCTTCCCTTTTTCTCGCGTCCTTTGTGTTGAATTATATCAAAATATGTTAAACTATGACACCTGCAATGACAATAAAGAGTGTGTAACATATATCTTGATTCTACAATAATATACAATCACACATGTTATGTGTAATTTACTATGGATCAATGTAGGCTTTACACACAGCGATCTTCATACGAGGAACCGGAGTCCCTGTCTGAGCATTCGATGACGACGAAGAAACGAAGAAGAAAAAGTACCATATTTATTTAATTATGCTTTTGCTTTATTACACTTTATATACATTTTTTATAATTTACATTTAATATCATATTTACACTTATAGTGTATACGTCGTATTTGAACATTTTATCGTGTATGTAGGACAATCACCTTTCACAAAAAGAACAGTTACAACTTATGACACTCGGATGAGTCGACCTATCACTTTGATCACCCTTGGAAGCCTCAAACACACACTGCTGTGAAGCTTGCATGTCAGCAGTAATAAATAGTAACGTCACTCATAAATATGTTCGTTGGTAGTTATTCTTAGACTAGTGTCTCACATTTAATTATTTTCACCAATGTTCCTAAATGATGTGGGTAGGCGCTTACACTTCCCAAAATCAAATAACACCTGCAATTTGTCAAGACCTTTGTCTAAATAGTCTTGTGCGTGTTGTTTATTGCCATCATCTTTGACATACATTAAGTTAATACAAAACGGCCCGGAATTATTCTGTCTGGACCACGTCAGTTGACGCAACTATCAACGATATCTTAATCATAATTAAGTTAGGTAACAACACGCCTTTGCAAGCCAGACACAGTCTACAATTATAGTCTCGAACAATGTAGATCGATTATGGGAGGACGCAGAAATTATGTTAAAGCTGATACTTGGGGATCAATTATTAACATTTATTCTCCTCCGTGATCCACTTTTGGACCTATATTATTCATAATATTCTTCTTGGAAAAAAGACAATGACAAAAAAGTACAATGTAATGACATTTGAAGTGACACAACCGCGTTTAGAAAGGTTAAAGCTAGGTGATCGCGATAGACAACATTTACATGATTACAGAGACAAATGAGTGAAACGATCTGAAATTTTGCACGTGTTATTCAATTGTAATAAAGGTAAAGTCTGCACACAACAGAGGGAACATGGATGGCGTTATGAAATGTGAAACACCAGACGTAAACAACAAAGGAAAGGACTCGGGAGTAACAAGATCTGACATGCACGTTTCAGAAAGTTGTACGGTGGCAGCTTCAAAGGGTAATCTAATTGATGGGTCTATATTGAGTTGCCCGGGGGAAAAGGCAGCCATATGTGGACGGATATGTACGGGTAACGAAATTTTAATTAAGTGAAGTAGGCTATGCTATGCTATAGCTATGAGCACGGCTACGCTACTGCCAGCCACCATTGCGTGAATAGTGATCGCATGGAGACCGCGTAGTTTGCAGACAGAAGTTGACACTCACTTTTCATTGAAGTTTTGTTCGCTGCGTAAGTGAATAAATGCTATATTTATCAATAACTTGAAATAATATGTTTACGTGCGTACGGCCTTTTGAAATATTGAGCCCCCAATTTCTCCACCCCCTGGCGAATTTCAAAAATGTATAAATCTACGAACCATCTCAATGGGCCCGATAGATCACATGCAATATTTCAGCCCGATACGTGCAAAACATACGGTGGGTGCACATACAAACAGAGAACGAACTGTTTTATAATATATATATATATATACATACATATATATGTATATAATAAAGATAAACTATTAATATGTCCCTGTTCAAAGTAACAGTTAGACGTCATATATAGAATATATGAATATATATCACCTGTCAGTCAACCATTTTAACCTACTTCATTATTATTTATACATTAAATAAGAAATCTAAAAGACTACGGCATCTACCCTGTACGCTGGCAGAATTTAGCTGAGGACAGAGTCATCTGGCGAGCCTGTCTCACTGGTAGTTCAGCAAATGACATCGAAGCATACCAGATAAACCAGGAAACCAAGCGTGCGAGACGTCATGTCAGAAATCCCAGTCAAACTACCTGAAGTAGCTAGAACAAGCATTGTCTCTCGAGACAGAAGTTGACCTCTACTTCTACTACTACTACTACTACTACATTAAACATATCCCTGTTACTCGCTCCAAATGTTAGGATAAGTAGATAGGAGTAACGATACATTAACAAAAATGATATGTATTGATTGTCATATAGTAAGAACGTCTATGATCTCACTCACTCACTCACTCACTCACTCACTCACTCACTCACTCACTCACTCACTCACTCACTCACTCACTCACTCACTCACTCACTCACTCACTCACTCACTCACTCACTCACTCACTCACTCACTCACTCACTCACTCACTCACTCACTCACTCACTCACTCACTCACTCACTCACTCATTTCGATCGAACATCAGTGGCTTCAATCATCCGTCTTCAGATCCATCTGTCTGCCAATGCCGTCTTCAATTCCTTCGTCTCTAGACCCACATCTTCCTTTAAGCAGTCGACGTAAATTGCAGCTGGTCTTCCTGCCTTGGTTCTTCCACGTGTCGGTTGCCAAAACATGGTCTTACATGCCATTTTATCCTTATGTCTGTAGCAGTGTCCGGCAAATCTCAGTCGTTTTCTTCTTATTTACCAGTGACTTTACACATTCCACTGTATAGTCAATGTTTGTCAAATGTTGTTGCCAGTGAATGTTAAATGCGGCTCGAAGCATTCTTGTATGACATCTGCTAGTTGTTTGTCAAGTTTTTCGTTATTGTCCATGTTTCGCATCCATGGAGTAGCACAGACTCTACTGTTGCAATAAACAGTCGCTGCTTGATTTTGCGTGGGAGTGTAGATTTCCATATTAGGTTTAGTTGGTTGAGTGCTCTCCACGCCACTGCCTTCCTGGGTTTGACGTCTTTGTCTGTTGTGCAGACCCAAGAGCCAAGGTATGTGTAGCCCTCAACCTTCTCTAAAACAGCTCCTTCCCTGGCAACGATGCTAGTGTTACCTAATTGGTTGAATGCGATATATTTTTTTTCTCCAGGATTGATCTTTAAACCAATCATTGCATATGATGTTTCCATTCGTATTAGAAGCTTCTGTGCCTGATTGATCACGTCTGATGGCAGCGCAATATCATCGGCAAATTCGAAATCGTTGATCACCTCAGGTTTAACACGTTTACTTTTCCTTCTTGTTATTTGGAATCCAAGTTCCTCATCTCTTCCGTCGATGGCTCGCCGCAGTGCATAGTCCAGGACTATCACAAAGAGGTATGGCGCCAACGTGTCACCCTGTAGCACTCCCGCCGTATCAAAGAGCTCAGTTTCTCCATCCGGTGATTGTACTTTGGCACTTATGGTCCTGTACATGTTGGAAATAGCTGTTACAAACTGTTTAGGGACACCATAGGCCTCAAGAATCTTCATCATATTGCCATGATGAACCGTATCAAATGCTTTTTGGAAGTCTACGAATGTCATAATTGCAGGAAGATGCTTTATTCTATTGTGGTGTTCAATTTCAGGACGTATTCTGTTCAATGTCATCTTGTTGAATGTCTTTGCCACAATGGAGCTCATGCTAATGCCCCTGTAATTCCCTGCCATGCTTAAATCTCCATTCTTATGTTTCGGAATAATGTTCAGAACTGTCCACTGTAGCGGTACTTCCCCTTCAATCAAAGCTTTGTTGCAAAACTCTAGGATGATACTGTCCAGAGCGCATCATCCCCGCAGTTCTTTCCGTCATTCAGGGACTTCTTGGCCTTCTCATACTCGTCTCTTTCAAAAGGTCCTTCCTTTGTGTTGATATTTGTGATTATAGGTTGGATCTCTTCATCCCCATCTTCTATGTCTGGTGGACTGCCTAGTAGTTTGTGAAAGTGATCGAACTAGTTTTCCACCCTTTGTTCTGCAGTTTTACCATTTTGTTGTCTTTTGCGAGCTGTCTTTCTAAAACGTATTTGGTTTATAAGCTTCCAGCTCTGTTCGTGTCTTCCATTAATGTTTTAATATGTGTTTAATAATTAATCCTTTAGCGATGTTGCTGTAACCTTCTTCCTCCTCCACATTGTTATAGGCCGTCGCAATCTTCTTTTTTGCCGGTTCATATGTCACTGTGTTGTCAGCTACAGTGTCTTGCTGGTAGACCCTGTAGGCCTCTTCAACGTTCTCTCTGGCTGATGTTACTCGAATATCTGAATAAATTTTCTTTTTCTGTTTTTTTACTGACAGGAATATTTTTCTCTGTCGCAGCTCTATTCGCTGAAATGAAACGCTCATATCGCTCCGTTTCCGTTTCATCTCTCAATTCCAGAATCTGAAATATGTTCCGTACTTAACATGTGTACTGTTTTTGCAAATTACAGTCCTTGCTTAGGATCTGCAACATTCAAAAATCAAGGTAAGTTCTTATATAGCGCAGCATGCAGTCATCAGGACTGCTCAAACCGCTTTACACTTTACTCCCTGGCAGACTGTTCCATCGAACACCATCTCGACATCTTTGGGAAACATCCAGCCACGCTGCAATTGATGCGCAAAAACTATTCGTACACAAATATCTACCACTGTCTATAGCCAGGTACTCATTCATACAGTTGCGTGAACTGGAGCAACGCAGAGTGAATGAACTTGCCCAAGGTTCGACACCGCAGCACAGGATTCGAACCCGGGTTCTCTCGGTCGAGAGTCCGAAGTTCTAGTCACTGCGCCACTGCACTCCATTTAACAGGGTCGGTTGGGAAAACAATGATTCTGGAAGGCTTAATTATATCGCGCGGTGGAGACCGTCTATAAAGTTCGAGGTCATTGCAAGCTTTTCTGGCTTCCTTTGTTTTGTTGTTCAGTGGCTTCCACTTCAAGTGACACACGAACCAGTATTCATGTGATGAAGGTCAGTAGGATAGCACACGGTAAAAATATTAGTGCAACATTTCCTACCCTCGGTTGCGTGCGTGGTGAGCTCTGAACACTGGGTGTCTTCTTCTATGTGCCATTTCTGTCACAGTCGCTGGCGATCATGGCCCTCCAAATCGCATGATCGTGCGTAGTTTGTAGCAGTTCTGTTGTGATCCTTCCGCACCATGTTGACAGACTATCTATTGTCCTCTGAATCTTTTTACTTCTATCTTTCCTGTTGTTACTATATGTTCTAACTTTTTCTTTCTCATGACATGGCCTATAAATCGTGCTTGTTGTGTTCTAACTTTGTTGATGATCTTTCTATTTGATTTGGCTGTCCTAAGGATGACTTCATTGCTTTGCTTTGCAGTCCATGGCATTCGCAGCATTCTTCTTAAGAACCACATTTCAGTGGCTTCTATGTTTTTGTAACCTTTTGATTACTGTCCAGGATTCACATCCATATACATGTAGCAATATAGGCTCTATGTAGCATTGCAGTACACGTTTTCTCACTTCAATTGATATATTTTTGTTTGTTAAAATGTTTTTCATGTTGTGAAAAGCTGTTTTGGCTTGTGCAATTCGTCTCTTGATATCGTCGTTGCATCGACCGTCGGATGTTATTAGTGATCCCAGATAGTTAAACGTTCGGACTTGCTTCAAAACAGTGCCATATGCTACCATGTTGCATGTTGGAGTGTAACTTTTTTTCGAGACACTGGGTGTACATCCCCACTAACATCTGAGCTACCAGGACTGCATGCAGTACCATAAATATCCACGGTATCCGAAGTGCATTCAGCACTAGACGTACACGAGGTAACACAGTTACACGCAGTAGCAGAACTACTTGAAGCTCATGCAAACAACAGTTTTCATCACTTATCGGGTCTTTGTGGTAAATGACGTCAGAGGTGCCATCGTCTTAAAGTACTTGGTTCCAGTAACGAAATTTTAAGCTATTAACGGCAGATAAAACCAATGGTTGGTAATCTGCACAGCTGGGTATTGCGGTTGACTCGGCTAGATTGTCAATATAGCTAATTTTGAAAATGAATGTTTCGTTTATCACTTGAACTTTATATTAACTGCCTTCTTTTAAAGTTAAACAATGTGCATAGCTGAAATAAATCAGCCAAAATAATATCCTCATCGGACGGGACTAGCCGTGGCCGGCCGAACGTTCTCGTCGTTAATCGACCGAACACGTCCAACACGAGAACACTGACAGACCGGCCGCCCCGTTTAATCTCCGTCTTCGCTACCGTTCCGATCCATTAATCACGCCTGGTGATCGCGCGCGGGAAACATCGTGGGTAGTCCCACGAAGCGTCAGGCATCTTCCCCGACGACAGTGAAGCGCGTTAAGACCTATTCACGATAAATCACCATCCATCCATGTATTGACATTCGCCGCGAATCTGTGTATAACCGTGAGCACGTTGCCTGACAAGTCCCGTTTGTAAGCGCGTCGTTCAGACGAACAAATCATTGCATCCGATTTATCAGTCCCGGACGCTCTTTCTTCCCGCTTACGCTGGTTGTCGTTGAAGATCGTAGCAGTTGTGAAAAGGTTACGCTTCTACGCGCGATCACACAGGCGCGTTGCAGGCGTGTCGTTCCTCGTGATCCACAACCTTTCCCGCAGAACTAAACCTATCGGATTCTTGATATGGATAGTTTTCTCCAGTTCTTTTTTAATTGTCCAGGTATCCGATTGGGATTCCTGGACGCTCACAAAAGAACATGACAGAAAACTAGACCGGAGTTACATCAGAATGTAAAGAAAGTGCGTAGATGTTCACTGGAGCAATAGACTTACAAAGACGAACTCTCTGGACATGTAGTTCGCATGAAGCGCCCTCAATTAGCTAGTCATTGCTATCGTAAAACCGAAGAACCACTGTCAATATTCATCCTATGGATACCCATTTACGACAAGAAAACAGAAGAAACAAAAAACATACTCCAAGCTGATCTGCGAAAACCTTGACGTTGAAGAGATATACCTTCCATTCCTGATAAATGATCCACCCATATGGAAACGGCTCATCTATGCTCCGGCTCCGGCCGATCGGTGATGATGGTGATGACGAGCCCTATCAGTAGTCAGTCGGCCATTAGCGGTCTCTTCAATACAACCGCTTTGTCTCTCCCCCGTATTTATATCAAATTGCACCTCTACGAGAAGGTGGCATAGTAGCACAAATAATCGGCCGCATCCGGTTTCCTACGCTACTGTGCCAACGTCGAATACATGCAATTGCAGCGGAATGCAAGTAGCAAAGGTACCGTTTGATATTTATTCATTGGTCCTAACATTTGAATGTAGGCAAATCAATGTTAGGGACAATTTTCTCCATCGCCGCTGTCGGTTGTCGCGCGGGTTTTAAACAATTCGTTTGTGAACGCGATGACTGCGTTATGACGTAACACAGTAGTTTCGGTCATAACCATTCGGGTGTGATTACGTAATCAGAACAGCATGGCTGTATACACAGAGCGTTCTGTAATCGTATGTAATAATCCGTGTGATCACCACCCCCCCCCCCCCCCCCCCCCCCCCTCCCCACATCACATATTACGTCGCCGTGCCCTGTTCCTAGTCAGCCAACGTTCCAGCTCCATCATCATGAGCAGCCAAGGTTTCCCCGTCATTCGCTAGAGGGCGCCATTGCTGTCACGCGGTACAGTTTGGTCGTTCAGGCGGGTCTCTGGATCATTGATCTCTTGTGCAATGTCCTGTCTGTTATTGAAACCATTTTACTTATATATATATAATTATATAAATATAATATATATGGTCGATTCCCACGAAACGTTGACAAACAGGTTCCAGGACTATAACTAATTTAATATACTAGTTGGAAGGCTGGAATGATGCTGTGCGCATGCGTCTTCGTTGGGGCTTTCTGGGAACCCTACTTTTGTATATGTACCATGGAATCTCTGAGTACTGTCCCCAACAAATGGGTAATTTTTGCTCTATTTTTGTTAAATATATGCCATCAGTACTTTAAAACGCATCGTATTATTCGAACAACATATGCAAGGTACACAGTTAATGTTTGGCTATGAAGGTCGGTGTCTCATTATAGATAAAAAAATTGAAACTTCAGGTCAAAACCCTGATTTTTCCTGGTTATTTTCATGTTGGGTAACTTTTCTGAAACCGTCCGTCTGCAGTCATTCATATGGGAAAATGTAGTACAACAGTTAATTAAATAACACAGATTTCACACTCAACTTGATGCCACAGCTGGATACATAGGTCCTGTGCTGTTTTAAACCAAAAGTGTTGGCTAATAAATTGTATGGAGCGACGAAACCGATTTGGGGAAGTTTTTCATGAAACCATACGTCGCAAGTTTGAATACGCATTGTACGTAGAGATTTGTAGATTAGTAAGAAATATTAATTGGTCATAAATAACATATAACAAGGTAACTATATGACAAAATTGTAATTTGTAGATACATTTCCCTTCAATTTATTTTGGTTTTACTTGTCTTTGCAACCGAACGTCTCCCGAAACCGTACGTCGGCTCTAACTGCCAGTTGGTTCATTAGCCCAGTCACCCCATTTATCGTTATTTTCGGGAATTAGATGACGTCAGAAGTTCGGTACCGAACATAGCAAGCCCAATATGTTGAACACAAGGGCAGAATCTTCAAGAAGGTGAAACTGAACCAAGTTGTAAAAACTACAAGAGACTTCACAGACCAACTCACATCCGGCATGGTCGAGTTCCGTGAGCACTGTCACCGGGTTTCCATCCAATATCACCAGATCCGCATTTTGAAGCAGTCCATAGCGGAAAAGACGGAGGCAACGGTCCAGATAGACTATGCTGAAAATTGGGTTTGCAGATACCAGGACGAAATAACGGCAGTGTACTATGTCAAGTCCCAGGTGACCATTCACCCAATGGTGGTACACTTCAAGCAGGACGGCAAGCGTTGTACCAAGAGCTACGTGTAGATTACAAGTGTCATTGCTCACACTGTTGAAGGAAGTCAATGGAATCCTTCTGGAACTGTCGACTCTGCACTTCATCACAGACTCACCAACTTCGCCGTTGTTGTGTGCCCTAGTAGCAAAATTCCCATCACTGTTCGGTCTTAGAGCTTCGTGGATCTGGCTGGAGGCTGGCCACAGGAAAGGCTCCTGTGACGGAATGGGTGGTGGCATGAAAAGGAAGACTGACAACCTGGTGAAGGCTGGAAGAGTAATCACCACGAGCTAAGAGTTCTGCCACGCAAATTCGTCCTATTGTCACGACCATAACCCTTCTGGAGATAACCCTCGAAGTCATCCAAGACTTCAAGGATGAGATTGAAACATGGAATGTTCCAGAAGTCCGTGGCATAATGTCTACCCGTGCTGTTGTGGTCCCAGACCCAGTCGTGAAAACCTGCAGTACTTCCTGCTTCAAGGATTGCTGCTACACGAGGGGCGGAGTGTTCCATCCAACATATTTTGGTTGGGAGAGCACGCAATTGGCGCTGGAGAGGGGGAGGAGGAGATGAGTGACATATAGGTGGTAGTGGAAAGGGTAGAGAGGCAAGTGGTGGAGACAAGGGGTGACAGACATGTGGTGGTGGAAAGGGTCGAGAGACAGGTGGTGGAGGAGAGGGGAGACACAAGTGGTGGTGGAAAGGGTCAAGAGACAGGTGGTGAGGGAGAGGGGAGACACAAGTGGTGGTAGAAAGGGTAGAGAGAGAGGTGGTGGAGGAGAGGAACGACAGAGAGGTGGTTCAAGAGAAGGATGAGAGAGCGGTGGTGCTTTTGGAACATTCAGTTCAAGTTTCATTAATTGTTCTTAAAATTACCTTTCGACAAATTACAAAAGTGGTCGGTTAGACTTTAAATAAATAACGTGTATTCATGTTCTAGTGTTCATTATATTAATAACATGATAAGAATTATTGAGAAACACACATATATATATATATAATATATATATATATATATTTATATAATTATGTATATATAACATATATATATATATAATATGTATAATATATATATATATATATATATGTAAAATTTAGCTGCACCTATTTTTTTATCCGCGTGCTGATGAGAAACCAGGAATTGTTTTAATACTTTTATGTGGGATTATAATTGCAGGCACACTGTATAAGTGTTGGCACTTTTCGACTGCATCGCCTCTGCTTGCTGAAAACTGAGTCCTGCCTTGCGCCACTGACCCGCGTTGGTTAGCGCTGTAATTTACACTATATTATTAAACAGAACTGCGGTCGTTATGTGTTCGTCCGCTGGTCTCAACGGGAAGTAAAGCAAAATTGGGTGAAGCTGGGTGATGGCGCACATAATGAAGATATACACTCACGTTATTCGTGACACGCGTCGAGCAAAACTGTTTGCTTTGGTCATAACACGGCTTAGGAATGCGGGCAGCTGCGATTTTTCGTGCAGAGCGTTGACTTGAATTATATATACTGCGGCCTCGAACCGAGACGATATTGCTGATTGATGCAACGGCGAATTACACAGACCGCCTCGTTTGTCTACGGTCTTCAGACCAATCGTTCAGCTGCCGAGTGCGTTGCATCTAAATCGTTTGTTTTGTTGTTGGAAACATAGCTTTTTCATGTTTTTTTGTGAATCGGATGAACGTAATTTATCGCCGTAAGATGCGCACCGGGAGTTCATATTTCATAACGCAGTCGATATTTCATTAGGACATATCTACTAGGTTGTCAATACATGCATATTTCATACGCAATCTCGATTGTTGTACAGCGCTTGTGTCGTGTTTAAATACTTGATGAGATGACGAGGTTGCATTGGAGCCAGTAAAGACCAATATATTTCACTTTCGAATGTTTTAATGAAAGTGCTGATTACCATCGAAGTGCATTCGCGAACGCTCACAACAGGATTTTGAAAATTGACAAAATGTCCCGATATAATCAAATTGCTGTAAATACACGTTCCCGCCATAGATTGGGCCAAAGAAAGAATACATTTTTCTAGACGTCAGCGTTTAAAATAGAAAAAACAATTGACGGTTAATATCTTTTTCAATGCCAGTAAACTTAGGAAGCCCCACCTTATATATGTCAACGGCTGAAATTTTATTGACACTGCCATAACTGTTTGCCACTTTTACTGAACATTCTTCAGGATAGTTCGTTTTCAAATTCGAAACTTTCATTTTTCATATCCAAGAATCATGTTAAATTACCTGGTAGAGGCTTTCGTTTCGTTGAACAGCCTTGAAAGAGCTGCAGAAGGAGAAGTCCATCACCATACTCCCAGCGGACAAGGGAAAGGCCACAGTCATCATGGAAACGAAAGAATACCAGGAAAAAATGAAAGAAATGCTAAGTGACGAAGCGACATATGAGAAGTTAAAGAAGGATCCGACCAAGAAATATAAGGCAGAACTCATCAGAATGGTAAATTCCTTGTAGAAGGAGGGGAAGATCACCAAAGATCAGTACTGGTACTTATATCCTACGCTAGAAAAAGTACCACGGATGTATGGATCACCAAAAATCCACAAGGAGAAGGTGCCACTCAGACCAATTGTCGACTACACACAGACAATAGCATACAGAGTATCCAGAGAATTGGCCAACATACTACAACCACTTGTTGGAAAAACAGAACACCATACGGAAAATTCACAAGAATTGGTGAAAGAAATGACAAAGCTGAGAATGGAAGAAGGAGAATCATTTGTGTCATATGACGTTGTGTCACTGTTCACGAAGACCCCAATCAGAGAAGCTTGCAAAGTCATCAGAAAAAGACTAGAGAATGACAAGACACTAAAGAAGAGAACAAATATAAACGTAGACGACATCATGGAATTGTTGAAATTTGTCTTGGAGACGACATACTTCAGATTTGGAGGAGAAATTTACCAACAGAAGTTTGGGGTAGCCATGAGCAGTCCAGTGTCCCCCATTGTTGTGAACCTGTACATGGAGGACCTGGAGCAGAAAATCATAGCCACAGCACCAGTCGATTGCCAACCGAGAAACTGGAAGCGATATGTGGACGATATAATTTGCCTGGTACACACAGGAAAGGCAAAGAAATTACAACAACACATGAACACTGTAGACCCCACAGGTAGCATCATTTTCACACGGGAAGACGAAGAGAACAACAGCATGCCCTTCTTGGATGCAAAGTTCACCAGAAAGGAAGATGGCAGTGTGAAGTCCACAGTGTACAGGAAGAAGACGCACACTGACCAATACCTGAATTTTGCATCCCACCACCCCAAACATCAGAAGTTGGGAGTTGTCAGAACCCTTATGAACAGGTGTGAGACAATAACTTCGGAGGAGGGGGACAAGAAAGAAGAGGTGGAACACCTGAGAGGAGCTCTAAGAGTATGTGGCTATCCGTCGTGGGCCTTGAAAAAGGCGACAGATAGCAGTAAGAAGAAAAAGACCAACAAAAAGACTAAGGACAAAAACTATCGGAGCCAAGTAGTCATCCCATACATAGAGGGGGTATCGGAGAGAGTACATCGAGTACTGAAAAAATATGGAGTAGCAACGGCCATGCGTCCCCACACCACCCTCAGACACCTGTTGGTACATCCCAAGGACAAAGTACAGCTAGAAGAACAGGGCGAACTGGTGTACCAAATACCGTGCAAGAATTGTGGTGGGGAATACATTGGGGAGACAGGAAGACTACTCAAAACAAGACTGGAGGAACACAGAAAGCACGTAGACAACACGAAAAATGAGAAATACACAAGGAGCGGAAAAAAAAGATTGATGTCTACCATCAATAAATCCGCCCTTACAGGCCATGCGACAACTGAAAACCATATCATAGACTGGGAGGGAGTGAACATTGTTGACAAAGAACCCAACAGAAGAATTCGGCAAATCAAGGAAGCCATCTGGATCAGAAAAACCCAAACACCCATCAACAGAGACGAGGGCAATTACGAACTGCCTCACGTGTACGATGACGTCATTCAGCGTCATAGGTACTGATAAAGTCGACGTGACACGTCAACGAAAGCCTCTACCAGGTAATTTAACATGATTCTTGGATATGAAAAATGAAAGTTTCGAATTTGTTTTCCACTTTAATCATTTCAGTTTTCCCCATTGTGACTTTGCTCGTGTCAGTTGTTCTCATCGTGTCTTTATTCGGGTCATTTGTCGTCATTGTGACTTTGTTCGTGTCAGTTGTTCTCATCGTCATTGTGACTTTGTTCGTGTAATTTCTCCTCATTGTGTCTTCGTTCGTACCAGTGATTCTCATTACGACATTGTTTGCTTCTTAGGACCTCATTGTGACTTTGTTCGTTTCAGTGGTCCTCATTGGTTACGTCGTCCATGCTAGCGAAGACTGCGCAAGTAAGTGTCCCTCTTCACTCATCCTTCTTCTTTTTAGTCTTCTGTATTCAGCACATAATTGTCGTTGCTGTTTTTGTTTTCTTCGGTAATTCTTTTGTCAACGCTGCTAGATAGTTGGTAATCATAATATTGTATGGATTACATAATTCATTGAATCAAAATTATCATATTTGTTGTTTGCAACAATACAGTTCAGGTCGATAGAGGTGTCTTTATTTCTAAATGGCACATATACATACACACATACATACATTTATATATGCATGCACGTACACCCATGCAGGCGTACATATAAGTTGTCACAACGTACGCACGTACGTATTTGTACGTTCATGCATGCATGCATGCATACATACATACATAAATGCATACACACGTACGTACGTATATACATACATACAAACAAACAAACAAACATACATACATATATATATACATACACATACATACATACATACATACATACATACATACATACATACATACACACACACACACTTACGTGCATACGTACACACGTACGTCTATCCTCATGTGAGAATACCTGTTTATATATACGTAAAAATTATACACGTACACATATACATACGCAAGCACGTACACACGTACGTACATACACACACGCACACATGCACACACACGCACAAACACACACGCACGTACACACGCTCGCACGCATACATATATAATCCACCGTTATTTGACCCTTTAACCCGTAGTACCGTATGTAAAACTGCGTAATTAAATAATTAACAACATATTTCATTAGCAATTGCAAAAAAACGATGGGAAAGATGGGAAACGTATGCGTGTATATGTTTGTGCGTACATGTGCGTTTGTGAGAGCTTGCGCGCGGGTGCGTTTGTGTTTTGTTAGTGTATTTCTCATGTTCAAAGACAGTTTGCCACGTGCATCTCGGTTGATTTCGCCCGGCCGATCGATGATTGGCGGAAAGACAATTTGATGCTCCCCGGATATTTGGTCCCCCCGGGCGGTCGAGCTCTCTTCTGTGTATGTCTCCGATCAATCGTTGCACTGCTGTTCGCATCGCTTACGATATTAATTATTAAAATACGGCCCAGTCGCCGTGGCCCACCGTCTCTGTCGTGGGTAGGCACTGTTTCCGCCGAGGGTCGTCGTGCACCCGCCGGTGTCCGCAGTCTGCGCTACCTGCCATGGACACTTAGGACGGAAGACGCGGTGCCAGGGGGCCGGAAGCGGTGATGAGGAGCCCTGATATGATTCATGACCAATGTAAGTATTACGTACGGGAAGGCGCTCGCCTGGTTGGTGTAAGTCCGTCTTGTGTGGACGCTCTCGCTCGGTCACGGACGGTCGGGCACCGCTGCAAGTGCGCTACGGTAGAACAAGGCTGGATTCGCGTGGTCACAGCAGAGATATAGGCCTGTGCGCACGGCTCTTGGTCGTGTGTGTGACTGTGTGTGTTTATGTGTGTGTGTGTGTGTGTGTGTGTGTGTGTGTGTGTGTGTGTGTGCGTGTGTGCGTTTGTGCGTGTGTGTGTGTGTGTGTGTGTGTGTGTGTGTGTGTGTGTGTGTGTGCGTGTACGTGCGTGTGTGCGTGCCTGTGGGTGTGCGAGTGCACATGCGTGTGCGTGTGCATGTGTGCGCATCCATCCAACCATGTTCACCTTTCTCTCCTCCTGTTGTCTGCTTCCACCTGTCTAAAGTGGGGAAGAAATGGAGAATGAAAGAGAGGAAACACAACAGAGGCGACGCAACGAAGACGTAGATAGAGTAGGGCGCATAACCGACGAACTACGAAAGATCAGACTGCCGTGATCTGGTCATGCAGTACACGGAGGCTAAGATAATATGATCAAGAAGAAGACGACAAAGAAAAAGAACGAGGGACGTAGCAAGGAGAGACGTAGAAGTGCCAGAGGTTATGACAGAAGACGCAGTGAACAATGCCGATGAAGATCTGAACGGCCACTCCCAGTGGGGAGCAGACGGTCGAAAGAAGATGACGGTGACCAGCGGAGTGTGTGTCGTAAAATTGTGTCGAGGGAGAAGGCGATTCACGAGAGACCGAGGCGATCGGCCAGTGCACGTACCGCTATCAGCTGCCGCCGGTTCAGCTGCCGCTGCGGTCTCTGGGCATCGTCTTCTCAGAAACAACGTGTGTACCACGGTGACGCACCAACAAAATGTAGCATGTAATAATACCGTATAAAACAGTGATGCTGGATGATGCAAATGGGCGAATTCATCAACAGAGTGTATTAAAATTATTAAAATTTATACTTAACATTTCATTTGCTACAGGCTGTTGTCATATAGGCCTATACCAGAAATGACCAGTAACATTCCTATAACGATATACTTGGTTAAACATGCAACTACTGTTTCATAAATATCTGGCCATTGTCATACATCAGAGTTTAACAGCATAATTTTCATTAAACTTTCTTCATGACAGATTTAAACATAATATTGGTGAGTGATTAAAAAAAAAATTGACAATCCTAAAAATGTATATATGTAGATGAACAACGTCGCTAACATTGAGACGATGAATACAGTAATTCCTGTGGTTAATGTTCGCAACATAAATATTTAAGCATTTGAGTCACATGTGATAAGAAAACTGTTAAACGGAACCAGTACAGTGTCAATTATATTAGTATCACTTCTTTGATTATATGTAGAGCCATTATGGAGGTGAGCAGATATCCACAAACTGTTTCTCTCTTTGCAAGGCGTGGCTAATTATCCAGTTAGTGTTAGTAACAATTCTAAACTAATGTAATTCATGGAATGTGGACATGCTATGATATTACAGGTATATTACGTTAATCGGGCCAATGCGAACCAAATTTAAAATCAAAACATTAGCAATGCTAATTTAAGAACGCGTCCCCCGTGTTGACCAGATCATGGATGAAAGGAACACAAAAGTCCGTGATCGGCAACAGAGCAGTCGCGTTTACGGTGGTGGTTTAAGCTTGACTCTGTTGTACAAAATATGCCAACCTAGTAGCAGCAGTAGCAGCTGCTGCTACTGATGGTGTTGCAATTGTTGTCTTGTTGGTGGTGCTGCAGTTGTTGTCTTGTTGGTGGTGCTGCAGTTGTTGTCTTGTTGGTGGTGCTGCAGTTGTTGTCTTGCAGGTGGTGCTGTAGTTGCTGTCTTGTTGGTGGTGCTGTAGTTGTTGTCTTGTCGGTGGTGCTGCAATCGTTGTCTTGTTGGTGGTGCTGCAGTTGTTGTCTTGTTGGTGGTGCTGCAATTGTTGTCTTGTTGGTGGTGCTGCAGTTGTTGTCTTGTTGGTGGTGCTGCAGTTGTTGACTTGTTAGTGGTGCTGCAGTTGTTGTCTTGTTGGTGGTGCTGTAGTTGTTGTCTTGTTGGTGGTGCTGTAGTTGTTGTCTTGTTGGTGGTGCTGTAGTTGTTGTCTTGTTGGTGGTGCTGTAGTTGTTGTCTTGTTGGCGGTGCTGCAGTTGTTGTCTTGCAGGTGGTGCTGTAGTTGCTGTCTTGTTGGTGGTGCTGTAGTTGTTGTCTTGTCGGTGGTGCTGCAATCGTTGTCTTGTTGGTGGTGCTGCAGTTGTTGTCTTGTTGGTGGTGCTGCAATTGTTGTCTTTTTGGTGGTGCTGCAGTTGTTGTCTTGTTGGTGGTGCTGCAGTTGTTGTCTTGTTAGTGGTGCTGCAGTTGTTGTCTTGTTGGTGGTGCTGTAGTTGTTGTCTTGTTGGTGGTGCTGTAGTTGTTGTCTTGTTGGTTGTGCTGTAGTTGTTATCTTGTTGGTGGTGCTGTAGTTGTTGTCTTGTTGGTGGTGCTGTAGTTGTTATCTTGTTGGTGGTGCTGTAGTTGTTGTCTTGTTGGTGGTGCTGTAGTTGGTGTCTTGTTGTTGCTGCTGCTGCTTCTGATTATGCAGCAGCCGCAGCAGCAGCATCCGGTTTCAAAACGAGCTTTATTATCAATACTGCTGAGGCGGGCTGGGTTAACCGCGATACCCTTTGGTGTTCAACAATTTCCCATTTTCCCACATTCAACGCTGCAGACTTCCTCTTACAAATTACTACGCTGGCTAATTCCGAGTAAAGGAGCAGACTGCCTGCCTTCAACAATAACGATTGGTACGTAAACTTACGGTAAACATTCCACTTCAGTTACGCTTTATATAATAACACTACGAAACGGTCCCCGGTCAACTCTGCAGCTTGACCTACTTTAGTCATCTTGTAGAAAATAATCGATCACTTGGCGTAATTAAATTGCGTTTCGAATGTATCGACTACCGAGCAGAATTCCAGGCTGATTACCTTAGCGGTAGACTACAATCACGTAACATCGATTTAATCGCGCGATGCGGTGCTTCGAGAAAAAAATACCTCCGAGAAAACCGTTTGCAGCTTCCCGATTAACCTAACAACACGCTGACGTTGAGTCGATGAAAATAGTATCCGGGTTAAACAAAACCACATTAGTGCACGCAAACGAGAGGAACTCGAACACTAATAAAATGAACTTTTTTCTGCTGATATCAACTTAATCATGTTCCGTACTTGCAATTATATAAGCTACGTCTCACGTTAGCTTGACGTCAAGGAACACTTATACAATATGCATGGATACCAACTTCCATAGTGTTATGTTTTGGCATGTTTTTATCGTGTAATGCAGACGGGGCGGGCGGGAGGGCGGGAGGGCGGGAGGGCGGGGGAGGGTGGTCAGTCGACCAGACAGGCAGGCAGGCAGGAGGCAGGCAGGCAGGCAGGCAGGCAGGCAGGCAGGCAGGCAGGCAGGATGACAGACAGACAGTGACAGAAATCTGATTGAATATAGATACACCAAAACTGTTATAATTTCACATCAAAGGCCCTGTTGTCTTGTGCCTGTTAGGTATAGATATAACAGAGAGATATTCAATCTGCCGCTAATTGATTACATAATTGGTTGATGATTACAGTGTTGATAGATTTCCCAAATGGATTGCGTTGGTGAAACGCCAGCGCGAACCTGTAAACCGATGCCGTTGACGAGGCTAAATAATACATTACACAGCTCACGCTGCGTCGTATCTGTCCTCTTTTGGCAATAGCCAATACGGTGTGCGTCAACAGATCTGAGGGTTCGTGTTTGCGAGTTTGACCCATGTTTACATTTGGGCTAAGACCACAATAGATTATACATAGGCGGCGTGATAACCTATCCTGAGCTGGGTGGTTAATTTATCTATAGAATGATTTCCTTTAAACTTTTTCAGCGCATTAATTCACTGACCTCGTGTGGAAAATCCGTGAATATTTCTTACCTCTTTTTTCAGAACAAACGACCCAAACCTGATACCCTTCAATTTCGTCCAAATCTGGAGACGGGTTTAGAAATATTGGTGCGTTTTGTAAAATAGCCACTCTGCGAATACGCGAGGGATTAGCCTATATTTATTATTACCTCGTGAAAGATCTAATTTAGTAGTACATTTCATTTTAATTGGACCAACATATCCCGTGTAGAAATGTTCGAAAAAAATGACACATACCAAAACGCTATTTTCAAAGGATACGTTCAGTAATGGCGGACGGAAACTAATTGTGGTCTTACGTGATTTACTTCACGCGTCCACCTTAAAACCAGGTTTTATGTTCCGCTATCCGGAACTAGCCAGGGATGATCATTATTAGCAGGATGTTCGCGGAATCAGTTTACTTGGGAACACTGGTCGGGTTTATTAAGCGCGATTTTTAGGGCATTACCTTCAAAATATTTATTATAGTATTATAATATTATACTTAAAACGTAGAACAGACAACATCGATTTAGTCGTTTTATTGCGGCCATTTCGCTCCTCGGTAGACACAAATACGGTGTCAACGAGTATCCAATATTTCGGATCCTGTTCAAACAAAAAATGTCGAATGTAAATCGGATCGCGTTCAGCCAATAGTGACTTCTTATGCGACAATGTCCTCGAAAATCAGGCTCAGTGGCGGAACAAAGCCAAAGGATTAAGCAATCTTGTTATCGTACAAAATGGGTGAGTCGTCAACAGACGGATGTATACGAATGCACTGGACTTCTTGCTATATATATATTATACATGTGCTCACCAACCCATCAAACCACCCACTTATGTATGTTTAATGTGATCCATCCAAACACACACATGTAACCGAGATGTTGGAATAGATGTGGTTTATACTGTAGAGCATGATATCATGACACAGCAATCACGCACTGCACCTTTAAGCGACTACTTTTCGACTGGGCCCCTGTTGTGTCTCACAGAGTGTATGGCGACTTTCTTTCAAACGGGCGACCCGTGGCTTTTAATATTCATATTACTACTAGCAAAAATGCCTTGGTATTTGACTGTCATGATAGTAACATTGATCAAATGTTAGAAAACACACAGCATCGTTACATAGACACGATAACGCGCTCGCTGACATTCGCTGTTTGTTCAAAATAACGAAAGTCGAAGAGAATGTGAAGTTCATGTCCATCGATAGGCCCTAGTCGTGAGAGTGTAGTCTTGTCAAATAATATCGTGTTGCTATGCTATTGGCATGAGGGTAGACATACACATTATTGTGTCAGCGTCTACTCCCTGTTACCAAGTATATGACGCAAGGGTCGTTTTCCCGAAGTATTTCCCCCGCGCGCGTGGTTCCCGCGATTGTTAAGTACGTTTTATGTGCACATTGCGTTTTATGTTCCGAACAACTGATTTATCACATAACAGGTTGGACTCTTGACATGTATGGGATATTTGGAAAAGATGTAGGTCTTACTTCTTATTCTAGGGGTCGTAGATGAATCCCTGAAAGTCTGGCACTCCAGGTTCAAGCCGTCTAAGAGGAAAACGTTAACCTACCTGCATATGTA
This sequence comes from Escarpia spicata, assembly GCA_963995525.1. Lineage (NCBI taxonomy): Eukaryota > Metazoa > Annelida > Polychaeta > Sabellida > Siboglinidae > Escarpia > Escarpia spicata. Next base: position 59,072,816 of record OZ023209.1, on the reverse strand, counting down.
CGCAAGCTCAACTATAAGTAGATTAGTAAAATGTTATATTTCGCCATATTTGCGGTCATAGACACGTACACACATTATAAAACGTACATGCACCATAAGAAAAGTTTAAGACAAAATCTATATTTGCAGATAAAATATAAAATAATATTAAATAATGATTAAAAATAGTACCACAGTATATGTCATGTAAATAAAACACATTGCATAATTTATTTGATAAAATATTACAATAATTAAACAAATAATCATAATATATTAAAATATAAATAAATAGATAAACTAATAAACATAAATGTTCCTATATGTCCTGAAGCACAATTCCTCAGTGGAAATAAGCCAATAAATGAGTTTTAAAGGAGTCTTGAACTTAGTCAGAGTGTCTATCAGAAGCAGGTTTTCTGACAGAGTTCCAAAATGTTGGCTTTGCGGTAGGGCTATTTCTACCTGTCGGTTATCAAAGAGGATTTATTGGGATCTGGCTAGTGCTCAGCGAGTGGTCAAATTGGCCTAGGCATTTAAGTGAAACAAGTCAAAGGGTAGTGCAAATGACTTGGCCGCTCGACATCCACGTTTGTTATCCTGTTACGCACCTCTCATTCCCAAATGTTATCTCCGCGTGAAGTGTTGCTTTCTTCTAAAAGATATGAGTCAAGTTTCACCGGTGTAGCACTGACCGAGGCTCGTTCCTCTGAACCAAGGCCCGAAGCAGCACCAGATAAGTTCACGAACGTTGGCCATTTTACTCTGCTTAGAGTTGCTGCAAATGCGCGATTACCAACTCATTTTGGTTTAACAGGAACGTCTCCCGCCTTTACTCATCGCTCTTGTTGCTGTAATTTTTTACAGGATGTTGAACGGCTATGAAGGTATTTATAGACATAGCTTGCTTAAACAGACACACACTTACAGAAGGCGGTGAGCCAGAAACAGTGTCAGTGGGAATATGTGAATGTATTCATTCTCATAAAGTGTGGTAAATTATTAATTGAACAAATTTCCCATTGATTGGGTCAATACTAACAGTGCGAATATATTAATTTTAAACATATCATACATCTTATAATGGCAGCCTACAACAAAGTGATATTTCTTAATAAGTCACGGCATGGCTTCCTTGTCAATATGGAGATTGTAGGTTTGGGTGATAATCATTTTGAATCTTGTTACAATGTCAACAATACGGGTTTTTGTCGCGACAGATTTGGTTTTATTTTGCTACTTTTTCCTTACACCGTGTATGTCTGTGCGTGCGTGCGTGCGTGCGTGCGTGCGAATGTGTGCGTGTGTGAATGCTCGCGCGTGTACGTGCGTGTTTGTGCGCACTCATGTGTGTGCGTATACTGGCGTACTTGGGAGTGTGCTTATACGTGTATGTGCGTGTGCGTGCGTGAGTGCGTGCGTGCGTGTGTGTGTATCGTCATATGTGTGATCATATGAGTGTGTTCAAACATGCCTGATTACGTTCGAAAGCGCACGAACGTTTGTAAAACGTGCAATCTGCACCGAGTAAACGTAACACACCAGCACATCAATCGTAACTGCTTGCAGACATCTACATCAACGGACTCCAATGTTACGAGTGTTCCACGCACAACAACGAACAGTTCTGCGCCGACCCCTTCAACGACACCCATCCTGACCTTAAGAAGACTGTCTGTTATGGCGCGTGCACAAAGTGGGTTAGAAAACCCCCAAATGGTAGGTAAAGAATTCGCTGTGTTTCGTACACATCGTATCGTCTGTCGAATTGATTGTACCTCGCTTGCTCTAAATGTACCATGACACGGAAGTCGTGCTTTTAATGTCGGACAACACGTTAACCTGCCGTAAGCGATTGTGAAGAGAGGCGCGGCAACACTTCCGCTTTATCTGCCAGAATTCTCTCGGTTCAAGACACGGACCAGGGCACTGTGTAACTAACATTCTTATCAGCTCATAAACCCGATTCTGCACATTAAAATCGATTTCGCTCTTTAACAGTGATCTTGAATACTGAAAACGTAAACATACGATGTGCCACCGGGAGACTTCCGCCGGTGTATCACGGAGACAGTGTCCGCGATGATATTTGAAAAAGCTCTTTAAATTTAACAACGGATTCCGTTTATGCGCTTATTGCCTTAGTGAAACGCTTCCCAGGCGCTGTACGTTTTGAGCCAAACCTTGGCTCTTAACTTGACAGTCTCGTAGCCTGGGGATGTAAAAGAATAGTTAATAACGACAAGCAGTGACCAGTCGCGGCGCGTGCATACAGACGTCGGCTTAGCGTAAAGTTTTGAAAAGTTGTATTTGTTTAATGAGGAAAAATAATCACATTCTGGGAGACACGGCATATTCAGGCTGTTGTTTATAGAACGTATCGAGTGCTGGAATAAAGTAGGCGAATAAATTGGAACACTTCGGATTGCCGACCTTGCGCACTGAATTATGGGCAACCAATGGATATCGAATAGTTCTGCTGACGACTTATCATAGTCTGAACAGGCTGGATAGGAATACTACACATACATACTGCAAGACAGACATTCGTATGGCGTGGAAGTAGCCATGCTATTTACCGGCTGCACAGACGGGTAGTGGGCGTTTAAAGGAACAGCTGACAGTCATCCTTGTTGATATTACCATCAATGCCATCTGGTCGATTAGCAGAATCCCCCGCGGTGTATCCATTAATAACATTCTGCTGCTGCTGCTTCCGGCTGTTGCTACTGCTGCTGTTGCTGCTGCTGTTGCTGCTGCTGTTGCTCTTACTGCTGCTTCCTTTGCCGCTGCTACTGACATACTTCTACCGCTACCACTACCGCTGCCACTGTAGCGATCTCTCCGTACAGTGCATTGCCACAGGTAGTCTAACTAAGTGTGTATTTGCGTGATTGCAGGAGAAGAGCACACGATACGGACCTGTTCATCCAACCTCAACCTAAACATGCCCGTCACGCTCGTGTGCATGTCGGAGTCACGACCCGGCGACGGCCGTCTCTGCTTCTGCAAGACGCCGCTATGTAACAGCGCGCCCCCTAGCGGCGTCGCCACCAACAACCTTGTTCTGACGCTCCTTCTCAGCCTGGTGGCGCTGCTGCTGGCTTCTCGGTGCATGCCGGGATGCGTGCCCATCGCGTATGTGGCGCCTGATGCGATAGACGGCGTGGACTCGCGAGATCTGGTCGTGTCTCGAACTGTCGCGAGGCACCACCGTGCGGACAGGAACTACGTGACGGACGCGAATGCCGGCTGACAAGATGCGAGGCGCGTTGTCACCGTAGGGCCTCTTTCGTTGTTCTCGCCGTAGTGTACACTGATGTTTTCACCACTGCCTCGGCGGGAAAATTCACCGACTCAATCCTCTCCGGATAACGCAGATACCTAGTGCAAAATACCCTGAACTGCTCACAGTATTTCCACCTGTTCACTGATGACAATTAACAGTGACATCGTTGTCGAATTCTGTTGTGTTAGCAATCGTTTCGTTATTGTTGCGTTATCGTCCTGTGCCATGCATAACGACGTCTGGCGCGCTGGAATTGCCTGTGATGTAACGTAAATACTGCGCCAATATTGCCCTCAGGAACACGATACCAAAACTACCGTCTTGCTTGCATCTGGTCGATATCGCGGCAATGTGCTATGTTAAGCCCAATGTCACATGACAATGAACACAATCCGATGTATGGTCCAAACTGGAATTATTGTTAGCTAAGTTTGACACTAACACTATTTAACCCCCAAGGACACAATTAACGAGATATAGTGTTAAGTGCGGTGTATGTTGCTATTAACAAACAAGAACTTCTCAAAGGAAACTAGATTCATGTGATTGGCGCTCGTGGTTTCCGGAACGCAACGCCGTCTATCGACTATGTATAGCACCGATGCCATCTGTCGTCGCAGTTGTGAACCAGTTCTGTTGGCGTCGGGACGTGGCCAGCGCTGTTTCACAGTTAATACGGCTAGCAACAGAACGTTTATGCGAAACGAATGAATATGCAAAACGCACACACGCCATTGCCATCCGTCTCCACAAGAAGACCACGATGGTTATTGGTGCAACATAGTTGCAATCGATTTCAAAGATATGTCACTCTGTCCTTGAACGTTTGTCTTAGGACCTGATTTGTACATATGTCTATATAATCAGCTGCATTGTGTACACCGCACTTTAGTTGCGCCTCGTTTTCGCGTGTAACGAAGGTTAATACGCATCATTATTATAAACTCTGTCAAAATGAACTTGATGTAACAATTGTGATGTTTTACCCGGAATAAATTAAAAGACAAATATCTTCTGAATCCTCTTCAGGTAACAACGTTTGCCCGTTTACACGGACATGTTCATTTAGTAGTGTGTCCAGTTTGTGCGGATTAGTAGTCAGTGGAGCGGGAACGAAATGAACATTGTGGGGGGGGGGGCTTCAGCACCACTCCGCAGTCTCAGCTAGATTGGAAGACGGGGGGGGTGTTGTTCAAAACGTTTCGCCGCCGCGTCGCTTATTAGTAGGGGGGGGGCACCAATTGCACCCCTCTTCATGGTGGTCAAAAACACCTAATGCCTTTCAAAAAACCTACATTTGCACAGCCCTTGACGCTCGCAAAAAATTTTTTACGCTCACATTTATTGATGGGTATAACCACATGTTTGCCCCCCCCCAGCGAAATTCCAGGGGGCAAGTCCTGCCCCCCCCCCCCCCCCCCCCCCCGTTACCGTGCCTCTGCTAGTAGTTCACTGGGCTTCGCGATTTGTACTCATTGCAGCCTATATCTGCCTGGCTTAGGTACGCTGAAAGCTAGAGATCTCGAATAATATAATATATTGTATATATATCTGCATACCATTTTACCACACTCGGAGACTTTTTCAAACATTCACGTTCTGGCTACATCACCAAGGCTAGGACAAGACGACAGAACATCACATCAATAAGAGATTGAAATAGTCTTGACGCAATAGCAAGGGATACATTGAAACAGTAGGCAAGAAACTGAATGTTCACATTTAAACGCATCATCATGCATGTTAATAAGCATTGTTGAAATGGAGCGAGTTTCACACCGGTACTCAAATATGGGTAGACAGTTGTGAATATTGTCAACACCACGTAGTATGATGGCATTCCGGTAAAGTACTTCATTTTATTATCATTGTCTACAAATGACATCTCATCTATAGAGCATACAGACAGTTTTACGAAGGCACTCATTGTCTGCTCTCAAGCTGTCGCACTCATTCTGTGGTGCAGTAATGTCATTAGTCGTTAGTTCGGTTTAAGTGGCAATGGTGTCGTCATTCTCAGGAGGAGATTCAAACACATCAACGACGGTTTGCTCCGTGTCATTCGTGACAGACGCCTTGCCGAGTTCAACAAGCTCCAGTAAAGCACTTGCAGCTGTTGCCACATTTTGGTTGTGGGCTTTTTGCCATCCTTCAAACTTATTCCGTACAGCAATTTTCGCCCTTTTTGTAGGCGACGGAGCATGACGGCAGATGCTTGGGACAACATGTGGCGATAAAGGATTGTTGCTCTTCTTTCCTGAACAAAAAATAATCATAAAACCTGTGAACGAAATATGATGTAATTTTCATTCAAAATTGGAGAATCAACTATTAATTTGGTAAAATTTGCCCTACTAAACAATATGACTGCCTAACACTGCGACTGGCATCATAAACGATTGTTATGGCTATGCTTACGCCGAGTGTCAGTGACGGCAACGACAACGCCAACGGGTCAGCCCCAAAGGCCAAGGCTGACACCGACAAGCCAAATGGCAAATGTTTACTTAAGTCTTAACGTCGCCGTTGCTAATATAGGTAAACGCTAATAAACATTCTCATTTACGTATTGCATACAATTAAATAGTACCAGAATGACACTATGGTAATTGCGACAAATAATGTCATCATGATTTCGCTCGATAATAGCTAGCAGCAGCAGCTATCACTATCACACTGATTCACAGTATCAGTGACAGTGTCGGTGCGCGGGCTTCACAAACCTATTACAAAATGATGTCCACAAACACGCGAGTTTGGTGTTGGCTGCCAATTGTTGCGTTTCACTGCTGCGGTCTACTTTTCACTACGTTCTTTGTCAGTAGGAAAAGGATAAAATGGTACATTTGGTGTCTTACCTCTCCGATTATTGCAACCGACAGGGCTCAGCACACTGTTAGTTTTCCTATTGGCGACCATGTTAACGTTTTGTGTGATTATAAGAAAACGTGACCTACAAAGTTTCTTTAACTTCTCACCTGCTGTTATTATCATCCCATTGACATGCTGGTCGAGTTTATTCAAAATCTAATATTTCTAGCTCTCGTAAAATGCCTGTATGTATGACACCCGTCAATATTTACGAATGGATGCAGGCAGTAATCCGGCTAAAGAAAGGGTTTACTAACCAAATTGCTGCCAAATACCCTTCCGCTTAGTAAAATCAGCTAAAAATACACAATTTTACTGTATACAGTTTCTACAATCACACCGGGAAATCTGACTACTGAAATGCATTTATGTCAGAGAAGGTGAATTTTGTAAAAATCATTTCTAAAAAATACATTGCACTTTTCTTCGTCCAACTGTCCAACTGTGTCATGACCCGACAGCACTATATGTCTCTGGCATGGCTTGACAGCTAAAATGGCGGTACAACAAATGTTACGTGACTCCGTGACGTCACATGAAAGACCTATATACCCTGAATCTGGATAATTACTCGGTGAAGTCGCACTAGGATATTTTGCGCTAAATATTTATTTCATAGTATCCTTTTCTAGAGTTAGTGAGTCCACTGCAGGTTGCGCATTTATCCCCTGCGTGGGAACTTTCACATTCCCTAGCATAGACACCAGATAGAAGATACCAAAGGCTTATAGTATCTTCCAAACGACACAGGTAACGTGAGGTGAACGAAATTACCCAAGTTTCGAAACAGCGGTCGGTACCAAGATCCGAACCACGGTTGTTTCGATCGGCAGTCCGGCACTCTAACCGCTGAACCACCGGACGTACGCCTAATGCACACGATTACATATTAACCCTCCTTGTGTACGTAATTTGCATAGAGGCCCCTATCACATCCCATATATTAGTTTAGTTTAGCCGACCTTGTTTTCATGAAGTCATTAAGATTAAAATCTGGCAACACGTCCATACCTTTACCGTCAGGCGGCAGCCCATATTGGATTGATTTAATTAGAAGTTAACTGACGTCACACAGTGTACATATGTTTTGGTTACCAGATTAAGTGATTACCTGGTTAACACAATATAAAATGTACCGTAAAATAAAAAAGTACGGATATGATTAGCCGTGTTCTTACAGGGTTCGTATCACCAAGCAAGGGCATATCAGCTGGGAAGCCAAGTACTGTTTTACTCGACCACAGAGGGTACTACCATTGTCCGCTTATACGCGATCTCTTTCGGATATTGCACATTAATTAGTAGTGGCACAAAACAGGGCGATTGTTAAGATAGTGATACAAACACCAAATTTAACACACGTGCTCTGTGAGGCATGTAAGAAGTAGACACCAAAACAAACTGTGTATTTTAAAGTTCATTCTGAGATCGTCAATCTTTCAAATAATCCTACAAAAGTCCAGTGATTCAACTTGCCAAATGTATTATATATCACTTTTCTGTCAACTCTACAATTGTAATATTAAACGGCGCAAAAGAAGAACATTTCTATCCGAGTGCCTTACGTTTATTGGTGGCAAAACATGTGGACCATTAATTTTAAAAACGCATAATTTATCGAAAAACATGTAAAATGCCAAAGTTACATATAAGGTAGTAAGTATGATCAAATAAGTAAATATCGGCTAAAATGATACATTAACTCAAAATGCAACCTTAAGGGGCGAAAGCACGTTTTTCAAAATGGCCTCCACGAATTTACGAAATACATTTCTTTGGGAATATTTCCAACTCTAATTAACAAACCATAGAGTGGTCCTGGAGATCAAACGCCGACGCTTGCGATGGCTTGGGTACATCCTTAGAATGGGTCAAGACCGCATTCCTAATGTTGCCCTGAGATGGACATCACCTGGGAAGAGAAAGCCTGGACGCCCAAAGACCACCTTGCGTAGGACAGTGACAGCAGAACGGCCTGACATGAAGCTTTCGTGGGGCGAGGCACAGTCCTTATGTCCCACCAGGGACGAAGAGGATAAGTAGTAAGTAAATTAACAAATGAAAGACTTTGTTTCTGGATTTGAGGAATCGATTATGATAAACATTGATGTCATTAAATGACGACCATATTAGCATATATGCAACATAACGCCAATTTTTTTTATAGAAAGAACAATTAGCATTGGTCTGTAATTCTACATGAATCATCTTTTGTCGTAATGTAGACTGGAGAATCACAACATAAGTTATTCCAAGAGTTACACAAACCTCCGCTGCGTTGGCTGAAACCACCACAGACCTAACATCAATATAAGACCGCCGCGGGCTCTGGTCATATTGACCTTTCTTTATGAAAGGTCAATATGCTTGCGAGACAAGGGTCCTAAGAGCACAACTTATAAGATGAATATGTACGATGGGAAGTAGATGAGGCGCAGTGGCGCAGTGGCGCAATGGCTAGATCATCGGACTCTCAATCGAGAGAACCCGGGTTCGGACCCTGTGCTGTCGTGTCGAACCTTGGGCAAGTTCGTTCGCTCTACGTTGCTCCAGTTCACGCAGCTGTATGAATGAGTACCTGGCTATAGACAGTGGTGGATATTTGTGTACGAATATACTTTGTACTTTAATTGCAGCGTGGCTGAATGCTTCCCAAAGAAGTCGAGATGGTATTCAATTGAACAGGTCTTCCAGGGTGTAAAGTATAAAACGCTTTGGGCAGTCCTGAGGACTGGATACTGCGCTAGATAAGAACGCACCTTTTCTTTACAGTAATATGTTCCTTCATACCACGCCACAAACGAGGAAGTCCCGCGTTCTAATCAGCCATAGCATGGTGTAACATAACGATGTCTCATCTGACTAAAAACACGAATGTTTAGTTGACATGATGGAATAATCACGAGACCCACTGGCCTAGCAAAATCCATAATACATGGCACAGTGAAAGGCAACATAAATTGGCAGCCAGATAAGTAATCTGACGAATAACATCAATTAATGGACAGGTCTTAATTTCTATATGAAACACAAGTGGCAGCGAAGAACAGCCGAATGTTGATACGGACTGCGGGATCATCCGCTGAATCTGAGATCATCCGTGGAGGCTCCCCAAAGACAACCTGCGGTTACGGGACAGGTGAGATTGTAGATCATAACAGCTAAAAGAAATACCGCACGTGCTCAGACGTGTTAAGATAAATTAAGTATTCGCGGTCTTAAGAATAACGCTATTTAGTGAACACATTGTTACAGTTAAGCGCATTACTAATTGTGTTACATTATTCACTGCCTACTATTCATCAGCCACAAATTCCTCTCAACCGTTCAACGTAACGTTCTGCAGTGTGCACAGCCTTCTCGACGCGCTAAGCTCGGTGCAGCCGAGTTCGCTCCTCGTGCATTTGCAAGCGAATGAGCTCATGGCAAGCCTTTAATTCCTCCGGCAGTGTAGTCCGGTATGAAACGCTTGAGCGTAAGTTTCTCCCATCATGTGAGTTCACCTTCATATGTGGCTCGTTAACGGTGTCCTGACATCGACGTGGGAGGATGTTTTCTTGGTATCTTGAGCCTCGTGCGAATATGTTTCCTGGCTTCATTCACAGTGCCAAGTCCATACATTACGATGTACAGTGAATCTCAGGATGGATTGTAGCGAAGCTGGTTGGAGCTGAGTCGGTGCAGCGGTAAGATTCAGAATGAATTTTGTAAGTGATTCAGACATTTTCCACACGTCCAAGAATGCTTCTTTCCCTGTTCCATGGAGGATGAAACAGTGTCAAAACCGGTCAAGCAATGCAGTAGTGGCAGTGCTGTAGCCGTGTCCTGCAAATAAGGTGATAAATAAGTAACTAAAATAAATAAAAGTACTTATATAGCGCCCAATCAATTAAAATTGCCCTCGGGCGCTTTACATACATGCACACGTATATAATAGTATATTACATAAAAAGAAATGCTAATTAAGAAATAAATATGTAAAAAATATAACATTAACTTAAATATAGTTACTAAAAAAGAGAGATCATTAAAAAAGCGTTTACATAAATTAAGACATTTATAAAAACTACTAGAAATACATTCATTTATACAAGAAGAATAAACATAAATATGTTAAGAAACTAATTTATAAAAAAAAAAACATTTATCAATAGAAAGTACATAAAATGTCCTAGTCGGTGATGCAATTGTGCAAGGTTTTATATATACCGGAATGTCCTCCCCGTGACATCTGCTTCAAAATATCCAATGGAATGACAATTGAAACTGATAATACTGTTACATACTACTACTACTACTACTACTACTACTACTACTACTACTACTACTACTACTACTACTACTACTACTATTACTACTACTACTACTACTATTACCATTACCACTACTTGACTGGTTTTGACACTGTCACTTCTACTAATAACAATAATAATGATAACGGTAAACTTATTTAGCACCTGTATCCCCAGGAATATGAGCTGAGATGCGCAACATACAAGAATCATTAGGAAAAATCTTGAATAAGGAGGCGCAAGAGTCACCATTAGAGCAAGGGAGCGCCGAAGGTTAGGGTGGGAATGCGATTTCAAACAAATAAGTCTTGAGTGTATTTTACGAAAGGTAGTTGAGTTTCAGATGATTTTAAAGTGATAGGGAGTTCATTCCACATTTTTGGTATAGCTACAGAGAAAGTACGTTTGCCAATGTTAAGCTTGGTTTTAGGAACAAAACGTTATTGTGAAACAGATGCCCAACGTTCCAATTGTAACTTTCCCGTAAACTTGGGCTACATAATCAGCGTTATATGTCATCATCCTAGTGTCAGCCTCCTGGTGGGTACATGCAAGGCTCAAGTTTAGTTGTTGTCAAGTTGAGAAACAAATAGACTTAGTTTTGTTTAGAAGAAATTGTAATACTGTATATTAATAATAATATTATTATTAATATACAGTATCACAATTTTGTGTCTCAGTCACCACCTCAGTCAGAGACTGAATGGCACGTCGTAAAAGTACAAACTACGAACATTGTCAACGTGTACAAACCGCCACCAACGAAATTGCAAACAGCAACTCTTCCTACTGTCAGCTCACCCTGCGTATACGCAGGTGATTTCTACTGTCAACATGTCGATACACAACAACAGCGGCGGTGAATGTCTGGCAGACTGGGCATCTTCCAATGATCTGACCTTGCTACACAAGCCGAAGGAACCAGACTGCATTCACTCCGAACGCTGGAAGACAACATCAAATCCAGACTTTGCCTTCGTTTGTCAAAACAGAGAAGAACCGCTACCAGAAAGAGGTGTCCTCGTAAGTTCCCACAGTCACAGCATCGAACCTCACTCATCTCTCCACCATTCCTGGTGGCGCCAACAGAAAGCAAACCTGCTAATAAGAGATGGAACTTTCGGAAGGCACAAATGGAAAACATTTGAGCACCAAGTCCCTGCCATTGCCGGACTGCAATCATACAGTCGATGCTTATAAAGCATACTGTGACATGTTGAAAAACGCAGCAAAGCGAAACGACCCAAGAGGCTGCTGAAAGCATGATATCCCATGCTGGGATAATGAATGTCAAAAACTTTACGGTGAACACATGTCATCTTCAAGAAAAAACACACATAAGACAGCCAACGCCCTGCTCCAGTGCCTGGACAAAAAACGTAAGACCCGCTGGGCAAGGCTGGAATCAATCGACTTTACCGACTCAAGCCGAAAGACATGGCAGGCAGCCAACCACCTCACTGGCAAAACACCAACTCACACTAAATGCCCAGTGACAGCTAATGCCATCGCGTCGCAACTCATGCAGAATGGAAAATCACCAAACATGGACCGCAACTTCACATGGATGTATCTGCATTAAAGAAAGCAGCAAGTGCCTACATAAATCTGTCAGGGGCCTTCACTGAATAAGAAATTACAAAGGCACTCAAACGACTGAAAACCGGAAAGGCCGGCGGACCTGATGGCCTACACCCACAGTTCATCATTAACGCTGTCAGTAAGGCTACCACTTGGATAAGAATATTCCTGTCAACGTGCATGATTCGAAACAGGATACCAAAGCTATGGAGACGAGTGGCTGTAGTGGCCATCCCAAAGCCTAACAAACCTAAGGATGACGCCAAGAGCTATAGACCAATATCTCTGCTCTGCTTCCCTACAAGATCCTCGAAAGACTCATATATGGACGCATCGAGCCAATGATCGACCCGCAACTACCAAAAGAGCAAGCTGGCTTCAGATGCGGAAGGTCGACAACAGATCAAGTGACTCTTCTAACTCAAGACATAGAAGACAGCTTCCAAGCCAACGAAAAAGCTGGTGCCATATTCGTCGACTTGACAGCTGCCTATGACACGGTGTGGCACCGAGGCCGGCAACCCAAGCTCCTGCAGACCCTACCAGGCAAACGAAATGTTAGCTTCATCATGCAAATTATCTCAAACCGAAGCTTTGTACTGAAGACCAGCGAAGGACAGCGAAGCAGACTCAGACGACTAAAGAATGGTGTTCCACAAGGTTCTATCCTAGCACCACTTCTCTTCAATATCTACATCTACGATCTGCCCAAAACAACCTCAAAGAAATACGGATAAGCAGAAGACCTCACAATTTTAATGAAGCACAGACAATGGTCCCATGTTGAGACTGAACATCCTCTCCACATGCCTGAAAACATTACGACTGAAACTCAGTTAGAAGAAAACGGTCTCTGCCGTTTTCCGTCTCTGCAACAAAGAAGATAAACGTGAAATGAACGTGTCTGTGAACAATACTCATTTCGTCTGTCAAGCAGCCCATACATACCTGAGCATCAAACTAGACAGATCACTGACTTACAGGCAACATCTGGAAAACTTAAGCACAAAAGTAGCATCACGCGGAGCGCTAAAACGCCGACTTGCTGGTACCACTTGGGGAGCAAGCACCAAGACACTAAGCACCTCACCGGTGTGGTGCAGAAGTGCACACACATCAAAACTGGACGTCAGCATCAACAACTCCCTACGAGTCGTCACTGGATGTTTAAGAGCAACAACAAAATGAGCACTTATCGGTGCTTGCAGGCATTGCACCACCGACACTTCAAAGACAGGCACCTGTGCTAATCTTGGACAAGCGTGCAAAAATACTGACCATCTACTATATAACGTTTGCTCAGAAAGAGCTAGTGTACAGCGCCTGAAGTCACGACACCCTTTCAACAGCCAGCCACATGAACTCATGAAATGTCTGGGCCCCAGTGAAACAACAGCACACTGGATATCAACCAAATGGAGAGAGATCTGGCTGTCCAAACCAACCTCCCTACATAGGTTCATTCCTGAACCCTTTGTGCACTGTGCTGGTTTTGACCTCCCGCGAAAGGCTTGGACGAAGTTAAACCGCCTGCGAACGGGAGTTGGACGTTTCAACGGCTATATGCACAGTTGGGGACTACGTGAAAGCGCTGCTTGTGAATGCGGTGCGGCCCAACAAACAATAGACCACATTATCAGCCACTGTACTCTCTACCGTGCTCCACAGAGACAGGCATCGCCGAGCTGGATCTAGTGACCCGGGAGTGGCTGTTCAACAACACTCTGCAAGTCTAGGCAGTAGACAAACGCGAGAAGAAGAATAGATTTAAACGTTTCATTTTGAAATGATCTACAACGTAATGGGGTCGGTTAGGAGACATGATCGCTTGGTCACAACCACTGGTCTCTATACAGAATTATGGTCACATCCATAAATTAACAAAGTGTTTGGGCGTATCCAATGGCGTCTGTGCGGCCTGAGAGTGAATCGTAGCATGGCACTCCCTTACGTAACTTGTTTGTATTTGTCCCATCAATATCACAACGCACACGTCCACGAAACACCTAATATCAACATTCTACTTCATGTAATTATTACCATGTTGTATAGCAACACGATTAAGTAAGAATACATGATGAAAGATAAAAGACATCCTTTTTCGGAATTCTAATGCGTAATCGTTCAATGCAATCGACGGAAAATTCGTTGCCCCTTCGGATTAGCGAACTTTTTGGTATCAAAATGTAAGTAAATGTGTCTACTTCTCATTTCTGCCTGTTGCATCAGTCCGCAAGTACCCCGAAACATGCTCAATACCACGAAATACCGTATCTAGCACACACCGTCTCTAGCACACACCGTCTCTAGCACACACCGTCTCTAGCACACACCGTCTCTAGCACACACCGTCTGTAGCACACACCGTCTCTAGCACACACCGTCTCTAGCACACACCGTCTCTAGCACACACCGTCTCTGGCACACACCGTCTCTGGCACACACAGTCTCTGGCACACACCGTCTCTGGCACACACCGTCTGTAGCACACACCGTCTCTAGCACACACCGTCTCTAGCACACACCGTCTCTAGCACACACCGTCTCTAGCACACACCGTCTCTAGCACACACCGTCACTAGCATACACCGTCTGTAGCACACACCGTCTCTAGCACACACCGTCTCTAGCACACACCGTCTCTAGCACACACCGTCTCTAGCACACACCGTCTCTAGCACACACCGTCTCTAGCACACACCGTCACTAGCACACACCGTCTCTAGCACACACCGTCTCTAGCACACACCGTCTCTAGCACACACCGTCTCTAGCACACACCGTCTCTAGCACACACCGTCTCTAGCACACACCGTCTGTAGCACACACCGTCTCTAGCACACACCGTCTCTAGCACACACCGTCTCTAGCATACACCGTCTCTAGCAAACACCGTCACTAGCACACACCGTCTCTAGCACACAGTCTCTAGCACACACAGTCTCTAGCACACACCGTCTCTAGCACACACCGTCTCTGGCACACACCGTCTCTGGCACACACCGTCTCTGGCACACACCGTCTCTAGCACACACCGTCTCTAGCACACACAGTCTCTAGCACACACCGTCTCTAGCACACACCGTCTCTAGCAAACACCGTCTCTAGCACACACCGTCTCTAGCACACACCGTCTCTAACACACGCCGTCTCTAGCACACGCCGTCTCTAGCACACGCCGTCTCTAATACACGCCGTCTCTAGCACACACCGTCTCTAGCACACACCGTCTCTAGCACACACCGTCTCTAGCACACACCGTCTCTAACACACACAGTCTCTAACACACACCGTCTCTAGCACACACCGTCA
This sequence comes from Escarpia spicata, assembly GCA_963995525.1. Lineage (NCBI taxonomy): Eukaryota > Metazoa > Annelida > Polychaeta > Sabellida > Siboglinidae > Escarpia > Escarpia spicata. The sequence goes on along the minus strand of OZ023209.1, from coordinate 59,057,492 downwards.
CTAGCACACACCGTCTGTACCACACACCGTCTCTAGCACACACCGTCTCTAACACACACAGTCTCTAACACACGCCGTCTCTAGCACACCCCGTCACTAGCACACAACGTCTCTAGCACACGCCGTCACTAGCACGCACTGTCTCTAGCACACACAGTCTCTAGCACACACCGTCTCTAGCACACACCGTCCCTAGCACACACCGTCTCTAGCACACACCGTCTCTAACACACGCCGTCTCAGGCACACGCCGTCACTAGCACACGCCGTCACTAGCACACACCGTCTCTAGCACACACCGTCTCTAGCACACACCGTCTCTAGCACACACCGTCCCTAGCACACACCGTCTCTAGCACACACCGTCCCTAGCACACACCGTCTCTAGCACACACCGTCTCTAGCAAACACCGTCTCTAGCACACACAGTCTCTAGCACACACAGTCTCTAGCACACACCGTCTCTAGCACACACCGTCTCTAACACACACCGTCTCTAGCACACACCGTCTCTAGCACACAGTCTCTAGCACACACCGTCTCTAGCACACACCGTATCTAGCACACACCGTCTCTAGCACACACGGTCTGTAGCACACACCGTCACTAGCACACACCGTCACTAGCACACACCGTCTCTAGCACACACCGTCTCTAGCACACACCGTCTCTAGCACACAGTCTCTAGCACACACCGTCTCTAGCACACACCGTCTCTAGCACACACCGTCTCTAGCACACACCGTCTCTAGCACACACCGTCACTAGCACACGCCGTCTCTAGCACACACCGTCTCTAGCACACACCGTCTCTAGCACACACCGTCTCTAGCACACACCGTCTCTAACACACACCGTCTCTAGCACACACAGTCTCAAGCACACACCGTCTCTAGCACACACCGTCTCTAACACACACCGTCTCTAGCACACACAGTCTCTAGCACACACCGTCTCTAGCACACACCGTCTCTAACACACACCGTCTCTAGCACACACCGTCTCTAGCACACACAGTCTCTAGCACACACCGTCACTAGCACACACCGTCACTAGCCCACACCGTCTCTAGCACACACCGTATCTAGCACACACCGTCTCTAGCACACACCGTCTCTGGCACACACCGTCTCTGGCACACACCGTCTCTTGCACACACCGTCTCTGGCACACACAGTCTCTGGCACACACCGTCTCTGGCACACACCGTCTCTAGCACACACCGTCTCTGGCACACACCGTCTCTGGCACACACCGTCTCTGGCACACACCGTCTCTGGCACACACAGTCTCTGGCACACACCGTCTCTAGCACACACCGTCTCTAGCACACACCGTCTCTAGCACACACAGTCTCTAGCACACACCGTCTCTAGCACACAACGTCTCTAGCACACAGTCTCTAGCACACACCGTCTCAAGCACACACCGTCTCTAGCACACACCGTCTCTAGCACACACCGTCTCTAGCACACACCGTCTCTAGCACACACCGTCTCTAGCACACACCGTCTCTAGCACACACCGTCTCTAGCACACACCGTCTCTGGCACACACCGTCACTAGCACACACCGTCTCTAGCACACACCGTCTCTAGCACACACCGTCTCTAGCACACACCGTCTCTAGCACACAGTCTCTAGCACACACCGTCTCTAGCACACACCGTCACTAGCACGCACCGTCTCTACCACGCACCGTCTCTAGCACACACAGTCTCTAGCACACACCGTCTCTAGCACACACCGTCTCTAGCACACACCGTCTCTAGCACACACCGTCTCTAGCACACACCTTCTCTAGCATACACCGTCTCTAGCACACACCGTCTCTAGCAAACACCGTCTCTAGCACACACCGTCTCTAGCACACAGTCTCTAGCACACACCGTCTCTAGCACACACCGTCTCTAGCACACACCGTCTCTAGCACACACAGTCTCTAGCACACACCGTCTCTAGAACACACCGTCTCTGGCACACACCGTCTCTAGCACACACCGTCTCTAGCACACACCGTCTCTGGCACACACCGTCTCTAGCACACACCGTCTGTAGCACACACCGTCACTAGCACACACCGTCTCTAGCACACACCGTCTCTAGCACACAGTCTCTAGCACACACCGTCTCTAGCACACACCGTCTCTAGCACACACCGTCTCTAGCACACACCGTCTCTAGCACACATCGTCACTAGCACACACCGTCTCTAGCACACACCGTCTCTAGCACACACCGTCTCTAGCACACACCGTCTCTAGCACACACCGTCTCTAACACACACCGTCTCTAGCACACACAGTCTCAAGCACACACCGTCTCTAGCACACACCGTCTCTAACACACACCGTCTCTAGCACACACCGTCTCTAGCACACACAGTCTCTAGCACACACCGTCTCTAGCACACACCGTCTCTAACACACGCCGTCTCTAGCACACGCCGTCTCTAGCACACGCCGTCTCTAATACACACCGTCTCTAGCACACACCGTCTCTAGCACACACCGTCTCTAGCACACACCGTCTCTAGCACACACCGTCTCTAACACACACCGTCTCTAGCACACACCGTCTCTAACACACACAGTCTCTAACACACGCCGTCTCTAGCACACCCCGTCACTAGCACACAACGTCTCTAGCACACGCCGTCACTAGCACGCACTGTCTCTAGCACACACAGTCTCTAGCACACACCGTCTCTAGCACACACCGTCTCTAGCACACACCGTCTCTAGCACACACCGTCTCTAACACACGCCGTCTCAGGCACACGCCGTCACTAGCACACGCCGTCACTAGCACACACCGTCTCTAGCACACACCGTCTCTAGCACACACCGTCTCTAGCACACACCGTCCCTAGCACACACCGTCTCTAGCACACACCGTCCCTAGCACACACCGTCTCTAGCACACACCGTCTCTAGCAAACACCGTCTCTAGCACACACAGTCTCTAGCACACACAGTCTCTAGCACACACCGTCTCTAACACACACCGTCTCTAGCACACACCGTCTCTAGCACACAGTCTCTAGCACACACCGTCTCTAGCACACACCGTATCTAGCACACACCGTCTCTAGCACACACGGTCTGTAGCACACACCGTCACTAGCACACACCGTCACTAGCACACACCGTCTCTAGCACACACCGTCTCTAGCACACACCGTCTCTAGCACACAGTCTCTAGCACACACCGTCTCTAGCACACACCGTCTCTAGCACACACCGTCTCTAGCACACACCGTCTCTAGCACACACCGTCACTAGCACACGCCGTCTCTAGCACACGCCGTCTCTAGCACACACCGTCTCTAGCACACACCGTCTCTAGCACACACCGTCTCTAACACACACCGTCTCTAGCACACACAGTCTCAAGCACACACCGTCTCTAGCACACACCGTCTCTAACACACACCGTCTCTAGCACACACAGTCTCTAGCACACACCGTCTCTAGCACACACCGTCTCTAACACACACCGTCTCTAGCACACACCGTCTCTAGCACACACAGTCTCTAGCACACACCGTCACTAGCACACAACGTCACTAGCCCACACCGTCTCTAGCACACACCGTATCTAGCACACACCGTCTCTAGCACACACCGTCTCTAGCACACACCGTCTCTAGCACACACCGTCTCTAGCACACACCGTCTCTAGCACACACCGTATCTAGCACACACCGTCTCTAACACACACCGTCTCTAGCACACACAGTCTCTAGCACACACCGTCTCTAACACACACCGTCTCTAGCACACACCGTCTCTAGCACACGCCGTCTCTAGCACACGCCGTCTCTAGCACACGCCGTCTCTAGCACACGCCGTCTCTAGCACACGCCGTCTCTAGCACACGCCGTCTCTAGCACACGCCGTCTCTAGCACACACAGTCTCTAACACACACCGTCTCTAACACACGCCGTCTCTAGCACACACCGTCTCTAGCACACACCGTCTCTAACACACGCCGTCTCAGGCACATGCCGTCACTAGCACACGCCGTCACTAGCACACACCGTCTCTAGCACACACCGTCTCTAGCACACACCGTCTCTAACACACACCGTCTCTAGCACACACCGTCTCTAGCCCACACCGTCTCTAGCACACACCGTCTCTAGCCCACGCCGTCACTTGCACACACCGTCTCTAACACACGCCGTCTCTAGCACACACCGTCACTAGCACACACCGTCTCTAGCACACGCCGTCACTAGCACGCACCGTCTCTAGCACGCACCGTCTCTAGCACACACAGTCTCTAGCACACACCGTCTCTAGCACAAACCGTCTCTAGCACACACCGTCTCTAGCACACACCGTCTCTAGCACACAATATATCTAGCACACACCGTCTCTAGCACACACCGTCTGTAGCACACACCGTCACTAGCACACACCGTCACTAGCACACACCGTCACTAGCACACACCGTCTCTAGCACACGCCGTCACTTGCATGCACCGTCTCTAGCACACACCGTCTCTAGCACACACCGTCTCTAGCCCACGCCGTCACTAGCACGCACCGTCTCTAACACAGGCCGTCTCTAGCACACACCGTCACTAGCACACACCGTCTCTAGCACACGCCGTCACTAGCACGCACCGTCTCTAGCACGCACCGTCTCTAGCACACACAGTCTCTAGCACACACCGTCTCTAGCACACACCGTCTCTAGCACACACCGTCACTAGCACACACCGTCTGTAGCACACACCGTCTCTAGCACACACCGTCTCTAGCACACACCGTATCTAGCACACACCGTCTCTAGCACACACCGTCTGTAGCACACACCGTCACTAGCACACACCGTCACTAGCACACACCGTCACTAGCACACACCGTCTCTAGCACACGCCGTCACTTGCACGCACCGTCTCTAGCACACACCGTCTCTAGCACACACCGTCTCTAGCCCACGCCGTCACTAGCACGCACCGTCTCTAACACACGCCGTCTCTAGCACACACCGTCACTAGCACACACCGTCTCTAGCACACGCCGACACTAGCACGCACCGTCTCTAGCACGCACCGTCTCTAGCACGCACAGTCTCTAGCACACACCGTCTCTAGCACACACCGTCTCTAGCACACACCGTCTCTAGCACACACCATCTCTAGCACACACCGTCTCTAGCACACACAGTCTCAAGCACACACCGTCTCAAGCACACACCGTCTCTAACACACACCGTCTCTAGCACACACCGTCTCTAGCACACACATTCTCAAGCACACACCGTCTCTAGCACACACCGTCTCTAGCACACACAGTCTCTAGCACACACATTCTCTAGCACACACCGTCTCTAGCACACACCGTCTCTAGCACACACAGTCTCTAGCACACACATTCTCTAGCACACACCGTCACTAGCACACACAATCTCTAGCACACACCGTCTCTAGCACACACCGTCTCTAGCACACACCGTCTCTAGCACACACATTCTCAAGCACACACCGTCTCTAGCACACACCGTTTCTAACACACACCGTCTCTAGCACACACCGTCTCTAGCACACACAGTCTCTAGCACACACCGTCTAGAGCACACACCGTCTATAGCACACACCGTCACTAGCACACACCGTCACTAGCCCACACCGTCTCTAGCACACACCGTCTCTAGCACACACCGTCTCTAGCACACACCGTCTCTAGCACACACCGTCTCTAGCACACACAGTCTCTAGCACACACCGTCTATAGCACACACCGTCTCTAGCACACACCGTCACTAGCACACACCGTCACTAGCCCACACCGTCTCTAGCACACACCGTCTCTAGCACACACCGTCTCTAGCACACACCGTCTCAAGGACACGCCGTCTCTAGCACACACCGTCTCTAGCACACACCGTCTCAAGCACACACCGTCTCTAGCACACACCGTCTCTAGCACACACCGTCTCTAGCACACACCGTCTCTAGCACACACCGTCTCTAGCACACACCGTCTCTAGCACACACCGTCTATAGCACACACCGTCTATATCACACACCGTCTCTAGCACACACAGTCTCTAGCACACACCGTCTCTAGCACACACAGTCTCTAGCACACACCGTCTCTAGCACACACCGTCTCTAGCACACACCGTCTCTAGCACACACAGTCTCTAGCACACACATTCTCAAGCACACACCGTCTCTAGCACACACCGTCTCTAGCACACGCCGTCACTTGCACGCACCGTCTCTAGCACACACCGTCTCTAGCACACACCGTCTCTAGCACACACCGTCTCTAGCACACACAGTCTCTAGCACACACCGTCTATAGCACACACCGTCTATAGCACACACCGTCTATAGCACACACCGTCACTAGCACACACCGTCACTAGCCCACACCGTCTCTAACACACACCGTCTCTAGCACACACCGTCTCTAGCACACACCGTCTCTAGCACACACCGTCTCTAGCACACACCGTCACTAGCACACACCGTCTCTAGCACACACCGTCTCTAGCACACACCGTCACTTGCACACACCGTCTCTAGCACACACAGTCTCTAGCACACACCGTCTCTAGCACACACCGTATCTAGCACACACCGTCTCTAGCACACACCGTCTGTAGCACACACCGTCACTAGCACACACCGTCACTAGCACACACCGTCACTAGCACACACCGTCTCTAGCACACACCGTCTCTAGCACACACCGTCACTAGCACACACCGTCTGTACCACACACCGTCTCTAGCACACACCGTCTCTAACACACACAGTCTCTAACACACGCCGTCTCTAGCACACACCGTCACTAGCTCACACCGTCTCTAGCACACGCCGTCACTAGCACGCACTGTCTCTAGCACGCACCGTCTCTAGCACACACAGTCTCTAGCACACACCGTCTCTAGCACACACAGTCTCTAGCACACAGTCTCTAGCACACACCGTCTCTAGCACACACCGTCTCTAGCACACACAGTCTCTAGCACACAGTCTCTAGTACACACCGTCTCTAGCACACACCGTCTCTAGCACACACCGTCTCTAGCACACACAGTCTCTAGCACACACCGTCTCTAGCACACACAGTCTCTAGCACACACAGTCTCTAGCACACACCGTATCTAGCACACACCGTCTCTAGCACACACCGTCTCTAGCACACACAGTCTCTAGCACACACAGTCTCAAGCACACACCGTCACTAGCACACAGTATCTAGCACACAGTCTCTAGCACACACAGTCTCTAGCACACACAGTCTCTAGCACACAGTATCTAGCACACACCGTCTCTAGCACACACCGTCTCTAGCACACACAGTCTCTAGCACACACAGTCTCTAGCACACACCGTCTCTAGCACACACAGTCTCTAGCACACACCGTCTCTAGCACACACAGTCTCTAGCACACACAGTCTCTAGCACACACCGTATCTAGCACACACCGTCTCTAGCACACACCGTCTCTAGCACACAGTCTCTAGCACACACCGTCTCTAGCACACACAGTCTCTAGCACACACCGTCTCTAGCACACAGTATCTAGCACACAGTCTCTAGCACACACCGTATCTAGCACACACCGTCTCTAGCACACGCCGTCACTAGCACACGCCGTCTCTAGCACGCGCCGTCTCTAGCACGCACCGTCTCTAGCACGCACCGTCTCTAGCACGCACCGTCTCTAGCACACACCGTCTCTAGCACACACCGTCTCTAGCACACACCGTCTCTAGCACACACCGTCTCTAGCACACACTGTCTCTAGCACACACCGTATCTAACACACACAGTCTCTAGCACACAGTCTCTAGCACACACAGTCTCTAACACACACAGTCTCTAGTACCCAGTCTCTAGCACACAGTCTCTAGCACACACCGTCTCTAGCAGCTTCGTTTATAAGATGAGTATGAAATGTGATGTCGCGACCAGAGCTGGTGTGAGACAATAACTTCGGAAGAGGGGGTCAATAAGGAAGAGGAGAAACACCTATGGGTACGTGGATAACTACCCTGGGCCTTGAAAAAAGTTACGAATAAAAAACAAGAAGAAAAAGACTGACAACAAAAACTAGGACATGACCTGCAGAAGTCAAGTATCCCGTTCGTGGTGGGATATCAGAGAGAGAAGACCGGGTGTTGAAAAAGTATGGGGTAACAATAGACATGCGTTCGCACACCACCCTCAGGCGCATGTTGGTACACCCTAAGGACAAAGTAGAGTCAGAAGAACAGAGCAAACTGGAGTATCAAATACCATGCAAGAACTGTGATGCTGAATATATTGGGGAGACGGGAAGATTATTAAAAACGAAACTTGAAGAACATAGAAAGGATGTTGACAACACGTACAAAGAGAAATAGAGGAGGAGCTGGAAAAAGATTTATGAAACCATCAATAAATCCGCCACCACGGACCATGCATCAACGGAAAATCACATTAGAGTGGGGTGGGGTGGGGGAGCTAAAACAGTGGACAAGAACACGATATATGAAAGAAGCCATTATGGATCAGAAAGGCAAAAAAACACCGATTAATCGAGACGGGGGAATTACGACCTATCTCACATGTACGGTGACGTCATACTTCTCATGTACTGAAGAAGGCATGCTGCGCTGACGAAAGACTCAACAGTCTACAACTACAAGGTAAAATCATATACCTGCCAATTCTACCTGAATTCCCGGGAGTCTCCTTGACGTTGGGTGTACCTCCCGGCCTCCCTGAATATAGGTAAATCGCCCGGACTTTCGCTTAAAAACTTCAACAGCCCCCTCCCATCTTCCGATGTCATCATGCGAGACAGCGCGACACCACGGGAGACGTGCTGAACCGCTGATGTTCCAGCGAGAAATCTCCAACAGCATCCCACGTCTTCCGATGTCAAGATCCGAGACAGCGCGACGCGACAGCGCGACACGGGAAGCGTGCTGAACCGTTGATGAATTTCCCGGAATTCAAAAAGTTGGCAGGTATAAAATCACATATTGGATATGTCAAAAAGAAATATTTGGGGTGTTGACGCTCTCCCAAAAGCCATCACGAGGCTCTCAAAAAACATCCAATAACTGCAACCCTCTTGAGTCAAGCCCGACTCTCGAAAAAAACAACTTGAGGTTCATCAAATTGCACCCACACACTGAAGCTCATCAATAGCCCACCTCGATGCTTTGGATATTGGAAGGGTAACCCTATCTCCAGCCCCCACCTAAAATATTGTGGGCTTAGTCAATGACGTGCTAAAAAGCTCTCCATCATCGACGGTCAGTTCGACCGTTGAGAATGTTGCAATAGTCGCGGCGTCTGGAGGCCACGGTTGCCTGCGCGGTGTCGCCCTCTGACGAATGGTTCAGACACAATCCAGCCGAGGTTTCATTTTTCAACCTATGGAACATGCTATCCATAGAATACCCATTCCATTGTGGAAGCTGTATCGTTGACTGTAAGGGAATGAACAGGTAGTAAGTGATAATTAAAGGAAGACAAAACAGATCATGGTATTGGTATAGGCTTGGTATATGGTCCCCGGTCTCAGTCATAGATATGCTAGAAAGAGTAGAGGAGAGCAACTAAAATGATACCAAAACTGCATACATGTTAAGTCTCCTGCATTCGCCGGGGGACTCCTGGAAATCCATCAAATCCCCCGATCTCCTGGAAAGGAGAACCAATCTCCTGGATTTTCAGTGTGTTTTTCTATTTTATTTTCCGAACTCGGCATGGCCTAATCGGGTTTTATTTCCGGCTGACTCGAGTATTATTTTTCTGGGTCAACAGAAAGTGGTCAATACCTGTCAATCCCAGTGCCAGTGTCAGTGAGTTAATTGCAATCGGTCAGACGCCGTACTAAATCTCACGAATAGGGACGTTGGACCAAGGCCGCTCGGACAACAAAGTGAAAAGGGGTTGTTTAAATCATGCCTTGCGTTGACTAGGCAACAACTGTTTAACTATAATCTTCCTGGGTCTTGCCTGTGGTTGATATTGTATATAAGCTTTAGACGAGCACAGTGAACCGCGCTTGCGGCCGCGGGTTCCACATTATCGCCCCCCACAGTCAGCTTGCCGATCTTATAGAACGAAATGTAATCCGTTTCAATCTATGCTCAAATAATGTCAGTCGATCCATCTACACTATGTGCACGTTTTATTTAATCCATGTATATATGTAACTGTTAGAACTGGAACACATTATACATGAAAAGATGTATTTTATAACATCAAATGCTTCACCAGCAAGACCAAAGGTCACAAATAGTAAATTCATCACGCATGCCTCCGTCATCCAGGCCATGGTAACAAACTTTGAAGAAAATACAATGCTAAGTTCTGGTTCTTATACTTGTGAATGTAGTATCTGTTAGTAATAATGTAATAACATATTTGTAATAAAGAAGATGTATTTAGTGCCTATGTGCAAGGTTCTTTGCACCATAAAAATATTTAATGTATGAACACATATGCCTAGAACATCAACTTTTTTCTTTCAACCAAACCTATAAAGCCACATACATTTTAGTTTACATATAATTCAATTATTTTATGTCCACATATAATTTATTTAATTATTTTATGTCCACATATAATTTATTTAATGTAACACATTAAATACATATTAACATGCTGTTATGTGCCATTGATTTAAGAGCACATGTACAATGCATTTGGAAATAAAGCTGATCTGTGACCATTTTCATAACGTGAAATACTCAGATTTATATACAATTCGATAATACCCCAAGACCCTCCAATTTACCCATAAATCTCATGCATTGGCATTTCTGAAACTTAACGTTTTATTATGACATGATTATTAATGTCTATGGAAAGTATCCTTTTTTGTTATATTTTAATCCGATTTATGTACAAATGCCCGATTTTTTTAAACCCTCTGATTTACGTATAAATCTCCTGGATTGGTGTTTCTGAAACTTAACATGTATGAAACCGAGGTATCTTAGTTATGAAATACGCCTAAAACAATGTGGTTTTAACAACACTAGAGATCAGGAGATTGAGAGATCAGATAGAAGTGTTTAAAAATTGAATGGTTGTGAAAATATTGATGGAAATATTTTTTCTGGGTTAAGGATTAGAGGGCATGAAGTTACATTAGTAAAGAAACAGTGTAGATTAGATATAAGAAAATTCTCATTTTCACAAAGGACTTAAATGAATGGAACAGATTATCTGCCGATTGTGTGGGTGCTAGTAGCGTGAATGTTTAAAAATAAAATCGACACATACCTCAGATGGGCGGGATACATGTAGATAAAAGGGTTGGACCCTTGATAAGCCAAAGGGCTTCCTTGTCCGCCTGCCACCTAGAGTTAATTCTCTGGGTGGCAATCTTGTTAAATAAAGCCCATAGGCTGGGGGTTCATTGGTGTGTATGCACACCCGCTCACGCAAAATAGTTCTGCTTGAGCAGATGTAGTTCCACTTGGAGGGAACTATTTATGGTTGATTTGTTAAATTGTGATGCAAGAGTGTCTGAACAACGTCCAACACTACACTCCTCCACCATGACAAATCTCCAACACTATCCGCCCTATCAATGCAACAAATCTCAACACTAGTGACTACACCACCTCGACATCCCGGACAACAATCACCGGCTCAGCACGTTTTCCCAACTTGCTGTTGTCTTCCATCTTGTTATTGGAAGACGGGGGGGGTGAGGGGAGTGAGCGGGGGTGCTATTGGAGATTTTCAGTGGAAATCGAGGAGATGTAGGACCAGATTCTAGTTCTGCTGTATCCTCTCAGTTGCTTGTTGCTCACATCTTCACAGTTCATAGACATTAATGTTTAGTTAAAACCAAATACTAAGGATTCGGGTTTTCATCAGTTACTATAATTAGTGCAATTCTTGTTTTACTGGTGTTGTAATAATGTATTTATACTACGAAATTGTTATGAAAGACATTGGTTTAAACTGCTTACCGTGATAATGTTATATTCTTAAATCAAAACAACACTTCCAATTCTGATAATCCTAAAAATATATATGCCACTTTCAACTGTAATTTATTGCGTTTTAACTCTTGACGGATATTAAGATTGCAAAGTAAATAATTGTTTTACATTTTATTGAGATGATCATCATTTCACTGGAAAGTAGCAAACTGAACAGAAACACATGAAAGACAAAACAAGCATTATAACCTACAAATCACCAATTTGAAAATGACAGAAAATCCTATATAAATGCTACTTTTCAAGTTTTACATCAATTTTCATAAACAACTATACAACACAATTATTTCAGAATAACAGGAGATGATACTCGGTAAACCTTGTCACTGGATGTGAAATCAATTACTATTTCAAAATTATAATTTACATGGCATCCACTGCTTCCCAAAAGACCCCTGCACCATACTTTATATGATTACAGCGTGAACAGAAATAAAATCAATACACAATGTCAACATGCATTTTTTTAGTCACTTCGACAAAACTGACTTAGGCTACAGACCTGGAGATATATATTTACCTAGAAAAAGTTTGATTAAGACAATATGGCTGTATTCCAACTTCGATGGAATAGAGGAGTTCCCCTATCGAAAGTTCGTAATCCCAATGCATCATGGGATGTCACAACAGAAACACCACCAGTGAGTATAAATATCAGTCCTCTCACAGATTCTGTCGCCATATATTCCAATAGACTAGAGCTATAACACTGTGTATTGGTCGACACATGACCATGTCACATGACAGCATCTGTAGCGTCCACTTCAATCATATGATTAATTACCCATATGATTAATCAACGATGTTTACGGTCGCATGACTTCTGTACCAGTTACCATGTCACTGAACAGTTACACAGATTATCACATGACTTCTGCAAAGTCGGGCTTCACTCAGATGATCAGTCGATGCAGATGACATCTTTTATACCAGACCCTGCAAGAAAGAATAAAACAGGTGAACAAATAATATTTACTAGCTTACATCCACCCATGGATGGTGGAGGAACAAAACACCAGCATCAGTTACCATCATTATAGTATCTTGATTATCAACCCATTCAGTGGCGCCATCTGAAGAGTAGTTAAACACTCCAGTCTCCACATTTATCTGACAGAGCAAAGCAAATATGTTTCAGTAACATTCTTAGTTGTTCCTTAGCCTGTTTTTTCCTTAAAATTTATTTTGCTCCTAAACAGTGCTGTTGTATACTGAAAACTGTCAACACTAGGAAATGTTGGTGTGTCACGGAAAAATCCCCCCAGCAATTTGGTAGCAGCTTTTTACATTCTGAAAATCTTCCTTACTTAGGCTTTCCTTATGGGCTCATAAGCTTAGCGAACCAGTCCGCTGGCTTCTGGGCAATGCTGTACAAAACAGCTTCGAGTCTTTAATGTATCAACACACAAATGGACCGTTTCGACATATAAGGATGTACAACGCTAACCAAATAGTTTGTACACTCCCAATAAAGCATGTTTTGTTTTACACCAATGTTTTGAAATGGCCTTATTTAAATGTTGACCAACAAATTTACTGTTAACATGAATTTAAGGCAGCAATCATTATTTATTAGGGAGGTGGGCAAGAGGAATCATGCACGGTTCAGTTTTCAATGCACAGAATTTTGCCAATAATAAAATTTTACCGATGTAGAAAATGTGAAACAGAAGACGAGGAAGGCCGCGGAAGAGGTGGAGGGACCAAGTTAGACAGGACACTGGACTCCCACCTTTAACAGTAGCGCGGTGTGCTCTAGACGGACAGAATGGAGGGGTGTGACACCCAGGAGGATAGCAAGGGGTCAAATTGGCCTAGGCATTTAAGCCAAGTAAGTCAAGACAAATGTGAGTCATATGATTGGGTTTAGAAGGAGGGTTATATGATACAAGGGTGGGTTGGATTTGGAAGGATGGTTACAGGATACAGGGGTGGGTTGGATTTGGAAGGAGGGTTACATGATACAGGGGTATGTTGGATCTGGAAGGAGGGTTACATGATACAGGGGTGGGTTGGATTTGGAAGGAGGGTTATATGATACAGGGGTGGGTTGGATTTGGAAGGAGGGTTACATGATACAGGGGTAGGTTGGATTTAGAAGGAGGGTTACATGATATAAGGGTGGGTTGGATTTGGAAGGAGGGTTACATGATACAGGGGTAGGTTGGATCTGGAAGGAGGGTTACATGATACAAGGGTGGGTTGGATTTGGAAGGAGGGTTACATGATACAAGGGTGGGTTGGATTTGGAAGGAGGGTTACATGATACAGGGGTGGGTTGGATCTGGAAGGAGGGTTACAGGATACAGGGGTGGGTTGGATTTGGAAGGAGGGTTACATGATACAAGGGTGGGTTGGATTTGGAAGGAGGGTTACATGATACAGGGGTAGGTTGGATCTGGAAGGAGGGTTACATGATACAGGGGTGGGTTGGATTTGGAAGGAGGGTTACATGATACAAGGGTGGGTTGGATTTGGAAGGAGGGTTACATGATACAGGGGTAGGTTGGATCTGGAAGGAGGGTTACAGGATACAGGGGTGGGTTGGATTTGGAAGGAGTGTTACAGGATTTAGCGGTGGGTTGGATTTGGAAGGAGGGTTACATGATACAGGGGTAGGTTGGATTTGGAAGGAGGGTTACATGATACAGGGATAGGTTGGATTTGGAAGGAGGGTTACAGGATACAGGGGTGGGTTGGATTTGGAAGGAGGGTTACAGGATACAGGGGTAGGTTGGATTTGGAAGGAGGGTTACATGATACAGGGGTGGGTTGGATTTGGAAGGAGGGTTACATGATACAGGGGTGGGTTGGATTTGGAAGGAGGGTTACAGGGTTGGGTTGGATTTGGAAGGAGGGTTACAGGTTACAGAGGTGGGTTGGATTTGGAAGGATGGTTACAGGATACAGGGGTGGGTTGGATTTGGAAGGAGGGTTATATGATACAGGGGTGGGTTGGATTTGGAAGGATGGTTACAGGATACAGGGGTGGGTTGGATTTGGAAGGATGGTTACAGGATACAGGGGTGGGTTGGATTTGGAAGGAGGGTTACATGATACAGGGGTGGGTTGGATTTGGAAGGAGGGTTACAGGGTTGGGTTGGATTTGGAAGGAGGGTTACAGGTTACAGAGGTGGGTTGGATTTGGAAGGATGGTTACAGGATACAGGGGTGGGTTGGATTTGGAAGGAGGGTTATATGATACAGGGGTGGGTTGGATTTGGAAGGATGGTTACAGGATACAGGGGTGGGTTGGATTTGGAAGGATGGTTACATGATACAGGGGTGGGTTGGATTTGGAAGGAGGGTTACATGATACAGGGGTATGTTGGATCTGGAAGGAGGGTTACATGATACAGGGGTGGGTTGGATTTGGAAGGAGGGTTATATGATACAGGGGTGGGTTGGATTTGGAAGGATGGTTACATGATACAAGAGTGGGTTGGATTTGGAAGGAGGGTTACATGATACAGGGGTATGTTGGATCTGGAAGGAGGGTTACATGATACAGGGGTGGGTTGGATCTGGAAGGAGGGTTATATGATACAGGGGTGGGTTGGAATTGGAAGGAGGGTTACATGATACAGGGGTGGGTTGGATTTGGAAGGAGGGTTACATGATACAGGGGTAGGTTGGATTTGGAAGGAGGGTTACATGATACAAGGGTGGGTTGGATTTGGAAGGAGGGTTACATGATACAGGGGTAGGTTGGATCTGGAAGGAGGGTTACATTATACAGGGGTGGGTTGGATTTGGAAGGAGGGTTACATGATACAAGGGTGGGTTGGATTTGGAAGGAGGGTTACATGATACAGGGGTAGGTTGGATCTGGAAGGAGGGTTACAGGATACAGGGGTGGGTTGGATTTGGAAGGAGAGTTACAGGATTTAGCGGTGGGTTGGATTTGGAAGGAGGGTTACATGATACAGGGGTAGGTTGGATTTGGAAGGAGGGTTACATGATACAGGGATAGGTTGGATTTGGAAGGAGGGTTACAGGATACAGGGGTGGGTTGGATTTGGAAGGAGGGTTACATGATACAGGGGTGGGTTGGATTTGGAAGGAGGGTTACATGATACAGGGGTGGGTTGGATTTGGAAGGAGGGTTACAGGATACAGGGTTGGGTTGGATTTGGAAGGAGGGTTACAGGTTACAGAGGTGGGTTGGATTTGGAAGGAGGGTTACAGGATACACGGGTGGGTTGGATTTGGAAGGAGGGTTACATGATACAGGGGTAGGTTGGATTTGGAAGGATGGTTACAGGATACAGGGGTGGGTTGGATTTGGAAGGAGGGTTACAGGATACAGGGGTGGGTTGGATTTGGAAGGAGGGTTACAGGTTACAGGGGTGGGTTGGATTTGGAAGGAGGGTGACAGGATACAGGGGTGGGTTGGATTTGGAAGGAGGGTTACATGATACAGGGGTAGGTTGGATTTGGAAGCAGGGTTACATGATACAGGGGTAGGTTGGATTTGGAAGGAGGGTTACATGATACAGGGGTAGGTTGGATTTGGAAGGAGGGTTACAGGATACAGGGGTGGGTTGGATTTGGAAGGAAGGTTACACGATACAGAGTATCCACTGGTAAATAATGACTGCTCCCTGACCCATCCTCATTCCTATGTATTTACGTGGTGGACGGGGATGCACTGTGACCATCGGAGAGGGTGGTACCCTCATCTGCTGTAGAGGGGGTGGTTGGGTGGCCACCGGCATGCGTACACCAACCACAGGCAGCCGTGCCATGGGTGGCACAGCCGGTACCATCGGTACCACTGGCACTGCCGGTGAGCCAGTGGGTACCTTCGACAGTGTCGCTGGCATTGACGTGTACGACATCGCCTTGATATCGCTCACCAGAACGCTGACTGTGTTCAACACTACAAACACACACGCAATCACGATCATGAACGCTTACTTTGTTCAACACTAGTCATGATTATGAGAACTTAGTGTGTTCAATACTACAAACATACACGCAAACACGATCATGAACGCTTACTTTGTTCAACACTACAGTCATGATTATGAGAACTTAGTGTGTTCAATACTACAAACACACACGCAAACACGATCATGAACGCTTACTTTGTTCAACACTACAGTCATGATTATGAGAACTTAGTGTGTTCAATACTACAAACACACACGCAGACACGATTATGAACGCTTACTTTGTTCAACACTACAGTCATGATTATGAGAACTTAGTGTGTTTAATACTACAAACACACGCAGACACGATTATAAACGTACTTCATCACACAATGACGACATTCATTTACGGATGCTGTAGTAAGTTGACAAAGTGTAAACAAATGGTGATTAGTTGGTCCAGCCACTACATCAATACAATGAGTTTACAATGCATCATTATTATTAGCGCAAATTTGCTTTAAGATGTTTCACTCGATAGTTGGCACCACAGTAGCATTTAATTTTCAATAGGCAGCAAGTCTACTTTCAAAGAGGAACCAAAGCAGCATTTATTCCCTCAGAATCTAGACCAACTAATACAATCACAGTACTATTAAATATATTTTTGCTGGAGGAATTTTTTTTACAGAAAACGCACCTGAAAACATTTACCACAAAGAAATGTTTGCAGATTTAGTGTCAGGCACTTTTTCAAGTTTGCATTTGCTAATTTAGTTTTTGTTGGAAGATAAATTAGTGCTGAAGAGAATGGACCGAAACAATTTGTCCACACACAAATGTTGTGCTAAGAAGAAAGTTAAAAGTAATGCAGATACAGTTGAACTTTGCTTTATGGTCACTCAGTAATACAGCCACCTCACAATTAAGGTCACCTCACAATTAAAGTCCCATCAATAATACAGCCACCTCACAATTAAGGTCCCATCAGTAATACAGCTACCTCACAATGATGGTCACCTCAGTAATACAGCCACCTCACGATTAAGGTCACATATATTGTTGCCATGTCAACCAGATTAAGATGCTTACCACTGTGAAGTTTTTTCTCTGACATGGACCCTAGAGGGGGCTGGCCCTGATTCAACCGACGAAGGTTTGCAGCCAAGTTATCGAGCTCACCCAGTCTGCAACAATCATGCAGAGATGACAGTACTGTTCACCAGATGTTACGCATGCCGTAAGGTTCTATTTGTCAGGCAGATGTGGTTTAAGTTAGCAAACGCTGAGATCTGAATATCTGTTCCAGAATAGTAATATACTTAACTTATTTGCTTACCTTGGATTACCTTAGTACTTGAAAATTTATTTTTGCTACCTTGGAACAAAAGTATTAAAGAATAATATATTTCTGCTAACTGTAGCAATATATATATACATTTGTTGATATCCTACCTATTTGCACAGAGCGAACCAATTCACAGAAACCTCTGCCTTCCTCCGAATTACAGTGTAGTACCATCAAAATGGTGGTAATTTGCTAGATTAAAATTGTACATAGGAATGTGACATTAACCTGGTCCTGTAGGTGCAAAGGACATGTAATAGTGACCATCATAATAGGGCTCACAACCAACACTTCTATAATTAGTATAGTGGCCTTGACCCCTCACACCTTGCATAACATTTGTTATCACTAAGTAAATGTGAACAATTGTGGATGACGCCTTACAAGAAAGTTATTGCATGCATTTAAAAAAACTATTGTGAGACAAACAATATGTTACATTAAGCACTTGTACGATAATTCTACAATACGTTGATACGTCATGCACCATGGGGCGCCACTGACTACATCAGTCTCAGTATCCTCTCACAGACTGCCTTGCGAAACGATGAATTTAAGTTGAGCTAATCATCTCATTGCCTTGTCTTTTACATGTACCGGGGGTAATGTTTGGAAAGTAGAATTAATTATTTGAATATACATTACAGTTTAGCCCCTTGTGAGAATGGTCAAACTGGTAAATATAATGCGACTTCCAAAAGTGTCCTTTGATCTGGAGCACAGGCGTTTTTTCTTCCTGGTTCCCACAGTAGAACACGACAGACAGTTTTAGGTTCAAGTACAGCTGTGTATCTAATTCAACAAACTTCCGCACACTGCGTAGGATGTCTGCCAGAGGTAAACGCCAGCCCTGACTTGCGAGGAAGGATGCCACCAATGCGTAGTCATGCTACTCTGTATATTTACCCATCATCTTCTGAGTTGGCACTCATCTTTTTCGTCCCCTGTCGCAGTTTGTTCTCATGTAGAGCCTTACGAAGCTGCTCCTCAATCACCAGAGCCTGTTCTATCAGCTGAAACACAGCAACATCACCAAGTTTTACCACCGATATTATGGAATTATGTTTATATAGGATAGTCTGGCAGAATGGTCCTATCTATAATTGGTAATTGTATTGTGTATTGGTGGTGGACTGTTTGTATTTTTGTAGTGGTTTTTATTACAATACAATGAATGGATGATTTTAGCATGATTATGTTATTGTCATGTTTCTAGGAATCTCGGCTGTAAGAAACCTTTCAGACGGGATTGTACAAGCACTCGGTATCCTATCTGGTTTACACGGCACACCTCACATTCTTATCACTGTTATTCCCAAAGTGGCTGCACGATACGCAATACACTTTCCAATAATAAAAGTCAATAAGCATCATCATTTGGCCTATTTCATTTCACAACTCTACACTTGACTTGTACTGGTTACTGCATAAAGGTAACTTCACATAATATGATATAGCGCGCGATTGCTCAAAGCGCTTTAAACTTCACTCCCTGCAGACCTGTTCAATCAGACACATTCTCAATGTTCCAGAAAGCATTCAGCTACACTAAAATTACTGTGCAAGGATTATTGGTTCACAAATCTATAGGTACTCATTTGCGCACCTGTGTGAATCTGAAGAAAACAAGTACAGTGGAACATCCCTATTAAGGTCACCTCCCTGATTGGGCCAAACTGATCTGAATGGGTTGTTCTAGGGTGACCTTAATTGCGAGGTGGCTGTATTATTGAGGTGACTGTAAAGCGAGGTTCGACTGTACGTCAAAGCAACAACAATGGTGGTGAAACTACATGCTGAACACTTTCCTTGTGGCGATCCTCAACTGAGGCTGACATTACCTGAAATCTGCGATTGAGGAATGCTGCTTTTCGCATCTTGTCACCCTCTGACTGGAAGGCATGGTTCAAGATGTCAAAGCGGGGGTCACCAAGAATGTCCTGCCAGTGGCGGTAGCCGTGAGTGGACAGTGGTCAAGGAGTACCTTACTACGTGGAACATTTCTAATTTTACATAGTCTCTTTTTTTAACAGAAACTGATGTAACATAATAGGACAGGTGGCTCCTCTGGCAGTGACTTTTAACACACGGTGACAAATAAGATTTATATTTACAGAACAATGAACATTATCTTGGACGATTTTACACGAAAATGAATTTATTATTTATTTTAATTGTTTTATAATGGTTTTATATTGTGAGAGCATTGGTAATTTAAAGTTAGATATCGTGCAGAATAAGAACTCTTTAATATCATTATTGTAAGTCTTCGTGGAAGTCTCCACAATCCTCTTTCAACACTGCAGCATTTTCAACACACGATTACAAACAGACACGTTATTATTATTATTGAATGCTTGTACAGTTTGGATAAATTAATCCACGTCTGTTCTGATTATTGCTAGACTATACCAATCAGAAAGCTAGCACATGCTTGTTAATTCGTATTGTAACTTGTAATTTTTAATTAATAATATTTTATGCTTTAAATAAATGGCTTAATATATGACGTATACCGTACTGTTTGCAATAGACCTATATTGTTTCGTTGTCATTTAATATTATTACATTTTGGGGTTCTCTGGAATCTAAAATAATTTACTTATTTTATCAACTTTTTTATATCTTTCTCAAGATATAATTAAACGATTTAAGGGTAGCCTCTGGTCCTAAAGTAAGTATAGGTCATATATTTGTGAAAACTCATCATATCGTCATAAAATTTAAGGATTATATTAGTTTGGTGAAGGTTGTTAAACTTGTAAAAAATTTGCTAATTTGCATAATTGTTGCCATGGCAACAACGATTTATGTGCCTATGGAGATTTGCCACAACGGAAAACAATTATTCAGAGTAAATAATAGCAAATACCATTGGAATTTTGAAATAAGTTGTTTCATGGAATGTTACTTTGCGCAATAAGGTGGTTTTGGGCTCTGACTTCAAGTGTTTTATGACTTCAAGTGTTTTATGACTTCAAGTGTTTTATGACCATAGTGAATTGCGCTGTTCAGTAAGATTCTTTTTTAAATCCCCTAATTGGCTGACCTTGTTGACAAACACTTAAAATAAAGCTGTGACATCCACAAGAGCTCAATGCATCTGGAACATTTCACAGAATAACTGGTGAAAATTTAAATTCTCTATCTTTTGTAGTTTCCAAAAATGATTTTCGTGGGGTGGTCACAGGTTGAGGTGACCGGTGGCATAATCGACCCCACTTTTAAGGTTTAGCCTCAGTTATATATAGTGTAATGCGTCAGCGGGTAGTGTTGGTTTTAGATTTGGTGTGGTTGACTGGTGTGCTTGGCTAGTATTATACTGTGCAGTAGGTCTATGGTGATTTTAGTAGTAATGACATTGTTTGATATATGATATCATGTATACCAATACTGCTTGTTTTATGTGCCGAAATGTGGACTCTGTCAACCTGAGGTACAGGAGACCAGTACAGGTTCAGTCACAGGCCTGGGCTTGGGATGTCGAGCCCACATGTCTCTCTTATCACGTTAATAAATAAATGTCATTCATTTGGCCTTTTTTCATCACTATATTGAACTTTGTGTTGTTGCTTGCATAAAATGATTTTTGCTGGTGTCACAAATAGTCGAAAATATATCGTTTTTAAATAACAGCCAAAACAAAATAAGAAGGTCACACATGAAGCAGTATGGGCAGATATAGCTGTAGGCAGAACGTAGTCTCGAGAGATGATGGCATGGTCTGTATCGCAATCTGTACTATGGTAGCTGTGTGTTGCTAAGATGTTGTTCAGAGCGGCGAATCTGGCAATGATGAGGTCCAATTGGTGCCATTTATGAGACATGGGATGCTTCCAAGACACTTTCTGCTGATATTTTGATTGGAAGGTGTTCGTGATGCAGAGGCCATGAAATGAGCATAGCTCCAACAGTCTTTGACTATTGTCATTCACCCTCCCAGGGCCATGGAGCCAATGCAGGACGGCCATGACTCATAGTCTGACCCTACTGTAGCATTAAAGTCACCAAGAAGGATGAGGGAATATTGACAATCAGGCGGTCAGTCTCATCGTAGAAATGGTCCTTGATGTCTTCGGAAGCCTCTAAGGTAAGGGTGTAGATGCTGAAGATGTGGACAAACCCTGCAGCCGTGGTGAGACGGATAGACAGGATGTGCTCAGTGCCGCCAGTTGGAGACTCCACCGAATCAAGGAGAGTGATCTTGACAGCAAAACCAATTCCCTACAGGCTATGCCCATTTCATGGCCTCTGCATCATCTGATTATAGTTATTTGCAATCAGAATCGTGAAAAATGCAACGTACTGGGAATGCAAAACACGTTAATCTACTGAAAAAAATGATGAAATCCCAAACTGGCATAAAAATCAAATCTCCCTCTTCTGGTGCAATCTTGTCACGTATTCAACCAAAAAAAGCCCCAGGTGTATGACCTCTATGAACACATCGCATAACTGCAGAGCTGCCATATCGTATGGATTTCCTCAAATACAATATGGAATTTTAACAAGAATATGGATGTATCCCGTTTTAACCAAAAGATCTCGTTTTGACATGGATTTGCTTTGTTTGATGTAGTTATATTTAGCAACCTGACAGATGACTAAATGAGAATGCTGCTTAACCTACAAAAAAAGTTAAATGGATTTAAACACAACTTAATGTGAAAACTATGGGTTTCAACCTAGAAAATACGGCTATTCTGCAGGGTTGGAAAAAATAACTTAGAACAAAAATTTGGATATTTGATTTAAATATATTTTTTTAATTCGATTTATCTGACTGTGCTTGTTTCGCATGAGTGGTGTGATAAAATGGGTTCAAAACAAATTCAACATAAAAACAATACATTTAAACTAAGAAAATATAGCTATTCTTTAGGGTTGGAAAAATAATAACATAAAAATCAGAGATTTTAATTTAATTTTTTTTTAAATAATTTTATTTATTTGACTGAGTGACTGATGTGACAAAATGGATTTCAACAAAATATAACATAAAAACTACACATTCCATCCCCCAAAATACAACTATTCTGCAGGGTTGCAAAAAACACAACATAAACAAAAAGACAAAATGTTGATTTAAATTGAATATCTGTTACCAGGCAATGCGATTTATTTTATTAGATTTAAAAAAAAAATTGATATTTGATTTAAATCGATTTTATTGATTTATTTGATTACGTGACTGATGTCACAAAGGATATGTGACGATGCCAGCGAGCAGCCAGTAGTCGTGGAGACGGTGCCACACGTTGAATTCGCGCCCCGGAATGAGGCTTTGTTCCTCCGTCACCCACAGACGATGTAGATCTGTGAATCCTCCGTCTGCGATCCAGAACCGTCTCCGCAGCTCCACCATCACCTCCTCAAAAGTCTGCGCCGTCACTGCAACACAACACGCTATATATTGACCGTTTCAGTGTCAGCCAAAACTGTGCAGAAGTACAGTGCCAAGTAATTTTTTGAGATTTGTACATTCTTCTAAACTTGTATTTTTATGAGTTTAGTTTAATGTTACCAGTAAAACTATACATTTCTTGAAGGGGCAGATCATTTTCAATTTAGTTCCAAATTCACTGCAACGTAACAATCTATATACATGACCCGCTACAGCGAACCTGGTACTAAGTGGCACGGGCCTATTCTGCACACGAGCAAAAAATAGCTGTCTATGTCAAGTTTCATCAATGTTGTGATTTTGTCAGAAATGCATACCTAATAATCTCACCTTTCAGTGTCTAGTTTATTTTCCTCGACAAATAATCCAAAACTAATAAAATACATGTATTTATGAACACATATATTAAAAAACAGACATACATGAGTCAAAATAATCTTGCTTTTTAATGTTTGCATCTCTCATAGCAGTAAATAAAAAACTACTGAATATATTTCAACAAATGAAGTATCATTTTAAAGTTTGTGATCTGTCAAATCCACAAAGGTACAAAACTCAATTTCACAATTTTGCGACTCAATAAAACCCTTTGCTGTGTCGGGTCAGATTTTAATATGTAAAGTCCGGAGCATTATAAGTGTATCTCCACTCTTTCTACCATATATACACTTTTATTGAACAGTGTCTATCACTAGAAGACCACATATTTACAATTATTTTAATACCTTAATTTACTAAATACGAAACACTACATTTGATTGGACGTTGCGAACTTCGGAGACAACCCTTTAAAGGTAAAACGAATGATTAACTAAACCAATTACTTTGCATTAGAAATCAAGTGGAAATACCTGTTTTAGCTGCTTTTGTGTCCTCAGCCTTTTCCATGTTTGTTTCCTTTTCATCTTTGCCAGTTTCCTCTTTATTTGTGATCATCTCTTCCTGTTTATCAGTTTTCTCGGCCGTTTTCTTGTCATCTCCTGTCTCGCCACTGCTTTGACACTCATTCTCCATCTTGTCATCTTTGTTATCTTTCTCCGTCTCTGTGTCATCCTTAGTGCAATTTTTAATTTGAGCATCTTCATTCTTTTGATCTGTCTCAGCATCTTTGTCTGCTGCACCAACTGTGTTTTTTTCAGATGTCTTTGCATTGTCTTTCATAATATCATCAGCAGATTCTTTCTCAGATGCCGTCTTTGTGTTGTCTTTGTCAGTCTCATCAGCAGATTCTTTCTCAGATGCCGTCTTTGTGTTGTCTTTGTCAGTCTCATCAGCAGATTCTTTCTCTGATGCCGTCTTTGTTTCGTCTTTGTCAGTCTCATCAGCAGATTCTTTCTCTGTTGCCGTCTTTGTTTTATCTTTGTCAGTCTCACCAGCACATTCTTTCTCTGATACTGTCTTTGTTTCATGTTTCTCCACATCTTCAGCAGATTCTTTCTCAGATGATGTCTTTGTTTTGTCTTTCTTAGTATCTTCATTAGATTCTTTCTCTGATGCTGTCTTCATTTTGTCCTTCTCAACATCATCTGCAGATTCTTTCTCTGACGATGTCTTCACTTTGTCTTTCTCAACATCATCTGCAGATTCTTTCTCTGACGATGTCTTCACTTTGTCCTTCTCAACATCTGCAGATTCTTTCTCTGACACTGTCTTCACGTTATCCTTCTCAACATCATCTGCAGATTCTTTCTCTAATGATGTCTTCACTTTGTCCTTCTCAACATCTGCAGATTCTTTCTCGGACGATGTCTTCACTTTGTCCTTCTCAACATCATCTGCAGATTCTTTCTCTGACGATGTCTTCACTTTGTCCTTCTCAACATCATCTGCAGATTCTTTCTCTGACGCTGTCTTCACTTTGTCCTTCTCAACATCATCTGCAGATTCTTTCTCTGTCGATGTCTTCATTTTGTCCTTCTCAACATCATCTGCAGATTCTTTCTCTGATGCTGTCTTCACTTTGTCCTTCTCAACATCATCTGCAAATTCTTTCTTTGTCGTTGTTTTAATTACGTTTTTCTTAGGTGATGACTTCTCAACCTCATCAGCCGTGTCAGTCATCTCTCCATCATCACCTACTGATTTCTCCCCTCCTTTCCCTTCTCCAGTTCCTCCTTTTTCAGCCTCCCCGCTCGGCTCACTTTCCATCTCATCCTTTTCGCTCTCTGCCATCTTCTTCAAGTCTTCCTCCTCTGTTTCCATTGCTTCTTCCTTCCTCTTTCCCTCCAGCCCATTTTCTCCCGCATTCCCATCTGAACCTTTCTTCCCAACTGCTGCATCTTTCCCAATCTTTCCCTCTTTCCCCTTTCGGTCTGCCTCAGATGTCGTTGTTTTGAGTTGACCGTTCTGTGAGCCGCTGCCGTTATCGTCCATCATGGTGACGTCAACGCCATCTTTCATTTCCTTCTCTTCCTCTTTTTCTGGAGAGGTCCCAAACTCGTCCATGCTCATGATCTTGTTGATCGATTCAAATTCGTGCACCTGTCAGCCACACACAAGAGGGTACGTTAGAAAGAAATACAAAATGTGAGACAAGACAAGCATTCGAATGGAATCAAACAGGAAAATGAAAAAACAGCTGGAAGAGATCCACAGCCGAGGAAATAAAGAAGTGTGGAACCATGTGGAATTAAAAAAAGAGACAACAAACAGCCGAGTGCGTTGGAGAAACATCATCTTGGTCCTGTCCTCTACTCTATGGGGCACAGGGGTCGAGTAATTAGAGAGTTGGACACGTGGTACATTGGAGCATCATGGGAAGAGGTGCCCTGGACATCCAGGGCTGTTGGAAACCATCTCAAATTATAGAGGAACTTTATTTAGGATACTAAATAATAGATTGCGGATCCCTCGGCTTAAGCAGTGTTTAACCCATATTTGGAAATGGACAGGCCAAGTCACTGTTATGTAACAAAACCTGTCGTGGATTCACTGAACACGGATCTTATTCTCTAAACTCCCAATGCCAACAGTGATCTTATTCTCTAAACTCTCAATACCAACAGTGATCTTATTCTCTAAACTCCCAATGCCAACAGTGATCTTATTCTCTAAACTCCCAACACCAACAGTGATCTTATTCTCTAAACTCTCAATACCAACAGTGATCTTATTCTCTAAACTCCCAATGCCAACAGTGATCTTATTCTCTAAACTCCCAATGCCAACAGTGATCTCATTCTCTAAACTCCCAATGCCAACAGTGATCTTATTCTCTAAACTCCCAATGCCAACAGTGATCTCATTCTCTAAACTCCCAATGCCAACAGTGATCTTATTCTCTAAACTCCCAATGCCAACAGTGATCTTATTCTCTAAACTCCCAATACCAACAGTGATCTCATTCTCTAAACTCCCAATGCCAACAGTGATCTTATTCTCTAAACTCCCAATGCCAACAGTGATCTTATTCTCTAAACTCCCAATACCAACAGTGATCTTATTCTCTAAACTCCCAATGCCAGCAGTGATCTTATTCTCTAAACTCCCAATGCCAACAGTGATCTTATTCTCTAAACTCCCAATGCCAACAGTGATCTTATTCTCTAAACTCCCAATGGCAACAGTGATCTAATTCTCTAAACTCCCAATGCCAACAGTGATCTTATTCTGTAAACTTCCAATGCCAACAGTGATCTCATTCTCTAAACTCCCAATACCAACAGTGATCTTATTCTCTAAACTCCCAATGCCAAAAGTGATCTTATTCTCTAAACTCCCAATACCAACAGTGATCTTATTCTCTAAACTCCCAATGCCAACAGTGACCTCATTCTCTAAACTCCCAACACCAACAGTGATCTCATTCTCTAAACTCCCAATGCCAACAGTGATCTTATTCTCTAAACTCCCAACACCAACAGTGATCTTATTCTCTAAACTCCCAATGCCAACAGTGATCTTATTCTCTAAACTCCCAATACCAACAGTGATCTTATTCTCTAAACTCCCAATACCAACAGTGATCTCATTCTCTAAACTCCCAATGCCAACAGTGATCTTATTCTCTAAACTCCCAATGCCAACAGTGATCTTATTCTCTAAACTCCCAATGCCAACAGTGATCTTATTCTCTAAACTCCCAATGCCAGCAGTGATCTTATTCTCTAAACTCCCAATGCCAACAGTGATCTTATTCTCTAAACTCCCAATGGCAACAGTGATCTAATTCTCTAAACTCCCAATGCCAACAGTGATCTTATTCTCTAAACTCCCAATGCCAGCAGTGATCTTATTCTCTAAACTCCCAATGCCAGCAGTGATCTTATTCTCTAAACTCCCAATACCAACAGTGATCTTATTCTCTAAACTCCCAATGGCAACAGTGATCTAATTCTCTAAACTCCCAATGCCAACAGTGATCTTATTCTGTAAACTTCCAATGCCAACAGTGATCTCATTCTCTAAACTCCCAATACCAACAGTGATCTTATTCTCTAAACTCCCAATGCCAAAAGTGATCTTATTCTCTAAACTCCCAATACCAACAGTGATCTTATTCTCTAAACTCCCAATGCCAACAGTGACCTCATTCTCTAAACTCCCAACACCAACAGTGATCTCATTCTCTAAACTCCCAATGCCAACAGTGATCTTATTCTCTAAACTCCCAACACCAACAGTGATCTTATTCTCTAAACTCCCAATGCCAACAGTGATCTTATTCTCTAAACTCTCAATACCAACAGTGATCTTATTCTCTAAACTCCCAATGCCAACAGTGATCTTATTCTCTAAACTCCCAATGCCAACAGTGATCTTATTCTCTAAACTCCCAATACCAACAGTGATCTTATTCTCTAAACTCCCAACACCAACAGTGATCTTATTCTCTAAACTCCCAATGCCAACAGTGATCTTATTCTCTAAACTCCCAATGCCAACAGTGATCTCATTCTCTAAACTCCCAATGCCAACAGTGATCTTATTCTCTAAACTCCCAATACCAACAGTGATCTTATTCTCTAAACTCCCAACACCAACAGTGATCTTATTCTCTAAACTCCCAATGCCAACAGTGATCTTATTCTCTAAACTCCCAACACCAACAGTGATCTTATTCTCTAAACTCCCAATGCCAACAGTGATCTTATTCTCTAAACTCCCAATACCAACAGTGATCTTATTCTCTAAACTCCCAATGCCAACAGTGATCTTATTCTCTAAACTCCCAATACCAACAGTGATCTTATTCTCTAAACTCCCAACACCAACAGTGATCTTATTCTCTAAACTCCCAATGCCAACAGTGATCTTATTCTCTAAACTCCCAATACCAACAGTGATCTTATTCTCTAAACTCCCAATGCCAACAATGATCTTATTCTCTAAACTCCCAACACCAACAGTGATCTTATTCTCTAAACTCCCAACACCAACAGTGATCTTATTCTCTAAACTCCCAATGCCAACAGTGATCTTATTCTCTAAACTCCCAACACCAACAGTGATCTTATTCTCTAAACTCCCAATACCAACAGTGATCTTATTCTCTAAACTCCCAATACCAACAGTGATCTTATTCTCTAAACTCCCAATGCCAACAGTGATCTTATTCTCTAAACTCCCAATACCAACAGTGATCTTATTCTCTAAACTCCCAATGCCAACAGTGATATTATTCTCTAAACTCCCAATACCAACAATGATCTTATTCTCTAAACCCCCAATGCCAACAGTGATCTTATTCTCTAAACTCCCAATACCAACAGTGATCTTATTCTCTAAACTCCCAATGCCAACAGTGATCTTATTCTCTAAACTCCCAATGCCAACAGTGATCTTCAAAATGTTGAAGTTGGTTGGTCAATAAGAAGAAGAGAGGATTGAGTAAATAAAACAAACCTTTCTCCTGATGAGAGCGATCATCCCTATCCTTGTGAGGACATGTTGCCGGGACAATCCCTCCCTTGGGACGCCATCCGCAAAGAACTGCGCATTGTCGGAGATTGGCTCACAGAGATGCCTCATGAACAGTGACACGTAGGCCTTGAAGACATTCTCGGCAATCTTTGTTAGATCCCGCACCATCCTGGAATCACAACATCACCTGTATTTAAACAGGTTGCTTTAGCAGGATATGAAACTAATAACAATTAATAACCTACGAGTAACTGTGATTTGTGATACAAATACAGCTGTGTCAATGCGTGGTGTAGATGTAATGAAAAGGACCTAAAATAAAACATGGATAAAATTAAGGCAGATGATCAAACAAACATAAACATTGTAATCCAGAATTAATTATGTTTGGGATTTGTGCAATATTGTGCTTAGAATTTCGTCCTTGAAGCAGCCAATTACTTACATTGCGACTTGTAGACACTGTCCATGTCACGTACATGTGACACCTACCATTGTGACGTGTATAAATTGTCAATGTTATGCATGTGACACCTACCATTCTCAATGTCAAATACATGTGACACCTACCATTGTGACTTGTATACATTGTCAATGTCATACATGTGACACCTTAGCATTCTCAATGTCACATACATGTGACACCTACCATTGTGACTTGTAGACATTGTTAATGTCATGTACATATGACACCTGTCATTGTGATTTGTAGACATTGTCAATGTCACGTGCATGTGACACCTACCATTGTGACGTGTAGACATTGTCATTGTCACATACATGTGACACCTACCATTGTGACTTGTGGACATTCTCAGGGGGCATTCCAAATCTCATGACAGTGTCAAGGAATGACCTGCGTTGTCGCGCTGTGAATCCCAGTACCTGTAATAAAATTAAAATGTCAGCTCATACCTGTCAGTGTGAGCTCGTATTTCACTACATATTATACTCGCTTTCCAGGCCCATATATTGATGTCAATTTTACATGATTACTACGGTGGCATATGTGGCTGTTTGACTACTAAGGATTATATTTGGTTATCATCAAAGAGTGTGGTTGCTATGTAAGAGTGTGTGGTTATCATGGAAGCGCATGGTTACTATGGAGGCATATGGTTACCATGGGGATGTGTGGTTACTATGGAGGTTTGTTGTTGTAATGGAAGCATGTGTATGGTTTACCATGGAAGCATGTGGTTAATATGGAGGTGTATGGTTACCATGGAGGCATTTGGTTACTATGGAGGGGTGTGGTTACTATGGAGGTGTGTGGTTGCTATGGATGAGGCATGACAACCACTCCAGGGTGACATAAATCACATGACCGCTCTAACAGAAAATCCATTTTAAATGTTGCACCCTCAAATATTCTGCATCAAGAAACCTCTTCTTACCTCGATGTTTCCTTTGTATTTCGCCAACAATGGCGGCATCCCAACAGACTTTGTCTTCTCTGGTTTATCCGGTGTCTCCGATTTCCCTGTTTCTGCAGCGATATACATTAAAATTGATCACTTTTGTCATGAAATCATTTTTACAGTATTCGCCAAGTTACACCGGCATTGGGTTAAATAAGGACAAATTGCATTCAACAATGAGAGGTTGTGTTTGCATTTGAAAGTTACGCCTGCAAAAATGTACATAAACCGTTCAAATTGTAAACATAACTGTTACAGAGGCAGCTGACACTAACTGCAACTTCCTGGTTCTGGGATGAAGGAGCACATTACTTACTTGTTGTTGGTTTGTCTCCATCCACAACAAAGTCATCCTCTTCATCTTCTTCTGAAACAACATTGTCAACACGTGGACATGGCGAAATCGTAAACAGACCCATTAGAAGGAGGCAGACTGTTCCTAGTTGTCACTTGTTGATTATTATAATATTCTTAAGATTATAGTAACTATGTTGAAGGTATATTGCCAGCTAAATTGTGTTTACTAAGCCTGCAACAACATTTGCAATTTCGAAGGTATGACCAGGAGGACGTTCAAATAGAAAACAAAACATCCCGTTTAAAAACAACCCTGTCGGGCTGAGTTAATATCCTTTGATGGTCAACAATGTCACATTTTCCCACGTTCAACAAAGCAGACTTACTGTTACAAATTAGTACGCCCGTTAATTTCAGGTAGAGGAACAGACTGCCTCCCTGGTTGCCTAAGTTTGCTAAATGCCCAAAAAGATATATAGCATTATGTGTAAACTGCTACAGTGGCACCGTTTAGTGAGTGGATTATATATTAAAGCACAGTAAGAACCAGGCAGCAATGTGGATAAGACCTTAGTGGATTATATATTAAAGCACACTGACACTATTGTGGGTATCAGAACCAGGCAGCAATGTGGATAAGACCTTAGTGGATTATATATTAAAGCACACTGACACTATTGTGGGTATCAGAACCAGGCAGCAATGTGGATAAGACCTTAGTGGATTATATATTAAAGCACACTGACACTATTGTGGGTATCAGAACCAGGCAGCAATGTGGGTAAGACCTTATTGGACTATATATTAAAGCACACTGACACTATTGTGGGTATCAGAACCAGGCTGCAATGTGGGTAAGACCTTAGTGGATTATATATTAAAGCACACTGACACTATTGTGGGTATCAGAACCAGGCAGTAGACCTTAGTGGATTATATATTAAAGCACACTGACACTATTGTGGGTATCAGAACCAGGCGGCAATGTGGATAAGACCTTAGTGGATTATATATTAAAGCACACTGACACTATTGTGGGTATCAGAACAAGGCGGCAATGTGGGTAAGACCTTAGTGGATTATATATTAAAACACACTGACACTATTGTGGGTATCAGAACCAGGAGGCATTGTGGGTAAGACCTTAGTGGATTATATATTAAAGCACGCTGACACTATTGTGGGTATCAGAACCAGGCGGCAATGTGGGTAAGACCTTAGTGGATTATATATTAAAGCACATTGACACTATTGTGGGTATCAGAACCAGGAGGCATTGTGGGTAAGACCTTAGTGGATTATATATTAAAGCATGCTGACACTATTGTGGGTATCAGAACCAGGCGGCAATGTGGGTAAGATCTTAGTGGATTATATATTAAAGCACATTGATACTATTGTGGGTATCAGAACCAGGAGGCATTGTGGGTAAGACCTTAGTGGATTATATATTAAAGCACACTGACACTATTGTGGGTATCAGAACCAGGCGGCATTGTAGGTAAGACCTTAGTGGATTATATATTAAAGCACACTGACACTATTGTGGGTATCAGAACCAGGCGGCAATGTGGGTAAGACCTTAGTGGATTATATTTTAAAACACATTGACACTATTGTGGGTATCAGAACCAGGCGGCAATGTGGGTAAGACCTTAGTGGATTATATATTAAAGCACACTGACACTATTGTGGGTACCAGAACCAGGCGGCAATGTGGGTAAGACCTTAGTGGATTATATATTAAAGCACATTGACACTACTGTGGGTATCAGAACCAGGCGGCAATGTGGGTAAGACCTTAGTGGATTATATATTAAAGCACACTGACACTATTGTGGGTATCAGAACCAGGCGGCAATGTGGGTAAGACCTTAGTGGATTATATATTAAAGCACATTGACACTATTGTGGGTATCAGAACCAGGCGGCAATGTGGGTAACACCTTAGTGGATTATATATTAAAGCACATTGACACTATTGTGGGTATCAGAACCAGGCGGCAATGTGGGTAAGACCTTAGTGGATTATATATTAAAGCACATTGACACTATTGTGGGTATCAGAACCAGGCGGCAATGTGGGTAAGACCTTAGTGGATTATATATTAAAGCACATTGACACTATTGTGGGTATCAGAACCAGGCGGCAATGTGGGTAAGACCTTAGTGGATTATATATTAAAGCACACTGACACTATTGTAGGTATCAGAACCAGGCGGCAATGTGGGTAAGACCTTAGTGGATTATATATTAAAGCACACTTGACACTATTGTGGGTATCAGAACCAGGCGGCAATGTGGGTAAGACCTTAGTGGATTATATATTAAAGCACACTGACACTATTGTGGGTATCAGAACCAGGCGGCAATGTGGGTAAGACCTTAGTGGATTATATATTAAAGCACACTGACACTATTGTGGGTATCAGAACCAGGCGGCAATGTGGGTAAGACCTTAGTGGATTATATATTAAAGCACACTGACACTATTGTGGGTATCAGAACCAGGCGGCAATGTGGGTAAGACCTTAATGGATTATATATTAAAGCACACTGACACTATTGTGGGTATCAGAACCAGGCAGCAATGTGGATAAGACCTTAGTGGATTATATATTAAAGCACACTGACACTATTGTGGGTATCAGAACCAGGCAGCAATGTGGATAAGACCTTAGTGGATTATATATTAAAGCACACTGACACTATTGTGGGTATCAGAACCAGGCAGCAATGTGGGTAAGACCTTATTGGACTATATATTAAAGCACACTGACACTATTGTGGGTATCAGAACCAGGCTGCAATGTGGGTAAGACCTTAGTGGATTATATATTAAAGCACACTGACACTATTGTGGGTATCAGAACCAGGCAGTAGACCTTAGTGGATTATATATTAAAGCACACTGACACTATTGTGGGTATCAGAACCAGGCGGCAATGTGGATAAGACCTTAGTGGATTATATATTAAAGCACACTGACACTATTGTGGGTATCAGAACAAGGCGGCAATGTGGGTAAGACCTTAGTGGATTATATATTAAAACACACTGACACTATTGTGGGTATCAGAACCAGGAGGCATTGTGGGTAAGACCTTAGTGGATTATATATTAAAGCACGCTGACACTATTGTGGGTATCAGAACCAGGCGGCAATGTGGGTAAGACCTTAGTGGATTATATATTAAAGCACATTGACACTATTGTGGGTATCAGAACCAGGAGGCATTGTGGGTAAGACCTTAGTGGATTATATATTAAAGCATGCTGACACTATTGTGGGTATCAGAACCAGGCGGCAATGTGGGTAAGATCTTAGTGGATTATATATTAAAGCACATTGATACTATTGTGGGTATCAGAACCAGGAGGCATTGTGGGTAAGACCTTAGTGGATTATATATTAAAGCACACTGACACTATTGTGGGTATCAGAACCAGGCGGCATTGTAGGTAAGACCTTAGTGGATTATATATTAAAGCACACTGACACTATTGTGGGTATCAGAACCAGGCGGCAATGTGGGTAAGACCTTAGTGGATTATATTTTAAAACACATTGACACTATTGTGGGTATCAGAACCAGGCAGCAATGTGGATAAGACCTTAGTGGATTATATATTAAAGCACACTGACACTATTGTGGGTATCAGAACCAGGCAGCAATGTGGATAAGACCTTAGTGGATTATATATTAAAGCACACTGACACTATTGTGGGTATCAGAACCAGGCAGCAATGTGGATAAGACCTTAGTGGATTATATATTAAAGCACACTGACACTATTGTGGGTATCAGAACCAGGCAGCAATGTGGGTAAGACCTTATTGGACTATATATTAAAGCACACTGACACTATTGTGGGTATCAGAACCAGGCTGCAATGTGGGTAAGACCTTAGTGGATTATATATTAAAGCACACTGACACTATTGTGGGTATCAGAACCAGGCAGTAGACCTTAGTGGATTATATATTAAAGCACACTGACACTATTGTGGGTATCAGAACCAGGCGGCAATGTGGATAAGACCTTAGTGGATTATATATTAAAGCACACTGACACTATTGTGGGTATCAGAACAAGGCGGCAATGTGGGTAAGACCTTAGTGGATTATATATTAAAACACACTGACACTATTGTGGGTATCAGAACCAGGAGGCATTGTGGGTAAGACCTTAGTGGATTATATATTAAAGCACGCTGACACTATTGTGGGTATCAGAACCAGGCGGCAATGTGGGTAAGACCTTAGTGGATTATATATTAAAGCACATTGACACTATTGTGGGTATCAGAACCAGGAGGCATTGTGGGTAAGACCTTAGTGGATTATATATTAAAGCATGCTGACACTATTGTGGGTATCAGAACCAGGCGGCAATGTGGGTAAGATCTTAGTGGATTATATATTAAAGCACATTGATACTATTGTGGGTATCAGAACCAGGAGGCATTGTGGGTAAGACCTTAGTGGATTATATATTAAAGCACACTGACACTATTGTGGGTATCAGAACCAGGCGGCATTGTAGGTAAGACCTTAGTGGATTATATATTAAAGCACACTGACACTATTGTGGGTATCAGAACCAGGCGGCAATGTGGGTAAGACCTTAGTGGATTATATTTTAAAACACATTGACACTATTGTGGGTATCAGAACCAGGCGGCAATGTGGGTAAGACCTTAGTGGATTATATATTAAAGCACACTGACACTATTGTGGGTACCAGAACCAGGCGGCAATGTGGGTAAGACCTTAGTGGATTATATATTAAAGCACATTGACACTACTGTGGGTATCAGAACCAGGCGGCAATGTGGGTAAGACCTTAGTGGATTATATATTAAAGCACATTGACACTATTGTGGGTATCAGAACCAGGCGGCAATGTGGGTAAGACCTTAGTGGATTATATATTAAAGCACATTGACACTATTGTGGGTATCAGAACCAGGCGGCAATGTGGGTAAGACCTTAGTGGATTATATATTAAAGCACATTGACACTATTGTGGGTATCAGAACCAGGCGGCAATGTGGGTAAGACCTTAGTGGATTATATATTAAAGCACATTGACACTATTGTGGGTATCAGAACCAGGCGGCAATGTGGGTAAGACCTTAGTGGATTATATATTAAAGCACATTGACACTATTGTGGGTATCAGAACCAGGCGGCAATGTGGGTAAGACCTTAGTGGATTATATATTAAAGCACACTGACACTATTGTAGGTATCAGAACCAGGCGGCAATGTGGGTAAGACCTTAGTGGATTATATATTAAAGCACACTTGACACTATTGTGGGTATCAGAACCAGGCGGCAATGTGGGTAAGACCTTAGTGGATTATATATTAAAGCACACTGACACTATTGTGGGTATCAGAACCAGGCGGCAATGTGGGTAAGACCTTAGTGGATTATATATTAAAGCACACTGACACTATTGTGGGTATCAGAACCAGGCGGCAATGTGGGTAAGACCTTAGTGGATTATATATTAAAGCACACTGACACTATTGTGGGTATCAGAACCAGGCGGCAATGTGGGTAAGACCTTAATGGATTATATATTAAAGCACACTGACACTATTGTGGGTATCAGAACCAGGAGGCATTGTGGGTAAGACCTTAGTGGATTATATATTAAAGAACACTGACACTATTGTGGGTATCAGAACCAGGCGGCAATGTGGGTAAGACCTTAGTGGATTATATATTAAAGCACACTGACACTATTGTGGGTATCAGAACCAGGCGGCAATGTGGGTAAGACCTTAGTGGATTATATATTAAAGCACACTGACACTATTGTGGGTATCAGAACCAGGCGGCAATGTGGGTAAGACCTTAGTGGATTATATATTAAAGCACACTGACACTATTGTGGGTATCAGAACCAGGCGGCAATGTGGGTAAGACCTTAGTAGATTATATATTAAAGCACACTGACACTATTGTGGGTATCAGAACCAGGCGGCAATGTGGGTAAGACCTTAGTGGATTATATATTAAAGCACACTGACACTATTGTGGGTATCAGAACCAGGCGGCATTGTGGGTAAGACCTTAGTGGATTGTATATTAAAGCACGCTGACACTAATGTGGGTATCAGAACCAGGCGGCATTGTGGGTAAGACCTTAGTGGATTATATATTAAAGCACGCTGACACTATTGTGGGTATCAGAACCAGGCGGCAATGTGGGTAAGACCTTAGTGGATTATATATTAAAGCACGCTGACACTATTGTGGGTATCAGAACCAGGAAGCAATGTGGGTAAGACCTTAGTGGATTATATATTAAAGCACGCTGACACTATTGTGGGTATCAGAACCAGGCGGCAATGTGGGTAAGACCTTAGTGGATTATATATTAAAGCACGCTGACACTATTGTGGGTATCAGAACCAGGCGGCAATGTGGGTAAGACCTTAGTGGATTATATATTAAAGCACGCTGACACTATTGTGGGTATCAGAACCAGGGGGCAATGTGGGTAAGACCTTAGTGGATTATATATTAAAGCACACTGACACTATTGTGGGTATCAGAACCAGGCGGCATTGTGGATAAGACCTTAGTGGATTATATATTAAAGCACACTGACACTATTGTGGGTATCAGAACCAGGCGGCATTGTGGATAAGACCTTAGTGGATTATATATTAAAGCACATTGACACTATTGTGGGTATCAGATCTAGGCGGCATTGTGGGTAAGACCTTGATAACCACGTCATGTCAGTTTAATCTGGCGGCTGTGGGTTTGGAAAGTAATTTTGGTTCGCTTCTTTTCAAGTCCTATGCCACCTACTGGTGGGCCCTGGTTTGAACCAATAGGAAACATGTGTTTAGACTTTGTGCACAGATGAAACCACCCCTTGTATGAGACCACCCTTTGTAAGAATCTACCCCATATATATTGTTTCTAGCCAGGTACACATTTATACAACTGAGTGAACTGGATCAACATAGAGTGAAAGTGAGACTGGAGGATGTTAACCTGTAATATCTTAATTGAGTGATTTTGAGATAGCATTCATTCCATGGTGGTGGGGCACAAAATCTTCATAAAATTGCCAGAAAAGGTGACAAAATATTCATAAAATCAACAAGAAAAGGTGACAAAATCTTGGACACACACCTGTGTCCGAGGAGTTGGGCTCGTAGTCGGAGAGGTACTTTGTCTCCATGTCGCTGTCGTAGACTCTCGCTCCATCTTCTCTCTCCTTCTCATCCTCTCGCCGCTTGGTCGACTGCACAACACACGCACAGTCTGTCATCTCAGTTCACGTGCATAACATAACACACCGTCTAATTTCACGCCGAAACAGTTAAGTGTCA
The DNA here is from genome assembly GCA_963995525.1 of Escarpia spicata. Taxonomy (NCBI): domain Eukaryota; kingdom Metazoa; phylum Annelida; class Polychaeta; order Sabellida; family Siboglinidae; genus Escarpia; species Escarpia spicata. Next base: position 59,018,923 of record OZ023209.1, on the reverse strand, counting down.
CACAACATGGCTCTCCCTGTCTCGCTTTTTCTCCCTCAGTATTTCTCACTCGTTTTTCTCCCTCTCTCACTCTTTCTCTTTCTCCTGCTACCCTATACTTTTCTCCCTCCCACTCTCGCCTCCTTGCTCTCCTCTTTCTCATATCTCTCCCCTCCCCACATCTCTCTTTCCTCTCTCTTTCCCCTTGTCTCCCTCCCCCTCCATCCATCCCCTTCCCTTCGCTGTCTTTCTCTTAAGTATCCCACAACAAAGTTCCTCCTTTATTACATCACACTCACAAATTCAACCATATATGTTTGAGGCGCAACCTCAAAAACTTCCAAAGTAAAGTCGCACTTATCTCAAGTGCACAGCAAATAGATTAAGGTTTAAACAAACCACAGCATACGATTATCCCAAATAAGTAATTAATGTCCAACTGCTCACAAATGCAAAGTTGGGAAATTTGAGAAGCATCCATTGTGTGTTTGTGAGCAGCCGGGGATCACAACAGTCGGGGCGGTTGCCAGGGGGTTAACCAGAGCCCGTCTGCCTGTCTTCAAGACTGGCAGATGACTGGCCAAAGCAGGTAATTACAACTGATAAGACTGGTGGAATTTAGATTAACCAGATTAATTAATAGTTCCACGTCTAGAGGCCCACATCAATGACTATCACTAGCACAACTGGTGATGAGACCAATCAAATGGATCAGTATTAATTAAACAAATGGCTCAAATTACACTGGTTTGTATTGAAAAAACAAAACTGGCTGTGACTGGTGTGAATGGCCTCCACACAAGCCGTCCGCGTGCCAAAATGCACATTTTTTGTTAATTCAAGACAAGCAAAAAATATTTCTGGCTATGGTCTGGCGGTCGCGGGCGTTAACCCTGCCCTCCTGTGGCACCACCTACCTTCAGCGTGCCGTCCTGCTCGGCATAGTTGATCTGCTTGCGTATCCTCTTGCCCTTGCCGAGGCTCTTCGCGATCTCCTCCTGCTCACGCTGAAGCTGCCCCAAGTGGAGGGCGTACGAGTCTCCCAGCACCCTCTCCCAGTAGTGAGCCTCCTCATCCTTCCGCTCCTGCTCCTCACGAGCCTCCTGCCTCACCGCCTCCTCCTCCTGGGGTCAGATCATATTTTATACTATAGGGGACATATCACATTTTACACTGCAAAAGGGACAGATCACATTTTATACTGTTGAGGAGAGATCACATTTACACTGTAGGGGACAGATCACATTTTATGTAAGTGGTCACTGTAGGGGACAGATCACATTTTACACTGTAGGGGACAGATCACATTTTACACTGTAGAGGACAGACCACATTTTACACTGTACGGGACAGATCATTTTACACTGTAGATGACAGATCACATTTTATCCTGTAGGGGACATACTACATTTTACACTGTAGGGGCAGATCACATTTTACATAGATAGTTACTGTAGGGGGCAGATCACATTTTACATAGGTTACTGTAGGGGACAGATCACATTTACACTGTAGGGGGCAGATCACATTTTACATAATTGGTTACTGTAGGGGACAGATCACATTTACACTGTAGGGGGCAGATCACGTTTTACACTGTAAGAGATAGTGTCACATTTTACATAGACAGTCACTGTAGGGACACATTTTACACAGGCGGCCATTGTATTTTTTGTGGGCTACACACAATTTATCCACTTTCGGAGTAAAAACCGAACTAATATAATAATAAAATTTAACTAATCACTAGCACAATAAAACTAAAATAATTAGTACAGTAATAAGAGTTAAATATTTAATTATTATTCAGAAATAATTAATATAGTAAAACTGACCTCCTCTGCAGTGTCCTTGATCTGGTAACTGGCGACCTTGAACGAGCACAGATATTCGTTCATGCCGAAGTCCTTCTCCACTTCCCCCACCTGTTGGCGGTTCAGCAACTTCTCGACGGCCGTATCGTCATACACGACTACAGACAGGGGCAGAGGGTGGGTGACAATTAAAACAAAAGTAAAAAGGTAAGTTCTTATATAGCGCAGTAACCAGTCCTTAAGACTGCTCAAGGCGCTTTACACTTTACTCCCTGGCAAATCTGTTCATCGAACATCTTGATTTCTCTTGGAGGCATTCAGCCATGCTGCAATTAATGCACAAATACTATTCGACCAGATATATCCACCTCTGTCTATAGCCAGGTAATCAATCATACAGCTGAGTGAACTGGAGCAACGTAAAGTGAACGAACTTGTCCAAGGTTCGACACCACAGCACAGGGTTCGAACGCGGTTTCTCAATTGAGAGTCCAAAGCTCTAACCACTGCTTCACTGCGCTCCAGTGTCATGTAATATCATGTTCCTAAGACTATACTAACTATGTTGAAGGGATACTGCCCTCCAAGTTTAATAAGACCAAAACAACATTCGCAATTTGGAAAGTATGACCCCGGAGCATGTTGAAATAGTAAACAAATAATCCAGTTTCAAAACAACCTTTATTGGCAATATGGCCGAGTCGCGGCCGAGTTAATTTAACTGCAATACCCTTTGAGATTCAACAATGTCATGTTTTTTCACGTTCAACACGGCAGACTTCCTGTTACGAATTACTACGCCCACTAATTGCAGGTAGAGGAACTGACTGCTCCCTTTAAGACTTCTAGAAACTACTGCACACCACATCCTCGCCCGCCAGCTACAATGGTAAAGTTAAGCCAAAACAGTAATCTCGTTGTAACCTCCCACCTGTTTCTCCTTCCCACAACTCCTCCGTGTGCTCACCCAAGTGTGTCCACCCCTTCCTACCCTCCCACAACTCCCCCGCGCATCCACCCAACTCCCCTACCTTTCCCTTCCTCATCATCCACCCAACCTCCCCCTACCTTTCCCTTCCTCATCATCCTTGAAGAGATCTTCGGCCCCGAACTTGAGGATTTCGTTCACTTCCTGTTTCGTTAACGAATCCTTCTTGTCGGCTGACCCTGACCCCATGCCCTTGTGAATGACGAGCTCTGTCAGCATCATTTTACGTTTGCACACCTACAACATGCATGCACACGAGATGTAATACATACAATATGACGCATGCACACGTGATGTAATACATACAATATGACGCATGCACACGTGATGTAATACATACAATATGACGCATGTACACGTGATGTAATACATACAATATGACGCATGCACACTTGATGTAATACATACAATATGACGCATGCACACGTGATGTAATACATACAATATGACGCATGCACACTTGATGTACTACATACAATATGACGCATGCACACTTGATGTAATACATACAATATGACGCATACACACGTGATGTAATACATACAATATGACGCATGCACACTTGATGTAATACGTACAATATGACGCATGCACACGTGATGTAATACATACAATATGACGCATGCACACGTGATGTAATACATACAATATGACGCATGCACACGTGATGTAATACATACAATATGACGCATGCACACGTGATGTAATACATACAATATGACGCATGCACACGTGATGTAATACATACAATATGACGCATGCACACGTGATGTAATACATACAATATGACGCATGCACACGTGATGTAATACATACAATATGACGCATGCACACGTGATGTAATACATACAATATGACGCATGCACACGTGATGTAATACATACAATTTGACGCCTGCACACGTGATGTAATACATACAATATGATGCCTGCACACGTGATGTAATACATACAATATGATGCATGCACACGTGATGTAATACATACAATATGACGCATGCACACGTGATGTAATACATACAATATGATGCATGCACACGTGATGTAATACATACAATATGACGCATGCACACGTGATGTAATACATACAATATGATGCATGCACACGTGGTATAATACAATAAAACCATATATTTATTTGTACTAAAAATTATACAATACGATTAAAACAATGTACATAAGCTACTGTGTGTATAAAACAGCAAGCATTGAGCGCAACTATTCGATGAATAAAAACGAAGTGCTACACGCACTATCTATACTCTCCAACACATCTTTTGAAAATGACATTTTGCGTACTATCTGTAGTTGCTCATCATTTGGTAGTGGTCTTGGAAGTAAACTTTTGAATAAGAGCACAATAGGTAGGCCTACCTGTCACCCACACCCTGCCTACCTGTCACCCACATCCTGCCTACCTGTCACCCACACCCTGCCTACCTGTCACCCACACCCTGCCTACCAGTCACCCACACCCTGCCTACCTGTCACCCACACCCTGCCTACCTGTCATCCACATCCTGCCTACCTGTCACCCACACCCTGCCTACCTGTCACCCACACCCTGCCTACCTGTCACCCACACCCTGCCTACCTGTCACTCACACCCTGCCTACCTGTCACCACACCCTGCCTACCTGTCACCACACCCTGCCTACCTGTCACCCACACCCTGCCTACCTGTCACCCACACCCTACCTACCTGTCACCCACACCTGCCTACCTGTCACCCACACCCTGCCTACCTGTCACCCACACCCTGCCTACTTGTCACCCACACCATGCCTAACTGTCACCCACACCCTGCCTACCTGTCACCCACACCCTGCCTACCTGTCACCACACCCTGCCTACCTGTCACCCACACCCTGCCTACCTGTCACCCACACCGTGCCTAACTGTCACCCACACCCTGCCTACCTGTCACCCACACCCTGCCTACCTGTCACCCACACCTGCCTACCTGTCACCCACACCCTGCCTACCTGTCACCCACACCCTGCCTACCTGTCACCCACATCGTGCCTAACTGTCACCCACACCCTGCCTACCTGTACAATCTTCTCCTCCACTGTGTTCTTGCTGACGAAGCGGTATATGAGAACCTTGTTCCTCTGGCCGATGCGATGGGCCCGACTAAATGCCTGTAACACGAGATAAACAGGATAATCTTGTGATAATACTATGATGAACATGGGGTAATATTATGACAATCTTGTGATAATCATGTCAACTTGTGATAATCATGTGATAATTTTGTGATAATCATGTGATAATTTTGTGATAATCATGTGATAATCTTGTGATAAATATGCAGAAGTATCCTATTCATGCACCAATATGACTGTTTAAACTGGATCGAGATAAAGTGGTCAGCCTGACGCACCAACCACAATGACATCTCACACAGTCTAGTCTTGACTGTCTGAAATTGGGCAGTCGTACAGGCATAGAAGATATTCGCTAGTTTTGTGCAGACTGAACAAGACTTTTTTGTATTGTAGGATACAATCAACATTTGTGAAATGCCATGTTCAAAATATGCCCGAAGAACAGTTGCAATCACTGTATACAGGCCAGCACCACACACACAGGCCAGCACCACACACACAGGCCAGCACCATTGTTGGTGTTTGGCAGGTGTGTTTTCAAACTGAAACTGTAGGTTCACTCCCCCCACACCTCGACACCCCTAACTGAACCCATTCTGACCCCCAACTGAACCCATTCTGACCTCCAAATGCACCCCCTTCAGACCTCCAACTGCACCCCCTTTAGAACTTTAACTACACCCCCTTTAGACATTCAGCTGAACCCCCTTTAGACCTCCAACTACATTCCCTTCAGACCTCCAACTGCAACCCCTTCAGACCTCCAACTGCACCCCCTTTAGACCTCCAACTACACTCCCTTTAGACCTCCAACTACACTCCCTACAGACCTCCAACTGCACCCCCTTTAGGCCTCCAACTACACTAACTTTAGACCTCCAACTACACTCCCTCTAGACCTCCAACTACACCTCATTTAGACCTCCCACTTCATCCCTATATACATCCAACTACACCCCCTTTAGACCTCCAACTACTCTCCCTTTATACCTTCAACTGCACCCCCATTAGACCTCCAACTACACCCCTTCAGACATTCAACTGCACCCCCTTTAGACCTCCAACTACACTCCCTTTACACCTCCAACTACACCCCGTATAGACCTCCAATTACACCCCCTTTAGACCTCTAAATACACTCCCTTTAGACCTCCAACTGCACCCCCTTTAGACCTCCAACTACACCCCCTTTTGACCTCCAACTACACTCCCTTCAGACCTCCAACTACACCCCCTTTAGACCTCCAACTACACCCCCTTTAGACCTCCAACTACAACCCCTTTAGACCTCCAACTACACTCCCTTTAGACCTTCAACTACACCCCTTTAGACCTTCAACTACACCCCATTTAGACCTCCAACTACATCCCCTATAGACATCCAACTACACCCCCTTTAGACCTCCAACTACACTCCCTTTAGACCTTCAACTGCACCCTCTTTAGACTTTCAACTGCACCCCCTTTAGACCTCCAACTACACCCCCTATAGACCTCCAATTACACCCCCTTTAAACCTCTAACTACACTCCTTTTAGACCCCCAACTGCACCCCCTTTAGACCTCCAACTGCACCCCCTTTTGACCTCCAACTACACTCCCTTCAGACCTCCAACTACTCCCCCTTTAGACCTCCAATTACACCCCCTTTAGACCTCCAACTACCCTCCCTTTAGACCTCCAAATAAACCCCTTTAGACCTCCAACTACACCCCCTTTAGACCTCCAACTGCACCCCCTTTAGACCTCCAACTACACTCCCTTTAGACCTTCAACTGCACCCCCTTTAGACCTCCAACTACACTCCCTTTAGACCTCCAACTACACCCCCTTTAGACCTCCAACTACACTCCCTTTAGACCTCCAACTACACCCCCTTTAGACCTCCAATTACACCCCTTTTAGACCTCCAACTGCACCCCCTTTAGACCTCCAACTGCACCCCCTTTAGACCTCCAACTACACTCCCTTTAGATCTTCAACTGCACCCCTTTAGACCTCCAACTGCACCCCCTTTAGACCTTCAACTGCACCCTCTTTATACCTTCAACTGCACCTCCTTTAGACCTTCAACTGCACCCCCTTTAGACCTTCAACTGCACCCCCTTCAGACCTTCAACTACACCCCCTTCAGACCTCCAACTGCACCCCCTTTAGACCTTCAACTGTACCCCCTTCAGACCTATAGTCGAGCAGGAAGAACAGAATCAGGAGGAATAGAGACAGGGGGAATAGAGACAGGGGGAATAGAGACAGGGGGAATAGAGACAGGAGGAATAGAGACAGGAGGAACAGAGACAGGAGGAATAGCGACTGGAGAAACAGAGACAGGAGGAACAGAAACAGGAGGAATAGAGACTGGAGGAATAGAGACAGGAGGAACAGAGACAGGAGGAACAGAGACAGGAGGAACAGAGACAGGAGGAACAGAGACAGGAGGAACAGAGACATGAGGAATAGAGACAGGAGGAATAGAGACAGGGGGAATAGCGACTGGAGGAATAGAGACAGGAGGAATAGAGACTGGAGGAATAGAGACAGAAGGAATAGGGACAGGAGAAACAGAGACAGGAGGAACAGAGACAGGAGAAACAGAGACAGGAGGAATAGAGACAGGAGGAATAGAGACAGGAGGAATAGACAGGAGGAATAGCGACTGGAGGAACAGAGACAGGAGGAACAGAGGAAGGAGGAACAGAATCAGGAGGAACAGAGACAGGAGGAACAGAGACAGGTGGAACAGAGACAGGAGGAATAGGGACAGGAGGAATAGAGAAAGGAGGAATAGAGACAGGAGGAACAGAGACAGGAGGAACAGAGACAGGAGGAACAGAGACAGGAGGAACAGAGACAGGAGGAACAGAGACAGGAGGAACAGAGACAGGAGGAATAGAGACAGGAGGAATAGAGACAGGAGGAATAGAGACAGGAGGAATAGAGACAGGAGGAATAGAGACAGGAGGAATAGACAGGAGGAACAGAGACAGGGGGAATAGCGACTGGAGGAATAGAAACAGGAGGAATAGGGACAGAAGGAATAGGGACAGGATGAATACAGACTGGAGGAACAGAGACAGGAAGAACAGAATCAGGAGGAATAGAGACAGGGGGAATAGAGACAGGGGGAATAGAGACAGGGGGAATAGAGACAGGAGGAATAGAGACAGGAGGAACAGAGACAGGAGGAATAGCGACTGGAGAAACAGAGACAGGAGGAACAGAGACAGGAGGAATAGAGACAGAAGGAATAGAGACAGGAGGAACAGAGAAAGGAGGAACAGAGACAGGAGGAATAGCGACTGGGGGAATAGCGACTGGAGGAATAGCGACTGGAGGAATAGAGACAGGATGAATACAGACTGGAGGAACAGAGACAGGAAGAACAGAATCAGGAGGAATAGAGACAGGGGGAATAGAGACGGGGGAATAGAGACAGGGGGAATAGAGACAGGAGGAACAGAGACAGGAGGAATAGCGACTGGAAAAACAGAGACAGGAGGAACAGAGACAGGAGGAATAGAGACAGAAGGAATAGAGACAGGAGGAACAGAGAAAGGAGGAACAGAGACAGGAGGAATAGCGACTGGGGGAACAGCGACTGGAGGAATAGCGACTGGAGGAATAGAGACAGGAGGAATAGAGACAGGAGGAACAGAGACAGGACGAATAGAGACAGGAGGAACAGAGAGAGGAGGAACAGAGACAGGAGGACAAGAGACAGGAGGAATATAGACAGGACGAATAGCGACTGGAGGAATAGAGACAGGTGGAATAGAGACAGGAGGAATATAGACAGGTGGAATAGAGACAGGTAGAAACAGAGACAGGAGGAACAGAGACAGGAGGAATAGAGACAGGAGGAATACAGACAGGAGGAACAGAGACAGGAGGAATAGAGACAGGAGGAACAGAAACAGGAGGAATAGAGACTGGAGGAATAGAGACAGGAGGAATAGAGACAGAAGGAATGGAGGCTGGAGGAATAGAGACAGGAGGAATAGAGACAGAAGGAATAGAGACAGGAGGAACAGAAACAGGAGGAAGAGAGACAGGAGGAACAGAGACAGGAGGAATAGAGACAGAAGGAATGGAGACTGGAGGAATAGAGACAGGAGGAATAGAGACAGAAGGAATAGAGACAGGAGGAACAGAGACAGGAGGAACAGAGACATGAGGAATAGAGACAGGAGGAATAGAGACAGGGGGAATAGCGACTGGAGGAATAGAGACAGAAGGAATAGCGACAGGAGAAACAGAGACAGGAGGAACAGAGACAGGAGAAACAGAGACAGGAGGAATAGAGACAGGAGGAATAGACAGGAGGAATAGCGACTGGAGGAACAGAGACAGGAGGAATAGCGACTGGAGGAACAGAGACAGGAGGAACAGAGGCAGGAGGAACAGAGACAGGTGGAACAGAGACAGGAGGAATAGGGACAGGATGAATAGAGACAGGAGGAACAGAGACAGGAGGAATAGAGACAGAAGGAATAGAGACAGGAGGAATAGAGACAGGAGGAATAGAGACAGAAGGAATAGAGACAGGAGGAATAGAGACAGGAGGAATAGAGACAGGAGGAATAGAGACAGGAGGAACAGAGACAGGAGGAATAGAGACAGAAGGAATAGAGACAGGAGGAATAGAGACAGGAGGAATAGAGACAGGAGGAACAGAGACAGGAGGAACAGAGACAGGGGGAATAGAGACTGGAGGAATAGAAACAGGAGGAATAGGGACAGGAGGAATAGAGACAGGAGGAATAGGGACAGAAGGAATAGGGACAGGATGAATACAGACTGGAGGAACAGAGACAGGAAGAACAGAATCAGGAGGAATAGAGACAGGGGGGGAATAGAGACAGGGGGAATAGAGACAGGGGGAATAGAGACAGGAGGAATAGAGACAGGAGGAACAGAGACAGGAGGAATAGCGACTGGAGAAACAGAGACAGGAGGAACAGAAACAGGAGGAATAGAGACTGGAGGAATAGAGACAGGAGGAATAGAGACAGGAGGAATAGAGACAGGAGGAACAGAGACAGGAGGAACAGAGACAGGAGGATTAGCGACTGGGGGAATAGCGACTGGAGGAATAGAGACAGGAGGAATAGAGACAGGAGGAATAGAGACAGGAGGAACAGAGACAGGACGAATAGAGACAGGAGGAACAGAGAGAGGAGGAACAGAGACAGGAGGACAAGAGACAGGACGAATAGAGACTGGAGGAATAGAGACAGGAGGAATATAGACAGGACGAATAACGACTGGAGGAATAGAGACAGGTGGAATAGAGACAGGAGGAATATAGACAGGAGGAATAGAGACAGGTGGAATAGAGACAGGTAGAAACAGAGACAGGAGGAACAGAGCCAGGAGGAATACAGACAGGAGGAACAGAGACAGGAGGAATAGAGACAGGAGGAACAGAGACAGGAGGAACAGAGACAGGAGGAATAGAGACAGAAGGAATGGAGACAGGTGGAATAGAGACAGGAGGTGGCGGTGACGTTATACCACACCTGTATGTCATTGTGAGGGTTCCAATCCATGTCGTAGATGATGACGGTGTCAGCGGTGGCGAGATTGATCCCGAGACCTCCCGCCTTCGTTGACAGCAGAAACACAAACGACTCGGAAGTTATGTCTGAAAGACAACACAAACACCTATTTGAAATTGTGCAAACATTTTCATATCAACGCGTCACAATTATTCAGGAAATTTAACAATTCTCTGATCAGTTCGTCATAACTTGGTGTCAAAATAAATTGTTGGTTTCTGCCCACACAAAACAGTACGAGATGTTATTGCAACAGATTTTGGGAAAATTGCCATGGGTTTTCTTTTTCAAATAATGGGTGTTTTGGTCTTTGGATAACAGGTTTTTAATTTTTCAGACACCATGGTCTTGTGTTGTACTGTAACATGGTTTGTGGTTTTAATTTTCTCAATAATAATGTCAAAACAGTGTTTCCATTGTCATAAAATGGGCCTTGCACTAAGAGTGAAAGTGAGTGCAGGTTATGCTGCTGTTAGGAGTATATAAATATACACACACACATATATATGCAGTTATAACTCTAACTACCATATACTAACTACCAGCCCAGCCCAGCCCGTGTGCCAACTGTACCATTGAAGCTGTCGATCCTGTCCTGTCGTTTATCCCCCATGATGTTTCCATCGATCCTCTCAAACTTGAAGTCGCAATACTCAAGGAAATCTTCCAAGATGTTAAGCATTCGGGTCATCTGCAATGATATTCAGATGTGTCTATAGCAATCGAGTCATCTGCAGTGATATTCAGATATTTCTAGAGCAATTGAGTCATCTGCAGTGATATTCAGATGTTTCTAGAGCAATCGAGTCATCTGCAGTGATATTCAGATGTGTCTATAGCAATCGAGTCATCTGCAGTGATATTCAAAGATGTTTCTATAGCAACCAAGTCATCTGTCGTGATATTCAGATGTTTCTATAGCAACTGAGTTATCTGCAGTGATATTCAGATGTTTTTAGAGCAATCAAGTCATCTGCAGTGATATTCAGATGTTTCTAGGCTGTGCTTCACATGTAATGGCTGCAAATAAAATAAACACTTGTGATATTACAACAATAATAAAGTAATTTCTTTTAATAATAATAATAATAATAAGATAACTTCTAATGCGCCTAAATCCTTGGAAACCAAGTTCAGAAGTAGATAAGCCAGGGGGCTAAGGTGGATGCGCACAGTTATAAAGGTAAGTTTTTAAATGACGGCAAAATCAAAGCTGGATAGGCTTTCTTACAAGAATAAGCAATGAATGTAAATACGCCTCCATCACTTGAAGATGATCTCAAAATGTTTAAGTACGGAATTTAGTGGCCTAACACAACACACCTGAGAGAAGATGAGGACACGATGACCGTCTCTCTTCAACACCCGCAGCATCTTCTCCAGAAGCTCCAGTTTACCCGATGCTTTCACCATCGCAGTGCCCTCGTACAGGCCCTTCCGTGTCAGTGGCGCATCCTGGTGGTCAACATTCACATCAACTGCATCCGAACCACATTTTAGTGCATTTTGTAGATAAACACTGTAGCTTCTTCACTAATTGTAATTCAAATGATAATTTCTGTAATTTTAATACCATTAGTTAACAATACCATAACATTTTATCTGATTATTTAATGTATTATTATATATTTATTTAAATTAGCATTTATATATTTTAATTATTTGTTATTTTATTAATAGTATATACTTATTTAATGTGATTTTTTTATTATTATACATTAGTGTATATTAATCAATCAATTTGTTTAACAATGTTTTATGTTGCAAAACACATTTTGGACCTGGTACTTTTTAAAATTAAATATATTATCATACTATATTATTTTATGAACATGGAATCGGGCAACTCTGTCATTCGTAGACAATCACAAGACATTTTCTAAGTGATTATTTTCTTTAAAGTTCCAGTTGAGAAACCATGTGAGATTAATTCTTTGCTGCGTAACAGTGCCAAAACTGCCCAAAGCCTCATACGCACAAGACATCCAAAAACGTGCTTCTCCTAGGCTTTTTGTTTACCGCGATCAGTTCCTTCTTTCACATTAACTATCCAGGTCAAATTGGTGACCTAGATTCTATAAAGGTTAAGAATACATGTGCTTTCGCCATCTTGCGAAAGGAGTTTGCGTTTGTGAATTAAGAGAGTTTATTTGGTAGGTAGTTGAGTTGCGTTCGTCAAAATGAACTTCGACATCACGCAGCTTTTGGCAGATTTGATCGAGATCGTTTTCCATTAATTTTGAGTCAGAAATCAATGAATACAGCATCGGTAGTGTTGGCAATAATCACAAAGTTCTATTATTGTCTATTAACGATGTCAGTGCGACTTTTAGACCCGGATATATACAGCAGATGACTTGTCATCAGGGTCTTCATTTTGTTGTATATATGCAGCCATGTTGTTGATCTTGGCACCGTCCACATCTTGTTTAATGTGTTTATTTTGCTATTTTTATCACATTGATAACACTAAGGGAACACGTATTTGTGAAAGAGGTTGCAGTCTTTCGACATTTCGGGTGTTTTTTATATTGGAATGGAACATTCCATTCAGTAATATTATCGGGAGACGGTAGCCGTTTTGAAAATTATTATTTTTACATTTTCACGCATGGTGATGTCATTTACAATATAAGGCATAATTTAGAAACTAACCATCTGAATTGGATAAATTTTTACTATGTCAAAACTAACATACATGGATATATTTGTTTCACTGGAGCACTTATGGTAGGTTCTGTGAATGTTTTGGTATAGCATGAAGAAATTGATGTTTTATTTTGTCTTCGTAATTGTTGAACTTTGTTTCAAGATATGAAACTTAATTGAATGCAACACAGCAATGTTAATAACATATTTTATTCAAATATTCATTTCTATAGACAACATAATTAATTTCCTGTATTTTCAAGCGCTGGTTGTTGAGATATCCATATTTTAATGCAAGCAACAAACAATACAATTCACAATTGGCCGCCATCTTCAAATTGTCTGCCCATAACAGGGTGTAAGATAAGGCTGTCTACCCAGTAGAGTTCAAAAGTGTGATTAAACATGTTTGTAACGAGACAAAGAGGGCAACTTACCCTCTCTGCGGAGGGGAACAGATAGGGGTGATTTGAGCATTTGCGTAGGTCCATCATGATGTTGGCAAGGGATGTTTGGTTGGCACTTCCCTTGACGTTAAGGGCAGCATAGTTCTTTGTGAGGATGTGTTTGTAGAACTTCCTAAAGAAAAAGTAAAGGTAAGTTCTTATATTGTGCAGTATCCAGTCAATAGGAGTGATCAAAGCACTTTACCCGTTACTGAACACCATGTCAACCTCTCTGGGAAGCATTCAGTCATGCTGCAATTAATGCGCAAAGACTATACGTACACAAATATCCACCACTGTCTATAGCCAGGTACTCATTCAACCAGCTGAATGAACTGGAGCAACGTAAAGTGAACAAACTTGCCCAAGATTAGGACATGATTTGCTACTGCACCACTGAAAGCCACTGAGTAAGATCTTCAATATTAACTGTTTTATTTGTATGTTTCAAATCATATTTACATTGTAAACAGAAAAGTGTAATTATATTTTGGTTCATTACAACACATTTCAGCAATTGGATGTTAGTATACACAATTTACATAATGACAAATTTTTAAGATATAAACCATTATAATGTAAGTGAAATAAAAAAGAATGGTCATACTTCTGCATGTCAGAGAGTTCCACTCGTAGAATGAGTTCTGTCTTCGATGGAATGTCTTTGAGGACGTCTGCCTTGAGTCGACGCAGCATGTGCGGTGCCAATAACTCGTGCAGCTTTGATACTTGCTCGTCCTTCGAGATCTCGGCAAACTCGTCGAGGAACTCATTCACTTCCCTGGAGATGAAAGTGGTTAGTATTATAATGATACAGTATTCTCAGGATGACACACATCATGATTCATGCGTCACGATATGTAGCCAAAATGCACGGGTGATATAAACCCAGCTTCACCAGTTCATTTTAGAATACATAACTGATATTTCTGTTCTCTCTGCTCGGTCTTATAAAGATGTGTGCAAATGAGTTCATTACTAACGCACTGCGGACAGAAAAAACTGGCACTGACATGGAGGAGAAGCTACAGGCTGCAGCTGAGAACAAGATGAATGTGTTCGGAGAATGTGTAAAGTGAAACATGGAGGTAGAATGAGGAAGTTATCGGAATGAAGTAACACACGACTGTACAGAGCAGACAGTGATGTAGAGAGGACGAGTGAAAAGAGACTGAAAACAAAGACCAAGGAATAAAGAAAACGGTCGCAGGAGACAGATATTTAGATAGAAATACAGCATCAGGAGCGATTACGGAAGAGTAGCCAACGATCGTTACAGGTGGAGACGACTCGTCGTGGGATGAAACTGACCAAATGACCCCATCCCACCTCGCAAGGGATGAGAGAGTATGAGGAAGTCAGACAGGTACACTGACCGAGGTAACCAAATGACCCCATCCCACCTCGCAAGGGATGAGAGAGTATGAGGAAGTCAGACAGGTACACTGACCGAGGTAACCAAATGACCCCAGCCCACCTCGCAAGGGATGAGAGAGTATGAGGAAGTCAGACAGGTACACTGACCGAGGTAACCAAATGACCCCAGCCCACCTCGCAAGGGATGAGAGAGTATGAGGAAGTCAGACAGGTACACTGACCGAGGTAACCAAATGACCCCATCCCACCTCGCAAGGGATGAGAGAGTATGAGGAAGTCAGACAGGTACACCGACCGAGGTAACCAAATGACCCCATCCCACCTCGCAAGGGATGAGAGAGTATGAGGAAGTCAGACAGGTACACCGACCGAGGTAACCAAATGACCCCATCCCACCTCGCAAGGGATGAGAGAGTATGAGGAAGTCAGACAGGTACACCGACCGAGGTAACCAAATGACCCCATCCCACCTCGCAAGGGATGAGAGAGTATGAGGAAGTCAGACAGGTACACCGACCGAGGTAACCAAATGACCCCATCCCACCTCGCAAGGGATGAGAGAGTATGAGGAAGTCAGACAGGTACACTGACCGAGGTAACCAAATGACCCCATCCCACCTCGCAAGGGATGAGAGAGTATGAGGAAGTCAGACAGGTACACCGACCGAGGTAACCAAATGACCCCATCCCACCTCGCAAGGGATGAGAGAGTATGAGGAAGTCAGACAGGTACACTGACCGAGGTAACCAAATGACCCCATCCCACCTCGCAAGGGATGAGACAGTATGAGGAAGTCAGACAGGTACACTGACCGAGGTAACCAAATGACCCCATCCCACCTCGCAA
This sequence comes from Escarpia spicata, assembly GCA_963995525.1. Lineage (NCBI taxonomy): Eukaryota > Metazoa > Annelida > Polychaeta > Sabellida > Siboglinidae > Escarpia > Escarpia spicata. Next base: position 59,003,155 of record OZ023209.1, on the reverse strand, counting down.
GGGATGAGAGAGTATGAGGAAGTCAGACAGGTACACCGACCGAGGTAACCAAATGACCCCAGCCCACCTCGCAAGGGATGAGAGAGTATGAGGAAGTCAGACAGGTACACCGACCGAGGTAACCAAATGACCCCATCCCACCTCGCAAGGGATGAGAGAGTATGAGGAAGTCAGACAGGTACACTGACCGAGGTAACCAAATGACCCCATCCCACCTCGCAAGGGATGAGAGAGTATGAGGAAGTCAGACAGGTACACTGACCGAGGTAACCAAATGACCCCATCCCACCTCGCAAGGGATGAGAGAGTATGAGGAAGTCAGACAGGTACACCGACCGAGGTAACCAAATGACCCCATCCCACCTCGCAAGGGATGAGAGAGTATGAGGAAGTCAGACAGGTACACCGAACGAGGTAACCAAATGACCCCATCCCACCTCGCAAGGGATGAGAGAGTATGAGGAAGTCAGACAGGTACACCGACCGAGGTAACCAAATGACCCCATCCCACCTCGCAAGGGATGAGAGAGTATGAGGAAGTCAGACAGGTACACCGACCGAGGTAACCAAATGACCCCATCCCACCTCGCAAGGGATGAGAGAGTATGAGGAAGTCAGACAGGTACACCGACCGAGGTAACCAAATGACCCCATCCCACCTCGCAAGGGATGAGAGAGTATGAGGAAGTCAGACAGGTACACCGACCGAGGTAACCAAATTACCCCATCCCACCTCGCAAGGGATGAGAGAGTATGAGGAAGTCAGACAGGTACACCGACCGAGGTAACCAAATTACCCCATCCCACCTCGCAAGGGATGAGAGAGTATGAGGAAGTCAGACAGGTACACCGATCGAGGTAACCAAATGACCCCATCCCACCTCGCAAGGGATGAGAGAGTATGAGGAAGTCAGACAGGTACACTGACCGAGGTAACCAAATGACCCCATCCCACCTCGCAAGGGATGAGAGAGTATGAGGAAGTCAGACAGGTACACTGACCGAGGTAACCAAAAGAGATTATAGAAGTGACACAGCAAGAACAAGTAGGTCTCACTTGAACTTCTCACGGTCCATGAAGTTAAGGAGATTGAAGAGTTCCTCGAGAGTGTTCTGTAGGGGCGTCCCCGTCAACAGCAACTTGTAGTCGAGCTTGTAGTCGACCAGCACTCGGAAAAACTAACAACAAAAGTCAACAACAACAAAAGTCAACAATGCATCCAGTTAACATGCATCACAAATTAACTATTGCTGAAAACGCTGTCTGACTGTAAATTATGTTACAATGAAAACATGTTAATTACTATACATTTGTTACCTGTTGTCCCCACAACTGTTACCATAACAATCATTGCCACATTGCCCAACAGGTAAGACTGTTGAAGTGATACAAATGACTGGTTGCCTAGGCAACACCATTGTTGCTCATGACATTTCAACTGTGCATTTTACCAAAATGAAATAAAAATGTGCAGATTTTGTAATTGTTCTTTCATTTGGCCATCTTTATCTGTTACCCCAATTTTAATTGCATACACCTGTGGAGAGTGCCTGTGTAGACAACTGGCATTAACTCTCGTTTTTGTTTATACCATTTTGCCAACTCCCTCATTTTTAACTAATAACCAAATTGTGGCAAGGGCATGAACCATACACATTCACGCGTGCTGAGAGGTCGAACCTAACCTTCCCGTGACTGGCTGTTCTTGAGTTTGTTCCGTTACCATGACAGCAGTCAAACGTAAAGTAACGGCAAGTTTGTATACAGTGCAGTATTGAGTCCTTAGGACTTGTTCAATTGAACACCATCCTGACTTCTCTGACAAGCATCCAGCCACGTCTGATGCTCTCGCTCTAGCCACTGTACTCCACACGTATGCCATTACTATGACAATGGTAACCATGACAACCTACCAGTGATTGGTTGTTCTTGAGCTTGTGAGCCTCATCTATGACGAGCATCGCCCAATCGATGCTCTGCAACGTCGTTTGGTCATGGCTCACTAACTCATACGAGGTAAGGAGCACGTCAAACTTGACCTTTGACCCCGGCCGCAGCTTTGAAGGTCGTGCAAGGGTCGCGAATGCATTGTCGCTGTAGGACATGTCTCGTTCCCTGTGTAATAATAATAACAAGTTGGCTGTACCTCATTGGCTGTAATAATAATAACAAGTTGGCTGTACCTCACTGGCTGTAATAATAATAACAAGTTGGCTGTACCTCATTGGCTGTAATAATAATAACAAGTTGGCTCTACCTCATTGGCTGTAATAATAATAACAAATTGGCTGTACCTCTGTCCAAACTTATGACAAGTTTGCTGTAAGTAATTTCTGTTTAAACTGTAACCAATACTTTATTTTAAAATAAATATTTCAAAACTTATGATGAACACTAAGATGCACGCTATCATTTCCGTAACAGTTTTTTGCAGAATAACCTTGAAATAATAGGACATTATCTGTCATTCTCACAGAATAATTACCTAATCAACATTGTTTCTTTCTAAAAAATTAAACTTAAGCCAATTTTACGAGGCAGTGGCCGATCAAGTACTGCAGCAACCAAAAGCAGGTGAACCCGTTGTGACCTTTCATCAAAGCTCAAATCGGAGTTGGCATGAGTCAATAGGTCGCATTCATAATGTCTACACACGTAGCTCGTATTATACAACACAATCTGAGGTATTATAATAACCAAATGTATATATATATATATATATACATATATATATGGTTATTATAATAAATCAGATCGTATCAGGGATGAGTGACATTCAGAGAAAAAACCGGACATTTTGCTGTGGCCCACATTTCAGCCCGAGAGGACTGTCTCATCTAATGGGGAGGGGAGGAGGGACTCCCCAGAGATATGTTTTAATTGTATTTTGAGCAATGTTAAATAGAAAATCTTAACATTTCCAATAGCAAAAAAAGCACGCGGACTCACGCACACATTGTCATAGTACTAACTCACTTGCTAATGATATTTTCTGGACTGAACCCGAGTTGGCTGACGGGCAGCTTTCTCCTTGGCTAGCTTTGTCAAAACAGCCCGTTGATGGGCCATTCTAGCTTTCTTCGTTGCCAGCTCAACTGCTTCCTTAGCTTTGTACTTGGTGGCTGCCTTCGTCTTTGACATGTTCAGCTCAGTTTTTTTCTCCTCCTTCATCTTTCTTTCCTTAGCAAGATGGATGGAGTACATTTTGTGTGCACCCCTCGTGTTGTTAACGAGGCAACCAGTTCTTTTTGTGGAAGTCCTGTATAGCAGTCCTGTTGTTTGCCATGAGTGAGTACTTCACTGTCTGGATAGTGTTGAATGTACTAACATTCTTTCTGGCAGTGGCAATATTCATGATGCTAGACATGTGACTAAAACACCCTTCCACTTGAGGACCATGAAAGCAGCTCATCATTGCAGCCACCAGTTTTGACAAGGCTGGGAACTTGCCAGTAGAGAATATGGTAGCCCACCACGAGTCCAATCTGGAACTTGTGGGTGCTTGTGGAAGTGTGTTGTCTACATGGAATCGGCGAACTTCTATGTTCAGGTTCTAATAGAACATTGGTGACCAGTGTGGGCAGTGCCAGCGTGTGTACTTCAATGCCTTCGGTTCTCCTCCTCCAATCCGCATAGTTGACATCGGCCTCGCACCACAAACAGTAGGCTTTCCCTGGTACTGATAATTTACTGATGAATATATCCCACATAGTGTCTCCAGCCGATCTCTCCAGCCACGCCCAATTCCACTTATTCTTGACACTTTTGTCAATGTCCTACACGCAACATTTGTCTTGCCGTACAACAAATCGTCGATTAGCCATTGTGTTCGAAAATTATCGACATCTCCACAAAATACATCGTCGTTTCCTATTGGTCCACTGCTTTTGTGCGCGCACTTCGAAAGCGCTGAAGCAAACAGCTGACAGAACTAAGGGTTTTACTTCGCAGATTCACGGGTTCGGTTGGGTCGGTTCTGTCTCTAATCGCCAGGCAGCGTCATTAACACGTGGCGACACCCAGTGGATAGATGGTTAACTCAATCCGCAGATAGATCATCAGTGAATTGTCCAGGATTTTATATGCCCTACCCCCAACATTCACTTTTTTCTCCCCGGATTTACACGATTCACAAAAATTATCTTTGGGGCAGTATAAAAACCGGAATTCCGGCGAAAAACGGAAATTTCTCAACCCTGTCATATATATATATATTTAATCATGTCTTATTACTACTACCATCTAACATTTCTACATTTGCTATGAAAGAGCAGTCAGATGAGCAAGATGCCACTCTCAGGGATGGGACACTTGCTGCTGTGATGTGATGTTGAATAAACTGACTGATAAGTCACTTGGATGTAATGTGCCAACGTGCTTAGCCAGAGACCCATCTTCAAGACTGGCAGATGACTGGACAAGACAGGTAATTACAACTGATAAGACAGGTGGAATTTAGAGAGGGCCAGCTGGCTACTAGATTAACTAATAGTTCTAAGTCTAGGGGCCACATTAATGACAGCATTAATTAAATGGCTCAAATAACTGGTTTGTCACTGAAAAAACTAAACTGGCCGATACTGGCTGTGATTGGTGAACGGATTCCATGCAAGCCATTCGCCCGCTAAACGGCACACTTTTAATTAATTCAAGTGTGGCAAGCAACCATTTGTGGCTAAAGGTGTGAGCCACTGCCACGTACCTGAGCCACTGCCACGTACCTGAGCCACTGCCACGTACCTGAGCCACTGCCACGTACCTGAGCCACTGTCACGTACCTGAGCCACTGCCACGTACCTGAGCCACTGCCACGTACCTGAACCACTGCCACGTACCTGAGCCACTGCCACGTACCTGAGCCACTGCCACGTACCTGAGCCACTGCCACGTACCTGAACCACTGCCACGTACCTGAGCCACTGCCACGTACCTGAGCCACTGCCACGTACCTGAGCCACTGCCACATACCTGATGATGGCCCGGTTATTCTTGCCTCCTGTATATGTCACAACGTACAGGTCTGGACCCCAAAACTCAAATTCTCGTTCCCAATTGGTGACTGTTGACAACGGAGCACAGATGAGGAATGGTCCCGGGCAGTAACCCTGGCAACAAGACAATGTCATAATCTTAATGGTAACCCTGGCAACAAGACAATGTCATAATCTTAATGGTAACCCCGGCAATAAGACAATGTCATAATCTTAATGGTAACCCCGGCAACAAGACAATGTCATAATCTTAATGGTAACCCCGGCAACAAGACAATGTCATAATCTCAATGGTAACCCCGGCAACAAGACAATGTCATAATCTTAATGGTAACCCCGGCAACAAGACAATGTCATAATCTTAATGGTAACCCCGGCAACAAGAAAATGTCATAATCTTAATGGTAACCCGGCAACAAGACAATGTCATAATCTTAATGGTAACCCCGGCAACAAGACAATGTAATAATCTTAATGGTAACCCCGGCAACAAGACAATGTCATAATCTTAATGGTAACCCCGGCAACAAGACAATGTCATAATCTTAATGGTAACCCGGCAACAAGACAATGTCTTAATCTTAATGGTAACGCCGGCAACAAGACAATGTCATAATCTTAATGGTAACCCCGGCATCAAGACAATGTCATAATCTTAATGGTAACCCCAGCAACAAGACAATGTCATAATCTTAATGGTAACCCTGGCAACAAGACAATGTCATAGCCTTCATGGTAACCCTGACAACAAGATGTCATAGTCTTAACTGTAGCCCTGGCAACATGACAGGATTATAATCTTAATGGTAAACATTGCAACAAGACAATGTCAGTCTTAACAGTAACTCTGGCAACAAGACAATGTCAGTCTTAACAGTAACATTGACAACAAGACAATGTCATAGCCTTTACGGTAACTCTGGCAACAAGACAATGTCAGAGTCTTAACAGTAACCCTAGCAACAAGACAATGTCATAGTCTTAATGGTAACCTTGGCAACAAGACAATGTCAGTGTCAATAGTAACCCTGGCACAAGACAATGTCATTATCTTATTGATAACCCTGATAACAAGACAATGTCACACTTTTTATAGTAACCCTGGCAAAAAGACAATGTCATAGTCTTAACAGTAACCCTGGCAACAAGACAATGGCAACAAGACAATGTCTTAACAGTAACCATGGCAACAATATGACATCACATCCTCGTCCCCACCAAGTCTACTAACAGTCAAAAAACCGTGGCCACTACGTAGCCCCTAGGTGCCGCATCAGTGCAGCAGTGTTCTCTTTCTACCCCCGAGCAGTTCGAATCTGGAATATGATTCCACCACCGATTACTGAACTAGAAAGCCCCATAGCGTTTCAAACAGCGATCATGAACCTCCCTTTCACCATACCCAATCATCTAAAGTGCCTATAAAATAAACAAACAAACTACCCACAACGCATGCGCACAAACAAGCACCACACAACTCCTGCGTTAGCTCAAGTTTGGGCTGTTTGGAGTAAATCACCTAAGACCTAAGCTAGGGGTGTGACTATGTATACAACTCCTGGCACATCTCCTATGCATTGTATGGAAATTAGCTGAACCAAATTTATGATTGACCTCGCTGTACCACCTGTGAGAACAGTGCAGACACCCGCCAGACCCGCGCAACAGTTCCAGGAATCCCAATATAATTACTCATTCGACCATTCTCACGAGCTGCTGAGCGGTATTGTGTATTCAAATAATTACTTCGACTGCCCAAACAGTCCATGGAGACCACCCAGAAGACAACTATTATTGGCCGAGCTTATATTCCGCACTTAGACAAGCGATCTGCCGGGGGTACTGAGACTGATGTAATGAGGATGTAACATCATAGTCTTAACTGTAATTTTGGCAACATGATAATGTAATAGACAGTAGTCTTGGCAACAAGACAATGTCACCCGTAACAGTAGCCGTGGCAACAAAACAATGTCATAGCCTTAACAGTAGCCCTAGCAACAAGACGATGTCAGTCTTAATGGTAACCCTGGCAACAAGATAATGTCATAGTCTTAACAGTAGCCATGGCAACAAGACAATGCCAAAGTCTTAACAGTATCCCTGCCAACAAGACAATGTTGTATCCTTAACAATTATAACCTGGCAACAAGACAACGTCAGTCTTAACAGTAGCCTTTCCAACAAGCCAATGTCAGCACTAACAGTAACCATGGCAACACAACACTGTCAGCCATAACAATAAGATTAATTTCATAAATTAGTAACTAAATAGCAAGTGGACAAAAACCCTGTTCCTGTCGACTGACAGTCTGGCTCTCCCACTGAACTACTGCTTATTTCCCTGCTAGCTAGGGCCACTGTCACATGCACTCTACTTTGAACGGAGAGAGTCGCCACTGTGTAACTCACCTCGTTATAGAGAACGGAGAGAAACGCGATAGTCTGTATGGTCTTGCCGAGCCCCATCTCATCAGCCAGGATGGTGTTGGTGCCTTGAGCCCAGGAGAAGCGCAGCCAGTTGAGTCCCTCCAGCTGGTAGGGGTGGAGTCGCCCTCCCGTCTTCTCTACACACGGCGGCTGGGTCTGCAGACGTACCTTCAACTGACAGCATAACAGAAACATCACAGATACATGAAGTGGTGTCATGTAACAAAATAAAACTACTTTGTTACTCCACTTGAGTAGTTCTTTCTAGTAACTGACAAGTACAATTTCTACTAACTACTTATACCTGTGACAAAGTAGTTTTATTTAAGGTAATGCTACATTTTATTTCATTACTTTTATTTATTTCGCAATATATTTTTGTTACATTTGTTTCTGAACTACGCCATCTGGTGACGATCTGCCTGTCAATGATATTTCATACAATGCATTAGTCACCAGGGGGATAATTCCGAAAAAAGGTCTTGCTTCAAGAACTCTACACTTCACCCTGTGAGACAAGACCAACACAACTTCTGTGAGAGGAATTAAGCAGCACTACAGAATCTATCCATCTCTCTAGCACTGTCTAAATACGTAAGTACTCTTTGGAAATTCTCACCTCGGACTTCTTTGGCTTTTTCTTCTCCTCCTTTTTCCCTTTTGTTTTCTCCTTTCTATCAAGAAATTAATCGTGTTGCAAATTGAAATTTAAAAAAATTAAAGTGCAAATGATCACAAGGTCGTTGATAATCTAACAATAATCAAGCTACCATATGTATATTTCCTATGAATATTTGTTATGATATTGCGGTCAGAAGACAGACTGCAAACGAAACAGCAAGAAAATTTGAACTAATTTTGATTGTAAACTGATCAAAAGATCAATGACAAATAAATAACCTTAATCATTCTGTTAAAGCAAAATAATATATTGTTTGAACATAAAGTTAAAAAGATGTTTACCATTAAAAAACAGTTATACTACTGAAAAATTACAAGCAATATCATGTTTGGAGTTAGCCTTAGTTAGTAACATGTGGAACCTCTTTAATAAGGATCCAGAAACCCCGGAAACCTTGGCATTCAAACATCATTTAACAGTAACTCAAAATGCTAATATACCTCATAGTGTGCATGAATCAGGGCTGGGTCGATTACACAAAATACAATCAATCAATTACAATTACATGTTAATCATAATTAGAAATAAAAAAATATTCAAATAAATTACAATTACATACACACATAATTATATATACATACCCTGTATATATAACTGTAATTTATTTGAATATTTAATTTTTTTAATGTTTTATAAGTATATATATATATATATATATAAAATACCTTTTGAAAATTACATTAAAGGAGATCAATTGTTAATAATTTTTAAAATCTTTTTCAAAACATTCTGGTGGAGGTCACATGACGGTGGGAATGTGAAGTGGCACTCACAGCCGTGTCCAGTACGCCTTGACCTGTTTCTTCCACTCTGGGCAAAGCTCGTCCGAGATCTCATCTTTCTCCTCCCATGTCGCTTCCTCATACGCCATCCCTCGCCACTTCACCAAGTAGCGCATGTCCTTGTCCTTCTTGCCTCTAAAACACAAGAGTTACACTATGGTTAAGGCCAGATCGTGACCTGTTTGGAGACTGGTTCATTTCGGCTCTACGCAAAGTATCCTGGGCAAAAATGCATTCATCTACGTAGTGTGAAATTCAGTTTAACCAAACAGTAACAAGACCAACTGTGACGACGGCGGTCAGAGTGAGTTTGATGTTGCACAGCCAACAAATAAATACTTTACACAAATCGGCAGCCCAATCACAATACAAAACAATTTTGCTATACATTCTTCTGTTTACATTTTCAACAAAACTCTACACAATTCCATGTGTAGTCACAAAAATTACCGATCTCCGAACAGGTCAATGGCACGCAGATGGGGTTATTTTTTTAATAGTCCAATTTGTTCTATAAAACCATAGAATGGGTCTTACTGAATAAAAATATAATAATAAGATAACTTCTTTTGTGCCTAAATCAGACCCCCATTTCCATTGTAACAAAGAAAATATCCCCCATTTTGAGCAAATATTGGCAAATTTAGAAACACATGTATAATTATAATTCTTGAAAATGAAGAACAGGTAATTCCGTGATCTTCCTACTTAGTGCTATCACCACCACAGAAAATGTGATTCTGTGATCTTCCTACTTAGTGCTATCACCACCACAGAAAGTGTGATTCTGTGATCTTCCTACTTAGTGCTATCACCACCACAGAAAGTGTGATTCTGTGATCTTCCTACTTAGTGCTATCACCACCACAGAAAGAGTGATTCCGTGATATTCCTACTTAGTGCTATCACCACCACAGAAAGTGTGATTCCGTGATCTCCCTACTTAGTGCTATCACCACCACAGAAAGAGTGATTCCGTGATCTTCCTACTTAGTGCTATCACCACCTCAGAAAGAGTGATTCCGTGATCTTCCTACTTAGTGCTATCACCACCACAGAAAGTGTGATTCCGTGATCTTCCTACTTAGTGCTATCACCACCACAGAAAGTGTGATTCCGTGATCTCCCTACTTAGTGCTATCACCACCACAGAAAGAGTGATTCCGTGATCTCCCTACTTGGTGCTATCACCACCACAGAAAGTGTGATTCTGTGATCTCCCTGCTTGGTGCTATCACCACCACAGAAAGTGTGATTCTGTGATCTCCCTACTTGGTGCTATCACCACCACAGAAAGAGTGATTCTGTGATCTTCCTACTTAGTGCTATCACCACCACAGAAAGTGTGATTCTGTGATCTCCCTACTTGGTGCTATCACCACCACAGAAAGTGTGATTCTGTGATCTCCCTACTTGGTGCTATCACCACCACAGAAAGAGTGATTCTGTGATCTTCCTACTTAGTGCTATCACCACCACAGAAAGTGTGATTCTGTGATCTCCCTACTTGGTGCTATCACCACCACAGAAAGTGTGATTCTGTGATCTCCCTACTTGGTGCTATCACCACCACAGAAAGAGTGATTCTGTGATCTTCCTACTTAGTGCTATCACCACCACAGAAAGTGTGATTCTGTGATCTCCCTACTTGGTGCTATCACCACCACAGAAAGTGTGATTCTGTGATCTCCCTACTTGGTGCTATCACCACCACAGAAAGAGTGATTATGTGATCTTCCTACATAGTGCTATCACCACCACAGAAAGTGTGATTCTGTGATCTCCCTACTTGGTGCTATCACCACCACAGAAAGAGTGATTATGTGATCTTCCTACATAGTGATATCACCACCACAGAAAGTGTGATTCTGTGATCTTCCTACTTGGTGCTATCACCACCACAGAAAGTGTGATTCTGTGATCTCCCTACTTGGTGCTATCACCACCACAGAAAGTGTGATTCTGTGATCTTCCTACTTAATGCTGTCACCACCACTGAAAGTGTGATTCTGGGTAATGGATTAGACAAGGTCGCTTTAAAGATTTCTACAAAATTTGCTAATTCGAGTATACACACTAACAAAGAACGAATACGGTGTCCGTTGCGAGACAATGAGACTCACTCGTGTACGAGTATGCGGTGTATGGTGAGCCACTCGGGCTTGATGCCGTATTTGTAGTATCTCTCCTCCAGGTTGTGGGGGTCGTCAGGGTTTGACTTGCTGCGGTGGTGCGTCTTCTCAAGACTACTTCCGTCTTCCAAGGCCGGGGGCTCGTCCTGGTCCCAGCGCAACTTGAAGATACGATACGTGAAGTACTGATGAACCTCGAGCTGCAACGGCAAGTGTCTCACTTAGCCCGAGTGTTTGATCATTTATAGTATTGTAGTATACGTATTTAATAGTTTTTAATGATCGTTTTACTTGTTTTACTAACCATATTTAAGGTGATTTATCAAATGTTTTACATGTTTATTTTCTTAGCATTTCTTTTTATGTAAAAAACTATTGTGTGTGTGTGCGTGCGTGTGTGGTGTGCATGTCTGTGTGTATGTATCCGTGTATGATCTAGGGGCAGTGCACGCTTATTAGGGCATGAACACTTAACAGAACGGACATCATATGTTAATTGCACAGTGAACAGCCGGCTTTGATCGCAAGTTAAGTCTCACCTGTATTTCTCTGATCCAGTCGCAGTCCCAGTAGGAGTGGAACTCGTACTTCACTAGCAGCAGACGCTCCGGCTTCTGTGTCACGCGAAATAATCACACCAGTTATAACGACGTCGGCACATTAGTGGATAGCACTGGCGAGAAACACGGGGGTCTCTTCACTGGAATTCTTATTTAACATAGGATTAAATTGCATAACATGCAGTTTAATCAGTACTTTCGTAAAATATTTATACATGTAAACATTTTGTACAGTTTTTAACATGTTACACAGAATACATATTATTGTCATTTGTATTATCTGCAGATTTGCAGTTTTGTAGAGTATTACACTGTCTAGCCCCAGATCTGACTGTGGTAAAATAAAGTGCTTATTTGTTATTATAAATTATGTTGTTACCTTACCAAGATGTCTTTACTATAACTAATGATTCACCAGACTAACTGCTGTAGAAAAATAAACTCATAAATCCCCTATTGTCTTGACTGACTGCTACTTTTATTTTTCTTATAAAACCCTTATCTGTCTGGTTACTTGAGATCTCATCACATAACTTGTTCGTTGAACAGAATCCGACTGGGACAAGGCAATGTAAGTATGAGCATAGGCAGATGATTTATTGTATCATCAACTCACCTCCTTTTCATTATTTTCCTTCTGTCCATCTCCCTTAGTTTCCGACTATAACATTAGAAAGACACAGTGTTTTAGTTTGATTCTGCAGAATAACACAAGCAAAAACAATAACCGAGGAACGGCTGTTAATGTAAGTCTGACTAAAAGTTTAAAATTTACAAATGTAAGTTGCAACTGCAAGTCTTCAGCAGGAAAAGTAATAGCATAAAACCAACATGAGTCTTATTTCACAAAGATAATCCCTATGATTTCATCTCACGTACAGAAATTGAGTAGGATTTAAGGTTTAAGAGGAAAAGACAAGACAAAATGATGAGAGTTACTGAAAGGACCAAGAGTGTAACACTGATGTGGAAGACCAATATAGACAGAGAAGACTAGATGGAGGATACACACCTCACTCCACAAGGGATCAAGATCAGGAACGTCTCAGAGAGGGTAATTACCTTCTTTCTGGGGCTACATGTGTGGTCAAGCTCATCGCAGTCCGTTGGCTTGTGTGACCACTTCCACGTGAGAATCTTGACCACTTTGCCCTTGAGTTGGCTAGCAAGAGCCTGCAGCAGAAACAACCATGCCGTCTATGTATGTGTAGATGACCTTCTGGTATGAATCTAGGCAGTCACAGGGTCAATTCCATTTTGTCAGTTCCAATTCTAGTCAATTCCAAAAAATAAATTCAATTCCACTTGCAAAAAAATTAATTCCAAATATAAGTTTGAATTCCAACTTAAAAAAGAGAGGTGACTCGAGATTCGACTCGAAACTTTCACAGATGACTTGAGATTCAACTCCGACTCGATGGTGAAATGACACGAGACTTGATTCGAGAGCTTGTAATTTGCCAACAAGTCTGCTGCTTTGCAAAAAATGTAATTGCAATAAATTCTCAATTCACAAAATGACATTGGTTATATCATGGAAGAAGAACTTTCAAATATTGATTCCAATTCATGAATTGTGGGACATAGAACTGACCCACCCCATTGCCTTAGTCTAGGAGATAGTGAGAATCCTCTGTCTATACACACTACCATTTAGACTAAAGTAGGACATCAGTTTCATAAGTTGCTGACTTACAACTATTTCATAAATGACCCACCCCTTTGCCTTAGTTTAGGAGATAGTTAAGAATGCTCTATCTATACACACTACCATAAAGTAGGACAACAGTTCCACACATTAAGGCAATTGTTAAACAAATTGGTTAACTGTCACACTAATCAGATTAGTTTCTTACATTGGCAAATGAAGACTTATAAAACCATCATCCAACTTACTTATCATGTCTTCTTAAATACGTTAAACACAGCTAAGCACAGACCTGTGGAAACAACAGTGGTTTCTGGTAGGTAACAATTATTGTAGTGGGACCAAATTAAAAAGATAAAGTTTAGTTCTTATACATTGTTGTAACCAGTCTGAAGGGCTGCTCAAAATGCATTACACTTCACACCTTGGCACACCAATACATTCCAATACCAACTCGACTTCTCTGCAAATACTGCATTATACTATTATACTATGCTTTTACATCCACTACAACTGCTGCCAGACACTCAGCTACACAGCTCAGTGATCTGAAGCAACGTGAATTGAACAAGACTATACAAGCTTTGAAACACCAGCAAGAAGATTTGAACCGGTCCAATGGTTTGAGAGACCGACGTTATAACCACTGTGCCACAGTGTCCCATTGATGTCTAGGGTAGGGTTTCCAGCAGACAATACTTATTTTAGTGGGGCGACATCAATCAGATGTGGCACTACAAACCACAATAAGTGGTGGCGTAGTGATCAGGGCTTTGGACCCTCAATCGAGAGAACCCAGGTTTGAATCCTTTTGCACTCGTTCTGAACCTTGGGTAAGTTCTCACTCAGCTGTATGAATGAGTACCTGGCTGTAGGTAAAAGTGGATATCTGTGTACGAATAGTCTTCGCGCATTAATTGCATTGAGGCTGGATGCTTCCCAGAGAAGTCGAGATGGTGTCTGATTGAACAGGTCAGCCAGGAAGTAAAGTGTCAAGCGTTTGAGAAGTCATGAGGACTGGATACAGTGCTATATACAAACTTACCTTTACTTTTACTAAACCCTGTCTATAACAAAACACACGTACCTCGCAATGTGGACACTTCCAGTCACCCTCGGGTACCGTGGTAAGTGGGGGGTTGAGACAGTCGAGGTGGTAGACGCCCGGGCAGAAGTCACACAGGATCATCTCGCCCCGTTCCTTGCACACCCGGCAATGCTGGTCATGACTCTCATCCTCACTCTCTACTTCAGGCAGGGGCTGGCCTTGCTGGAACACAACCACACAGTGACACCCCCAGCAATACACCGCAGTGACACCCTCAATAATACAACACAGTGACACCCTCGGCAATACACCGCAGTGACACCCTCAATAATACAACACAGTGACACCCCCGGCAATACACCGCAGTGACACCCTCAATAATACAACACAGTGACACCCCCGGCAATACACCGCAGTGACACCCTCAATAATACAACACAGTGACATCCCTGGCAATACACCACAGTGACACCCTCAATAATACAACACAGTGACACCCCTGGCAATACACCGCAGTGACACCTTCAATAATACAACACAGTGACACCCCTGGCAATACCCCCAATAATACAACACAGTGACACCCCCCGTAATACAACCCACTGACCCTCCAACATTACAGTACAGTTACATCCTTGAGTTTATTGCATAGAAATGTATAGAAAAATTGGTTTGTAAAACAGGGATGAGAGTGATATTCAGAGAAAAAAACATATTTTGCTGTGGCTCACATTTCAGCCCGAGAGGACTGTCTCATCTAATCGGGGGGAGGGGGGACTCCGCAGAGATATTTGTTTAATTGTAGACGACATATGGTGTATTTTGAGCAATATTAAATAGAAAATCTTAACATTTCCAATAGCAAAAAAAGCACACGGACTCACGCACATATTGTCATAGTACTAACTCACTTGTTAATGCTATTTTCTGGGCTGAACCCGAGTTGGCTGACGGGCAGCTTTCTCCTTAGCCAGCTTTGTCAAAACAGCCCGTTGATGGGCCATTCTAGTTTTCTTCGTTACCAGCTCAGTTGCTTCCTTAGCTTTGTACTTGGTGGCTGCCTTCGTCTTTGACATGTTCAGCTCAGTTTTCTTCTCCTCCTTCATCTTTCCTTCCTCGGCAAGATGGATGGAGTACATTTTGTGTGCACCCCATGTGTTGTGAACGAGGCGACCAGTCTTGTATGTTGCTTGCCATGACGGCATGAGTGAGTACTTCACTGTCAGGATAGTGTTGAATGTACTAACATTCTTTCTGGCAGTGGCAGTATTCATGATGCTAGACATGTGACTAAAACACCCTTCCACTTGAGGACCATGAAAGCAGCTCATCATTGCAGCCACCAGCTTTGACAAGGCTGGGAACTTGCCAGTAGAGAATATGGTAGCCCACCACGAGTCCAATCTGGAACTTGTGGGTGCTTGTGGAAGTGTGTTGTCTACATGGAATCGGCGAACTTCCATATGATACGCCCTCTGTTTAGGTTCTAATAGAACATTGGTGACCAGCGTGGGCAGTGCCAGCGTGTGTACTTCGATGCCTTCGATTCCCCTCTGACTGCAGTGTAGCCTGTAGGATCCAATCCGCATAGTTGACATCGGCCTCGCACCACAAACAGTAGGCTTTCCCTGGTGCTGATAATTTACTGATGAATATATCCAACATAGTGTCTCCAGCCGATCTCTCCAGCCACACCCAATTCCACTTATTCTTGACACTTTTGTCAATGTCCTTCACGCAACATTTGTCTTGCCATACAACAAATCGTCGATTAGCCCTTGTGTTCGAAAATGATCGACATCTTCACAAAATACATCGTCGTTTCCTATTGGTCCACTGCTTTTGTGCGCGCACTTCGAAAGCGCTGAAGCGATCAGCCGACAGAACTAAGGGTTTTACTTCGCAGATTCACGGGTTCGGTTGGGTCGGTTCTGTCTCTAATCGCCAGGCAGCGTCATTAACACGTGGCGACACCCGGTGGATAGATGGTTAACTCAACCCGCAGATTGATCGTCAGTGAATTGTCCAGGATTTTATATGCCCTACCCCCCAACATTCATTTTTTTTCTCCCCGGATTTACACGATTCACAAAAGTGATCTTTGGAGCAGTATAAAAACCGGAATTTCGGCAAAAACGGAAATTTCTCATCCCTGGTAAAATGAACTGTCGACTAATTCCATTAAAATGCTAATTTTGTGCACAAGCGATTTAGAAATGTCAGCATCAGCAGGCTATACTTCAACAGACTGCTCCAAAAAAAAAATTCTTAACTTTACATTTCATTTATTCTCACTTTCTTCAGTATACCACGATACTATTGCAGCAGCTACGTGACACTATTGCAGCAGCTACATGACGCTATTGCAGCAGCTACGTGACGCTATTGCAGCAGCTACGTGACACTATTGCAACAGCTACATGACGCTATTGCAGCAGCTACGTGACGCTATTGCAGCAGCTACGTGACGCTATTGCAGCAGCTACGTGACGCTATTGCAGCAGCTACGTGACGCTATTGCAACAGCTACGTGATGCTATTGCAGCAGCTACGTAACGCTATTGCAGCAGCTACATGATGCTATTGCAGCAGCTACGTGACGCTATTGCAGCAGCTACGTGACGCTATTGCAACAGCTACATGACGCTATTGCAACAGCTACATGACGTTATTGCAGCAGCTACGTGACGCTATTGCAACAGCTACATGACGCTATTGCAGCAGCTACATGACGCTATTGCAGCAGCTACATGACGTTATTGCAACAGCTACATGACACTATTGCAACAGCTACATGACGCTATTGCAGCAGCTACATGACGCTATTGCAGCAGCTACGTGACGCTATTGCAGCAGCTACGTGACGCTATTGCAGCAGCTACGTGACGCTATTGCAGCAGCTACGTGACGCTATTGCAACAGCTACATGACGCTATTGCAACAGCTACGTGACGCTATTGCAGCAGCTACGTGACGCTATTGCAGCAGCTACATGACGTTATTGCAACAGCTACATGACACTATTGCAACAGCTACATGACGCTATTGCAGCAGCTACATGACGCTATTGCAGCAGCTACATGACGCTATGCCAGCAGCTACATGACGCTATTGCAGCAGCTACATGACACTATTGCAATAGTATTGAATAGTTACATAGCTATCACAATAGTAAAGCTATTACCAGTAGTCACCCTTAGCCAGGATTGTGAAATTTTCCAATTTACCCATTCTCGTTTTTGTATATATCCGTTCTGCTCATGAAACATATATCAGTGGTTAATTGAATTAATAATATATAGTACATATATAGTACATATATATACATATATATATATATATATATATGTATATACATATATATAGGCCTATTTTAGGACAATGGAAACACTGTTTTGACCTTGTCATTGGGGAAATATAATGTTATGGTCCAACTCAAGATCATGGCATTCAAAACCCGCTGCGATTTTCAAAAAAACGCAGAGGTTTTGGGTTATTTTCCCAATAATGGGACAAGGGGTCTCTGGCTAAGGGCCTGGTCATCCCCAGTACTTACACAAATGGGGCAGCTCCAATCACCATCGGGAAGTTCCTCGAGCTTGAGACACTCCTTGTGGAAGGACCGGGGACAGGTGTCGCACAGCAGCAGGTCACCGCCGTCCTTACAGATCACACAGTAGAACGAGTGGTCCGACTGAAACCAAAAGTGAAACGGCATCAGCGACAAAACGTTAGCGCCGTTGGCTGTCACACCCCAGTAGTCATGTATGCACTAAGCTTGTTCACATGGACATTTCATTCCAAGAATAATACCAATGGCAATGGAAGGTGGAATAACTTTACATTAAAATAATATCGACAATAAAAATAAATAGTATAAGATTCAAATATAGTTTAAAAATACTAGTTAAAATGAATGCTAAGCTTTTTCATTGAGGTAAAAAGAGCAAAAAGTTTGTTTTTAAGTTATAAGTTTTTAAATAATAATAATAGTTAAAAGTGAGTACAACTGAATGGAAAGTGGCAAAAAGTGTTTAATTTTTAAGACTTTATAAATGTGTTAAAATAATAATTATAATTAAACGTTAACATTAAAATGTTCCTGCCATCGAAGTGAAAGTGACAAAAACCATGTTTTTCAAAACAAAACAAAAAGTCCACTTTATGACACGAGACACTCACGTCATTGCCGTCTCCCCCAGTCACCTCCCAAACCGCGTCCGCTCCCAGCTGCTCCTCCTCTCTCTTCTTCTGCAGCTGAATCTTCTTCTTCTTCCTCATCTTCTTCACCTTCATCCTCCTTTCTGCCTCAGCCACCTCCTTCTTGCGTATCCTCTCTTTCTCCTCGGCCCGCATCAGTCGCTCAAACTCCTTGTCCGACATCTGTCTCTTCTGCACCAGATGCAACAGTAATATTCATTGGTTAGTTCATACAGAGCTAGTCAGGGTTTCGTATTTATAATGAAACAGCTTCAAACTTCCTTGTCCGACATCTGTCTCTTCTACAGCCGCACACCAGATGCGACAATCATTTTCATTGGTTAGTTCACACAGAGCTAGTTGGGATTTTGTATTTATAACGAAACTGCTTCAAACTTCCTTGTCCGACATCTGTCTCTTCTGTACCGGATGCAACAGTCATTTTAATTGGTTAGTTCATACAGAGCCAGTCGGGGTTTCAAATTTATAAAAAAAACTGCTTCAAACTCCTTGTCAGACATCTGTTCCAGGTCCCTTCTGTACCAAATGCAACATATAATTTTCATTGGTTAGTTCATACAGAGATAGTCAGGGTTTCGGATTTATAATGAAACTGCCTCAATCTTTCAAACTCAAAAGTACATTTGAATGTGACTGGCTACAACGGATCAGTCTATAATGTACATTTCACCAGACTGAGGAAAAGCCAAAATACACTACCGGGGTGAAAGTACCAATTTTTGTTTGTTTGCATTTTTAGAAACAATAAACATTTTACTACCACCAAAATGTGTCTTAAGGCTTGAACCATCTGAATAGAAACCAATAACTTTATACCTCATCTTTTCATCTTCATTTCGTAGTAAAGAAACATACAAAACATTACATAAAACGAATGTACTAGCATAACTGTTGAGATGTGAATGCATGTTGGAATGGAGACAGAGGGAGACGATTGGTCGATGACACTCACACTTTGTCTCTCCCGCTCACTCTTGCGTTCACCCGGGATGACGGGGCGACGTTTCTTGGGAGCCAACTCCTCGCTGAAGTCCGACGATTCTTCCTCCTCTGTTTCCTCAGTCGACTGACGAACAAACAAAAGTAATGGTGCGTTCTTATATAGCGCAGTATCCAGTCTTCAGGACTGCTCAAAGCGCTTTACACTTTACTCCCTGGCAGACCTGTTCTTATATAGCGCAGTATCCAGTCTTCAGGACTGCTCAAAGCGCTTTACACTTTACTCCCTGGCAGACCTGTTCTTATATAGCGCAGCATCCAGTCTTCAGGACTGCTCAAAGCGTTTTACACTTTACTCCCTGGCAGACCTGTTCTTATATAGCGCAGTATCCAGTCTTCAGGACTGCTCAAAGCGTTTTACACTTTACTCCCTGGCAGACCTGTTCTTATATAGCGCAGTATCCAGTCTTCAGGACTGCTCAAAGCGCTTTACACTTTACTCCCTGGCAGACCTGTTCTTATATAGCGCAGTATCCAGTCTTCAGGACTGCTCAAAGCGTTTTACACTTTACTCCCTGGCAGACCTGTTCTTATATAGCGCAGTATCCAGTCTTCAGGACTGCTCAAAGCGTTTTACACTTTACTCCCTGGCAGACCTGTTCTTATATAGCGCAGCATCCAGTCTTCAGGACTGCTCAAAGCGTTTTACACTTTACTCCCTGGCAGACCTGTTCTTATATAGCGCAGCATCCAGTCTTCAGGACTGCTCAAAGCGTTTTACACTTTACTCCCTGGCAGACCTGTTCTTATATAGCGCAGTATCCAGTCTTCAGGACTGCTCAAAGCGCTTTACACTTTACTCCCTGGCAGACCTGTTCTTATATAGCGCAGTATCCAGTCTTCAGGACTGCTCAAAGCGCTTTACACTTTACTCCCTGGCAGACTTGTTCTTATATAGCGCAGTATCCAGTCTTCAGGACTGCTCAAAGCGCTTTACACTTTACTCCCTGGCAGACTTGTTCTTATATAGCGCAGTATCCAGTCTTCAGGACTGCTCAAAGCGTTTTACACTTTACTCCCTGGCAGACTTGTTCTTATATAGCGCAGTATCCAGTCTTCAGGACTGCTCAAAGCGCTTTACACTTTACTCCCTGGCAGACCTGTTCTTATATAGCGCAGTATCCAGTCTTCAGGACTGCTCAAAGCGCTTTACACTTTACTCCCTGGCAGACCTGTTCTTATATAGCGCAGCATCCAGTCTTCAGGACTGCTCAAAGCGTTTTACACTTTACTCCCTGGCAGACCTGTTCTTATATAGCGCAGTATCCAGTCTTCAGGACTGCTCAAAGCGCTTTACACTTTACTCCCTGGCAGACCTGTTCTTATATAGCGCAGCATCCAGTCTTCAGGACTGCTCAAAGCGTTTTACACTTTACTCCCTGGCAGACCTGTTCTTATATAGCGCAGTATCCAGTCTTCAGGACTGCTCAAAGCGCTTTACACTTTACTCCCTGGCAGACTTGTTCTTATATAGCGCAGCATCCAGTCTTCAGGACTGCTCAAAGCGTTTTACACTTTACTCCCTGGCAGACCTGTTCTTATATAGCGCAGTATCCAGTCTTCAGGACTGCTCAAAGCGTTTTACACTTTACTCCCTGGCAGACCTGTTCTTATATAGCGCAGTATCCAGTCTTCAGGACTGCTCAAAGCGTTTTACACTTTACTCCCTGGCAGACTTGTTCAATCAAACACCATCTCGACTTTACTTGGAAGCATTCAGTGACGCTGCAATTAATGCACGAAGACTATTTGTACACAAAATATCCACCACTATCTATAGCCAGATACTCATTCATACAGCTGCCTGAACCGGTGTAATGTAGACTGAACAAGCTTACCCAAGGTTTGAAACGACATTGCAGGATTCAAACCCGGATTCTCCTGGTCGAGAGTCCGAAGCCCCACTGCACCACTGAGCTCCAGTACGGTTTGATTTGGTGTATCAAACAGTGTTGGGAAATTTCACTAATGTTTCTTAATGCTTTGTGTTTCAAAGCAGTACATGAATAACATTTCTAATATTAAAAACATCCAAACGGGAAGCCACATCAAACCGTAAGTGCATTTCCATATCATCGATAGCTGCATGGGTGAAATCAGAAACTTCTTAGGAAACTGACTTAAGAAAACTTATTAAAATTATTATCATTGAGATTGACTTCCTGATGTGGTACAGCAACAATGAAAGACTCAATTGTAATGTGTATCTGATATCTAACAATTTGTGTATATCAATGTAACATATATTGTTCAAAGTAAATACTAGGAACTGCAAGTCTAATGTTTTTTAACTCAACCAAGTATTTCTTAGATGGAAATTATGGAACCGATGGTTTGTAGATATTTATACACTTACAGATTCCTCTTTTTTGGCAGCAGCTCGTTTCGAATTTGTGACAGTCTTGCGTTTCCTGATGTGCCGAACTTCTGTGTCACTATCCGAGTAAACCTCAAATGCCTCCTCCTACAATAAATTATACTGTCAATAAATAGAGAATTTATTTAAATTGAAAAATAATGTCATCAAACAATCCAGATGTCAGAGAAACTGGTTATACAGAGATGCAGAATTTGTCAAACATATTTTTTTCTTAGAGAGTTTATAATGCATTATCCTATTAGCTGTTTTTGTAATATATACAGACAAAATGACAATAAATATAATAAATTACACAATGCCTAGAAGTTTTCATATACCAGTGCAAGTTTTGCAGCAGTACTTATCTATACGAGTGCAACTTTTTAACAATAAATTCTTGTTCATACCGAATCATCAGCATGTTTTTGTCTGCCTTTTCTTTTTGGCACATTCTCCGTGAAATTGTCTCCGCTAGAATCCTCATCTTCTTCGTCTTCTTCTACTTTCTGCCACACAGAAAACACAAACAATTCAGTAGAGATTTGTGAATGACAACTTACAGGGAGGCAGTCAGTTCCTCTACCTGGAGTTAGCGGGAGTAGTCATTTGTACCAGAAAGTCTGCTGTGTTGAACATGAGTCAGCGTTGAACACGAAAGGGTATAGCACTTAACTCTGCCCGACTCGGCCGTCTTCAAAAATCGTCGAACAAAATCTAGTTTCCGCACTTGTAAATCATGTTTAATTATCACACAACATATATAATTTGAATAGTGGTAAACTGACAACTGGCGTCATTGATGCAAAGTTTTATTTCAGGTAATAACAAAGGTAAACTGACGTGTTTACGCTTCAACTCATCGTAACTTTCGTTTCTCTGATGGTATCGACTTTGTGTAACATCAGCAGTGAAGACCAACACATCTCCTCATTGGTTGACTAAAAATCATGATGGTCCAAATATGTTTACAAGTGTGGGCATTCAATTTGCCGCGACCTGTATTTGCGAAAACCGTACTATCGCGACACGTTCGTCAAGTAAAGGAATAATTTTTTTTAAACTTTATACCATTGTAAAGAATGTTATGTTATCGTTCCAATGATATTAAACATGTATTATTTAATGCGGACTGAACGATGTAAGGGCCGTGTGACCGGTGGTGTGTCATCATTTAGCACCAGATCTGGCCAGATCCAGCAGCGGCCACTGTGGTAATGTTATATTAACATATTAATACAATATATTAATGCTTTACCCCAAATAAGTTAATGTTTGACATTGTTATACCTATTGACATTATTCCTGTCATGTTTAGATGTCAGAATTGACGGCTGATCCTGACTTCGATAGCAACAGGAATATCATTTGGATGGAATTGGAAATTGAATCGGAATTGGAAGTAAAGGATTTTGAATTGCTTGAGTGGAATCGGAATTCCATGCTTGAATCAATTTGGTAAATTCCATAGCGACTTTGACTATTTTTTATGTAGGTGCTGCAAATATACAGTGAAAATGCACCTACAAAATAAAGTCCATTTGGAGACAAACTTAGAAATCATCAGTACTACAAATAGTACCACTTCCAGTTGTACTTGCCAAAATATCCAGTACATAATTATTAGATGCATTTAAAAATTTTGTTTCTGTCCTAATAACTAATCACCAGTATACAGGATCTTTAGGTTTAATTTAGGAAAAGTAGAGTTGATAACTGTTAAACAAATTACGTAATGATATCAGTTGGTAGAATAATACTAGTAAATGGTGGACTAATAATGAACCAAAACCGCCAAAGGGAGTAGAATGGGTTGAATCGAAATCAGGTTGAAAACCCTGTATTGGAATCAGAACTGGAATCGGCAAGGGTAGATTGAATTGGAATCGGATTAGAATGTTGGAATCAGAATCAAAATTGGAATTAACAACGTTAGTTGGAATTGGAATGGCTGATGTAGCATTGACATCAGTTCTGATTTAGTTTGGGTAAAGCGATAAACATTTGTCTTAAGGGATATTGTTTTGAATAGAAAAAGGCAACTGCATCTTTCTGCACCGACAGACACATGGAGTATAGCTAAAATTAAGCAGACTTACTAATTAGTTTGGATAAAGGGTTCTTCACACCGCATTATAGTTTTTATGTGGCTCTTATTCCCAATTCCTTTGTCACGGCCCACACAAAAATTACTACTTCCTGTAGTGTTGTGAATGAGAGTTTAATAGGCGCTCCTGAGTAAGAGGAAGTCAGGTTTTTTGTGCATGCGCAGTATAACATAATCGCAGTAGACTATTGAGCTGGCATTCCGGGTTATACAGGTCGGTGATTATTCAAAGTAGGCTCCTATAGCTATTCTTGTATTGGTGGTGGATTTTTAAGGAAGACTTGGTGGCCATTTTGAAAATGGCAGCCATTTTGTATTTCCAGTCATGTTTAGTCACTTCTGTGTAACCATGTGCATTATAGTTTTATATCATATTTACTTTATTTTATCCGTTCTTCCTTAAATATGGAGTCATATCGGAAGAAAATATTTGAGCAGCCATTTTTTATTTATGCAAATCCAATATTTTCCCCATTCCGAATTTGTCCGATTTTGGATATGTTGTTCAGTATGTGTTTGGGGCTTGCTTCCCATAAAAATTGTTTCTGTTGCAATTTTGTCTAGGTTAGGCACCCTTTTGCCTAAATTGACTAAACTATATGGGCTTGGCATTGACTTGTTGATTCATTGTAAGGAACCTTCTGAAACACCCAGACAAAGATGCTTTCAAAATAGTATATTGTTACATTGCAAGTCGTAGAGCCAATAAGGCACCGTGGTTAGCCCACTTGATGACCAAGGGGATGATGGCAGTTGGATTCTGCCTGCAACCATTTTGAAACTTCAGGTGTTATGCCTGTAAGGGATTATGTCTGTGAGGGGTTATGTCCATGAGGGATTATGTCTAAAGGGTTATGTCCGTGATGGGTTATGACTGTGATGGGTTATGTTGGTGAGGGGTTATGTCGGTGAGGTGTTATGTCGGTGAGGGGTTGTCAGTGAAGGTTTATGTCCGTGAGGGGTTATGTCCGTGATGGGTTATGTCCGTGATGGGTTATGTCCGTGAGGGGGTTATGTCAATGACAGGTTATGTCTGTGAAGGGATGTGTCTGTGACAGGTTGTCTGTGAGGGGTTACGTCCTTGAGGTGTTTTGCGTGTACAGTGCTCCTCAATGCAGGACTGAACGCTTTAAGAACTCTTATAACATATGGCCTGTATCATTGGCAGTAACCAAGAAGACATTTTTCATCTCCTACAAATTACTTGCAATTAACAGTGAACCTGGTTTTAGTTAATTATTCTATTTACCTATTTATATGCAATTTAGACATTTTAATTATTTATAATTCCATTTATTTAGATCGTATACCTCATTCAATGTTTTATTGTTCTACATTATTTAACTGTTTTATAAATTTTAATGTACCTACTGTAATAGGAAATAAGAAATAAACTTATTATTATTATCATGTTCGTGAGAAGTCCTTAACACCACGTACCCTCCACACCCCACTCTTACCTGCACTGTCTTCTTCTCCCTGAGACTCTTGCGTACGGCCATCATCGGAAGGCGGATCTTTAGCGATGGGATCTTCTTCGCACGCACTTCAACTGGGCTACTTGTGTCACTTGCACTGCCCGAAGAGTCCTTCTCCTCCTTCTCTTCTGAAGAGTTACAACATTAAGAAATCTTTATTCTGTTGTAGAACTTGTACAAACTTGTCTAACCGAGTTAACAAGAAGAGTTTTGTTTATAATATCGGGTATTTATAATGAATGAAAGACAAACGTTTATGGAATTCTAACAATAATTCAGGTCTCTGAAAGTTCTTTTACTTTCCTAAGGACATCTTTGATATTTTAGTATTTACCAAAACTTTTAAAATGCAAGCACACCAAAGATCCTGATTGTGTTTATATCTGTAATGTTGAAATGTTGACTAAATAACTGTAAAGATATACAAACTCAGTAGTTTTGGCACAAAAAGACAAACCTTTGGGTAAGAAATATTATGAAAAGTACGACAGAATGTTTGACTGTTTATTGTCTGCAGCGGCCATTTTAGTAGGCTTGTTGAATGTGGTTGCTAGGCAACAAAGTGACCACCTTCTGTTGCAGTCTTTGCTTCCTCCTCACTCGTTTCTTTCTCTCGGTTGTAAGGATTCGACTCGTTGAATTCTCGCCACTTTGCATCCAATACAGGTGACATCTTGCTGGCTGCCACCTTGTTGTTTGCCTACAGCACACATGACATGTGTCTGACTGTAGCCCAAATAGCTTAGGCTTACCAAAATATTTTTATTTGAAGTTATCCAACCAAAATCTGGTAAAAGTAGCCAACCATAGATGTTCTTGTGTTGAGAAAACAAATAATTTTTTTATAGATTTTTGCAAAAAAACAATTACCAAAACATTAAAATGCCTACCCACATTAAACTAGTTCCATTCAAGGAGAATAATAACAAATACAATCTGTTCTACCTACACTAAAATGTCACAACATGTAACAGGAACCACAAATATTATTATACTGGTAGGTCTTAACATAAACTCTGGCTTCAAAATATGTCTTTTTTAACAGGAAAAGTCAGTTCAAAATGTTAAAATAGTCTCAGTGGTCAAGTAACAATGCAATCTAGTGTCTATTATACCCTAGTTACAATCTAGTATCTATTATACCCTAGTTACATTCTAGCATTTATTATACATTAGTTACAATCTAGTATCTATTATACCCTAGTTACAATCTAGTGTCTATTATACCCTAGTTACATTCTAGCATTTATTATACATTAGTTACAATCTATTATCTATTATATCGTAGTTACAAATACACAGAAATATAAACTACAAAGCATCTGGCGAGACAAATTCTGCCCTTACCGCAACAATCTGAGGTCGAACCATTCTCATAAAGAGGCTGAAGGTCGTGATATTCTGGTAGTCGGCTGGAGAATACTCGAGATCTACATCATTCATGCCAAACTCATCGCAAAGTTCAGCTGAACTCTTTGGTGCCTGCAAACAAAACAATGCAATAATTAAATAACACAATCATTATTCAAATCTTCTTTTTATTACAAGTGTTAACTTTAACGCTAAGTTGTCTTGCTTTTTTGTGACTTTAGTTCCTACATTCACCGGGAAGAAGCAGAACAAAACCGCATCCTTGCATTTGAGTCCAACATTGCATACATTTGTGTCGATTTTGGTGTATAAGTGAAATGGTAATAGAAAACTGACTATAAAAGAACTGAGCTACACTGCGTGTAACTACCGGTAATTACAGCCAAAAATAACAAGATCATAAAATAGTTGTAGAGTGAAGTCACAAACTGCTCCCTGTCAACTAACATGTAAACTAAATCAACAAGCAGCAAGGCCGTGTTAGACAGGCCCTTGGCCAGGCACTTGTCATCTTATTGTAACGGGTTTTTGGACAAGGCTACAGGGTTTTTGTTTTTCAGATAATGCAGATACATATTTGAATAGCAAGAATTAAACTTACATTGGCGCTGTATTTGAAACTTGCAACATTTTGATCCGTCTACAGATGGATCAAAACATTGAAAGTTTCAAATATAGGGCCAATGTAAGTTTCATTCTTGCTATTCAGGTTTTATTTTCCTAATGTGTTAAATGGGCCTTTTTATTTCAAATATTATTCAGTATGTTTGTATTTCACCCAGTCACTAACTTCTATAGCAAGTTGACTGCAGGAAACACACTGTAGGCTGGCCAAAACTTAGATCAAAGATGTATTAATAAGAGAGATCTGAAAGATGACAGCATCAATCCTCTGCACTGGCAGGCTGTTTCCGAGACAGAGATATCTGGCGAGTCTGTCTTAGTACAGGTTCAGCTATTGACATTGAGGTGTACTGGACAATCCAGGAGATGAAGCATGAGAAATGTCATGCAAGAAATCAACCCACACGCAGTTATGACAAGCATTGTCTCTTGAAACACTACCTCACCACTACTACTGGTATTTCATCGGAAACACTTTGTTTTTAATCACATTTCACGTAAATCATGGCTGGTTTACCGCGGCAGCTAAGCATTGTCTGTTTTGCTACTGGACAATCACAATTCAGTTACTTCACCGAAGTCGGAGACAATTGTCTGTCCAGTCTCCAACGACGTATCGTGCATGTTGATCTGAATAGACCACTTTCGCAACAGGAATTCGAACTCAGGAGTAAGTTTATGGTGAATTCTGTGTGTATGCCCAGAGTGCTCTGTCGAGTTGTGTCAGGAAATATGCATTAGATCCAGTTTTCTAACAAGACACAAGGCTGCAGCAATTCTTGTCAACATTTGACATACATCACTGAGGCGATATGAACAACCTCCCGCATTCTATGGACGTTCTGCTCTATCAGTGCGAGCATAAATATATCAACAAATGCATGGAAATAAACCTGTTTGTAATTTTACAATTAGTATTTTTTAAATGGTCAATGTGTGCAAGACAGCTGGATGAGATGGAACCTAAATGTGTGAATCTCATACTAAATGTGTGAATCTCATACTAAATGTGTGAATCTCATACTAAATGAGTGAATCTCATATTAAATGTGTGAATCTCACACTGAATGCTTGAGACTTAGTAGGTCTGTATATGATGATGTTACTGGTGTGTAAATATATACATGTTATAATGCAACTTTTCACTAAAATCATTTCTATATTCATTACGGTATGTTTTTCTGCTGGGGAATGATGGGTAAGCACTAATAGTCAACAGTGTTCATTTTATTTGCGGACTCTGGTAATTCAGACTACTTAAATGACAGTCTTTCTTTGATAGTGATATGTGGTGTTTATTATTACACAATGACCTTCACCGTCAGCTCACAGCGTTAATCTAACTTTGGGTTCTACAACAGCCTGGAACAGTGGAAGTGGGTGGAAATCTTCTTTGATGTTGGCTAATTAAATCAGGTCCTGCATAATGAAGTCTGCAACTTTAACTGGCAACACTGTTTATTAATTTTAATAACGCCAACAATTCCTCAAACAAATCCTTAAACATCTGGTAACAAATCAACAAAATACAAACATACTAAGTAAACAACACAGATTAAAAGTTGCAACTATTAAAATGTATAATATAACTAGTAACAGGTTACTAATGCATTTCTACATTGATTTTAATTAGTCTACACATAAAATAAAATGGCACATGTAAATGTTTTTAGAGAATTGTGTTTCTGACAGTTTCTGACATTTTAGTAGAATGGTATTTATGAAGGCAGTTGAAATCACGCGAGAAATCGTCCTGTCAAAAACATGCCAACATAGTTGTTAACAATCTGAATAATATAAGAAATAAAATAAGTTTTGCAGCATCAATTGACAAAGTAATCAAATGTATCATACTATCTGAATTCTTTGATCATGAGCACAGGTACTTCTAATATGTACTCGAGTACATGCGTACATGAATCCTTCCACCCCCCGTATTTTGTGACTAGAGTATAGTCAATGAAAGTCCTGAATCATATGACGACACAGACGGTACAAGCAGAAGATAACAGGAGTCATCGGTGCAGAATGCAGGAAAACAAAACAGTTAACATTGGTTGGTATCAAATGATTGAACGTGGACATTCCCAGATGTGTTGCAAACGGTGGATATTTCAGCAGCCACATTTTTCACACAGAATTGATCATTATTGGCGCATGTCAAATCCTTGATCTTGATGACGGCTTTGACTTTGGTTGGATTGCCATTCAGAGTCACAATGATATCTGCTTCGTCATCAGACTGAACCTCTTGCTTAATAGGAAAGGTCGCATTAGGGATGGTGTCGATGTTGATTGGGACGTCATTCCGAGTCACAGGGATGTCGGCTCCAATATCAGTGTGAACCTCTTGCTTAACTTGAAAGTTGGCGTTAACATTGCTCGGAGTGTTATTCACGGCCATCTGTGGAATATCTGCATCAAAATCGGAGTGAATCTCCTGTTTAACTTGGACGTGAGCTGCAGGGAATGTGACTTGGCAAGCCTGGTGCACACACTGCTCCTGAAAACAGTCAGCCTCATGCAGTGCAGTCATCTCTTTCTCACTGCACATGATACAGACGCAATCCGACGCAACACGCAGCTCACACTGAACGCCCACCTCTACCCGACGGTCAGCCCAAACACAGCAGGCAGGACTAAAAGCAACAGGCAGCTCCTGATATTCACTCGTCCCCTGCCAAGGACAAGCATCGATGTAGGAAGCACGACGCATCTCGCGTTGCTGTGTTCTCTGTTGACGAGCAGCTAGTCGAGCAGCTAGAATCCGTCTGTTTTCGTCCCGCTTCTTTCTCAGGTGTTGTTCTTTGCGCCTGCGAGCCGCCACTTCACGTTGACAAGCGAGACGCACCTCTCTCTGCTCACTGGTCTCGCGCTTGCGGTAACGAGCGGCGCAGGCTCGACCGGCCACAAGTCGTCGCTCTCTCTCTTCAGGTGTCTCGTGTTTACGCTGAGCCGCCTGCAACTGTGCCGCTTTTGTTTTCTTCCCGAGTAGTAGTTTCCGTTTTTTTGGAAACAGCTGCGAAAAACACGAACAGATGTTCTCGTCGCCAAATTTAGAAATTCTTAATTTAATTGGAAGTGAAAATTCAAAATGTCTGCCTCACCCAAAAACTGTTCATGGGGACTTCTTGCTAAATGTTGACGCAGGGAGCACTCGGGAATGTTGACCCAAGACCTGCACCCCTGGAGGAGTTATAGAAAAGTAAAAACACAAGAACCTTTCCCATGGGTCCTTTGCTATATCTGTTTTATGGTGTACACTTTTTGCAGTGTGTCAAAAACATATCCTGGTTGAGGCAACATTTTGTATATATGCTTAATTACATTTGAACAAATCTTAAGAAACCTACGAGAGATCGATGTTCAAACTTGCAGTTATGTCATCGAAGAATCATTAGAATTTTTTGGAAAATATGTATGTATGTCCACACGAGTTCTGTTCGACCCCAGTTCCTGGAGAGTGTATGTCGCCCTAGACCTGTTCCGGTCCAGTGCACACATGGAAGCGTATAGTTGCATGTATTCATCAGGAGGAAGACTCCCAAGCTAGTTGATCTGGACATTTTGTCAGTGGAAACCGAGGGTTTGATTTGAGGTACCATCTTGGGTGAATGTGACACCACAGTATTTGGCTGAAGTAACAAGCTCCAGTCTTTGACAGTATGTAAAAGTATGTTCTCACAGAGTGCAGTATCCAGTCCTTAGTCTTGCCGAAAGCAGGCCTGGGGTAATAGTAATATGTAATGGTAACAATTATAAATATTCAAATAATAGTAATACTTAAATAGGTTGAGCAAAAACTCATGTAATAGGAAGCAATGTAATAGTAACTGACCTATTACTTTTATATTACTATTGAACATTTAAACCAAGTTTCAACTACATAACAATTCCATTTGATCAGGTTGTAGATTCCACTAGTTTCTCCAGGTTTTATGGTTGCTCCCCCTTGTCAACTTGAGCATGGCCCTGTTGAAGTTTTACCCTAGAGTTTTACGAGTGTTTACATAGCAAGAGACACTGGTAAGGTGTGACTGCTGCATTGACTAAAGGGATTAAACTGGGCTTTCACTGCTTTGAAGCCAGTTTTGCCAAGTATCAAGTTGCCAACTACCCTTTTCTAGTAAGCCTATGAGTTTAGTGACTGCCTCCATGGTGCACACAATTCAACCTAAACTACAGGGGTCAGTGGGTGTGAACAACATCCTGATGTATTTGTACTTGATTAATTGTCCACCAAGCAGCAGTAGAGCAATGTGGTTTAATTAGACTGATATAATCCACCTAGTTAGTGGCATTGACTGTTGCTTTTTTCTTTCATTCCAGTATGGTATTTAAATATAAAATGGAACATATATGTTCTATCCTTATTCAATATAGTTAGTAGATTGTACTAAATATGGTATATATGATATAAATATATTTTGTTGTAAATATGTATGATTTTTATACTTTAGATTACTTCCCTAATGATGATGATGATGAAAGTATGTGACATTATCAAATATTATTTCAAATACTTTGGGCATGGGTATCAATAAATGATAAGTTAGATTTTGTATTCACCTGTCTTGTTTAACTTCTCCGAGACTGTGAATCAAACAATTGTACTTATTGTATTTATGCATGCAGTGCATTATACCATAAAATGTTCCGATGAAAAATGTAATAGTAATAGCTTCAAATGTAATAGTAATAGAAAGAATTCAGCATGTAACAGGAATAGAAAGGAAACACTAATAGTAATAGATTACATTGCAATGTATTTGACCCGGGAAATGTAATAGTAATAGAAAGAATTCAGCATGTAACAGGAATAGAAAGGAAACACTAATAGTAATAGATTACATTGCAATGTATTTGACCCCCGGCCTGGCCCAAAGTGCTTCACACATCGAATCACCCACACATCACCCACGGGCAGATCCGTCGATTAGACACCATCTCGACTTCTCAGGGAAGCAATCAGCCGTGCTTCTTTCTGCACAAAGACTACCTATTCACGTTGATCAACTACTGGCGATAGCAATCTACTCATTTATACACCTGTATAAACTAAGGCAACATGTAGTGAATGAAATTTCCCAAGCTTCGACGCAAGAATAAGGTCAATCAGGGTACTCTGGATTGAGTGCCTCATGTTCCGACCACTCATCACATGTACTCAAGCAGTAAGGTTTCTCGCATCCTTGTGACGGTGCTAACCTCTCACCTACAAACATATCTATATGCCATATCATCGTCACGTCATCTCCTCTCTCAAAGCTGGCTACTGTGGTTTGACGCTGCTCCGGTGTTGTCACTTGTGAGGTTCCAAACAACCTGCGTACCTATACTCAATGCTCATTCCAGCAAGAAAACCCAGACAGCTTCGTTCGGCTGGTTCTAATCTACTCTTTGTTCCCATAGACGAATGCTGAAACTCGAGTCTTCTCGGTTACCGCACCAACTTTGTGGCAGTCTCTGTTACTGTTAAGTCAGTAGGAAATATAGTTTCATTTTGTCGTCATCTAAAAACCTATCTTTTTAATATTGCACATCCTTCTTAGGTTCTTAACAATTACATCCACCTGTTCACGACTTTTGTTATGTACACAATTGTGTGAATGCTTAATCCTTTAGTTTTGTTGCATGACTGAGCTTGGGTTTTCTGCGGATATCAGCACTAAAGGAGTCATTTTAATATTATTCCTAGATCTTTGTATTTCCATGCAGTTTCCCGTCGACACCATGCTACTGTCTCCACTCGCGACTCTGTCTTTCTCTCGCCCGCTGCAGTCCTTATTGTCTGATGATGTGATCAAATAAATTAATTGCATTTGAAACCATTCCTGTTGGTTATCCAAAATTACGATTGTTTTAGAATAATTAATATTTTGATCAACTGTTATTGCCATAGTTTGTGCGAGAGTGAAACCTACATGGTGTTATGCAGTGAGAATGCAATACAGTGGCTTTGTCATTGAATGTGGAAATAATGGAATGATAAATTGTGGTAGCTACATGTAGAATTATGGCCAGACACACTGTAATTGTTCCAAAATGACAATTCCAAAACTATAATTGGTGTTACGTTAAAAACAAATTTAATAACATTTTCAGTTACTGTATATAACTTTCAACCTTTTTTAAAACTTTTTAATTCTTTCGTAAAAATGTACTCAAAACTGTCTCTGTTTTGTTCACATACTATTATTTTGACACGGAATTGACAACTAGAATTTTGTGATTGGAATTGGTATTTCTGGAGTGGAATTAGTATTCTGTAACAGATACGGAATGTTACTGATATAATAATAGCGACCCCCCAAGTGTGGCTATAAAGTTGTACCCATTGATATCTTACCCTTTTATATCTCTTGCGTGGTTTCAGTGCCTTGGATGGTGGGGTATCTTCATCGCTGTTTACCCCTCTCAATGGAGTGCTCTGTTGATAGAAAAGGACAGTGTCACCGAGTTACAACACATCAGACGTTAGTGGGTAATACCTCCTGGGTAGTAATATGTAACAGACAATATCTTCTCTGTGAATATGTAATACATGTTCAGAAACATGACATTTTTTTCAAAAGCAATGGATCCTCAAGTAGTAGATAATAGTTAGTTACTCTTCTAATGATTAATACAGTGAAACCTGTCGACAGTGGACACTGCACAGTACGTTCAGTACGGATAAGTAGTAGACTATGCAAACAAGTCATTTCAAAAGTGTCCTCTGGCATCTGCGACCCTTAGGGCCGCACATGCCGGGTAGGTCCTCTGGGCTACCCGGCTTTTATGTCGAGTCCAGGTCGACACGATGCCTATGTAGGCAGGTGTACGAATCTACGATAAGGCATGGTTCACTTACTTCACTGTCCATCAAATGCTGCATAAACTCAAAGCAACTCTTACCTCCTTACTGGTTTCTGCTGAAGACCTGCCCCTTGTTTTCCGTTTTGGCATCTTCCCTTTTTGTTTTAGCCACTGTGAGCTTTTGCATCTACAAAATTGCAGGTTTATACATTTATAATCTTACAGAGAAACTAGTTGGGTGAAAACAAATAAACCCAAATTGTTTATTTCAACATTTTCCCCAAAAAATGACACATACACGCACATGCATATACACTTACATAAATGCTGTCAGTCCAGCTAGTTACTTAGAAATAACAAGGCAATTCACACTTTAGCAAGTTACTGATTTAACAACAAATGTAAATTCTTCCTAGGATTCTAACAAACAACACACTCTTATTACACAAACTGCTCATTATTTTTAACAACTATTTATACATCACAGGTTGCAACGAGCATGAATTGGACTGAAATAATTGCATTTAGAGAGTTAGTTTTCCATGAAATAAATTCTGTGGGGGAAACAGCACAATTATGTAAATCGTAAATCAAGATTTTATCAGAAATCACTAGCCGAGTTACCCGGCGTTGCCCGGAAAAATAGGCAGTCATATTTAGACAGAGGTTGTACAGGTAACTTGTCTGTCGCTGACAGCATGTAGACAGAGTTTGCACTAGTTACTGATATATTGCTGACGGTGGATATAAACAATGTTTGCAGTAGTAAATGATAAGTTGCTGACGGCAAGTATAATCGATGGCTGCGCTGGTAATGTGTCTCTTATCAGTGCCCCGTGAAACACAACATTTTGGGTCTTGTTCCCCTTTGCTAGAATGGTAAATTTACTGGCTTGTCCAACTCGTGAGATGGCAACATACAGCATATAGTGGCTAAAACAGGGCGAGGAAAGGTCGACACCGCACTCCTTGAAAGTCCGTCCTTGGCTTCTGTTGATAGTCACGGCGAAGCTGGGGCAGATTGGAAACTGCAGACGACTGTACGTGAAGGGTAGATCAGAATCTGACGACACCAACGGAATCCGTGGAATAAGAATGGTTTCACCTTTGTATGGACCGCACGAAGTGACCGCCTCGATGACGTTGCCGTGCAGGCGACGGATCACACCGGGTTCCGTTCGTTGTTCTGGGCAGATTAAGCGCTCTCAAGATCATCATCAATCAACCAACTTTAAACTTCAAAATAAGTGGAGGCAAGCCTGACATTTCAATTGAATTGAGAAACTCGACGGGATACAGCGTGTCCTGTTCCTCTGCTGCACGGTCCGCTGACTTGTAGATACAGGCCTCACCAGGAAACTCATCCATCAGCTTGGAGTTGAGGATCCTGACATATAGTCGTTCAGAGGCGATAAAATGGCACGTTCAGCCAGCCATTCCATCAGCTTCCCTCCGTCTGCCAGGTCGGGATAACTCTCGCATGGAGCTCAAAGCTTTCAACCATGGTGCCGAGTGCGCTTGTTAGCTGGATGGTGTCGGGCTGTTCAGCAAATGGGAGAGCACCATTACTAATTTCCAGCAGACGTACGGCAAAGCTGTCCGACTCAAGAGTTGCCGGTGTGGAAGGCCTGCATGTTCATCTTAACGTTGTGCACTTTCATTGAACTCTTCAGACTGGCCCCAACAACATTGGCTCGTGTTCCATTCTTCACGACTGGCAGAATCTGTCAGAAATCACCACAGAACAGAACGGGAATACCTCCCTTGAGAGGGTTGAGCTGTCGCATAATGTCACGCAGCATCCCACCCAATACCTCGAAGGCCGTGCAGTGGGTTATTGGCACCTCATCAACTATGAGTTTCTGTCAGACAAGGTCTGGACGGTCATGTCGCTGTTAGCCGGGTAGCAGGTTCTGGACGATCTCTGGCCACTTTGGATTTATGGTCATAGTGATGAAGAGATCTGGCCGGCCCATCCTCCAAACGATGCTCATTGCATCATTTTGTTGCTCGTGCATGTAACGCGGTCCACCAGTGTATGTGGATGGCAGGACAATGTGCCGTCCGACATTGCGCACGTCAGTTGAGAGCAGGCAGTCTTTCAGGTCATGGTACTTGTCTGCTCTGAGGCCTGTTTGCTCATGTTTCACGTAGTTTTTTGCAGAAACAGTGTGTCATGATGAACCACTGGATGAGGCGACAGAACAGCAGCAAGTAGTTGCCATCTTGCACCATGAGGATGAATGCATAGTACTGGTTCTTGGTCGTCGACTTGTGGTTGGCATTCTTCAGATTAGTGTGGTAGCCGTCAGTCCTGTACAGAAACAAAAGCGGATATTGGAGGCGGTCGTGTATGCTCGATGGAGCTCGCTTATGTGCTGTGGACCACCATCACGCAACCACGGAACAATGTTGCGGCGGTACGTCAGCTCCTCTGGTATCAGGATGGCCACCTCATTGCATTGCTGTGTATTGTAGCGGCGCCTGTGCTTGCCTGCCGGGTGTTTGCTTTCATGGACGACAATCTTCCACTCTTTACCATTGTCTTGTAGCTGAACAATCTCAGTGGCAGTCTTCAGCTGTCTGACCAACGCGTTGTAGACATGGCATTCCTGTATCAACTGTAGGAGGATTTGGTGCCTGAGACCACTGTAGCCTAGTGTATGCTGGCTCGGTGTCGGGGGCAGGCAGCAGTGTTCCAACCCTGGGGTGGACTTGGCCGATGTTACAGAAGCAAGGGTTCCAGCCTTGCACATTTGCTTCCTGGATGCCCATCGACGTCATGAAGAATGCGTTGTTATACAGCCTGCTGTTGTCTAAGAAGTGGCGACTATGTTCATGGGTTCCATCCACAAGGCTCTGCATGACTGGCCTGAGCAGTGGTAAGGGTGGAATGTAGATTTTTCCAGATGCACAACACAGGCCCTGAGTTTCGGTTGCAAACTTTTTAGCATAGCAGAATTGACAGATGCGGTGAATATCGCCAATGCTAGTAATGACCTAGAAGTTGAGCGGATCGTAGTTCAGGGCCACAGGGTCCCAGCGTAAACCTGTTGCTGAACTTGGAGGTGCATTGTCGTGCCTAATGAAGTGTGGGTAGCCTGCTGAACGCACCTACGCTTATTCTGACAGGTAGCAGCAATGTTGGCACGAACAGACGCGCGGCGCTGGTTGCGTTCCTCATCTGTCTCTTGCTGACGGCAAAAGAACAGCTTCTTTGCCCTTTATGACTTCCGTCCAATATTTGGCATGTTGGATGGTAGCTATGAAAAAGATAGACAAAGTTCCTTAAACTTTGCTTCAGTTGTCGATATTTCACAAAAGAAATAAATTTCAAAACTTTTCCAATTTATATATTTGGCAAGGTTTTTTGAGGTTTTGTTCCCTTGTTAAAATGTGATTATCGAAATTTTAATTAAGTGAAGTAAGCCCAGGACCTCATCCAGGGACCCATCCATCCATCATTTGGACGGTTAAAATTAAAAAATTGTGTTTTCGGATGGGTTTAAATTGATTGTGGACGGGTCCGTCTGGCTGGCCGTTCCATATCCGTCCGAGTCAATTTTTTTGACCGGGCCAGCCCGCCAATACCATTTTACGTCATTGAAACTGCCGTAAAGCCAGTTACAAAATCTAGGAAGAGTGGTTTTGAAAATTAACCACCCAGATCGTCTGGCCAGCTGCCCGACACACGCCATAAACCGATTAAGCCAGGCCTCGAGTTGCTAGGGTAATTGTCACCTAACCGGTAGCAGTGGTTGCTTGAAAGGCAGCCAACACTTGCATTAGTTGCGTAGACTAAATAATCCTACGTGAGGTCAACATCAGGGCGGGGAGATCCAAAAAGCACTTGCCAACGCGATCTTGGGAAAACGGATGGAATTCCCCGTGTTCGACATTTCGAAATGGGATTTGTGTTTTCGAACAGAAACTCCATAAACGCTGGTAGAGTAGAATCACCAACACCATAAACAATACTGACTTTATTGGCGATATTTTGAAACAAACATGGGGACTATGCAAAGGTATTCATTTATTTTGGTGGGTTCATGATGCAATTTTTTTTATTTCATGTCATGTCGCCAGTGCTACTTCATGTCAACCGACATGAACAGAGACGCGGGCGGAAGGCGCTAACATAAACCATTTTGCAATCGTTGTCTGGCTGTCCGCTAAGCGCATTGAAGATATGTTACTAATTTAATGTAACTGTCACCTCGTTAGAACCCACATAAGTGGACATATTCCGGTTTCGAACACAATACTCGAAAGGAATAACAACACTTCAAGTTATATTGCCCGGGTTTTGTAGTACTAAAAATTCCGTTGGATGGCGTCATATATAGCAGTAGCTAAAATGGTTGAACAAAATTACCAGTAAAACATCATCAGTGATTTGCATTCATAATTGTTAATATGGTTGTTTGTATAATTTTTATTTTTTTACTTATTTATTAAGTACTGCTGCATTAGAAACAACCAGACACTTATGTTATTGTGTGACAAGAATTATTTTATTATCAAAATTTATTACGTACGTTTGTTATTGTGTTGCAACTATTGCACAAATAAATGTTGTCAGAAAAGTTAACCATACAGTAAACAGTATTATTTAGATGCAGAGATCATAACATTGTGATACTTTAATTATTTTTTACAGTAT
Organism: Escarpia spicata; assembly: GCA_963995525.1. Taxonomy (NCBI): domain Eukaryota; kingdom Metazoa; phylum Annelida; class Polychaeta; order Sabellida; family Siboglinidae; genus Escarpia; species Escarpia spicata. The sequence goes on along the minus strand of OZ023209.1, from coordinate 58,964,264 downwards.
GTATTATTTTTCAAAGTTAATTTTGAAATAAAATATTACTTTTCTGAAGAGAAATAGGCTTATGTTTCACGTTTAAACAGAAAATGCATCATTTGAGATGAAAAATGCATCATTTGACACATAATTTTTTTTTTCAAAAACGGAAAATACTTCATTTGAAACGGAATTTGCGTTGGTACTGGTATAGAATCCGGACCTACCTCGACTTTGCCGTTATAACTTGATCGCCTTTTTGAAACGAAAATCAGTGTCCCTATATATACTCATAGTTGCTACTGTGTTTTAAGAAGTACATCTCTTTAATTCTTATGTAAATAAATATACATATTTGTTGTCATACTTATATTGTTATTACTACTTTCGTTTTTTGATCACACGTGAGATGTGCGTTCAGCCATGTGCTCTGCCTTGCCTTGCCTTCATAAATGGTAGTATGTATTTTTAGTTTATCTTCAAGTTTGAACACACTAAGTATGTTTACCAAAAATTAGCAAGTCAGGTGAGGCCCTGAGTAGGCCTATGCTATATGTCTATGGCTGAGTATGGCTAGCTACTGTCAGCCACCATAGCATGAGTACTGATCGCATGGAGACCACGTACTTTGCAGGCAGAAGTTTAACTGTTGACACTCACTTTTCATTGAAGTTTTGTTGGCTGCAAAAGTGAATAAATGTTATAGTAATCAATAACTTGAAATAATATTTTTACAGATACCAAAACATAGCTCCATGTGTAGGAAAGATGTGAAATGTGAAAGAGGGCGCCACTCCAGAAGTACCATGCGCTCACAGGGCTGACGTGGCAAAATGCCACATATTTGTAGATGGCATAATTATCTTTACCCTGATGTAGAAAAACATTAAATTCCTCAGCTGGAACTTCACGTACAGCCTTTTGAACTAATGAGCCCCAAGTTCTCCACGCACAGACGAATTTCGAAAATGTCTAAATCTACGAACCATCTCAATGGGCCCACTAGATTACATGCAAAATGTCAGCCAGATACATGCAAAACTGATGGAGATGTGGGTGTACATACAAACAGAGTGCGAACTGTTTTATAATGCAGATGTTAGACCTGTAAGTACATAATCATTAGTAAGCAGGCTGAATGCACTGATGAGCACATATACGATGTAATAATGTTGTGTTATTATTATTACATAATAAAGGAGAGGAAATTAATAATTATTATAATTAATATATCAAATTGGTGTTAATTTCCCGCCCTGAAAAATATTATTTAAAAAACACCCCCTTACTAAATGGAACAACCCAAGAGCCTGTCTCCCCTCCTGAAGTAAAATGGAGTGGTCCAAAAGGTGGTTTAGCCTCATTGCAAATATGTTTGTAAATGCAAACAAATTGTTATAAAACATATATCACAAAGGGTAGACATCACATTGTAAACATGATTTTGAGGTGCTACTGGCAAATTAATCATAAAAAACAAAAATAGCTGCAAAAATTATGGGGGTGGCAGGTTGTGTTAAATATTCAACCAATTAACAAATAAACAATTTATATTTAAAACTTTCAAGTGAATAGATCACACGTGCCATATAGTCAAACATGCCACACACATTTTACCCAAACATATTTCATTGCAATGACACAGTATTGTTCTTCGCTTCTAATCAGACAACTCGTAACCCCTTTTAGATGTCAACATGGACTAGTCCACTAAAATCACCGCTAGAATAATGGTTTGCTCCAACGAAATCGTAAACATTAGGCCGACTGGCGCACAAGTGACCTGAGCGATCTCCAGTTTTACGGCTATGACAGAGATAGAGAAATAACGTTTTGACATTAAACAAATAACACGATTGCTAAGACCTACCGGAAACAATACGAAGCGATCTTTTTCACGTGTAAAATCTACCGACCGAGCACGTTGAGACTTCCCGGCATATATCGACTGGGTGAAAACGAGGCGGGAGTCTCCTCTCATACACCTCGACGAATCAATATGCTCACATAACAACTCAAACACTTGCGTTGATTGTATGTTTGTAACACACGCACGATAGTCAAGATTGTGTATACTGGTGCGTTGATATAATTGTTAATATTTATATGCAAGTCGATATGGTCCTATAGGATGGCCGTGCCTTATAAGTTATCGACAGAGCACTGCAGTAGAGTGCGCATGCGTCCGGTGTAGTCGAAACCGTTTTATCGCTCCGATATTTACCGATATTATCTACGATTTTCAAACGTTTCTTTCGTTCATAAATCAATGAGGCACTCTTATAACTACATCGGAATACAATCCCATGGTTGTAGTTACGATCTGACATACCTAAACCAAGTTTTTGACAAATTAGCTTCCCTGACAACCAGCCTAAAACTTACAAAACAAGATGGTGAACTAGTAAACAACGGGTATAAAGCGCGCGAAACCCAAACCACACCCCAAATCAACTGATAAATCGGTGCATTCTCCCAGAGACAGTGAAACCTATATTATTATCATTACTAGTTATATTTATAGACTATCTGAAATCAACCTGAAATAAACAGTAAACTGTGTACCAATAAGTGAGTGCATAGACAATAGTCACATAGACTGCACACAGGGAAGTATCTGCAAATATCGTGTTAGCTAAGTTTCAGTTTGACTCATGTCATGAACCAGTGTCAGTGTGAATTGGTTCAACATACACACGTGTAAATATATACTTTTTTATAACCATCACCACGCAAAGATGAATCATGCATCATATTATTTCAAGACGCACTTTTAAATATACACTGTTCATGCTTGCATGTTTGCAAATCACCTTTAGACTTTTTAACGACTCGGAATCTGAGAGCTTTCAACTTCACCGTTTTTAAAACAACTACAATGAGAACTATAATGTCATCACCAAACCCAGACAACATACCAACTCTGCCACAACCTACTACATTTACAGTCATATCTGGAAAAACCATGGCACACCTAAAATGTCTTAAATCCAGCAGCTCCACTGGACTACTAGCCATTCCACCACCACACAGACCCAGTACACACAGGACGACAACTAAACTCGCTCTTCTGCAGTATACTGTCAGGAGATGTCCAAGTAAACCCAGGCCCCACTAAATGTCACACATGTAAAAAATCCATAAAATCCAGTGGACCCAGCCTAACATGTATAGTGACTGCAACAGGAAAGTGCACATCAAATGTGCTGGAATATCCAAACATGACTACAATAAGACCTACAGAAACCTAAACACACCATGGCGCCATTGTTCCAATTGCTCGGCAACCTGTGGCATTTGGCACGGAATTAAATGACCATCACAATGCGACCACTGCCAAAACTCGATACACACACACACATACTGCTGTAGAGTAAACGACAATGAATACAAAAGATTAATTAATTCATCATGCTCGTGGGCTAGCCCCAAATGCGATAGTGTCAACTTCTCAAATTCCTTCTTCAGAGACAACAATTTCTACAGCTAATCCTTTTGATCCACTGGATAGTGGCAACCACAGCCATAATGAAATACATCCCAAGACAGCTGAAACTCAAGATCCAGTGTTTGGACCCAATTCCCGAAATGCATCAACCCCTGAACGACCCAGGAAAACCAAACGAAACACACTCGGTGGTACTCTGATAAACACTAACAGCATCAAGAGCATTGCAAAGACAACCCAACTAAAGGCAACAATCCAGTCAAACAATCCCGACATCATATTCTTAGTCGAAACTAAAATAGATGAAGACTATCCCACCTACTCTTTTCTACCACCAAAATATGATGCCATTAGAAATGGCAGTGGAGTACTTATAGCCTTTTGCGATGACATCGTCGCAGAACCACTTCCAAAATTAACTCCAATTGTGAAATAGTATGGACAAAAATCTACTTTTCACAAAACATATCCATATAGTTTGCATCCTATTACCAACCCACCAATGACCATCTCCAATCTATCGAAGCTTTTTATGAATCTTTAACGAATCTATACAGATCACAAAAAACTCCCCCTAATGTATTTATAGCAGGATATTTTAACCTTCCTGATATCAACTGGCGCAACAAACAAACCACAAGCAATAGAACTGCCAGCAAACAACAAACTACCAGAAATAATGAGTGCATTTAGATCGCAAAACATATGGTGAATGACCCCACGGGAATCGATTGCAATATCGTTGACCTAATACTCGCCTCAAATCCGTCTATAATTGTCAACACTCACACCACTCCCGGCATGAGTGATCATGAAGCCGTATCCTTCAGTGTCAGCCTAAACCCAGTTCGCAACAGGAAACCACCACACAAAGTGTTTCAATACAGATCCGCAGAATGGGGCAAACTTAAAAACGGCATAACCTAATTAATAACAGAATACTTTGACATAGACCAATTCATGAATCATGAACACAAACAAAATAGACAAACGAATAAACAAACTACAAAAACGAGTCATTATATCTATATTAAATAATAATATAATTAACACAGTACACCTTTACTTAAAGAACTAGAACTATTAAAAACAGACAACCTGTTTAAACTGTCATGCATTAAATTTTTCTACAGATATAAAAATGGAACCGTTCCAGAATACTTCAAAGACATATTCACTGCTAATGAAAATGTATCAAATAGACCAAAAAGGCAAGAAAGGCACCCCAACGGTTTACCGATACCATAAATAAGCCCCCCCAAAACTATGACTAACATCCAAATTAAACAAACTAATACAATACATTATACTGAATATCAATCGGTAATACCACCACTATGTATATATGTATGTGTGCATTTGTGTATATATGTGTGTAAAAAGTAGGTGGTCAGTTACCACGCTAGACTACTACAACCTGCTGTTTTACTTTAACAGAAAAGTGTTTGCCCTGAGTGCGGCCTATTTGATTAGGAGCAGGTCTAGGATTTGACAAACATCGCATCCATACCCCCGTTCAGGCTCACCAATAACCTCCAACCGCACCTCGTAACGTCAGAACGGGGGGCACCCCCATACACCCCAGGATCCGTAAAATACATCCAACTTAGCCCCACCCGTTGATACTCGTTCAAGCAAAACGATAGGGCGTACGCCCCCGCACCCCCTGGGTCCGTGCCTGGGTATCATCAGTTATATAGGCCTCGTCTTCATAACATACAACGCTTTCATCAAAGTCGTCCGACCTGACGGGCATCATCTCGTCAGTCACAACGCATTCGGCTGCGTCGTCACCAACATTCTCATATATATAGTGGCTGTCACGATCAGGGTAACTATACTGGATGAAAGGCATTGTGATGGCTGTCACTCTCAGTGTAAGTAAGGCAGTACTTGCTGAACGTTCTTCAGCATAGTTAAATTTTATGCCAACAGATTTTTTTTTGGATATATTCAGTACGTGATTTTACCTTGTAGTTGTAGACTGTAGAGTTTTTCATCAGCGTAGCACACCAACTTCTTTAGTACATGTGACGTGTGACGTCATCGTACATGTATGTGAGCTAGTTCTTAATCCCCCTCGTCTCGATTGTTTTGGCCTTTATGATTCATATTGCTTCTTTTATGTGTCGTGTTCTTCTGCTGGCATCCTTGTCTACTCTTTACTTCACACGCACGCGCGCGCGGACACGCACACACATGATCGTGCACGCACGCATTACACGCACGCAAGCACACACGCACGCACACACACACACACACACACACTTACTTATAATTAGTTCCTCCTCTTCCTTTCGGGACATCGGGCGACGAGCTTTCTCCATCTACTACGGTCTTTCGCAATTTCTTTGGCCTCATTCCAGGTAATTTCCATTTCTGTCAGATCTTCTTTAAATATCTTGCGCCAGGTCTTAGTCGGCCTTCCTCTCCTTCTGTTTCCACCTTCAGGCACCCATTCCATTGCTACATGTGCTGTTTTCTCTCTTGGTAGGCGTATGATATGTCCCGCTAGTCTTCGTCGTCGAGACTTAACTATGTAATGCAGGCTATCCAGACCTGCCCTCGTCATCACTTCTTCATTGGTGATGTGCTCTTTCCACGATATGCCCAATATGAACCGGATACATCGTCAGTGAAATATGTCTAGTTTTTTTTATATCCTCGCCGTATTCTTCCACGTTTCACAGGCATATATCGCTGTTGGTATTACGATTGACATGTAAAGACGTAGTAGTTTTGTGTCCTTTCTGATGGTGTTACTAGATGCCTTGCTCGTACATCTACTTCCGCGTCGCCTTCCCTAGAGACGTAGCTTCCGAGGTAAGGGAAGTTCTCGACGCATTGCAACTCTTGCTGACCGATCACAACGTGGGGGTCAGATCCATCACCAACTGACAATGTTTTTGTGTTCCCATAGCTGGTTCGTAATCCGACCATCTCTCCATTTTCGTTTAAATTATTGATCATCTCTTGCAGGATCTCCGGCGTGTGGCTTAGCAGTGCAATATCATCGGCAAAGTCAAGGTCTGTCAACCTATTATTTATCCACTTAACACCAAAGTTCGGATCTTTCATCGTTTTCCTCATGATGAAGTCGATAACAACAACAAAGAGGAAAGGGGACAGGATGCAACTTTGACGTACACCTGTCTCTATATCGAACATGTCTGTGTAGCCATCGTTGGTCTTGATGCTGCAGTTGGTGTTTCGATATATTTGAAAATGTCTATATATTTGCTTGGTATGCCGTATAACTTCAGGATTTGTCATAGCGAATCTATGTGGACACTGTCGAAAGCCTTCTTAAAGTCAATGAAATTGACTAAAAGAGGTACATGGAAGTCTCTGCTTTGCTCGATGATGTTTCGCAATGGGAAGATCTGCTCACAGCATGACCTTCCTCTTCGAAAACCAGCTTGTTCCTCCCGGAGGTGTTGGTCAACTGCTGTCTTCAGCCGGTTTAGGATCACATTGCAGAACACTTTTCTAGGTACTGACATCAATGTTATTCCTCGCCAGTTATTGCAATCGCTCAGGCACCCCTTCTTTGGTAACGTCACGATCACTCCTCGTATCCAATCATCAGGAACTTCCTCCTCAGACCAGATCAGATTGAATAAGTAGGTTAACTCGTCTACACTCTACAACCCCGTCCTTGCCATGTTTCAATAGTTCGGCCGATACTTCATCAAGGCCCGCTGCCTTGTTGTTCTTGAGGCTATCGATGGCTTTGGAGACTTCTGCCCTGGTGATGTCATTGGTGGTGACATCAAGCTCTTTTGTGTTTGGTTCCTGTTCGAAGTTGAAGAGTGTGGTTGGTGTTGGTTGATTTAGTACTTCTCGGAAATGTTCAATCCACCTCGTGGCTTGTTCCTCGCTTGTTAGAAGCACTCTGCCATCTTTGTCTTTTATTGGTATGTTGGAATTGCGTTTCGCGGTAGTTAGCTCTCTCACAATCCTACACATCGTCTTCGAGTCATTCCGTTCTGCTGCTGTTTGTGCTTCTTTACCTTTCTCTTCTAACCATTTCCTCTCATCTGTCCTACAGCTCTTTTTTACTTCTTTGTCCAGTTTCCTGTATTCCTCATCTTATGATCTCCATTGTTGGATGTTTCTAGCTGCTTGATCTCTTTTGATCTTCATATCCTTCCTTTTATCTATCAGTTTCCACGAGTCTCCAATAATCCACTGTTCTCTGTTGGACCCTCTTCTCCTTCATAACACTACATTCGCGCTCTCCTTTACCGCTTGAAGGAATAGCTGCCATTGCTCTTCTAAGTCGGTTGAGTGTTGTAGCGCTTGGAATCTGTTCTTCGTTTCCTCGTAGAATTGTTTTGATGTGTCTGTGTTCTTTAAGTTATCTGTCGCACATGGCCTGACCGTCTTCACCGTCTTGACTCTGTTTAACTTCAAGCGGATCTTACCAATCACAAGGTTGTGGTCAGAGCCATCTTCCCCTCTATAGGTTCGGACGTCCTGTAGAGACGTACGCCATCTACTACTAATGCAGATGTAATCAATATCATTCGATGTATTGCCATCTGGTGAGATCCAGGTTTTCTTGTGAATGCGTTTATGTTTGAAGAAGGTGTTGACCGGAATTGCTTCTTCTCGTCGTTTCTGTAGTAGGGTTTATTTTTTACGGGGTAGGGTTACTGGCCCTACGCCCAACCCTCCTCCTTTTTCAACCTGGCTTGGGGCAGGCTATGGCGGAGTTCATGTATGTATGTATTACACACGCACACACACACACACACACACACACACACACACACACACACACACACACACACACACACACACACACACACACACACACACACACACACTCACTCACACACACACACACTCACACACATACACACACACACACACACACTCACAGACACACACACACACACACACACACACACACACACACACACACACACACACACACACTCACACACACACACACACTCACACACACACACATACACACACACACACACTCACAGACACACACACACACACACACACACACACACACACACACACACACACACACACACACACACACACACACACACACACACACACACACTCACACACACACACACACACACACACTCACACACACACACACACACACACACTCACACACACACACACACACACACTCACACACACACACTCACACACACACACACACACACATTCAAAGATGAAGCCAGCTGCTTGTAGATATTGACTATGACTATAACAAAATACACGTTATTTGAAACAGAAAAAACACTTACGATTTTCCAAAAACCCGTTCCAGTGACAGGAACACGGGTTTCTGGTTGAAGGCCTGCGCCGAATGCTTCTATGTGATGAACGTGAGGTCCACGCTCGTCGACAAAGTTCACTTCAAGATGCAACATCGACACTCGATGTTGCAATACAGTTTCGGTTCGGTCAACCAACCGGTTACGAGTTCCCCCAGACGGAAGGCTTTGGTTGCCTCACCACAACCGGTGTAACAAGTCGAAAGTGAGTGTATACCGAAAATCAACGGCAATATGCCTTCGTGTTGGGCATGCATGCGCAAACGCATGTGTTAAAAGGTAGGAGCGCCTTCATCCCCACGTATACATGGGCCAAGAATAGTCCTCATGCCAAAAGTATGCGTGATCCATTATTTATACGGTAACTTGCACTAATATTTGTGTGGATCCAGGGTATCCGGACACCCATTTTGAGCCATTTTCCCATTTAAACTAAACAATAATTATTGGCTGAAAATCAGAATCTAAGTGTCACCAAAATACACTCTTTATGTTTTGTCGAAAAAAGCCAAGGGTGGGAAGGGAACACCACCGCCACTCTGATTGAATTTGTGGCCACCAAATAGTGCATTTTGTGGTATACATATTTTACCTGGCTGAACAAGCATAATTATTATTATTTTAAGTGTCACAAAATTGCACCTTTCAAAAAGTTTGATATAAAAACATTGAACGGGTGGGACGGTGGAAACCCCAACCCAACAGTGGCTGTTGGGGTGGGGTGCCCTGTCTTTTTGGCCATAAAATAGTGCATCTGGCTGAAAAACACACCCTTAGTGTCATCAAATTGTACCTTTTCAAGTGTTTTTAAACGAGTGGGAAGGGTGTCACCACTCCCACACCAACCACAAGTGTCAAAATCTGATTGCAGGTGTCTTCATATTGCACCTTTCCAGGAATTATGTTCAAAAAGGTCTCAGTGGGAAGTCGCGCCGAGCTAACTGCTTTCTTCCGGTAGAGCCTATCATACCAAGTACTAACAAAATAGATCCCCGTTTAAAACCATAGATCCGCCTGACAAATGTACAATGCATGCTATAACCACAAAACGATTCACCTGATATTTGGAAGTATAATATATTCCGATCATCGTATAAATATGTCACGACCTATTCGATTTTCTGCAACTTCAACGAGTTCCTCGTCGTAAATTTATTGGACCTGAATGCAAGAACGTCGAACGCACTATCGCGTGAATCAACCACTGATATTTACACACATCAGACGTGTCATCATTAGTACCTCATCTTCGCCAAACACTCGCGGCGTCTCCCGGGCGCGTGCGTCACGTGTCCTGGGTCACATGTCCGGCGCGTCACGCGAGCCTCGTTTTGACGACCGTGAAATAGGACGCAATGCCGTTGACCTTGATTGGCTCGCCGAGCGTCAAGTAGCAGGCGACAACTAGCGGGGCAATGATGATCCAACCGATGGCCCAGCGGTGGGGCAGTTCTGTCCCGAATTGGACCGTACCGACGTACAGGCACATGACGCACATAAGCAGGGCAACGTAGACGGCGGCGTTGCCGAACGGCGGACAGAAGTGGTAGCTAGTGTCGAGGTAAGAGGCGATACTCGCTCGCCATCTACTCTCCTTGTCTTGTTGCGACATAGGCATTGGAACTGCGAATGCACCGTGTCCCAGAGTATGCCAGGCTCCAAGCTCGGATTCCGGCGCAGCCTGTGGTGCAGTCGATAGTACAGCCTGCGATACGGGCCGTGGTGCAGGCCGTGGTGCAGGCCTTGGCACAGCCTGTGGTGTTGGCCATGGTGCAGCCTGCGGTACGGGCCATGGTGCAGGCTGTGGTGCAGGCCATGGTGCACGCTTTGTTTGTGGTGCAGGCCTTGGCACAGCCTGTGGTGCAGGCCTTGGCGCAGCCCCCGGTGCAGTCCACCGTGCAGTGTCTTGATCAGCCCGTGGTCTAACCCTCGATGTAGCCCTCGCTGACAGTGTTACTTGCGACGGTTCGGCGTGCAGATACACGGCTACGCGTCGTGGTCTGCCGACCTGGCGTTTGCGCCTCTTTCCGTCCAGCAGTAACGTGCCCCGGCCGACCGGCGGCCAGCCGTCCTGGTCACCGTCCGGGAGAACTAGCGTGCCCGTGCCCCAGCTACGCTCTCTCGGCGTACAGCTGCTCTTGGGGCACGGGTAGTTGGGGCAGGGATGACCATAGAGTTCGTTGCTGGAGCTTGGGTCGTTGCGGCGTTCGTTACCAGAGCGTGGATCGTTGCGGCGTTCGTTACTAGAGCGTGGGTCGTTGCGGCGTTCGTTACTAGAGCGTGGGTCGTTGTAGCGTTCGTTACTGGAGTGTGGGTGGTTACCGTGCGCGTCACAGGAGCGTGTTTGGTCGAGGGGTATCTTATTTGAGTGCGGGTGCTTGCCGTGTACGTTACCGGGGCTCGGGTCGCTATCAGCGGAGGAGGATGTCATACAACTCCCGTCGTCCAGGCGTCGCTTGATGTGGTACAGTCCTGAAACATGCCGCACACAGTAGACAGTGTGTGTGTTAACAAAGTAGTAAAGCAGTTAACTAGACAAGAAAACCGAGAACACACATCGAAAATCACCATCAACTACATAAAGAGCTGTTTGAACTGGAGACAAAAAAGATTATATATTATATATATATATATATATATATATATATCTTCTTCTTCCTTATAAGTGCATAATCCCACTCTGGAGCATTGTTGCACTGTTGTGATTATATGCTGACTAAAAAGGCATAAAAGTGCATATAGTGCCTAAACGTCCAGCGTGGCCAGCCTAGCTTCCCTTGAAGATGTCTAAGGTTCGGGGTGTGACTACGCATTCAGGCAGCTGGTTCCGTAGGCGGATACATAGCGCCTGGGAAGAAGGAGTGCTTAAAGACGTCAGTCCTGCAGTAGGGGATGTGATGATAGCGCAGGCTGTGGCCTCTTGTTGTCAGTGTGGATGGGTGAAGAAAAGTGGCTGCTGGTATGTCAATTAGGTGGTGTGACACACGGTATATCATGATTATCTTGGCGGTTGTCCTTCGTTGTTGTAGGGATTTCCAGTCAAGATTCTGGGTCATTTCGGTGGGACTACTGGTGGTCTTGTTGTCCCCAGTCACGAATCTTGCGGCCCGCCGCTAAACATCTTCTAGCCTTTGGATGTTGGTCTTGGTGTGGGGTCCCATGATGAACTGGCATATCCCATGGTGGGTCTAGCCAGTGTCTTAGCACTGTGCCTTGATATTTGATGGGCAGCTACGGAGATTCTTCCTTAGGAAGGTAAGGCTTATGTTTGCATTCTTGTGATGTTATCAATATGGGCATTCCAGTTCAGGTTTGCAGCTATTGTGACCCCAAGGTACTTTCCGTTCTTTACGAGAGAGAGAGGTCACTTGGATGGTGTCGGTAGATGTAACTGGGTTTCACTTCCGGGTGATTCTAATGACCTCACACTTGCTTTGATTTAATGCCATCTTCCAGTCTTTCTCCCACTTTTGCAGCTTGTTGAGGTCATCCTGCGGGATTTGGCTGTTGTCTATGTTCTTGATTTCTCTGTACAGGACGCTGTCATCTGCGAAGAGACGGCAGGTGGAGACGACCTTCTGTGGCATGTCGTTGATGTAGAGAATGAATTAGCACGCTTTCATGTAGAACACATGAGGTGACACTTGCAGTTTCGGATGAATGACCTTCTGCCAGTACCTGCTGACTTCTACTGGTGAGGAAGCTCTGGACCCACCGGAGGACGTGGTCTCTGATGCCGTAGTGTTGCAGTTTGATAGCGAGCACCTTGTAGAATACCTCGTCAAACGCCTTGCTGAAGTCCAGGAGGACCGCATCGATCTGTTCTTCTTTTTCCAGTGCAGCTGCAAGGTCGTGTAGTGTTAGGATCAGCTGACTTTTACACGATCTCCTCTTCCTGAAACCATGGTGTTGGTCGGACAGGGTCTTGTGTTTATCCAGGTGTTGCATGGTCTGACTATGGATGATGTGCTCCATCACCTTGCTGCATACCGAGGTTAGTTATATGGGCCGATAAATGGCAGGATTACTCGGGTCTCCCTTCTTGTGTGATGTTGGCTTTCTTTCAGTCGTCTGGTGTGGTGCCCTGTAGCAGCAATACTTTGAAGACCAATGTCAGAGCAAGAGCCATTACTTCTGCAAAGTCCTTCAGAAGTCTGGTTGGAATGTTGTCTGGGCCAGTTGCTTTATGCGGTGTAAGGCCGTGGACAAACTTCTGAACACCAGTCGTATCTACTGTAAAGTGGTGCATATCGGGGTTCGCCACTCATGGATGGTATGCTGGTGTTGTTTTCAGTGGTGTAGACACTGCTGAACTGGTCATTCAAAATAGCGGCCTTCTTGTGGGGGTTGTTGACTGTCATGCCATCTTTCTTCAAGGGGACGACACCGCTACTGTCACATCTCCGCTACTGTCACATATCCGCTACTGTCACATCTCCGCTACTGTCACATCTTCACTACTGTCACATCTCCACTGCTGTCACATCTTCGCTACTGTCACATCTCCGCTACTGTCACATCTCCGCTACTGTCACATCTGCGCTACTGTCACATCTGCGCTACTGTCACATCTGCGCTACTGTCACATCTCCGCTACTGTCACATCTCCGTCACTACTGTCACATCTTCACTACTGTCACATCTTCGCTACTGTCACATCTTCACTACTGTCACATCTTCACTACTGTCACATCTCTGCTACTGTCACATCTCTACTGTACAGCTTCTTCGGATTCCCGTCGTTGGTGGTGATGTCCTTGACGTAGCTGTTGTACGCATTCCTTCACTCGTTCCTGGTGTCCTTCTTGACTCTTTTATAGCGGTCAATATCCTCTTGGCTTCCTGTCAACCTGGCCTTACGTATCTATATTGGTCTTTCTTTCATCTCCAAATCAGGCAGCTCGTAATTATATATATATATATCCGTGCATATTTTGCGTGATGATATATATATATATATATATATATATATATATACATCATCACGCAAAATATGCACGGAACGTCAATGTCATCACATTTTAATGAAACCCATAATAGACAGCTCACTGCTTATTCTTGCAATAAGAACATTATATTTTAAAATGAGGAACAGACAGCCTCGGTTTTAATGGAATCCATCTGGAAAAATATATATCTGGATGGCATAAAACTATGAAAATAACCATCACAAGAAAGTGGACGACTGTAACGTTGAGAACCTAAAAAAGACGGCTTCTAAGGCTCAGGGCAGAGGAAGCCGGCCGTGAAAATGTCCGCCCTTGGTATAAAGGAACAGAAAAAGATATGGCACGTAGTTAGTATTTACCATTGATCTCAATACATCGATAGGAAACGTAACATAAAAGGTCTACTCAGCGTGAAACACGGTCGCCATATTGCTTGCCTATTGTTACGCAGTGGTATTTACTGATCGGCATATATCAAAACATATCACATACACACGCGCGCACGCGTGCACGCCCGCACGCACGCACATCACATACACACGCACACACAAGGAACTGTACTTGTATAGATGTTTCGGACGATTTCGTTCAACGTCCTCTTGCGGATGTTTCCCTGAAATCGCGTTAACAAAAATGAATGTCACAATTCTTATTACAACAGTGAGGGTATTACATAAGCCTGGGCCAATTACAATTAACCATTACAATGCAATTTAAATTACGTTGATTTTTCTTTTTCAATTACAATCATAACAGTTAATTTCTTTGAAAGATAAGCCTCCTTTTTCCAGAGTTGCGTTTTTCAGATGGGAAACTAAAACGGGAAGTCTGTCCGCCTCAGTTACAATAACGATTAATAATTATTTAATCTTTCGGGTAGTTCATAGATTTATACTATTTCGAATTTCCCACGAGGAGCCCCTGTGGGGATGTTGGAAGACTCAATATTTCAAAAGGCTATTATTGTGCCCTATACATAAAGTTGTAACGGTGCAATGTAATAGTCTTCTGTCATCATAAAGATAATAATGCCTTGTACAAATGTATCGCTGGATGTTTACATACATTTAGAATAGTGTTCGCGTCATAGCAGTTTGATAATGTGGGATTTGAATTCAATATAATTACATATGTTTCGTTGTTGATAGATCTCACCAAAAAGTATACTAAATGAAACTATTCCATCTACAAATGTGTCATTGGTTGTATGCAAAACCTGGCGTCTCAGCTAGTAATTCAATAATACTAGTTAACATAACGTAACCCTTGTGACGGAGCCCAATGTTTGTGGGACGTGCTAGCGTAGTGTTTAGAACACCAGACTCCCAATCGAGAGAAGGGTTAGCTGATTTGGTTCTCACCGTTGCCTCGGTTCACGTCTTTGGTTACATGTGAAAGAGTGGTAATCGTGCAGGAATTACAGAGTGGCCGAATGCTTCCCAGAGAAGTCGAGATGGTGTTCGAATGAACAGGTTTGCCAAGGGGTAAAGTGCAAATTGCTTTGAGCTGCCGTATATGGATACTACACTATATGAAACTTTACCTTAAAACCTGTTGTGACTCACGTTGTTTGGGCAGAGCTGCTTGAACCTGGTTCGCTCGTCCGCTTTGTCTCGCATGCGGAAGAACTGCTTCGTGGTGTCCGAACTGGTGCCCCCTACGTAAAGCAGTGCGACTAGATCACGTGCCACTTCGGCACATGCTTTGTCGATGGCGACGAGCGCTGCGTGTTTCGACGTCGATTCGAGCGCCTCGAGATACGGTCCGTAGGAAGCGTTCGGTCGCCACGTCGTTGTGGGCTTGCAAGGCGCGCACACAGTGCCAGCCGTTTTCAGTACGGCCGCCAAAATGGATTCCTCTCGCACGCGGTCTAACACGGCCTACAGACAGCGAGGTGGCCACATGCAACATTACATATTCGTCTGCCATTACGCAAAGAGTTCCTACAGAATGGGTGTAATGTAATTCGAACACTTCTTCGTGGGACCAGTTGGCTGGAAGTACTATTCACTGTCTGCTTTAGATATTCCCCTTGGTGACAATAAATAGGCGTTAGGCGCTCGCTTGTCAACGCAATGGCTGTGTAGCGGATCGCTCCAATCTTTCAAATTCAGTCACCTGACTTGGTCGAAATTGAGGGAATCAGGTTTGGTGGATTTTTCTGAGAAAAAAAACGAATGTCGTTTTCATTAATGTTTCATGTGCTGTGAAAGTTTATAAACAAAATGTGTGGTTAAATGTTTCACACAGTCTATAAACGGTATCAAGGCTGCCCATGATTAATAAAGCAAGTGTGTATATTTGTTTTTAAATGGTCAAAATAATTGGTCGTTATATCTGGTAATTTGCCAAAGTTAATTGCCCGATAGACATCTAACTTTCGATCCACTGATCACGTGTTTTTAAGAGAGCAAAGGAAGTCGCCAACATTAACACAGAAACAAGAGCATAATCGTATTGCGCATTCACGTGAAGATTTCAATTTTTTGAATTACTTCAATTGATTCTACATGTATAATTAATTAAGTTAGTAGTTTGTGTGACAGTTTTACTAAAACTACAACACTTTACGCAATCCAGCTAACATGTCTTTATGGATACTAGTAAATAATCAAATTGCGGAGGCATCATTAACCGATACATAAATTCATTTATTTGTTTATAACTTCGTGGAGTCTATATTGCTTTGGTTCACTCAACTATGCAAATGAGCGCCAGGCAGAAAGCAATGCGATTCTAAAAGATATATAACTATAAAAACAGTTTTTTTTGTAGAAATATCAAATCAATGCTTCCAATATAAATTGAAATGGTATTTTCACCACACACACCCACCCACACACCCACACCCTCCCCCCCCCCCACACACGGACACACACACAGAGACACAGAGACACAGAGACACAGAGACACAGAGACACAGAGACACAGAGACACAGAGACACAGAGACACAACACAGACACAACACAGACACACAGGCACGCACAGGCACACACAGGCACACACAGGCACACACAGGCAAACACAGGCACACGCAGGCACACGCAGGCACACGCAGGCACACGCAGGCACACGCAGGCACACGCAGGCACACGCAGGCACACGCAGGCACACGCAGGCACACGCAGGCACACGCAGGCACACGCAGGCATACACGCACACGCACACAGACACACACACACACACAGCAACATGAACATTCAACATATATATATATATATATATACATAGGGTTAAATAAACTTTGTTTAGAATTGCCCATTTTTTTTTATTAAGACAGATGAACCGGTCAAAGGGCTGTCAGTATTGATTTAATGTGGACCGTTGATGAGTACCATTGGCGAGTTGAAGTAACTTTTAAAATCAAGCTTCATAACTTCCACGAAGACCGGATATTAATGTTTGTAGGACAGTGTTCGGATGTGATATAAGACATTATAAAGTATGGCGCATGGCGGTGCCTGCAAGAATACATATTTTATTTCTAGTTTGACGGAACCATTTCGCCTGTACCTGCTTCAGACGTTCGTACTCGTCCTGCGCCGGGCGACACTCGCACGTGCCGGCCTCACACTCGCGGCAGCGCGCCTCGTTTCCGATGCACGTCCTATTATCGCCCACCACGGCGCCGAACACGTACGTCATGACGCACTCGAGCAGCCCGCGCAGGTGCAGGGTGAACGTCTCGTCGCCGTCGGCGACGGTCTCGTCTTGCTCGTCTCGCCCGAGAACATCGACGTGGTCCCGCGCGAACCGTCGCGACTGCGAGCGGATGTCTTCTGCCCAGTTGCTGTTGTTCGTCGCGTTCCCGCCGGCGTGCGCCGCCAGTCGGTCGGCGTGACGCAACAGGAGGCGCGTCACGGGCGGCACGAGGGATGGGGCGAGCGAAGCGGGATCCTCGCCCGGCGGCGTCGCGTTCCTACTCTCGTGCACGACGGCCAGCGTGAACTTGACGAGACCGGCCGAGAACGACTCGAGCGAGCGTCGCAAGAGGGCGTCGGCGTCGACTCTGCGGCGAATCATAATATGCTGAATGTTCGTGCTGCTGTTCACGCGCAGGTAGTAGCTTGAAAGAAGGATAGCTGATTGGCTCATAGGTATCACGGTCCAATATGGCCACCGATATGGGGGCACTAGGACCCTGCAGGATGTTTATTCGGTGTAGGCCTACTATTCGCGCACGCCCGGGTTTATGCGCACACTCGCGCACGCACGCACACACGCACGCACGCTCACACGCACACACGGTCGGAAGACACAACTCCCGCAGGTGTTTTTCTTTTAGCCACCGTTGAATATATTGCTCCATCTACTTGACCCTTCACAAAATAACTAGAAAGGAAAACTTATATACGGTCCCTTACGATTGTTCTCGAAGAAACATATGGCTTACAGGTGATTCTTTAGAATAACGCACTGACAGAACAACAACATAATCTGCATGTTTACGAGAACAGCTGTGTAAGATTAATAATTATTATAGGCGTAAGACGGTGGACTGAAGGAAGGTGGATGATCGGGGTGCAGTTCAGCTTAGCGGCAAGAATAATGAGAAACCCGATGATGTTGGCAGGTCACGTGGTGTGGACGGTGGTGGGCAGACTGCCAAAGAGAACATAAGCGGCGAAACCGTTATGGCGCACGAAAAGGGACAGACCACAATATTTGAGATGGGGATACTGCCGCATGTCGCGTAATCTCTGGAAGGGAGCTTTGCTCATGTGTGACCCCGGCGTACCGGCATCGCCTAGGGACTATGACAATGACAGAAAAAACAACATAGAGGGTACAGGTTTGCGAAAAACAACTGGGTGAGGAGAATTGCGGGAGTGAAAAGAGGTGATAAGCCAAGAATGACGGAGCTGAGAGAGAAGGTTGGCGAAAAAGAAAGTTTTAAGAAGAAACATTATTATGGAGAGAATGGGAGTAGAACAATGGGCAAATAAAGCAGATGCCCGGAGAGTGGAAGGAAAAAGGAGGCGAGGACAGGAGAACTGTGGAAAGATAGGTTTGGAAGAATTTGGAGAGAAGTGGAGAACGAGAGCGAAAGATAAAGAGGAATGGAGACGGCTGGTGGAGCGAGCGGTGCAGCAGGGGAAATAACAGAAATTGAGGATGAGAATCGATGCCAGCTTCACCCTTGACAGACAGGGCAACAGGAGGAGAACAACAACTACGTAAATAGCGGCTTAAGAAAGACGGAGCAGGAAGACGGGTGGAGGAAGAAGGCTTAAGAAAGACGCAGCAGGAAGACGGGTGGAGGAAGAAGGCTTAAGAAAGACGCAGCAGGAAGACGGGTGGAGGAAGAAGGCTTAAGAAAGACGGAGCAGGAAGACGGGTGGAGGAAGAAGGCTTAAGAAAGACGGAGCAGGAAGACGGGTGGAGGAAGAAGGCTGGCGATGGTGAGAGGGAAAATTAAAAACAGCAGAGCGGCACAGTAGCATGATATCTAACAATTCAGGCCCTTAGCGTCGTCCCGTTCTTGGAACGGGTTTTTATTAATTCGCAACGGGTGTTTCTTTTTCAAATAACGGGTCAGTTGGTCTTTGGATATCGGATATTATTTTCCCAATAACAAGGTCAAAACAGTGTTTGCGTTGTGCAGGAGGGGTGCAGTTGGAGATTTTTGGTTTTCGGAGAGCCTCAGCCCCCAGGATATTCACCACGTCCCGACGACATGACCAGTGCATGTGCAATAGGGTTTTTTCATGAGCAAAACGGGAAAATAAAAAACGAGAACGGTTAGATTTGAACATTTCACAAGTGCTAAGTGCATGGTTAGCATCACCCGCTCATGAAGGGAACCACGGGGAAGAACTAACCTGTCCGAAGCGTGCACTCTCCCTATTGACCCGTAGGTCGCTCGGCCGTGGGCGGGCTGTCGCTGGCGAAGACATATAGGTGATGTCGCCATCAGGAGGTCATTGAACCGTGACCGCCACGGTACGTTGACTGCACTTGCCATCTCGTGGTAGGCCGACATCGTGTCGTTGAACCTTGAATCCGTCGGTCCGATGCAACTGATTCGCAAAGTTTCTCCTGTTCTGTTGAAGTCATAATCGTAGCTGCAATACGCCAGAAAGAAGTAGATTAAACTTTAGTGGTGCAACTCGCTGACGTCTGATCTAGCACTAACATGCACATGAATTGATTGGTCTAATCCCGAGCGATGTGCCTTCCCATATCACGTGGTTGCCTCTTTTGGGGAGAATCGTGAAAGATGCCTCTACCGTTAATGTTCGTTTTCAGGGGATGTTCTCAATTCTCAAAACACCGATATATACGACACTACATGAACTTCTCTCATGGGGCCCCTGTTTCGTTGTATTACACAGTAGTGAGAATAGCATATAATTAAATGTCCATAAATGTGGAAGAGACATGAGAACTATAACTGATTTAGACACGGGAATGATTCCGGTTGAACATAATCACGCTGAACTTGTCTAGTGGTACGTCTACGCATTACAGAGATAGGATATCATACCGGTTACATGGCGATACACTCCCTCTGGTGCGTGCGTCGATCGATTTCCCTTCAAAGGCGCTCCTTATTAACGAATCCTCGCAGTAGAGGCTCGTCAACAACGTGCTGATAGACCCGCGTAAGGTCGCAGGCGAGTCCGCCAGGTGGCGCACGAACTGAGCGACCTCGTCGGCGAGACGATGCTGGCACTCGCTGCTGGCGTCGCCACGTGTCGCTTGCAGTATCCGCGAGACGAACCAGTGAGCGAACGTGACGGTTTGAAGTCGGACTTTCATGTTGACGTCGGCACTGTTACGGTCGTGCACAGAGTCAACGCTGTCGACGTCTTCGGCACTGTCGGTGCTGTCGGCGGTATCAGTATACGCCGAACTGTTGGCGCTGTCGGTAAAGTTATTCATGTTGGTGTTTTGTTGTGTGCTCGACAACTCCTCACTAGATATCGCTGGAAACGTTTCTTCGTCGTGAGACGCAACAATGTCATGATGCGACTCTCTCATCGACCCGACGGATCTATGGACACAGTGCACTCTCTCGGTCCGTGTTGTGTTTGTTAACAATGCCATTCTTTTGTTGTGTGTGTGTGTCAGCGCGCGCGCGTGCGTGCGGACGTGCGTCCATACTTGCGTGTGGTGCTTGCCTGCGTCTCTGCTGTATTTTGTGCGTGCAGGCGTGCGTGCGTATACGCACAATGGCGACAGCATTGCACTTGGAATATTGCGATATGTATATAACTCTTACCTCTTTGATAGCTCACTCGTCGTCGGCAGCACATAGTTCGGAGGCAACGACGAGGTTCCGATTGCCGACATCCCGTCATGCACTTGGCCGATTGACCACTCTGCGTTGACGCCGAGTGGTTGTGGTCGAACCATGCTTCTTTTTGGCACAGGACGACTTGTGATATAGGAGGATTGTCGAGGAGGATCAAGACTGGTGCTACGATATGTCCCGTCGTCTGATGAAAGGTTAGTATTTCGCGACGGCAGTCCAGTGTAGTCAGTCGGTAGATCACAGTTCTTGCTATACGATGGCATTCGTTGTTCTTCGTTTAACTGAAACGTATTGCTGCACGCCAGTTATCATTTGCAAGATCAAGGATAATGCTATACGATGGAATTCGTTTGAAAGAGTACTTGCGTTGTGCAAAGGTGTCATATATTAATTTTGTAACTTGATCGAACAAGGCTTGCTATATGTGGTACTCCATTTGAAATAATGAACATTCGTGAATACGTGTTTTGTACGAAGTTGTCAGAGATTTGTCATTCAATCGATCAAAACTCTTGCTAAGCTTCTGTTAATGGTTATTAGTTTGAAAGTAAACTTATTTTATGCGGAGATGTCATGCAGTTGTCCTTTGCGGTGTTATATGTTGTTTTTAGTTTATAAAGAATATTTACTGTGTACGATGATGTCAGATAGATGTCACTTGATCAACCAAGACTCGTGGCTATGCGATGTTATTAGCTGTTCTTTGTTTGAACAAGTACTTACGATGTGCGATGATGTCAGCGATTTGTCGCTGTGGGATCGTATTCTTTGTTCCTCTTTTGAAAGAATACTTATTTTGTGCGAAGGTGTCGGAGATCTGTTGCTTGATCGATCAAGACTCTCGTCAAGCTGTAGTATTCGCTGCTCCTCGTTTGACTGAATACCACTGCTCTGTGGTGGGAGTCTGTCACGAGACCGGACGTGATTCCTGTTCTGTAATGGTGTCGCATGTTCGCTGTTTGACCTGACATGAGTTATGCGGTAGGGGGGAAGCCACGACTCTTCTGCGCCGACCCGACCACCAGTTCCCGCTCTGTCGACCGGCGTGTTTTCGAAACCTGCCATATGATCAAAGGATGGTCGGAATTATTAATGAAACTAGCGAAAATAGTAATATTTATCAAATGTTAGAAAACACAAAGCATTATTACATAAACAACGTAACGCGCTCGCAGATAGGTCCCATTCGTTGTTTGTTCAAAATGACGAAGGTCGAAGAGAATGTGAATTTCACGTCTATCGATAGGCCCAAGTCGTGATAGTGTAGAATTTTCAAATAATATTCGTATTGCTATGCTATTGGCACGAGGGTAAGCATAAGCATTACTGTGTCAGCGTCTACTTTATGTTGCCAAGGCCATACTGTAGGGGCCGTTTTCCAGAAGTATTTCCGCGTGCGCGTGGTTCGTGCAATTGTTAAGTTACATTGTACGTATTATGTTCCGAACAACTGATTTACCTTATAAATGGTGAGAATCTTGACATGCATGGGGTATTTTGAAAACATATAGGACTTAGGTCCTATTAAATTAATCCTGAAAGTTTAACACTCGAGGTTCAAGCCGTCTAAGAGGAAAACGTTAATCTACCCGCATAAGTAGATGGTAAGGTCACGATGACTATTATAATGTTACTATCTTACACCCACCAGTGCAGCAACAAACAACGGGCAGCAGTTATCGCCACCACGGTATGTTTATCTTATAAAACTCGTCACCACACTGGCAAGTGGCACCCTCTGGGGGAGGATGTTTCACTACTCAACTGGCTCGTGTAGGAGAAAGCTGCACTAGAAAAGTATAGCATATCAAAAATACGAAAATAAATAACTCTAACTGTCGTTGTGTTTGCTAAAATGCATCGCCAATTTATAGATCAGATGCCAATGGCCCAAGAGGGCGATTAAACATAGAAAATATGCTCCTGGGGGGAGATGCACTTACAATGATCCAAAGTTAGCGTTTTAATGTATAGATTGAAGAATTATTATTGGTCGTCTCGGACATCCTTCGTAAGATTCTACAACGATGGGGATGACCAGCCTGACACAAAATTTAATTTTTCTCTGGCCAGTAACAACCAAAATGCTGTGTCAAAATGTTGCCATCAAACCCCGAAAGTGAGCCCGAAATACGCACTCCGTGTCTGGAGCCGTGGGGTGCTGTACAGAGTATTATACCATAGAACCCAATCCCTAGGCGAAAGCAACACATAAAGGATGTTCCCACAATTGCGAAACACTATCTTAAGCAATTTGGTTTCATGCCACACGCCTGACTGTTACACAAATTACAAGTCAGTTTCGGGAAAAACATCTTTTGTGAAATCTCCCCAAACACTCCTGGAATGTTCAAGACCACGCAGCCCGTGTTGAGCAGTAACCCTCGTGGATGCTGTCTACCGTGTATTGAGCAACACGCTGGATTACGTGTGGCGGTAGTTTCAAGGCGATTGCGTATCACCGGCAACAAACACTGGTCATAACTCATAAGATGATCTGAATTACTTTTTCTTTTATGGAAAACAAAGCGCGACCAAGGCGACAGTTACGTATTGTGAACAGATTATTGGACGCAATCTTGCCGTTTACTTCAAAGGCATACTGCAGGTTTTGTCACCAACACAATCTGCGCCTGCAATGGTACATTTTCTATCACCCCATAATTGTAGAATCCCTATACTCTAGGACACAGAGCACTGTTGACATTCCCATTGCTTGCCATGTTAGCGATTTGTCAGATTATAAGAAAACTGTACTTGTATTTCGTCAAAGCCACGGTCATGATATGTAATTGATATACTGGTCAAATTGTATTAAAATTACGGTGCCCATCAATAATTACAAAAAACAAAATAGCCATGTTTTTTCTGCAGCTACAAAAAAACACGTTTGCCAATATTATATAAATGTGCGTGATTCCACTGCCAATATAGCATTGCTAATAATAATACGTCTGATCTATTGCACACAGTTCACATAAAACAAATTCAAAAATTCATATAACACCGCTTTATATGTAATATTTTAACTTTAACACAACAGGATGGTTAACTGTGTCTGTGCTCTGACCCCGCTAGACAAAATAGTTGATCCGGTCCGCCCATGCTGTAGTGGGGTGACAAACCAATGACTGACCAATATAAGTTGGCGCATTCTCCCAAATGTTCGGTTCGTTATGAGACGGCCGCAACTCCAAGTTGTCATCAATAATAAGAGTGAATCCTCGTTCAGCTTCCGGCTGGCGGTCGTTGTATGGAGCAGTATGAACGACAGGGGGCAGCACGGTCACATCCGGATAGGGAGCATACTCGCTGAATGTGAACGTAATGCAGGTTAACTTGAAATTGGATTACGGAAGTGCGTGTGCATGCGTGCGTGCGTGCGTGCGTGCGTGCGTTGTGAATGCGGGAGTGTGTGCGTGTATATGCGAGTATGACAAACAACACCGGAAATCGGGTAACCGATGACGTAAGTAAAGTGCGGTCAACGAAGACACAAGCAAGATATGGTGAACGAAGCCTCAACTTATAAATAACAGCATGGTGGACTGAATCAAATCCCGGTCGTCTCTCTTGACGGTTCGTCTTGACCATACTCTGGAACTGTAACCGCTGAGCTCAGGCACCCCATCACTTGTAGAAATTAATGTAACAGTGCTAATTTAACTTCATCATATAGTAACAAATTGCGAGAATACGCTTTTGTAGTTCAGTTAGTAAACTTTATCCATTTGCTGAAGTAAATTTTATAAAAGTGCTATACCTCCCGGTGTCGTTTAGTTCAAATGGAAGCGGGTATGGTTGGTATGAGGGCGGGGGAGATCGTGGCGGCGGCGGCGGCGGCGGCGACGGCGGCAACGGTAGCGACGACGGAGGGGGGAGTTGTGGGTCCCACATCCACGGTCTGTCAATCCGGGAAATCCTCTTGATCAAGCTGACGGATTCTGCGCGTAGGTCGGCCATCGGGTCAGGGGTTCTCTCGACTGGTTGAAATGGGGGTGGCTGGTCTACGGGTCGTTCTTGTGGAGATATCATGACCGGTTGGGGCCAACTCGCTGAGATCACCTCCCGGCGGTGTGAGTCTTTTATAAGTACCTGGAAGGAATGTTTCTCTGTGAAGCGACGTAAGGTAATACATTGGGTTTAGCGTCAGCGAAGGAGCAGCGTAGCTCGGACAACAAAGTATCCAATATCATACGGGATGATACTATACGGAATAAATTATTTATTAATAAATACTAGCAGCGAATATGAATGTAGATGTGTGTGTGTGTGTGTGTGTGTGTGTGTGTGTGTGTGTGTGTGTGTGTGTGTGTGTGTGTGTGTGTGTGTGTGTGTGTGTGTGTGTGTGTGTGTGTGTGTGTGTGTGTGTGTGTGTGTGTGTGTGTGTGTGTGTGTGTGTGTGTGTGTGCGTGTGCGTGTGTGTTTGTGTTTGTGTTTGACAAAGTTATCTTTTGAGATATTTAATAAAGTATCATGTATATGTAAAACAAACTAAAAAATAGTTTTCAAAATATCGACAGAAACTGAACCCTCTGTCACCCGACTCAACTTGGACTTTCTATACCTGCCAACTTCTGACTTTCAAAATCCGGTAGATTCCAGATTTATTTTGAGTCTCAGCTTTAATGGACTTCGGAAGACGGGGGGGGGGGGTGCTGTTGGAAATATTTTTTTGAGTCTCATCGGGAGACCGGATGCAGTTATGGGTTTGAAACGAAAATCAGGTAGATTTTCTTGACAACCCGGGCGATTTTCGTCTTCACCGAAAATCCGGGAGATTTTATTCTTTTCCAGGAGTCCGGGTGATTCACAAAAAATCCGGCAGAATCCTAGAAAACCCGGGAGGGTTGGCAGGTATAACATTCCTACCTGAAGGATGGCGTAGATAATAACGACTGTGGCCGAAGCTGTGACTAGGACGACGAAGGTTTCGACGAGGAACGCATCGGTGTCGTTGTAGACGGCATAGACAACCGCACTGGCGAACAACAAGCCGAATGTCATGGCGGCAAACAGCGTGAAGTCGATGAGGCGGGCCATGACCGAGTCGTACGCCTTGAGAGACGTCGCCATGTCGTAGAAATGGTACTGTTGACGACATCGCCACTCGTTCACGCTCTGCAACCTGAGCACAGTTCGTGAGTGCGATTCATCCGCCATTGCTCTAAATAGTTCGCAGTACATTGTGATGTGTTCGTATCTTGATGAATAATGAATACAGTTAACGTGTTCTGTACGACGAACGTACGTCTGTGTTATTTGTAATGGGTGACATCGGTTCTTGGTTGCTGAAGTAGACTTCGCATAGAACACTTATAACCAGAATGTAGTGATGGTGGATTTTGTAGATTTCCAATGGCTATTATCTTTATTCTTCGTTGTGATTTCACGATGTTTCAATATGGATTTGAGCATGTCTTTATAGCGTTCACGCAGTTCTCCTTGCAACCATTTCCCATTACTCATTACAGAGTAAATGAAAAACGCAGATGCATTATATATCATCTGCATCTACATTTTCGTGTTTGTGTTTCTCCTATATGTTCGTGTATGTGTTTCACCTACACGTTCTTGTTTGTGTTTCACCTACAATTCGTGTTTGTTGTTTCACCTACATGTTCATGTTTGTGTTTTGCCTACACGTTCGTGTTGTGTTTCACCAATGCGTTAGTGTATATATTTCATCTACTTGTTCGTGTTTGTGTTTATCTTACATGTTCGTGTTTGTGTTTCATCTGCATGTATATGTTTTATTTCTGTGTTCGTATTTGCGTTTCACCTACGTGTTCGTGTTTCACCTACATGTTCGTATTTGTGTTTCACCGACATGTTCGTGTTTGTGTCTGTGTTTCACCTACATGTCGGTGTCGGTGTTTCACCTACATGTTCGTGTTGGCGAGTGCTTGCAGTACAATCGACTCATGACTGCTACTGTCATATATCTCGATAGACCGATGGCATGGGAAAAATGTCCGTGTCCCGAACACCAGGTCCACTACCTCCACGTAGTCGATAAACCTACGCCGATAGAACCGACGTCGTTAACTTCTTATATCCGACGTCTCCTGTGTAGACCAACCGCTGGCGGATGACTACGGCATTGTTTATACTCGTTCGTATGCTTGCACACGCACGCGCATGCACGCACATACTATCCAATCACACACAGTAACACACACACACCTGCACTGACACGAGCACATGCACGTACACACGCGCATACAGTAATGTAATAAATAATAGTAATGTGTTTGTGCGTGCGTGCGTGCGTGCGTGCGTGCGTATGACGTCATTGACGTACCAGACGTGCATGCCTGCGTGATCTGCACACAGCTCGAGTTTCACTGTCTGAATCGCACCGAGGTCACCTGGAAATATACGACCAATACGCTACGACATTCAGGTAAAGTATGCTCTTCGATATCCTGTTTTATGGACATCTCAACGCATTGAGCACTTCACCAATTAACAGAGATTTCCCTTCCAACATACACTCAGTGACTTTCGAAGAACTCATACGCACTGCAATTATTGTACAAAGGCTATTTGTTCCCACAGTCGTCCCAAAGTCTGTAGTATTCAAAGTTGCAAATGTTCTTGGCTCATATGCCAATGCCCTTGACACCAATGCAAATCTTTTTGACATAAACGCAAATGTTCCGTATTCGAATGCAAATGTTTTAAAGCAAATGACTTAATGCAAATGCTGAACAGGGGACAACGTGGAACTTAAATGCAAATGCTACATGTTTAAATGCATTTGTAAGCTTGATCAGGATATGTCTACACATTAAACTCTCTTACGGACACGATCGGCAAGAACCTGTTTCGGCGATGAAAACATTAGCACGGCTGGGCTTGAGTCGTTGGCGCAGAAGACTGTCTGGCTTGTGGCATGTATCGACGATAAAGACGGACGAGCTTGCCTGGCTGCCATTCAGTGTCACCGTCATGTTGCCGGCGCAGCTGCTCGGAACTACCGATGAAAACATCGCGATTCGTTGGTGTAAGACAACGTCTTTCTTGTGCCACCTGGGCTGGGAAGCCATTGATTTTTTTAATTAACAAGATTTAACACAATTGATATCCAAAGAAAACGCCGATATAGCAAAAGGACAGACATGCTATTGCCCATATAATGCCATAACTCACTAGACCATGACAGACCTCGCTAGACCAGGCCAGAACACGCCAGTTCACGCCAAACCATACCAGACCACGTTATACCACGTCAGACTACACGATATCTCGCCAAACCTCGTTCGACCACGCCAGTTCACGCCAGACCACGACGTTCCTCCCCAGCTAGACCACGCCAGATCACGCTAGACCATTGCTAGTACAACTATGTTGCCTCTCGGTATATTGCCGAGCTTCAATTGTTAATTAATTGTTGCTAATGAATTATTGTTCAACAGTGGATATATTTTCTGTATGTATGTGGCTCACCATTCGTTTTGCCAGTTGCTATAGCAATGATATAGGCGTGTTCTCCGTCGGGATTGCCAGACTCGGTCTTCAACACGTTGAGATGTTTCTACAATTAAGCCAATAACATGTACCAGCGTCACTGCAGCACTATTACTGTTGTTCAGTTAACATTGATTTCGACGTTATTGCTATTTCTGAAACACGGGCGGAAACCGATCATACGTCCCGGTTTCAATTACCAGGTTATTCATCTTATCACATTGTAAGGGGTTACAAACAAGGTGGTAGTGTGGCACTATTTGTCAAAGATGATCTAGATTGTTTTAGTATATCGAGTAAATCAAGATTTATCAAGGATGTTTTTGAATGTGTTACGATTGAGTTAAAGTTAGCCAACTGTAGACATGTGGTAAGTGTTTACTTATACAGAGCACCAGTGTCTGACTTAACTTTATTTTGTGATAACATTGACCGTTTATTTAACCAAGTTGTGTCTAAGAAAACTGTATTTATCTGTGGTGATTTCAACACAGATTTATTGAAATATGAATCACATGGTGGTATTCCTAGATTTTATGTTCAGTCTTGGTAATTACCGAGTAATTACTAAGCCTACTAGAATCTCGAATGTGTCGGCAACACTTACTGATAATATATTTACCAACGATATTGATAGTGATATCAGGAATGGATTACTCATTACTGATAGAAGCGATCATTTGCCCGTTTTTTATTTTATTTACAAGTATGGTGGTAGCCGATGTAGTCCTAGTTGTCCAACTCAATACAAACGTCATACAAGTGTTGAAAATAATAATGCACTAAAAGCTGCGTTGAACGCGCATCCGTGGGACTCGGTGCTTTGTCACACAGATATTAATGAGGCATACAACGATTTTCTTAACGATTTCACAATGCTGTATAATCAGCACTGTCCACTTCGCCTATTTAATAATAACAATAAGTGTGAACATAAAAACATTTGACTCAAGAATGGTCTCAAAAATGCATTGTCGGAAAAAATAACAAGTTATACAAACAGTTTCTTGCTAATAGAAATACGTACACAGAAATGAGGTATAAGTCGTATAAAATAAGCAAACAGCCGTCATACGATATGTAAAACGTGAATGTTATAGTAAGTTATTGTCAGAACACCGGGGCAACCTATCAGGGACTTGGAAAATTGTACGTAAAATCAAGGGGAAATATCGACTTAAATCCAATAATTATCTTGTGCAATTCGATAACAATGGTATTATAATCGGTGACCGGCCTACGATTGCTAACACGTTCAATAAGTACTTTACAAGCATTGGACCAGAGCTAGCCAAACAAATTGAAACTCCGCCAGAAGTGTCAGTTATTCATTACATGGGCGAATCCAATGAACGTTCGATGTTTTTAACACCACCTAACAAAGAAGAGGTTATACGCACAGTTAATAGTTGCGGAAATAAATTTTCTGTCGATTGTGACGGTATTACGATGAGTCTCGTTAAAAATATAATTGAATGCATTTCTGAACCTATGACACATATATGTAATCTGTCGTTTAAAAGTGGCATTTTCCCACATAAGATAAAAACAACTAAAGTAATTTCTTTATTTAAATCTGGTGAGAAACATTTGTTTACAAATTACAGGCCGATTTCACTCCTGCCGCAATTCTCTAAAATACCGGAGAAACTGTTTACTTCTCGACATCAAAGCTTTGTGAATTCCTGTAATATATTAAATTCAAGTCAATATGGGTTCAGAGAAGGCCTGTCAACTGCTCATGCTTTGGTAGAATTGCTTAATAATAAAACATAGTCGTTAGAACATAAGAATTGTGCAATAGGCGTTTTTATAGATCTAAAAAAGCTGTTGATATCGTGGACCATAAACTGATGTGTAAAAAACTAGAACGCTATGGCATCACTTTAGAATGGCGGACGCGGGACAGAAGAAACAAATGGTTAGATCTAACACAGTTCGACTCCAGTGGCTAACACGAATGCGTGGTGGGTGAGTAAGTGAGTGGTTGAGTGATTGATTGTTTGATTGATTGATTGATTGAGTGAGTGAGTGAGTGAGTGAGTGAGTGAGTGAGTGAGTGAGTGAGTGAGTGAGTGAGTGAGTGAGTGAGTGAGTGATTGAGTAAGTGAGTGATTGATTGATTGAGTGAGTGAATGAGTGGTTGAGTGGGTGAATGAGTGATTGAATGAATGAGTGAGTGAGTGAGTGAGTGAGTGAGTGAGTGAGTGAGTGAGTGAATGAGTGAGTGAGTGAGTGATTGATTGATTGATTGTTTTTATTGAGTTAGTGAGTGATCGAGTGAGTGAGTAAATGAGTGGTTGAGTGAGTGAGTGGTTGAGTGAGTGAGTGAGTGATTGTTTGAATGAGTGAATGAGTGGTTGAATGATTGATAAGGCGGGCGGGCGGGCGGGCGGGCGGGCGGGCGGCATTGAGTGAGTGAGTGAGTGAGTGAGTGAGTGAGTGAGTGAGTGAGTGAGTGAGTGAGTGAGTGAGTGAGTGAGTGAGTGAGTGAGTGAGTGAGTGAGTGAATGAGTGTGTGGGGGAACGAGTGAGTGAGCGAGCAAGCCTGTGAAAGACATACAAGGTTAGCTTACAGACTCGGCGAGGCAGAGTATCCACATAACGATGGCAATACTGGCGGTGACGAAGAGGATGAAGCAGAAGCTGAGTATGGGGCCGATGAACGTGTTGCCCACACTCAATGTCGCCGACTGTGCCGCCATCTTGTCAACGGAAGCGTCACCTGCTACGTAGTTTTTGTTAATATGCATTTGGCGTTCGATAACTGTGTCTATGCCCATGGACATGCATATACGTTTCACTATAAGGAAAACGAACTCCAATGTCTTGTTATTTTCCAAACATTAAGTATTATTATATAGAGTGTTATATATATATATATATATATATATATGTTATATGTTTTATATATATATATATATATATATAACACTCTATATAATAATACTTAATGTTTGGATATATATATATACGATTGTACAATATATTTCAACGAGTTATATAATGTAGAAAGTCCGCCGTGGCCGGTCCCAAACCCGGATGAAATGAGGAGGGTTGAGCGCAGAGCTAGCACCTCCACCTCGTAAAAAAACTATCTGCTACAGAAACGTCGACACGGCAAATTACAGAGAACACGAGCCTGGAAGAGAAAGGGTCTTCGTCTAGAGGACCTATGACGCCATGATGAAAGCCGATGGATCACGGAAGTCACAGGGCCGAGCACCCTTCTATCGAACAAGCACATTAACATAGGAACATGGAACGTGAGGACCATGTACCAGACAGGAAAGACAGCGCAGGTAGCAGCGGAAATGAACAACTACAACCTTGCGTTGTTCGAAATCAGCGAGACAAGATGGCCAAGTCCGAACAGTGAATAATACCTACAGGGGAGATGCTACTCTTTTCGGGACATGAAGACGACGATGCCCCCCACACTGAAGATGTGGGGGGGGGGGCTTCGTAGTTAGTACCGAAAGAAGGATGTGAACATCCTTCTGTGATATTTCAATGCGAAGATAGGAATGGACAACAACGGATATGAAGAAGTGATGGGAACCCATGGTGTTGGAGAGATGAACGAGAATGGAGAGAGATTTGCGGACACATGCGTTCTGAGTGGGTGAATGAGTGATTGGTTGATTTTGGCACACAGAAGAATACACAAGATTACATAGGTGTCACCCGACCACGTGACAGAGAACCAGATAGATCACATCTACATAGACAAGACATTCAGGAGGTCACTTCAAGATTAAGAGTGAAGAGGGGAGCTGACGTTCCATCCGACCACCACCTGTTGGTTGCTAAACAGAAACTCAAGCTGAAGAGAAGTTGGATGGAGACAGCAACACAGACACGAAAGTTCAATGTCGGCCTCCTGAAAGATCCACAGACAAGAGATGAATACAAGCTGAACTTTGCTAATAAGTGCTACAAGAGTTACATGAATCCGACCTGAACAACCAGTGGCAGAGCACCAAAGAGACACTGACATCAACTTGCCAAGAAGTGGTTGGTATCAGGAAACAGCAGCAGAAAGATTGGATCACAGCAGAAAACTTGCGCACTATCCAAGTGCGGAAGGAGAAGAAATCAGCAGTAAACATCAGTCAAATAAGAGCAGCAACGGCAAAGGTCCAGAAAGAGCATACAGAAGCCAACAGAGAATAAAGAAGAGTGTAAAAACAGACAAGCGCAACTACATTGACAGCCTGGCAGAAGAGGCAGAGCACGCTGTTGGCAGCGGGAATGTGAGACAGCTGTACGACACCACCAGGAAATGAATCAGTCAAGTACAGCAAGCCAGCACGACCAGTTAAGGAAAAGGAAGGAAAGGTCACCACAGGAATTGAGCAACAGCTGAACAGATGGGCTGAATATTTTGAAGAACATCTGAAGAATAACAAAACAACAGGACCGGATGGGATTCCGGCAGAAGCACTCAAGGCAAATACTGGGAAGAGGAAGAGGTGCCATCAGACTGGAGAGCAGGATACCTCATAAAGCTCCCCAAGAAAGGAGACCTCAGCAGTTGTTCCAACTACAGAGGAATCACACTTCACTTCTGTTGGTGTCAGGGATCAGCAAGCTGGATTCCAATAGAACAGATCATGCATGGATCAGATCGCGACACTGCGCTCTACACCAACTTCGTCGACTACGAAAAGGCATTTGATAACGTAGACAGGGAAACCCTCTGGAAACTACTAAGACACTATGGCGTGCCAACCAATCTGGTCAACCTGATTAAGAACGGCTACGAAGGAACGGATTGCAGAGTAATCCATGGAGGACAGCTAACGAATCGTTTCGAAGTGAAGATACAAGTCTGACAAGGCTGCCTGCTGTCCCCGTTCCTCTTTCTCCTGGTCATTGGTTGGGTTATAAAGAGGTGCACAACACAGAGGATAAACGAAATTCAGTGGACACTGTGGACACAACTGGAAGACCATCAGCAGATGCAGGAGAAGACAACAGAACTGACAGCCATCTCCTCACAAATGGGCCTCAAAATCCATAAAGGAAAGACGAAGGTCCTCAATGTCAGTACAGCCAGCACGGACCCAGTCACACTGGAAGGGAGTGCACTTGGGGAGGTAGACACGTTAACCTATCTGGGCAGTGTCATCGACAAGTAGGACTGCACAGACGCATATGTCAGAGCAAGGATTGGCAAGGCGAGAGGAGTATTTCTACAGCTCAAGAACATATGGGGCTCCAAAATGTTGTCATTACACTCGAAGATCCGACTGTTTAACTCCAACATGAAGTTAGTCCTACTGTAAGGAGCAGAGACATGGAAGACAACCAACACCACCATCAAGAAAGTACAAACTTTTAACAACAACCGTCTAAGAAGAATCCTCCAGATCAGCTGACCAGACACCATCAGCAACATTGACTTGTGGAGGAGGACACATCAACTGTCTGCCGAAGATTGGTCACATGCTCAGGAAACCAGCATCAAGTACCACCAGACAAGCTCTGACATGGAACCCCCAGGGCAAGAGGACAAGAGGCTTCCAAAGAATACATGGCTAAGGGACCTCCAGGCGGACACAAGGAACACAGGATACACATGGAAACAGCTTGAAACAAGACCCAGGACATAGGACTCTGGAGAGCTGTTGTCGACGGCCTATGCCCCAGGAAGGACGATGGGCATATGTAATTAATTAATTATATAATGTGGAGTCGTAGACCCTATATGAAACGTAAAAAAAAAATGAAAATGATTCCTTCTGTATGTTCAGGTTTTGCGGGCACCCGCATGTACAAATATATTTTTTTATATAGGAGCGCGGGTGAAACATTCGGTTGACGGTGCCACCAACAAAACTCGCTCAACCTCCTTGAGAACGTCTTTCGGGAATCCCATAAGATTCCACGTGGGGGAGATATCCGACAAGTTGCTTGAGCCGACTTTGAAAAGTCTTCAGATTAATTTTATTCGATCACATATATATAGGATTAGGATCATAGAAAATTATCCAGTTCTATATGTTCGATAAATGCCTTTATCGATACAATTTTAGTTTCACCATATCTGGTACTTTTACAATACGGAGATATGGTCCAACCGTATATTTTATAACCTTTAGAAAGCCAACGATGATCACACTTGAAGTACAGTGGAACCTCGCTATTAAGGTTACCTTCAGGACTGGGATCAAATGACCTGAAAGGCGAGGTGACCGTATTAGCGAGACTAATATCCTATACTTTATTGTTACAGAAATAATTTGGGACTGTCCTAGAATGACTGTAATTGCTGTATTACCTAGGTAACGGTAAAGTGAGGCTCGCCTGTAGTTAGAACCAACGGCGCCTACTTGAATGAATGAATGAATGAATAAATGAATGAATGAATGAATGAATGAATGAATGAATGAATGGACGTTTATTTGGTTACTCGGTTACAGTGATATTACAAGTATGAACATAATTATGGTTTCACCAAATAACTCGGGAGATTCTCTAGAAATCCTAAGGGGCTTATTTTGAGAACCACCTATAATTAGGTAATGTAATAATTTAATAATTTTTTAGATTTGATCAATATAAAACCATGAGGCAAAGTGATAATTGAATGGTATAGTGTGCATTGAAAAATGTTTGCTAACTGAGTATCTGAGATAAAATGGAAGTATGAAGACATATAACACGTATGACATTATATAGTATAAATAGATAGAATAGACGCAGTGTCATGCAAAACATAAAAGGGATTTAATGCCAGCTATAAGGTAAAGATATATAGTTTTGTTTTCCAAATTTTTACATTAAAACAGTAAAGCAAAGTGTTGATAACAACAGTATCAGTACGTATAATAAATATATAGGTAAATTAAACGGTATGTGTCATACAACGACGTGTGTATCAACTGTAAACATACAGCTATGTATCACATGTGTGTGCGACTTTATGCACACACTCACCCATATAGGGTAAAGCTTTCAAAGATACTTAGACAGTAATACTTTGTTCGAGTGCGTCGTCAACCAGGTTGTCTTCGACCGGTGCCAGTTGCACTGGTTGTCGAACATTAGAGGGCAGTTGTTCCGGCATCTCGTCACCAACTCGGTAGGGAAGCATATAATTTTCTTTAGGAAACGATACGTCTGTAAGGTACTCAGGAGCACCCGGGTGCTTCTTCGTAGCTGCAAATAAGAGCAAGGTGTGTATTGCAAAACGTTGCAGATAATAT
Organism: Escarpia spicata; assembly: GCA_963995525.1. Taxonomy (NCBI): domain Eukaryota; kingdom Metazoa; phylum Annelida; class Polychaeta; order Sabellida; family Siboglinidae; genus Escarpia; species Escarpia spicata. Next base: position 58,928,636 of record OZ023209.1, on the reverse strand, counting down.
CGGGCCCGTAGGCTGAGGGTGCCATGGGTTCATATGCACCTCTAGCGCCTCTAGGGAAAAGAGTTCCGCTTGATGGAAATTAGTTCAAATCGAGTTCACAAAGAAGGTGCAATTGTAGCTTATTTGGGGAGCATCAAAGGGGTTCAGTTGTATATTTCAATGGGGGTGCAATTGGATGTTTTGGGAGTCTAAAAGGGTGCAGTTAAATGGTCGGAAAAGCACCCCATACATCAACAATGCCAGCCAAATTGTGTTTATTACACCGGTAACATTCTACACAGTTTGAACCCTGCGCCCATGAAACGTTGACATTGTCTATAAAACATTCACATATAGCAAACACAGCTGTTAATAAGGCATGCGGGGCTAACTGTTAGTTACTGGAACTGTAAAATGTGTTTATGGTAATTATAGACTCGATTATAGTGTATATTTGAATAGTATGTCTCACTACTTGCAATAACGTACTTCTAACGCACCGAACAACTTACCATCAGTAAGACTCATGACAAGCAGGATGGCAACTCCACGCACGAATGAGGTGCAAAACGGCATTGTCTTTCTGTTACGTTCCAAATTTAACCTATTCTAATAATCCTGTGAGCGAGGTGTTTTGTTGTAATTGGCACCGATAAGTAAAAGAAACATTTGCAGGTAACACCCCTTAGACATAAAGTAAGGCTGGTTAAGAAAATATGTTAAAATAAAATATAAACAAAGTTTGTTCAAACGGACTTCAATAGAACAAACGCTACTGAGTTAACTTTAAAACCGACGATAAGTTTTAAGATACCATAACTTCTAACTTGAAATCGTGATTATAAAGCATCCTTCTGCACTATTGGACTCGCGTCTGGATTTTGCGGCGTCTTCCGCTCATTCCGTACAATGCAGCGGCGTTACGTTTTACGTCATGACGTCACGTCATCCACACAATTCGCAACGTTTAGGGTATAAGATGAAGACCCGGATGCGACAACAAACAAACGGATACTTATTCGAAATTATTCAAATGGTGACATCGTATTTACAAGCATGACAACTATTGATGATGTATTCTTCCCCGTGAGAAGGATTAGTTAGGTCCTATCAAAGCACTTTAATCTAGTATTGACTGCTTTGGTCCTATTATAGGCTTACCGATGCATCACAATAGCTGTTCAATGTGTGCAAGTTTCTCTAACGGCATTCTTCTCTCGCCACTTTTCAACCGTAGACGCCCTTATCACAGCCCTCGTTCCCCATTTCTTAACATTTATTTATATATTGTTCTTAATAATACAATAAACAGGCCGAAAGTAGGTATCCAGCCAACGAAATTGTGTTGAATAAGCCCAAAAAGTGTCCGCAATCTGAAAGTCGTGAACACTTAGGCCTAACGTTCAAATATCTTACTAAACAACCTGTAAATCACCAAAGGGAACTTATTGCAGAGGCAGGCGTCTCTACCCGCAAATACCTTTGCAGTTCCTGGTTCCCACGCACCAAACAACAAGTGAGACGAAGCAACGAACGTCATGCTAATAATAACCTAACGGAACAGACAACCCCCTTTAATGCAGTCTTCCCTGTCATAGACGGCCTATCACTTTTCCTGTGTCCTTCCTGTTTCGCTGATCTATTCAATGTGGCAGTCTGCATGCCGCTATCCGTAGGCCACCTAGCGACCTACCCACACCGTCCGGCTTATTACTGTTTTCCACTTGAGCGGTTTACTGCATCACAATCTTTCCATCGATGTATTCATACTTCTATCCACTCCATTTGCTTATGTAATTATCCGGATCCAATTGTTCTGTTAAACTTTCAGATTCTGTTGCCGCCGCTGCTGCTGCTGCTGATGCCCGCTGCTGCTGCTGCTGCTGCTGCCGCTGCCGCTGTTGCTGCCGCCGCTGCTGCCGCTGCTGGTAGTTTGTATTTTATATGTCGCGAACCGCGCTCTATCTTCCTCAAACATTTGCTCCTGCATAATAATTAGACGAGTCGAAGACGTACCTCCACCTCGTACCACCGTCCTCGGTAACTATTCCGCCATTGTACACAACGCCTCCTTTAATCTTGTTGGTCTCATCGACCATAGTTTCTTAATTTGCTAATACAACTTTGTATACATGAGGAGTGTTCCATGCAAGAGTAAGAAACAGTCATTTGTTTCAGGTAACCGTTCACCAGTCCATGATCAGGTATATGCAGTGACGTGTCATATGTAGTGTCACGTGGTTGGGCGAAGACCTCAGCGTGTCGTTTCCAGATCTGCCTGTCTTGCGCTATCCTCTGCCAGCTGGTGCCCTTCCAGCACTCGTCCAGTTTGTCTCTCCGCCGTCTCGCCGGTCGTCCGCAATGCTGCAGTAGCTAGACCTTCGGGCTCTCGACTGAGAGAACCCGAGTTTGAATCCTGTGTTGCGGTGTCGAACCTTGAGCAAATTCGTTCACTTTATTTTGATCCAGTTCACCCAGCTGTATGAATTAGTATGTGGGTATAGACAGTGGTGGATATTTGTGTACGAATAGTCTTCGCGCATTAATTGCAGCGTGGCTGGATGCTTCCCAGAGAAGTCGAGATGGTGTTCGATTGAACAGGTCTGCCAGGGAATAAAGGGTAAATAGCTTTGAGCAGGCCTGAGGACTGGATATTGCGCTATTTAAGAAATTACCTTTACTTTCCTCTAGATCGTTTCCCTTCGTAAGGTCTCCAGGTGGTGATACGCGATGTCCATCGGTTATCTCGTAGTCTACTGATGTGCCCTGCCCACATCCACTTCTGTCATTTGATTTGTTTTATCACGTCTATGACCTTTGTCTTTTCTCTTATCCAGATGTTTGTTTTTCTCTACCGATATGTGATGTTTAACATACTTCTTTCCATCTTTGTTCGTGCGGTTGCTAGCTTGTTCTTTGCTTTTAACGTTCTCTATCTGCGTGGTGTTTGTTAATATATATATATACATATATATATATAATATATATTATATATATATATATACTATATATAATATTATAATATATATATATATATATACACCGCAATAACTACACAGATGCTGCAAGAACTAGCTCGCTCATAACAGTAAAAAACAAGGTCTGAAGATGAACATTTGGAAGACAAAAGTGATGCTAGAAAACGACTCACCAATATATATATATATTATATATATATATATATATATATATATATGTATATATAATGTTCATCTTCAGACCTTGTTTTTTACTTTTATGAGCGAGCTAGTTCTTGCAGCATCTGTGTAGTTCTTGCGGTGTAGTAGCGCGTATTAGTATACTATATGGTCGGCGAAGCAAAGATGACTGAGATATTCTCCGTCTATCCTCAAGCCTTTGGTTTCCCAGGTCAGTCTTCGGAATATGCTTTCGAGTGTTGCCGTAAACAACCAGGGTGATATGGTGTCACCCTGTCGTACTCCTATATTGATGTTGATCGCGTTGCTTTCTTTGTGTAGGTGGACTGGATTATGGGGTGTCTTTCATAGTTCGATGTATACGTCTTCTATCCCCTGTTCTTGAAGCGAGGTCATTATTGCTTCTTGAGTTTGCACCGAGTCGAAAGCCTTCTCAAACTCGACGAACGCGATGAAGAGCGAGATATTATATTCTCGGCACTTCGCCTTCAGTTGGTTTACGACGTGGATGTGGGTGTCGTTGAGTACCTGCTTCTGAATAATAATAATAATAATAAAGGTTGTTTTACCGCGCGATCTCTAACTAATAGTTAATCAATGCGCTCACAATATAGAAACATTATAAAAACAATTAAAATAATATATAAATTAGTTATAAATTAATTAATTTACACAATAAAAAATAGATCAATAAATTAACAAGAGTCACTAAAACGTCCTGTAAATAAATCTTGCTACTTTCCACCATAAGTTTGTTTAAATAAATATGTCTTCAGGTGACGTTTAAATAAAAACACAGACGGAGCATCTCGTAGAGTCAGTGGCAGTTCGTTCCATTTGGCCGGACCAGTTATGCCAAACGCTCGCTTGCCGATGGATTTTGATGCTCGTGGAACTGCAAGCTGAAGATGGTCATGAAGCTGCCGAAGACGAGGGTTGCGAGTTCGTGGATGTAGTAGATGTACAAGGTACATCGGCGCCAAACCATGGAGCACCTTGTAAATATACACAAGTACTTTAAACACAATGCGTTGTCTGACTGGCAACCAGTGCAGAAGCGCCAGTACTGGTGTGATGTGTGAAGATATAGATGTGAGGACAACTAGGCGGGCTGCCCTATTGTGTATCTTCTGGAGACGTGCTAAGTGAAATTCGGGTAGGTCTAGCAGCAGAGCGTTGGAGTAATCTAAGCTTGAAACAACCAGCGCAATGACCAATGCATGGCAGACAGGCTTCGTGATATAGGCCCTGATGGAGCTAATACGTCTCAGATGGTAGTTACACTTCTTGCAAACAGCATCAACATGCTGCTTCATGCTCATGTGAGTGTCAAAGTGAGCTCCCAAATTCCTGACAGAGACAACAGGTTTGATGTTGACTCCACCAACAACGAGGTACTCTGGAAGTCCAAATTTCTTTAGATGATAGGGACTGAGGGCCACCATAAATTCAGTCTTATTGTCGTTTAGCTTGAGTTTATGCTTAACCATCCAACATTTGACCTCACTGATGCAGTCACTAAGTCTCTGAACAGCGCACTCCAAGTCACCAGATATGTGAGGACAGTAGGATGTGTATATCTGAAGATCATCAGCAAATTTATGATATTCCACAGAGTGTCTCGTTGGTATGTCCTCCATTGGTGCTGTGTACACAGTGAACAACAACGGACCCAACACCGAGCCCTGTGGAACACCGTATCTCACAGGACGTTCTTCAGATGCATCCACCCCAATCCGTAGACGCTGGGTACGATCCGACATGTACGAACCGAACCATGCAAGTGCCGCGCCAGATATTCTCAGGTGGCTATGCATAGTCTTTAGTAGGATAGCAGCATCGATCGTATCGAACGCAGAAGATAAATCTAGGAGAACCAGAAGGACACCCCTGGAGTCTGCCATGTAACTGGTGATATCGTGCTGCACTCTCATTAAAGCAGTTTCAGTGCTGTGTCGGGGTTTGTATGCCGATTGTAGCTGCTCGTGAAGACCATTGTCACTTAGATGTTGAATAAGTCGTTTGGCTGCTACCTTTTCCAAGACTTTAGACACAAATTGCAAACTTGAAACTGGACGGTAATTTTTCAGCGTGTTTCGATCCAAAGTCGGTTTTTTCAACAGCGGTGTTATGACAGCCTTCTTGAGTTCCCGCGGAACAGTGGCCGACTCGAAAGACATATTGAATCCTGCTTGCTCTCGCGGTTGGCTTTCGTTGAATGTTTTCTCTAGCCTATTCGTTAGTATTTTTGTGAATAATTTGTAGATGTTTGATAACAGACATCATTTAAGTCTTTCTTATTTCCCTTCTTGAAGATTATTACCATATTTGCGTGCTTCCATGCTTTTGGATATTCGTCTTTCTGATAAGCATTTAGTATATAACTTAGCTAGTGTCTTCGAGATAGTATTTTCTCCTGCTGTTAATGTGTCAATGTCGACATGGTCGTTGCATGATGCCTTCCCATTTTTGTAATCTGTCAGTTCTGCTTCCACCTCCCATGGTGTTATCTCTGGTCCCTCTTTCAGATCGGACATACAACAAGTTTTGTTACTCTGGGGCTGATGCTATTGACCTTCATTACATTCCCTTTTCCGTTACTTGTTTATGAGAAAGCCTACTCCTGCTTGGCCGTTGTTCGCCCTGAAATGGTATATTAGGTGACCGTTTTGTAAGCATTCCTGTCTGCTTCTTATTTCTCCGATCCCGATCACATCTCATACCAATCTGGTTTCCGTAAGTTCTTCCTCCAGTTCTTGTATCTGTTCATCTTTTAGTAGTGTTCTTACGTTATACGTTGCCATCTTTAGTCTATTTACCTCCTCTCGGCGGCTCTTCTTGACCCAAATATTCTTAGCATCCCCTGCACGTAGCCCTACTTGACCAGAGCCGCCTCCGTGGTTATACTCTTTCGATGCTGCTGGGGACTGGGGGTCTTGGCTTCATTGTACTTTGCATGCTGGTGGGCCTACCCTTCCACGCTGGCCGGTGCGGGTTGGAAGGGGCGATACTTGTTTGATGTAAATTCAATATTGTCTGACCAGACAATAAACTGAATTGTATGTATATTCGCAGAGCAGCGTATAAAAACGAAAGACAACAGGTGGTGCGTATAGTAGTTTATATTTGCAAAGGAATCACAATAGTAACCGAATATCAAACGTACACTGTAAGTAGCCCGACGCTTATTATAGGCCGTGTGATTTTTCTCCATTGCCATATTAGCGTTACCCTTCTGGGGGTGTTTCGGTCAGTGTCAAACGTGCAAACTTGCAGTGGGTTTATATTTTTAGCGGTTTCTTGTTGAAAGAAGAAGTGTTTCACTCTACTTGACACAAGCGTAGTTACTAATGACGTACTGTCATCGGCGGTGGAATAGTTCGTCCTTATTACAGACTTGACCATTTCGCGACAACGTTAGTTGGAAACTTTGAAAAGTGAACGCGTCTCTCGAGAACATATCGTTCTTTGGTTGTATCAACATTGTACTGCGCGGACACTGCTTCTTTAGGTTTCAGGCTCGTTCCGCGCTGGCGATTTCACGGGATCTTGTCGTCCGGTGTAGCTGCCGATGGTCTGGTGGCAAGTGGGCAGTGGCCTTCGCTGCTAGTTAGTAGTCCCCGTTGTCTCTGTTGTAGCGTCTCTTGGACGTAGAGCGACGGCTGGAGCCGGTGCGGGGACGTGACATGGAGACACTCGATGACCGTGACACACCCTGGCGGTGATAGCAGCACTGATAGTTAGATACAATATGCGAGCTAATTGTAGAATAGTTAACAAGACAAGTGGACAGAATATATATGAAACCCGCCCATGCCGTATGTATGTATGTATGTATGCATGTATGAGCTGTAAAGCCAAACTGTGTGTGCGCGTGTGCGCGTGTGCGCGTGTGCGCGTGTGCGCGTGTGCGCGTGTGTGCGTGTGTGCATGTGTGATGTGTGTGTGTGTCCGTGCGTTCGTTCGTGTGCGCGGGTGCGTGCGTGTGTATATAGTATGTATATAATATACCAACAAATAAACATTATTATATAATTCAAGACATAAATATTGCGTTTGAACGCGTCAGGAATCCAACACAGGGCGCCAAAGGTCAAAGGATGGTTTTCTCTTTGTTATCGGTGAAACACCGCTCGTAAGACGGTGAAAGGGTATGCGATGTATGGGACACATACCTGGCGGCTGGAGGCGCGACGACGACGCGAGCTGGTGGGCGGCATCATCTGCATCTCGGCCGCCTCCTGTAGGGCCTTCTCAGCCTCCCATGTTTTCTCCAGCTCGGCGGCAAGTGCCATCTTGCGCTTCTTTTCGGAAGAGAAGTACAGGTAGGCGGTGAAGCAGAGAATGGCCACGAGTGGCGCCACCAGTCTCAGCCAGCACAGTCCGACGGAACAGAGGATCTTCGAGTAGTCCTTCACCATGTATAGGAGCGTCTGGTGAATCAGGTAGAGGCTGAGACGGAAGGTGATCCAGAGGGAGACAAGACGGAGGATGTCCCATAGTCTCACCCAGACGCGCGTCGAGTGGAAACACGGCATGCTGCCGGGAAAGGCGCTGTCCAGGAACGCGACCGACAGCAGCCAAGCGGCGAAGTCGATCGTCGTATTGGAAAAGAATAGCCACTCCCACGCCCATGGTATGAGCACTTCAAGGGTGATGATCGGCACCGCCTGCAGGACTACCTGACTGAACGTCGACGACATGGTTCTAATTTCGTCTTTCCGATGGCGTGATCAGCAGGCCGGTCCACGCAGCGCGCTCGGAGAACCGCTCCGATTCGAAACGGCACGACGACTTTGGAGAAACGAATTAATCATCTGGGCGCGTTCGACGATACGACGTGTCAAACGGCGATTGTCTGACGAAGTACGCGATAAGCGATGACGTGGAACACACGAAGTGACTACGTGTCAACGCTCAATCTGGTGCAACTTGGCCCGTTTCGTTGCTTTATTTCTGCGTGGTGTACTAAGTCTATGTCTATATTATATTGATTGGCAAAAACCCTAAGGTCATTACGCTAATATGGGTGTGGGTGTGTGTGCAGTAGCACTGCAGGAACTGTACATGTGTCTGCCCAGACTAGTTTTAAAAGTGTCCACCATGGTTGCAGACACAACTGTTTCGGATAGACTTGTACCAGTTCTTTATAGTTCTGTTGAAAACGCCGTTGGCGTAAACCTGATTAACTCGCTCACTGTGGCCACGCGTGTTGTTGAATGAGTGAACAATGTGGTGTGGCAAAGGAAGAACTGTCTTTGCGTGTAGGGATTTATAGAATAATACTATTCGGCTGATCTTTCTCCGACGCTCTACGGACTCCCCGTTTAGTTCTTTCATCATAATGTTACGCTGCTCTCCCGACTGTTGTTACTCGTTACAAATCTAGCCGCTCGACGCTGTACTTTCTCTGGTTCGTGTTTATTTCTGTGTGTGCAAGCGGCGCTCGCGTATTCGAAGTTTGGGCGAATCAGGGTGAAATATGCTGATTGATTTGTCTTCTTTGAGCATTTAAATAAATTTCTCTTGTTGAAGCCCAATACATGATTTCCTTTAGCAGTCGGATGGAATATTAATTAAGGTCGTCGGAGAACTCCATTCCTAGGCATGGACTGTGGTGGGCAATTCCCAGACTGTCTCCATTGATATTATACTGGGACTGTTTGACAGTTCTCTTTTTGGTGATGTGCATAACTGAACATGTATTAATGTAAAAATGCATCTGCCAAGTTATGCTCCAGTCAATTAACAGCTGCAGGTCGGACTGGAGGGCTTCTGTGTATTCATTGCCACTGATGCGTCGGTAACAAATATAGTCATCAGCAAAAAGCCTGATGTTTGAACTGTTACCCTCTCCTATGTCATTAACATAACTAAGGAAGAAAAGTGGACCCGGTACAGCGCCCTTCGGCATTCCAGATTCCACTACAACCTGTTCTGACGATTCACCATCCACCACAACTTTCTGTTTTCTGTCCGTAAGCCAGTTTGACATCCGACTGGTAACACCACTACTGACCCTGCAATACTGAGCTTGTTCACAAAGCGTGCATGAGGCACTGTGTCAAATGCCTTAGAAAAATAGAAGGTCAGTTTGATGGCCTTGGTGTACGTTCTTAGCAATATCATCCATGGCACCGATTAATTGTCTCAGAGGAATGATTATTCCTGAATCCATGCTGGTACTCTACGACGGTCTTATTAGAGTCCAGGTGATCGTTTATGTTGCTGTAGATAATATGTTCAAATAGTTTACAGCATACCGATTTTAGAGATACTGGCCTATAGGTTCGTGAACACTGCTAAAACATTAGTGTGTTTCCAGTCAAGGAGAACCTCACCTGGAATAGTCTAGCCAAACAAGGTGCAATTTGATCGGCTGTCTCCATTAGAATCTTGTTTGGAATATCGTCAGGTCTGAGTAACACCTTGTGTATTCCTCTTACTGTGACAACAATTCCTGGCATTGTGTCATATCGTGATTGAGGCACGGTTGGCATGCTGACAAGATCTTCCTTTGTGAAAACAGCTTGGTACAGCTTTAACAGTATATGAGTTTTCCCCTTACTAGTCGGTCTGTCTTTCTCTTCGACATTGTGGACGTACAGTTGTATACCTGCCTACTCTTCCGTGAAAACCCCGAAGTCTCCCAGATTTGGGGTGTACCTGCCGGTCTCCTGGAATTCAGGCAAATCTCCCAGATTTTGCTGAATAGCTGAATTTCCGCCGAAAAAACTCCAACAGCACCCTCCCCGTCCGATGTCAAGATCCGAGACAGCACGACACGGGAAGAGTGCTGAACAGCTGATGAATCTCCCGAATTTCAACAACAAAAGTTGACAGGTATATAGCTGTCGTCGTCGGCGATTGTTTCAGGCTTCGGCGGGAAGAGGTGTTATGGTAAGAGGTGATAGCCTGCACAGAAGCAATACAAAGAACGTGTGTGTGTTGGACGATAATTAAGTTTGTTTCATAGCGATTCCGGATAATGGAACTGACAACCTCGTTTTAACCGTTGTTTTCTCTATTGGCACTTTTTTGCACTATTTGTTATTTTTAATTGTACAGGGCAGGATAAGATTACGTATGTGATATTATGATATATTAGTGTTTAGGTGTATTTAGTGTTTGCGAGAATACTGAAGAAAACAACCTAAAAGACACAGTTGCCAATACAACAATCAACGGCACAGATAATAACTTTAATGTTTCACGTGGCGTACAGAGACATAAGGACATTTTTTTAAATATAGTGAAATAACATGTCTCTGCTCTTAGCATGATCTAGTCCAAACATAAATATTATAATAATCTTGATAGCAAGTAGCAAGCAGTTACTAATCTAAGCACAGAGGCTCGTGTTTTATAGGACTCAGACTGAACTATACTTTAATTTCCTTTCAACAATGGCAATAATCCAGCAAGTCAATGTAATATTTGTTTTGTTGCACTTGAGATCATTTAACTTCTCTTGTACAATCACGCAACTTTCTTAGTATCTAACCTACGTAGATATATTATACTTCTTTGATAAACACATATAACATTCTTCCTGAGTATCATTTCATGCATACACAACATAATAGTTGAGCTAAGTGGCAAAGTTTAACCAGTAAACACACCATGAATTAGTCTTAATGAATACACATCCCAGAAGCAAAATTAGATTAGAAGTTGTGCAGAAAAGTTGACGGTGAGGACATATATATAACTGCATAATTTCAGCATTAATTTTTTGTTGTCATATAAGCTATGTAGCAAAGAAATAAATTACCAGACTAGGTGACCTTAACAACTAACAGCTTAGTACATATATGCATTTTTATCACAGCTTTTCTTTTCCGGCAACCTTGAAATGCACTTGGTATAACATATGTACCAGGTATGCACATGTATATACATCTGTATATATATATATATAATTATACAATCTATTTTATTCTTATTTTCACTGCCTAAATAATTATGTGAAGCAATAAATATTGGCTTCCCAAATATAGAAACACATTTGTTGTAGTATTATGAACCTAACAACAATTCTCTGCACAATAAAAAAATGTAGCTTACAGTAAATAAAACAAAGTCTTTTATGACCTGTATTTTTTTTAAATACTTCTTTAACTAACATACAAATTAGAAAGTGCATGAACACTTTTGTATGCCAACACTTCACTTAAGAAGAAACTTTACAGTTTTAATCAAAGTGATAGGTGCGTAACAAACAGTGGCATATCTAGGACTTCTGTGGGGGGAGGCAAATTTAATCACTGATTAGTGTTCCATGCTAAAATGCAGAGGCACAATATAATACATAGCAAACATCAATGCTTGGCTCGGGCTAACCATTGACAAAATACTACAATGTAAAGTCTGGTTGAACAAAGTAGAAGACTTATTGCAAATTTGGTTGGGAAAAAACAATCCCCTAACAAAGTTCATCCTACTGACCTTAACCCCTTCCTTCAACCCAGGAGGTACCTACACGGTGTATGCTGCTGATAATTTAGGCCAGTTAAATAAAAAGAGTGCCAAAACATACTGTGACCCTCCCCGCCACAGATCTATCCAACTTATTTCTTCTGAACCATCCTCTCTATGAGGATTCTCTTCATCTCCTTCGTCAGTTCTTCCATCTTCTCTGCCTTCTTTCGCAGTTCCTCATTCTCTGCCACAAGTCTCAGAGTCTGGTCTTCCATCTCGACATACTTCTGTTTGCGGTTCTGTCGAGACTGTTTCGAGGCTACGTTGTTCTTCACACGTCTTGTCTTATGTTTGTCCACGCTCGGTCCCGCTAATTCCGTCTCCGCGACGATGACCGGTTTCTTGAACTTTGTGGTATAATCGTTGTGGTCGGGGTTGCTCGAGTCAGAAAACGCGTCCGAAGCGGTACGCTTCCTTGTTGCGCATTTCTTGTCAACAGCTGTCGCCACCTGCGGTTCCAGAATTACATATGGCCGTTCCGGTGTTGCTGGTTCATTGTTTAAAGCATTCTCAGTGATTGTTGAAAACGGCACATCAGATGGCGCCACTGGTGGAATATCGGGGGTGACGCTTCCCTGCAAACACATTTGTTTACATAAATAATTACAGTCAGAGAAAACATTTGTTATTTGGATGGTTAAATGCAGGTGATAATTACTTGCAAAATACAGTGGAACCTCACTATTAAGGTCACATTGGGGCTGGATATAAGTGACCTGAATAGCGAGGTGATTGTATTAGCGCGACTAGTAGCCTATACTTTACACTGCAAGGTGGCTGTATTATCGAGGTGAGCATAAAGCAAGATTCCACTGTATATAATTGCATTGTTTATTAATTTACAATGGGAATGAGTGTCTAATGGAAGTATGCACCATTCAAAGTTTCGAACACAATTAAGCTTACTATGAAAAGTATGCACTCAGCACTGATTATTTCACCAAAGAAAAAAATATCATTTTATTTACTAATTCCCACTGGTTGGACTGATACGTTCAACCTGTGTTGTAAATTTTCATGATAATAAAAATTACATTTCATCTGCTCACAAGTGTAAGACATTTTCAAATGAAGCACATGCATAAAATTATGTTATTAAAATATACAAGAATTTTACTGAAAAAATACTATATTACTGAAAAATAGAACAATAGGGTATATATATTATTTCTAAAATTATAACACTTCTTGAAAAATATATTATTTCTAAAAAAGTAATCATATTACCAAAAAAACTAGACTGTGTACTCAATTACCTCAAACAAGAGGTCACACGAATCGGTCAGGTCGGCAAAAACCTCAAGGAAATTGTCGCTTGCTGCCAATCCGCCCTCAAATGACCAGAATTCATCTTCGCTCTCTGGCATCCAGATGTTGTCCTTCAGAAGGTCACCAGGATCTGCCATCTTGGAATCGTCAGAGAACTGGCTCATGAAGTCTATGATGCTTCCCACCGATGGGACTTTGGTCGCAGTCGCATCGGTGGAACCTAAAAGATAAAACAAACAAATGTTTATTAATTATTATTCGTAAAGGCGTGCTGTTATAATTATTATTCATAAATGTGTATTTTTTTATTAATTATTATTCATAAATGTGTTTTATTATTCATTATTATTCATAAAGGTGTGCTCTCAGTGACGGTGCCTAAGGTCTACTGTGATTACAGTAGTAATGATGTTGTATATATCTATAACAATACTGCTAATGTTGTATACGCCGAAATGTGGGCTCTGTCAACCTGAGGGACAGGAGACTAGTATGGGTTCAGTCACAGGCCTGGCCTTGGGATGTAGAGCCCACATTTCTCTCTCTAACTTAATCTCTTAATAAACGTCATTCATTTGGCCTTCTTTCATCACTATTCATGACTTGTGTTGGTGCTTGCATAAAGGTGTGCTCTCAGTGTGCAGTCCTTAGAATTGGTCGGTTCTTCACACATGGCAGACCTTTCAGCAATGTGGAATGAGTGAAATTGTCGTGGTTTCAAAATGACAGCAAAAGTATTTGAACCTGGGATTGTGTGTCAGCATTGTCTACTATCATCTTGGATATCTTTCTACATTTTTCTGTGTATACTTGTTGGCTTTTGCAAAATGTATGACTATTATTCAAGAGCTTTTCATCCTAAGAACAAACAGTGTGTTTTCTGCAGGTGAACATTAAAATAATTATTATATATTGATATTCATATCATTATTTTTCTTTTATTAGTCCTTCAGGTGGTAATGAGGATATGAATTGTGTTGACGTCAAATGGTATAGAAATGTTTGGAAATTGTTATCATAATCCTTAGGTCAATAGAATTCAAACTAGAAAATTGAATTTTTGGAATGCTGTTCATCCTTACTTGTTACCACAAATTTAGCAAAACTCCTGAATGAATTAAAAAATTTTTGTTTTATTAAAACCCTGCTATGTATAAAAATATTACATGCATTAGTTTATATACTGCAGCCTTCCAAACAACAATCTGGTGTCATTGTGTATTCACACACAGAGAGCAACACACATTACAATCAGACAGAGGAACATTTGCTTTTAACCAGAATAACTGGCTTATTAAGCAGAATGTGGCCCAAGCTCAAGAGATTAGCTGACCTGGCAGCAATGACAATGTTACTGGTCATCATGGCAACCAGCCAAACAATCTTTATTAGTATCAGGGTCAGCAAATATTTATATAACTGCTAATGAAATGATGTGGACCATTCTTTGATGACCTGCCAAGCCTATTATGGATTATTCATTACATTAGTATACAGTGCACAGACAAATGTTGACACAATGTGATATGCTGGGTCAACACATTCTGTCAATATATTATTATACTGACTGAATATCTTTAAATATCTGATCGAAAACTGTTAACCTTTTTATTAGGTAATTAGGAACACACAAAAATAAAAAAACGTTATGAACAAAATAATTTAATTCTGCTAATAGCACCCTGTAATGGCAAACAAATAAATCATAATTATATCAGGCGTTGGCTGAGAGGGATGTGTGGATTATATCAGGCTTTGGCTGAGAGGGATGTGTGGATTATATCAGGCACCTGGTGCATTCTTAACAAGGAAAATGTTATAATACCCTCAGTTTTGTGTTGATTGTGTTAAAACCTAAATCTTCCCTATTCCATCGTTGGGATGGTGGAATTCTGTCAGATAGGTTTCTCTATATATATATATATATATATATATGAATAACATCTGGCCATCAAAGGTAATTCCAACTGACCATCTTCACCTCTGGGACGGACTCCAAAAGAGAGAAAACATTCCTAAAATTACGTCAGGTGCCATCTTCCTTACTGGCTTTTATTGCCTTGGGATTGTTTCACGAACATCCTAAGATTTATTTAACCCCTTAACAGTGATCTTAATTAACTACTGAAAATTGGTAACCAACACCATGATGCACCACCAGTACATTTTCGCCTGTGTGTCATGGAAATAGTGTCTTCAGTAATATACAGTTATTTGCTGGCATCTACACACAGCGAGGAGGTGGTCAGCTACAAAAAAACCACCAAGAAAACCAGCATACCTGTGTTAAATAGGCCACAGTTCATCTGCAGCAAACGCGGTGCACTGGTCAGCCTGTCTGTTGGCTGACCCATCCGCCTCCAGCCCGAGGAGAGTGACCAGTTCGTCCAGACTCTCTGGGATGAAGTCTGACTCGGGGAGACTAACCAAGGGACCGTCCATCAGTTCTGCTGTTGTCGTTTCGCTTGAGCCCGCCACTGCTGTTCCAGACTGCATGTCCTGTTTCCTTGCCAAGGTTTCACTGAGTTCTCCTTCCAACCTGGTCGATGCCGTCTCTTAGATCTTATCCTGATGATGAGAATGTGCAAGTTATAAACTTATATCTGCCTGGAATATGGAAAGTAATGGGGCATAATATTCAGTGCCATTACTACCTTGTTATAATCTCAATTTGTATGATAAATATGGACAGCTATAGCAAACAAGGAGTACATTTAATCCAAGTCTCTGGATATTAAAATAAGTTGTTATTATTAATAATAGTATAGTACTATAAAAAGGGTTTTGATAATAAAATGTTCACAATAAACATTTATATCAGAAACCTGCATCTAACAGACCTTTCCATCTTCCTACAAAAATAACTGCCCTTCCTGGTGGGTGACCAATGAAATTAAGCTGACTCAGCTAGGGGGTATATCTCCTGTCCCTGGCTTAATTGGACATTGCTTAGTAGTGGCTGCATTGCCGCTATCTTGCATCAGCCCACTCAACGCTGTACTCGGACTGATCCTCAAATTAGTACACCAGTGAACTCGAGTGTCACAGTTTGTGTGTGTCACTGTGTGATTTGTGTTATGTACACAATAGTATCGGTTGCGATGTGTTTCGTTAATGCCGGCAAGTACATAAAACCAAAATATACAATTAATTGAATTATTGCATTCATTTATACAGTATCATAAATAAGTAAGAAGTTTCATGAAAAGAGTAGAATAATTCTGCAAACGGGAATCTTCCAGCTGACTGGTCTAAACTACAGATATTGTTAGTTAATTTTAGGATAGATACAGAAATGCAGATGCATGTATTGCATGAATATTAATGCGTGTATAATTATGAGACCCTATTAATTTCGGCTAGTTAGCTTGAATATTATATTCCAGACAAACATGCTGCGCACTATAAGTACCACTTTATGGGGAATGCGAGTTATGTTACCTTTCTGCGGGCCGCCGCTACACCAAAGCTATCCCCTTCCTCTTGCCGCCTCCTCTGTTGCCAAACTGAAGGCGTTGCTGGTCAATTTCCGTCGTTGCACCACTGAGGCTATAAATAATGAAGTACGTCATTGCCAGCCAATCGTGTTCGGGCAATCCCTAAGATGGCCGACGAAAATAGGCTAACTAACGCGTCATTGACGAGGCCGTGGTTCGCGCTACGTGTGTGTTTGGAGTTCCCCACGGCGTGGCCACGGTTGAGTGTTTCTACGCTGTCCAGAGCGGTTCTCACTGTTTGTAATGACATCAACGATATGCTCATAATTACAATACTAGTAGGCCTAACACAGGCATATGAAATTGTGCCCACATATAGCCTAGACGTAGACGTTTGCTGACTACGTAGCATTAAGTCATAATTGCGGAATTTAGAGTTTGGCAAGCTAGGTGATTTGAAGCGTGACGCATACTCAATTAATGAGGTCGTAACTCGGTCAACTGTGATGAAGGTCCAAATATTGCTGATATTTGTATCTGTTTTATACTCCAAATATGGACTGCAATTTTATAAATTGTCGATCAGAATTGCATGGAATTTTGTATATTAGTTCTAAAATAATTATTTATTTTAGACAAATAATTCATGCATATGCAAAAAATATATATTCCCATACAATAAAACAGTACTTCGTATGTTGATGTAATTAAGATACATTACGTAAATCACACTTCTAAACAAAAAGTAAATCACTTTTAATAATAGTATTATTAACATTATTGAATTTACAGCACATTATTTGATTATACTGTTCACCAAATAAATTCACAAAATAAATTTTAGTATATTCAAATATGTAGATCTTCACTTATGTAATTTATTAATGAAATTAAGCATTGGGGAAATATACACAGTAATTAATTGTGTTGGTTTTAAAGACTACTATACATACAGTCCTACCTCACTTTATGGTCACCTCGGGAAGACAGCCACCTCACAATTAAGGTCACCCTAGAACAGTCCCAAATTATGTCCATATACAGCAAAATTGAGGAAATTATGCTGCGTTCCAATGGGCTCATTCATATGGTAAAAGCGATTTGGTGAACTGGAAAGTTCACGAGCTCCTCGAGTTTACAACTTGTAAATTTATGCAACTGGGTTTACCAAGATTTAACAAGACAAGATTTACAAGATTTAACAAGATTGCCACCCAGAGAAATAACTGTACATGGCAGGTGGAAAAGGAAGCCCTTTGGCTAATCGAGAGTCCAACCTTTTTATCTACATGTATCCCACCCTTCTGAGGTATGTGTTGATTATATTTTTAAACATAATCGCACTACTAACACCCACACAATCAGCAGATAATCTGTTCCATTCATTTAGAGTCCCTTGTGAAAATTAGAACTTTCTTATATCTAATCTACACTGCTCCTTTAATAATGTAACTTCATGTCCTCTAGTCATTCTTTCTTAACTAAAAAAAAATATTTCTATCAATATTTTCATAACCATTCAATATTTTAAACACTTCTATCTGATCTCCTCTCAATCTCCTGGTCTCTAGTGTTGTTAAACCACATTCTTTAAGGCATATTTTATAACTAAGCGTGAATGGCCTCCGTATATACAATATTCTAAATGAGGCCTCACTATTGTTTTGTACAGTGGTATTATTAGTTCTTTTTCCTTATACGCTATATTTTGCTAATTAATCCAAAGATTTGATTTCCCTTTGAAGCTGCAATTCTGCACTGCTCTGAAACCTTCATATCATCACTAATGATTAACCCTAAGTCTTTTTCTTTTATAGTAGTACTTAGTACAGTACCCCCATTGTATATTCTACATCTTCGTTCCCAAGTCCTGTGTGGAGGCATTTATATTTCCGAAAATTGAACAACATTTGCTACTTTTCAGACCATTTGATCAACCTGTCAAGATCATCTTGTAAATGCTGTCTGTCTCCATCACTTTTAATCCATCTAAACACTTTAGCTCATCCTCAAATTTCAACACCTTGCTTGTTATATCATCGTCCAAATTGTTGATATATATTAAGAATAATATAGGTCCCAGTACTGATCCCTGTGGTACCCCACTCATAACTGATTCCCCATCAACTACTACCCATTATCTTCTGTCAATCAGCCATTTTTCTATCCAGTTAACTATACCATCTCCAATGCCATGGGCTTTTTAGTTTAAGCAGTAATCTTTGATGTGGCACTTTGTCGAAAGCCTTTTGAAAATCTAAGTAGATGATATCTACTGATGATCCCTCATCTACCCACTTAGTGATATCTTCCAAAAAACATAACATATTTGTTAGGCATGACCTCGCTTTTAGAAACCCATGTTGAGATGGGTTTATCAAGTTATGTTTAACAAGAAAATCCACCATGTGATCTTTAATTAGTCTTTCTAATAATTTGCAAATCACCGATGTTAAACTCACTGGTCTGTAGTTCTCTGACTTGTTTCTCGAACCTTTTTTAAATAACGGTATAATGTTTGCTTCTTTCCATTCTAAAGAAACCACTCCCTCTTCTAATGACTAATTGAAAACTGTTGCTAGTGGTATGGTAATTTGTTCTACAATTTCCAATAGTAGTTTGGGGGAATCCCATCCACTCCAGGTGATTTATTATCCTTCATAGCCCTTATTTTCTTAACTACCATTTCCGGGGTTACAATTAACTGTCCTAAACAGTCTGATTCTGCCCCCTTGAACATAGCCTCTGGTACTGGCAGTGAACTAATACCTTCCCTCATAAACACTGAACTAAAATACTCATTCAGGTCTTCTGCCATTAAGAATCCCTCCGATATTATATTTCCAGCACTATCTTTTAGAGGACCATGCTGAACTTTCTGTTTGCTTTGAACATACACATAAAAACTCTTGCTGCCATATTTTGTATTACAAGCAAATTTTTTTTCATGGCTTCTTTTTGAATTTATAATTTCAGTTGTAGCTTGGTTAAGTGCTTCTTTATAAATGTTGTAGTCTTCGTCATTTCCAGTATGTCTATATGACTTCCACATCATTTGTTTGTACTTAATTTTGTTAATGGCTTCTTTCCATATTTTTTGTGTGTGACTGTTTCTCTTGTTTTTTCAAGGAACAAAATTTATTAACGATGCACTCAATTTCACTGTTGCTGTCTTATTCTTCAGTGTGTTATTCCAGTCTGTCTTTGCTAAGTATTTCCTCATTTTCTTATATCTTCCTTTGTGGATATTTATTCCGTATTGCATTTTGCTATTCCTTTTTGATCTTACTTTGCTGGTAAAATGTATCTGGTTGTGATCACTACTCCCCAGTGGCTCACATATATTGACATTGTCAACTAATTAATTCTATGAGGACAAAACTATGTCTAACACATTCTCACCCCTGGTTGGTTCTAGCACATGTTGAGAAAGAAAACTATCTTGTACTAAATCTAAAAACTTGTGGTCCTCACTCCCCATACTCTGTAGATATTTCCATTCTACGTGTATTAATAGGCTAACTTTTCCGTTAGTAAGCATATCTCCCCCGAGGTGCCAATATACATTGTACACACAGATACTTTGTTGTTTGTTCAATTGGAAATAAAGAATTGAACTGAAAGTTCCAATTCCCTCTTTCTACATTCATTCCTTGCCTTGGACTGATCTCCCAATTGGAAACGTATTTAAAAGTAGTTATTTCAGGTTATTTACTTACAAACTTAGGAGGTACCAGGTAGTTTGAATTGATAGTGCATGCTTAGATGGAGAGAACACTGCTCTCACAATAAAAACAAACATAGAAATTGTGCAATTATTGCATCTTTATTTTAACCCCATCTCTCTGTATCAAAAGAACACATTTGCTGCACACATGCCAAGTGTAACAGTAATCTGAACAACACCTAATGAAATAGAACTAACTGCACATCAACTTATTTCTGTAAATGATATTCACCCAATTATGAGAACATAACCATGAGACATTGTGTTGAATATAACATAATACCCCACTTACTACTACCCTAGAAACCCTGAACATCCACCAGAACATAACATCTCCATTTCAATATCTATCTAGGGTTAATGCAACTAATGCGTCACATAATTTTTAATAATTCAACGTGTATATTCATAATATAATGATACATCTCATCGGAGTATAAAATAATACTGACAACCGAAGTTTCATATGGCTCAACCTAGAACCAATGATTAGTAACTACTGGTAGGATACATACTACATTTGTCCCTGAACTGACATCTTGGAGAAGACCAGATTCACTCTATATTGCACACCAATGTCTATGGTTACGCTGTATAGCAGTATTAATGACCACACATGCTGTAAATGTAATTAAAGAAGCTACAAAATGTTACAAAAACTAAACTAATTTACACTAAGTATGAACCACTATGGTGTATTACATTTCCAGTAGATAAGATATAACATACACAAAGTATAGCTCCAGTTCATTAATTTACTTAATGACCATCCTTACAACTAACAAGGGGTTGCCAGTAGCAACATGGTAACATATTTCAACAGTATTTAGATTCATGTCAATATTTGGATACTGGAAACATTTTGGTTACCACTGAGGTCAAACCTATTTACTAGTGATACTTTGATATTCAAGCCTCATTAATCATAATGGCAAAACACACAGGCATACTAGAATCAGCGCAGATAAACTAGTATGGCTACACAGAATGCTAGGATACATGCACGGAGACATTCCTGGTTGCATGATATCCATCCTGCTTGCATACAAGTCATGTTGACTACCAACTGACAGTCATCTGCTGTTGATATGTAATATGCACCTCCGCATTGTTCTCCATACAAAAACACATGAAAATACTGACAGTAAAATATACACAAGTGACATTTCTGATTGACTACGACATTGTATCCATGACGCAACTGCAGTGCATGTCATAATGCATTCAAAACAAACCAGTAGATCAGAATCGTTACGCCGTAAACGCATTTCCGATGTTTTCATCATTTGGAACAATACTTGTGGTTGCTTCACCAGTTAATACTATGTATGAAAGCAAATGTAGGAGTATAGTTTTAGTATTCTGCGAGCATCAAGGTGGGTGCATTTGGAAGTTTTCCGAGAGTCTGGGCCCCCCTGAATATTACCCATGTTCCGATGGCAATAAGCAATGCACGTGGAGCATGGCTTTTCATGAGCATAACGCGTAAACACAACATGAGAATGGGTAAATTGGAAAATTTTACAATCCTACCTATTAAAGGGCCTGTGTAGCCAACTAGCCATGCATGAAAAGTAGCCAGGAACAAATAACATCCATGCATGAACAACTGGTTTCGCAAAATATGAACTGTGAAATTAACACATAGTGACTACCAGATATTCAGTTATTAGTTACTGCAGCATCTGTTCACTGCATGTGTTAAGAAATGAAATCTGATGCCGATAGAAGCACTGTTAAATCATGTGTCCTGTGTCTTCAGTCGGTGTCTGACATCATAGCACTGCCAACCAATGAGGAATGAGAAGGGTGGCGAGTGTCACAGGTGGAGTTCGATGTCCTCAGGCAGCGGGGCGAAGTAGCGATCCACCATGTCGTTGGTGACCTCTTGTAAGGTTCCGGGGCTCCAGGCGGGCGACTGGTCCTTGTCCACTATCACTGAAGGCAGAAACTCTCAGTCAAGTCTAAACAAAAGTCTCAACTGAAACTACACTGAGGGTGTCCATTCCTTGGTTTTTATTATAATCGTAACTGGTTTAGACCCACCCACGGAATAACCAACCACTGGTGGCAGTTACCAACACTGAAGTGGCGCCATCTGGACATTTGATCACCACTGAGCATATCGCAAATACATACTACGTCACCAGTTGGTGGATTAGAGGCCAATGGAAGTTAGTGAACGTAGAAAGAGGCGCGTGAACCTTGGAGGAGATGCAGTTACAATGATCCAAAGTCAGCATGTTAATATACATAGACTAGAATAGGTTATTCTGATGGCATACTGTTCGCAAAATTGTGTGTTGTAAGCCCGAAACAGTATCCGCAGTTTGAACATAAACTTACTGAAAATTAATTATTATGTATTATACACAAATGTGGTTATTGAAACAGAAATGTTGCAATAAAAATAAATGCTGCTTTCAGATCCAGACAGTTAAAACCCCCAGTTCTGTAGAGCCCTTCTTTACAATTGTCTAATTCCATTAGGGTTATTTATATAAGAAAGCTGGACTTGAGGTCGAATCACATGCAACATTTTTGCTATACAAATGAATACGCATACTAAAAAGACACCTTTTGTCAAAATTGTTATCAAATTGGCCAAACAGTATCTTGTTTAATCAATCTTTTCTCATTTCTTAAAAGTTATAAGCTCAAGACCGTTTCCTGATATTCAGATACATTTATGGAACTATTTTTTCCCCACACAAACCTGCACGCACGCCCTCGTAGAAGTCGTGTCCCTTAACACACTGCTGACTCATGCGATACTCCATCTCGAGGTCATCCTGCAGACCCATGGTGGCGCCCTCTAGCAACTGGCGGAGAGTTATTTTCATTGATGTTGGTGACTGAAAACGGCAAAATCGCATGTCACTTTAACAAATAATATTTTACTTGTAAATGGACTCATTACTTTATATCAATAAAATGTAAATTTTATTTTATTTTGTAATTATTCTTGGTGACTGAAAATATAATAATGTTAATAATAAACTAACCATTTTCTTGAGAGTGTTGAGTTGTTTGATGGCCCAATCGGAATCTTCCTTCTCAAGATTGTCAAAGATCTGCTCTATGGTTGTACCACTGAACAGACGGTTGATCTTCTCCAAGTGCGGACTAAGAATAAACTCTTTTTCGGCATCCAGTGTACACTGAAATAATATACCACACAAATGTTATAATCTTGCAAAAATGGTGCGATAAAAAATCTTAATCGTCAAACGGAAAAATCATTGTTATTCAAGCAGTCACATTGTTGATTAATCTTACATTGCTAAATCCTGTGGATTACCTAATTACCTGAGGTGTTCTGGATTTTCTTAAATTTGACAGTATTACACATTTTGAACAAGACTTTCTTTGCACTAAGGAACACAACTCGCCTTTGACAAATGACATGTGGATAACACATCACAAGATGGGTTAAGAAAGAGTGACTCTCACAAATATCTGTCTTTTAAGAGAGTCAGGCAATATAATTATATTACTGAGATGCTTTTCAGCAAGCATAATAAACCAGTGAACATCAATACTAATACAGGTTTGTTTGCATGTCGCACAGATTTCTCTTACAGTTTTACTTACAACTGTACATGGTACAGCACTTTGGCTTGGAACCTCTATTGTTAGAAGAGGATTCATTATCGATGACAAAATAAAAACCTTCAATACATAATTCCTGTTTTATTACAGGTGTTTTTAACATATAAGTTAATTTGTACCTACTAAAAATAACCAATATTGTTGTGATGAAAGTACAGTCAACCCTTGGTTTACGGCCACCTCTCTAATACAGCCATCTCACAATTTGATTCACCTGAGGACAGTCAAACCTTGGATTATGGTCACCTCTCTAATACAGCCATCTCACAATTAGATTCACCCGAGGACAGTCAAACCTTGGTTTATGGTCACCTCTCTAATATAGCATCTCACAATTAGATTCACCCGAGGACAGTCAAACCTTGGTTTACGGTCATCTCTCTAATACAGCCATCTCACAATTAGATTCACCCAAGGACAGTCAAACCTTGGTTTACGGTCACCTCTCTAATACAGCCACCTCACAATTAGATTCACCCTGGGACAGTCAAACCTTGGTTTATGGTCACCTCTCTAATATAGCCACCTCACAATTAGATTCACCCAAGGACAGTCAAACCTTGGTTCATGGTCACCTCTTTAATACAGCCATCTCACAATTAGATTCACCCGAGGACAGTCAAACCTTGGTTTACGGTCACCTCTCTGATACAGCCATCTCACAATTAGATTCACCCGAGGACAGTCAAACCTTGGTTTATGGTCACCTCTCTGATAAAGCCATCTCACAATTAGATTCACCCGAGGACAGTCAAACCTTGGTTTACAGTCACCTCTCTAATACAGCCACCTCACAATTAGATTCACCCGAGGACAGTCCCAAATTATTCCATAATGGTAAAGTATAGGTAGTATTAGTACCACTAATAGGTCACCATGGCCCAGTTCTGAGGGTGATCTTATTAGTAAGGTTCCACTTTATGTAAATCTACTGGAGTAATAAGGGACAGTCTCTAACTGACCCACCGTGTCATGGAAGGTCTTGATGATGTTTCCGACTTCTTGTGACTTTGAGGTTGACAGCAACTCTTGTTCCAAGAGAGGAATCTGCTCAGAGTGACAACAAGAACATCATCAGATTGTTGTACACAAGACTTGTGTATAACAAAAAAGATAGGTCACAATAATAGTAGCTTTATTTATACACTAAAATCCAAAGTAATACTCTGTTCAGACGTGTTTACGACAACCAATACGATAAAGAATAAATATAATAATAACAACAATATAAATAAACTATACAAGAATACCTGCCTTTGCTATGCAAAACATAACTAGATAAACTATATCACACATAATTTGAATCTGTATAACATATAACATTGCCACTGGTAGTTAAATAAATACACATGGGGTGTTGCGTTCAAAAAAGAATTAATAAAAATTGGACAATCAATAGCCAAGAAAAATACATAATAGTAAATAATTAAAATAATACATGATTAATTGTCAGTTAAAAATAATAAATTATATTGTGATAATACAAATATTCATATGTGATGTATGAAGACTAAACAGTTTGGGTTGCTTCAATGTATTGAAAACGTTTACCGAGATATAGAAAGGCAAGTTCTTATATAGCGCAGTAACCAGTCCTTAGGACTGCTCAAAGCACTTTTTACACCTTGACACACTTGTTCAATTGAACACTATCTCGACTTCTCTGGAAAGCATTCAGCCATGCTGGATTTATTATGGAAAGACTGTTCATACACATATATTGACCACTGCCTATAGCTAGGTACTCATACAGACAGCTGAGTGAACTGGAGCAACATGAAATGAATGAACTTGCCCAAGGTTTGAAAAGGCAGGAAGAAGAATCGAACCGAGAATATCCTGTACTGCAATGTAGTGTACTTAACAAAGATGTTTATTGGCATAACAATTTATTACATGGACGATGACTGCAGGATACCTGGTCCGAGCTGACAAAATGTGTCGCTACGCCTGCCTTCTGGACATCTCGACCCCTCAGTCGGAACCCTGTCAGAGCCAGGTAAGTTCCCAGGTGATTCCCCAGACGTGGCAGGAAGTACCCACCCCCTACGTCCGGAAACAAACCTGAAACCATGGCAATAAAAAGTTATGATGTGAAGAGGAATCACTTACCTGCAGATGTGGAAAATATAGCCACAAGATAGAATCCAATAGACAGCTTCAGCTGGTGTGATTGCAAGGTCAGTATAGGTCAACAGTTCTTGGAAAAGAAGGGAACATGAAAATTGTGGGCATACTTGTGTGTCCGAGCGTGCTGCTGACTGCATTAGTGTCGGTTGGGTAAATCGTGGCTAATGTAAAAGAAACAAAGAAAGTAAAGGTGAATTCTTATCTAGCACGGTATCCAGTCCTTAGACCCCAGCAGACCTGCTCGTTTGAACACCATCTCAACTTATTTGGAAACCATTCAGTCATGCTGCAATAACTGCACAAAGAATATTCACACACAGATATCCACCACTGACTATAGCAGGGTACTCATATATAGAGAATCAGAGAACTGGACAAAGTGGAGTGAACAAATCTGCCCAAGATTCAACACAGCAGTATAGGATTCGAATCGGATTCTCTCAATTGAGAATCTGACGTTCCAACCGTTACACCGCCATGCTTGGTGTAACATGTAATGTTCAGGAAATAAAAGTAATTAGTAGAAATGCTACCACAGACCAATCTTAATAACACTGATGGCTCGTTAGAATGGTCTGACAGTAATTATTTTCTGAAGTTGCCTGGTTACAATGATGACCGGCTAGGACAATACACAAGTGATTCAGCCAACTTCCATACATTGCGTATGACATCTGCCAGAGATTGTTTAGTCAAATAGAGCTCCAATGAATGGCAGAATACTGCCACAATCACAGTATCAGATTTAACTGGTGTAATAGTAGCATTAATTGGTCTTACAATGTCTGAATTCAACGTAGCTTAGTTAACTGTCGTAATTAAATGTATCACAAGCAATGGGAGAGTTTAAAATTTACCACAGCCAAAGGCAGAGTTTAAACAAAGTGCATTTACTTTACCATGCATAACTAAATCCACTGTGACACATTGATTGAATACCTTTAATGTAACAGAAACATTGGAATTGATCTTTTTTACCATGCATGGATAACAAACTACCCCACAGGATGCTTCAATAAATTGGCTCTTTTTAAACACAACATAGACCTTTTAAACATTTTTAATTGACACATACTATTACTAACAAACAGCAACTATTTCTTGCAGTGTCTTCTGTATCTCCCTATTTTTGCTGTCTCTGTCTGTATTACCTATTCCTGTTTCCGGCATGGCGAAGAGTGTCCTTTCTGTGGCGACCCTGTAATGGCCATGAACTGACAAACCTACGCCCTGCAAACAAACAATTCTACCATTGGTCTGGCAATTATGGAATAAACGTTTGTGGAGAACCACAAAACGCCTTTACTAGGCACGTTACCTTTCAGAACAAGTCATCTGTCATAATCAAGTTTTTCAGAAAATGCTGACATGTCCTGGTTGTAGAAGGGATTGGCATTAGGGGTAGTCTCAAATGTTTGCAGAATCCCCCAAAAATCATATAGCATTATGTATGGTGGTTTTAAAAATATGTGATTACAATGGCATCATGCACCTCTAGTGTGGATGAGACATTAATGCATGTTGACGCTAGGATAGCGTGGTGAGATATATTTAGATAACAATGTCACACCAGCTGAATCGGATGGGTATTGGATGCAAGAAAGGTAAAGGTAAGTTCTTATTTAGTCCTCAGGACTGCTCAAAGCGCTTTACACTTTACTGTGTAAATGCTTTTTTTATGTCTTTTCGATCGCTCAAAATGTTAAGTGTCACACCACCATAATGGAGGGGTTGGTGGTGGTTTGAACCAATTTGAAACTATTCGATTTTGTAACTTTGCAACTGGTGAGATCACCCCTTGTCCCTCGCATGAATTGTGTAGAAAGTGTGTGGATGTGTCACGTCTATTTATGGTGACAAGCACCATTGAAAACTAGTCAACATTTTGTGTGGTAAGCAAAACACCCAGTGGATCACCTGCTGTATTTGATAAATGTTGACAATGAATATCACCATCCTCAAAATACGACACGTTCTTGAAATTATTGGATAAAATGAATACCTTCTAAATTTCATTTGGCAAAACATGTTCAATGAAGCTTAGAGAAAAAACAAACTCTGAATAAATGTACAAATTTAATTTCAATTCTGCTAGTGGCAGTCTCAATGCAATCACACAAAATAACATAGCTACTGGGCCAAAACTATTGAACATTCTTCAGGATAGTTGATTTTCATAATAAAACTATTCTTATTACCATATCAGTTTAAAGTACATGTAGACTTTCACCTTATTTTTCAAAATGGCTCTGCCAGAATGTCCGTCCTACTGAAGAAGCCATCTTGGAAAGACTTCAAAAGTCTATGGAGGTATCTTAAACTGTTGGATATATTAATAATAAATGTGTTGTTATTATTGTTATTATTATTAGTGTGCTAATATTAATATAATTACAATATAAGTTAATCACTCACTCCTCCCATAGTTATTCCGTCTATGAGTGCCACCCATGGCACTGGAAGAGTTCCTGCAAAAGAACGATTTGGCAACAGTAATAATTAATGGGTAATAATACTAACGATAGCAAACACATTTTTCCTTAATTATAATTTATGTTTCTTACATATATGGGTAATTAAAACATTGTAGGACAGGGTGCAAATTTTAAAGTTCTTTCTTTACATCAGGAGTGCTTATCGGTTTTTTTACAGTGATCATCCAGTGTATTATGCAGAATCATGAATACCAAGGAGAAGCTAAATTATTTTGCTCTAATTCATGTACAAACCTTGTTATGAAACAATTGCACTGCAGCAGAGTTTATCAAATCAACTTACCAATGGCATTGTTTAGAATGTATTCTTCTCTGAAAAACTCATGACACAAACTTGTTCCAGCTTTTCCAGATTCAGTGACGGCTGTAAACAGATCCCACATTCATCTGCAGATATACAAAAATAATATGTTGTTGATAAATTGTTTTGCTGCAAAATCTATGATGGCCTCCAAATTAAAGAATGTCCAAAACTCTAGCATTTATTATAATGGCGGTACAAATCTTAAGATATTCTCAATTTGACAACAGGATTCCTCTGTTCGAGTTTTGCAGTATGTTGCAAGGATTTCATATTTGCAACATTCTGAGTTCAAGATAGCCAAACCACCAATCTTGCATATTTATAAATTCTGTTGACAAAAATTCAAATTGATTACTTCATTGAAAACCACAAGAAAAGCATGCCTGAAAAGCCAAGTTTTATAGTTATTCACATATTTTCTACAGTAAAACAACACAAGGTGGCAGAGTTGACTGAACAATGGCAAATATTAATATAAACATACTTCAGCTATGCAAAAAGTTTAAATTAAATGTAAAATGTGGATAAGTTTTATATGTTGACATGGTCCCTTCATTAAAAGTTTAGAATATGTACCCCTGATATCACCCCCAGCACAGAAGGCTTTGTCGCCTGCTCCCTTGATGATGACCATGTTGACTGCATGGTTCTCTTCCCACAACTGTAAATGACACAAAGTTGCAAAAGACAGTCAGGTGACACAAATGTCACAATGCTGTACAATGTTGACAATCAATGACAGGAATGTCACAAAATATACAGTTTTCTATCAAATGTCAATCAAGTGGTCTGTGTGTCACGTAGCATTCGATTAGTAATATTTGACACACATTTATGAAAAATAAACATAAACCTAGGATTGAGATAATCTACCAAACACTACTGAATTTATCCCCCCTCTGGAATGAGTGTAACATAATAATTATATACACCGAGAGTGGGACCAACATCAACACACATAAGAAATTAATGCTTTAGAGATTAGAGCTATTTCTTATGTGTGTAATTACAGATAAACAACGAAAAACAAGCTTCAGTTCCCATGCCTCTTTTATGTACAAGAGGATCATAATTTGTTTTAGTGTTCAACTTTGCCATGATTAGTACCCAAGCTTCAATTAGTATTGTCAATGTTCCACAGATGGCAGCACTGATGTTTGGACTAGCTTTGATGAAGTCACCGGTCACCATGGAAGAGTACAATATCTTGAAAAGTGAACACTGAACATGCAATTTTTTATAATAATGCAAATAATAATACTTGCATACAGTTTGTTTTAAGTGTTCTAATTACCTACATGTAAATGCTTTCAATATTGGTGTTGCTTTAATATCATTTTACTGCAGTAGTAAGGAAAAAATAACAAATACTTTGCAAATTATACTTTGCAATATTGCACTATGCAATGTTGTCGGTATTGAACCCATTCTTGTTGGCCAGTTAGACTGGTTTATCAAAGCAAATTTAAACGGAGACTGTCATTCGCTATAATTGTAAAATCCTGTTATACATGCAGCATAAACTATTTGTATTCCCATATATACTTAGTTACTGCCCAAATGTTTTAACGATGCAGAAACAACGTTTGATTTCAACAATTCAACATTTACAACGTGGATAAATCCGGGGGCATGATGACGTTTCATGTGATGCACACGACTAACTCATTAGTAATTGCATCCGAGGTCACGCCTTCGAAAGTGGCACGCTGTCATGTAAACAAACCGTTTCATTCCAAAACGTTTAAATTTCAACAACAACAACAAATTGTTGATTAAAACGCATTTGGGTCGTCAATATGTCATCATGGATAGAGTTTATACCATATAATGTTTTTATGGAAAAACTTAATGGACAACCTCCATTTAAAGGAGGCAGCAAAAAGAAGAAACAGGATGCCAAGACATGAACGAAGGATGACACTTTATATGCACATATGAAAAACAGAATATCAAACAATATTAATTCATCATTCAATAAAAAGACTGATCTAAAATGAATAATAACACGCCGCCATACCTTTAACTGACAGAAGATCTTCCTGACCATAGAAAGGTCAAGTGCATTAAGAGCCTTTGGACGGTTGAGGGTAATCACCCCCTTGTTATTAACCCTCTCAAGAAGCACATCATCTTGGACTGTTGCACTCTCAGTCGCCTGATTGCTCTAGAAACAGCGAAACACAAAAGTCAAGGTAAAAAAACAGGTTAATAAACACATATTCTTTAAAAGGTAAGTTCTTATAATATAGTGCAGTATCCAGTCCTTAGGACTGTGCAAAGCACTTTGTGCTTCACCCATGGCAAACCTGTTCATTTGAACACAACTTCTATAGAAAGCATTCAGCCATGCTACAATTACTGCATAAAGGTTATTTGTTTACATGTATACACATCTGTCTATAGCCAGGTACTCATTTATGCAACCTAGCAAACTCAGGTAATGTGAAGTGAATGAAATTACTCAACATTTGAAACGTCAGCAAAAGGCTTCAAAGCCATGCCTGCTAATAATTACCACCCCTGCCTGATTGTGGTTATTGGATAAGATTTCACTTTAAAGCTGTGTGTAAGTATAAAGAACACTGTATGTCTATCACAATGCCTGCCAACAGGAAACGATTGTGGTCTAACCCCCAGTGTGCTAACTAAGGTATGGTCAAGCACCCTCAGTTACAATTATTGGAATAAATGTTACTGCACACATACCAATAGTTGTTGTAGTACGCAAACATGCTGCATGGACCTGGAACCAGAAAAACAGCAATGTGACAACCTACTGTAAGTGATACACACACACACCTGTACAAGAAAATAAATTATGACAGGTAAAAAATATAAATTATTATATATCATTGTATCCAGTCGTTAGGACCGCTCAAAACACTACACTGCTTATTCAAACACCAATTCAAATTTTCTCTGAGGTATTTGAGAATGCAGAATTCTACAAATGAACAAAATTATTCTGGCATTTAATAGCAGCAAGGCAAAATGTTCTGAACATTGGAAGGAAAATAACTGTCATTTTCATATTTTCTCTGTTTGTAATTATGTTATTCTCCTCCTGTTTCCCTGTCTACCAGGGCGAGGCTGGCCTCGATTCCGATTTTCTTTTTGTCTTTTCCCTAAATGATCTTGCAATGAGGGAAAAGAAGAAAAAACAAACAGAAATAGAGGATGGGAATCTGTTACCTTTTTTCTTCTATTTCTACTATTTCTAATATTACTATCATAAACTTAAAGGTTCATGTTTGTATTAAAACAGGATGGTAAAATTTCCAAGTAAGAACAGCTAGTGTCTGCTACACTAAGACCACTATGATGACAATAAGACACCGGTGACAGCCACTTTGCAAAGGAGTGTAGCAAAGAAAACAAGCCCACAGTGGACGTCATGCGTGGCCGCACATCAAGGTCTCTGGTCACAAGATCTGGGTCTTCATTGCAGTTAGAAAGCAAAGGAGGACAACAACAACCGACTTCAGCAGCAGTCACAGAGGTGTACTAGTGTTCTTCAGGCAATTTCCTCTGAAACTATCAACGTTTCACCGATCACTCCTGCAGTTAGAGAGGTTGACGGGTGCAGGTATTTATGACAGAGACAAACTTTGTTGTAGCCTACAGACAGGATCGGCATATGGCACGCAGACAGTGTGAAGTATCCTGCAATAAGGCTTCGTGCCACTTTTCCTAACTAGAGAGCGTACATGTAGTGAATGTTACATCACAAAGTGACATCTGTGTGATAACCCCAGTCCCCTTCAGTATGAACACAATATTTGTGTCTTCATTATCACAAGATCTCTATCATTACTCCCGCATGCAACATGGCCATGCTTATCTGGCCCTTTGTGACACAATATCTGGGTTATGACTTAAATGATGCCGTCTTCTCAGGGGATCATAACATGTATTGCTCAAGTGACCTGGATTGCTGCATGGAAGCAAGTGTTACGTACTTCTAAAACACTAAACTGCAACTTGCATTTTGTGAATTATCGTACTACTTATTATTGAAACACCTTGATTTAGTAAGCCTATCATTTGTGTACGCTTCTTGAAATGAAAAAATAATCTACTTGAACTTTTTGTTGGTTGGTCGTTTACATTGTGATTTTTTGAGTCTCAACATGATAGGTTAAGTTTTATTTGATTCCAGAACATGCTGTTTAATTACAAAGATAATCACTTCAAATATACTACATGGCTTGCTTGTGAACCTGACCAACGTAAATTTATCATTATTATAAATAACATAAATGTGTTAATTTCAGCAAACAGTTATCAGATCATCACCAGAGATTACTAAATACTGGCTTCTGGCATGACCCATCCAACAGCACCTTGATAATGACTGCACACTTATATACACACACACTCTCAATTATTGGTAATATGCTTGGCTGTAGTTTTTACAACATGACCATGCTGTTGTCATTCACAGATTCACATGATCGTCATGACAACCAAATGAAAAAATGCGACTCAAGTCAAGACGTCGTCCTCGGGTTGGCTATCGCCAGCGACATCATCATCATCGAGGACTGAGACTCCAATTCTCCAAACTCTTCATAGCATGCCATGCGGGCAATGACAGTGATACAGACGTCGACGACATACAACAAAATGATGGCCATGTACAGCAGCGCCATCTGAGGTGTAACACAGGAACCAGATATGAAGTGCGGCGCTATGAGGAAATTGAATCAAGGATAAGCTTCTCATCTGATGAAGAGGTAGTGTACTGCGGATACGTTACTCACTGGAAACTAAATCATTGCCTCACTCATTTATTAATGATCGTTTATTATTATATGTTATTCTACCAACTGCCGATGCATTTAAAAACCACAACAATAGTTATTTATATTTATTGACCTACGTATTTGCTGTCAATCCAATGTTGGTTGAATCAATTGGTAAGCCACTATGTTCAAGGATATAAGCTAATACACTACACAATAGTGTGGAAAAGCAATGCAAAAGCATGTGCAATACTTTGAACAAAAATGTCATACCCAATTGTAAGTATCTGCAATAAGCTTAAAGCTATTTTATGTATTTTTAATACTTTCAAGTGTTTGATCCCTGTTGAACAAACAAGGTCTTGTTAACATTCCCAGATTTTTGGTCAATTTTGTTGAAAACCTGCCTGGTCACTGACAATGATCTTTAACACCAATTACGTCTTTATTGTAATACTAGCTCACCCCTATATAAACCCTGTGCACTTAAATGACAGTGCCGCTATTGTACTGGCCCACTAGTATTACACTAACTGTTGAATAGGTAATGCACCCTTCGATGATTATAACAAATAGAGGACCCATTGTACTATTAAAGGGGCGGTAAACTGGTGATCAACTCTAGGCTTCCATGAACAAGGTTTCGTTCTTCTTCCAGTGTTTGATGTCCTGCAAAACCAGAGCTCTAGTGGCACCTCCTGGTGATGGGTTCACTCAAATGAGGCCTTCTGCACATGCATTTTCTCCAATGAGTCTGCCACATGAGGACTCGCCTCACACCGAGCCTACGAGTCATGGGGAAGCATCTGTCACGAGATCAGCCCAGACAGAGCCGAACTATCATCACTCGGACATGCAAGCTCTTCTTGATGCTGACTTGTCAGACGATGAAGTCGACACACCATCTTTCCATGGCAACGACACAGCCAATCACCGACTTACTGGCAATGGCCTGGATCATGTGGTATTCAGCTTCCAGCGCCAGTTTCTGCTGTCAAATCCGAGACGACAGAACTGGCCTTGGAACGCAACAGTAGGCGGCACAAACAACACGGAAAGTGACCCGAGAGCTGGGCTGCAGACAATGTTCCATGAGGGTTCTTCGGGCAGGCGACACCTGTCTTCAGGCAGTGCAAAGACAGTCAGCATGCCACATAAAGGGGAAACTAGTCCCAGCACATTGGTGTCACGAGAACAAACTAACCTGAAGAAATCTGACAAAACATTTCCGTGTGCCTCAACAAGAGATAGCAAAGCTGATTCGGACACATATGAATCTTTCAGCACAGAAGAGTTATTCGGTGTGGCATCTGTGTGCGATATAACAGACGATGAAACATCTGAAGTTGCCAAGAATCCCTGCAGTGGTAACACAACCCAGTTGGTTGGTCGAACAACTTCATCCAGCAGCAAGGTGACTGTGCAACCATCAGCCTGCTGTGTGACAGAAGACAAGGCAGACAGTGATGTAGATTATGGCAGTGACATCAGAGCTATGTTTTATGACGGTCAGGATGAAGGAGATGCCGAATGTGACAGTGTATGTCCACAGGAAGCCAATGCGTCACATAAACTTCTGACTGACTCTGGTGAGCTTAAATCAGTCCATGGTAACGCAAATGAACTGATGAATGGTACAGGATCAAATTCACTACTGAACTTCTCCGAAGTATTTCCTGATTTCAGTGGAACTGAAGTTGTCGCAGAATGTGACTATGATGTCATATCAATAAATAACGCTACCGATTTGCCAAATGCTGCGGAAACATTTCATGAACATTTGAGAGATGAATGGAACAACGTCTGCATGACAGACTCATCACTGGACAGTGAGAGTGAGACAGACATGGACAACACCATAGACACAATAGAGACATACCTGACGGACAGCTCAGAATCCATAGAACTAAGCACGAGAGCATCAAATGCCTCAGAAGACTCTGTCTCTCTCGACTCCACAGGTCTCGAAAATCTATTTGCAAGTCCTGACGATTCAGCAGCATTATCTGGTGGCAGTACTGATAATGACAACGTAAGCATATCCGATGTTTCTATCAATGATCGCAACAGTATGATATCACTACAGAGTGAAGCTACAACAAACTCTGACTCCCTTGTCAATGAGAACACGAGGGTTCTGTTCCTGATGACCAACAATGAAATGAGACCACCAGTTAGGTGGTCTCCTCGATACCAATCACCGATGGGTTCTGTGAACTCCGATTCACTCATAAACGGACAAAACCGTGATTTATTCACATCAGGCAGCTGGGACGACCAGGCTGTGGACAACTCACAACACACACAAAACAATGCTTCTCTGAGCGATTCGACGGCCGATGACTGGTACATGTACGATGAGAGGCTGACAGCCGAACTGAACTCACTGCGCCATCTAGTGGACATGCATAACTACCTCCGAACGCAGCAGCATGGGATTGTCGGACCACCACCCTATGAGCAATGTACCGTGTCGCCCACCATGGAAGATGTGGTTGTGACGGGGGTGAACCAGACGGAGGAGACTGGAGCAGAGACTCCGTCGGAACCGCCTCCTCCATACACGGAACATACTCACACCGAGTCACCACCACCCGACTATGAACAGTTGTCTGACCACAACAACACCGTAGAGGATGTACAACCACGATCTCTTGCAACGTTATTTCATCTGTCAACTTCTGCCGAGTCTACTGACCCACATGAAGACCAACTCAACAATGGTCTTGAAGATCTAATTCTTGCAGAATATCGAACAGGAGACGCAGTTAGCGATGAACTCACCGACGGTGGCACCATATTTGACCCTGGAACTGTGGCGCAATGTCAAAGCAGCGGCCATGACAGAGTGCCTTCCATTAGGTCCAATCCCCCAAGTTATCATCATCCTGTGTTCTCCCTTGGCCACCATCTTCCCCTCAGGTGGAATACAGAGGCCGGCGTCAACCAATGGGCATCTTCCCATATGTGGGCTTCCTTCCAGATGCCTTCCTGATGGGTGCTGTTGGATCATCATTCTGGGGTGACCCTCTGTTGGCCCGAACTTTGTAAAAAAGATGCTGATACCAAGGTGCCCATCACTTCACAAGAAGTACACAAGGGTTCGCTAGGAGCGATGACATGAATGCAGGCTTTTCCGAAGCTGTTACTTGTGTATATTCATTTACAAAATTAAGATAACGACTATAACATGTGAGAACGCGAAGATTTTTAATCATGGTGCCATTTTGCTATTAATACAAAATCTGAGGTGTCATTCGTAATAAACAACCTTAGCACATTTATGTACACACCTTATTACAGCAAAATAAAAAACCATTTGCACTAATGGCAAAAGTCGCTGTTAGTGTTGTGTCACTTCTGTATACATATCACATAATAGTCGGTTTAAAACCCAAGAATACTGTAAAATCAAATATACAAAATTACAATGTTACATTATACAGGCCTATATCAGCTTGAATATATTTTCAAAATCCACTTCGTATTTGTGATTTTTATAATTGACTCATTCATTGACACTTTTCATGAATATTTTATTTTATATTGAGACTGAGTCAGTGAAGACGAACTCACGAAGCTGATAAGCTGTTTTGATAGGTGGCACGTATTTTCCGGGGTGAGTGGCTTTGAAATTTGGTTGTGCCAGTGGCTCAATGCCATGCTGGTATTGCCATGATCAGGCATACATGATACCATGATCAATTTGTATCTGACCGCGGATACCACGTGCACGAGTGGTGATGTAAACAATGTGTCCCTGTGTGACAGTGTGAGTGTGAATGCTGTCCAAAGTCCTTGCTCTCATTCCGTCAGTGCTGTATTACAAGATCCACAGGCACAGCTGCAGCCAGTGCTTTTTGCAATGCTATCAACTGCTTTAATGTTCTTGATGACTTTCAATTAAGGAATATGCACTAGCATTTTATCATGCAGACGACAGTTGAGATCGACTGTCAGCTTGCCACCCCTAGTCAACATGTAACAAACAAAAAACTTCATGGCTCAAATTGATGATGAAACAGCTGTCAGAGATGGGTTTCACATATTCACAAGCAAAGGGCTGTACTTTTGATCACTGTTACTGGAGTGACCTGTGCTACAGAAACAGACCTGTATGGGCGGAGGAGACCGGAAGCAGATGAAGGTCATCGTATCCACATAGGTATAACAAATGTAATAAAACGAACATTGATTAAAATATCAAATAAAAAGATTAGGCTTTAAGGTCGTCCCATTTTGCTAGGTAGGATTGGATTACAGGAAACACAACGGAGGTCAATCGGATTGAAATTAGTGGTCCGTCAGGCCATTAAAAAAATTGGTGGCCCGACAGCTTCAAAAAAGGCGCCGGGCCAGCAGGCCAGTGTTAATGTCGAGGCCTGCACAGTGTATTTAATCTTGTCAGGTTTTACTTGGCATTTGGTGTGTTCATAACTATTTACTGTCCTAATTAGAGCACAAGGTGATAGCTGATTCTGTGGCCTTGATATTGAAGCACATTAAAGTTACTAAGTGTCAATGTCAGCTTGACATGGTTTTTCTTCAGTGACTAACTGCACTGTTCTCTGAAAACGTGATATTATGATCGCCGGAGGATAGCAGTTCCCTGAAGATTGCATATCATTGAATAACAGTCTAATCAGACTCAAGTCACAAGAATGTCACACAATCTCTGTTGTGCAAACAAAGAGACTGTATCTTAAACTTTCTTCAATATTATGTTGTTGTCTTAAACATCCCTCCTCAATTCCATTTTCTGCTTGTCTCTTACAAAATACCGTGGGGTATATTTAATGAAAAATTTAAGCTATCTTAGTACGCAATATGACATGCTAACTTATTTGTACAATTTTCCTTTAGTGTTAGTGAAATCATTGGACAAACTACAGCACTTTTTTTACCTGATCTGGTCAAAATTCTACAAAAAAGTGGCAAAAGTGGTCCTGCTCAATCTACTACAGAATAAGGTTGTTCACACTTTTGCAAGTTACCCAATCTAACGATCAGTGTAAATTCTTTTGATGATGATTTTCAGAAAAGTATGCACTCTTGTTTTTATTCCTCCTGCAAAACATAATAAAGTGTTCACACACCGTGGATATTGATCACCAATGAACCTGATTTGTGATGGAATAAATCAATTGAGGACGGACGGTTAAACTTGTTGCAATGTAATATTCTTGTCATAACCATATGCACCCGCCACAACAAACTGCCAAAGTGGATATTAAGTTGCGAAATCAAGTTCTGTTCCTTTTGGGATTCACATACCAAAAGCTTTAAAATGATACCTCATTTGTTGAAATATCTTTCGTAGTTTTTGATTTATTGTTAAAATTGAAGCAAACTTAAAAAAAAAGTGACAATTTGATCAACAAAGTAATTTTTACTGAATTTTTGCAATATGTGCGTTCATAAATACGTGTTTTATTCGTCAAAATCACAACATTGATGGGACATGAACTTGACAGCTAATTGTGGCTTGTTTGCAGAACAGGCCTGGTTCACTGTGGCAGATCATATGTATGATACACATTGGTGGTTCTTTGTCGGACTAAGTTTGTTGTGCTCTTATAAACAAAAGGATGAAGTATTACTTGAAGACTTGATATGTTGTATACCATGTACATGTATATGACAACATACTAATTAATATGCACTGGTATTACTGAAGATGACTTGGTATAGAGTAGTATATAATAACAGACTAATCAGTATTAATTGCAGAAAAATTGGTGTACAGTAATATACGATTACACAGTATTCAAAGGTGTTTTAATAACATCAATTAATTGTACATACTCATATGTCAGTATAAATGCATGTTGATTTTATGTCAAACTTGTGAATATACAGCTGTATATATTTAATATACATTTTATATACCAATACATGTGTGTGTGTGTGTGTCAATGTGTTATATGTCGTATTATTCTATACATAACCTTTGAACTAATACAAATAAATTAACATTAGCTGTTTTATAAGTTGATATCTTATGCAAATGTATTGCCCAGATAATCAATACCTAGGTAATTTATTGGTAAGCCCTACCACTAAAATCCAGAAACATGCACCTACCCAATCAATCACCAGTAAAGGGACAAATTGATGTTGCCAATGGTTCAAGTTCAATAGAAAGTTATTGTTTACAAAATATTTATGTCTTAGATATTCAAACTAATCTATACATACAAATTATAAAATTCAACGGAAAAAATAGCGAAAGTCTTTAATGGTTGGCTTAATTTAGCCATTTACTTGGACGGCGTGCCTCAATATTGGCATGTCGCCAAGTCATTACCGTAACTTGTAAGCATTATTTTTTGACATATTTTATTTACCCAAACTATAGTAAGTTAGGTACGCGTATATTAATCCAATGTCAGTACCATACGATGTAGAAGGCTGATGTTGCGGTAGTAACGAGATGAATGACAATTACGATATGTTGGT
Organism: Escarpia spicata; assembly: GCA_963995525.1. NCBI lineage: Eukaryota > Metazoa > Annelida > Polychaeta > Sabellida > Siboglinidae > Escarpia > Escarpia spicata. The sequence goes on along the minus strand of OZ023209.1, from coordinate 58,888,837 downwards.
TTGGATCTCCTGGAGACATCTGCTGAAGGACGCCGTCTCAACGACTAGACATTACTGATCAAGAGGGCGCTGTTTGTAAAATCATGTCAGTCCTGTAATGTCAGTCCTGCGACATTCTGTCGATGCGGTACTGACACACTGTTATGGTACTGACATGATGTATTTGAATCCTATGTGCATTTGATGGGATATCACTCAAACAGTGGGTGTTTTTTCTAAAAAATAAATGCTTGAAAAGAAGTTCATAAAACCGTTCACTGGAATACAAGATTAACACCCTGAGGTCAAAAGCAAAAAGAGTGATTCGTGGAGCAGATAATGAGAAAATCAAGAAACATTTCATAACTGTGTTCTAGAAGAGTTAAAGGCCAAATATGGAGCTCAGCATACTGATAGACAACGTCAGACGATGGCAAAACTGTTTTCCAACAGTTTTCTGAAGAAATATCGTTGTATCTGCAAGTTGAACTCCATCATTGGGTTATCTCACAAAAGGTATTGTGTAACACTGAAGTGGTCCAATGATTTTGTGTACGAACGCAAACCACGAATTGAAAAGCACCCCGATAGTACTGTGCATCTTGGCAAAGATTTCTTCCAAAGGGACGACAACAACTCAATGACACCTGGAAAAAAGTCACAATCACGAGAAGAAAGGTAAAGAAACAGAAGAGACTGCCGACGGACGCTGTCAAGAACTTACACAAACAGTTCCTCAGTGAACATCCCAAAAACAAGATGTCTTATTTCACTTTCTTGCGCGTGCGACCATTCTGGGTAGTGACCCCCAAGATATCAGACAGACAGACATACAAATGTCGGGCACATAAAAATATGCAGTTCAAAGCAAGCAAGTTAAATGAGCTAGGTATACTATCTGTAAATGAAGTTGAGGCCACTCTGAGTCTTACCTGCTGCTCAGACTCAAATGCAGCTTGCCTGTACCGTGAATGTGACGTTTACAAAGACAAAAGAGTTCGCAGCGTTCGACCCAATGAAAGAAACATGGTGGTATGAATGGCAGATGGTGGATTGCGAAAAGAAGAACAAGAACACTGGAGAAACGCAAAGTAACCATGAAGGTTAGGGTTCGCACCCATGCCTCGATGAATCTCCTGTCGGAAACTAAGTTGCTTCTGTTGTGATGGGTGATGGAAAGAGTTGTGAATGCTATAATCCAGTCGCAGTCACTTTCCCTCAGCCAACCTCTTCACTGGAGCAAGTTGTGTCACAGCCAGCTGAGAGGGTCACCACGTCTGATGACGTTCTTACACCAGTTCATATTTACAATGAGGACCTTCAGAAATGGTGCGTAGTGACCTATGATGGTACACATACCCAGGCATCATTGAAGATGCCAATGACAAATCCATGCTGGTCAACGTAATGCATAGAATTGGGGAAAATAGGTACTTTCACCCAATGAGAAAAGGCGCTATTTGGTATGCATATGACAACATTTTTACACTAATACATGCGCCATCCCCAGTTACATCAGCAAAAAGGCATTACCAAATTTGCCCTGACATATGGGTAGCAATTTGTGAATCTCTAGATGTCTAAGCCACCTATGCCATCAGCGGTTAAACAGTGATATGACGAAACCTTACATTCGTAAAGGTAACGTTTTGAGTGGTCTAATGTCGTTCTGACTCCTGGACACTTATGTTTTATTTGATGTTGGAGCATACGGTTCCTGCTCCGTGGTTCACAATGTCGGGTCATACAGTTCCTGCTCTGTGGTTCACAATGCATGCTGTTGAACTTCAGGCCCATGGCAGTAAGCTTAGCTCACAGTTTGTGCAAAAGAGTGTCCGTGTATCGCCAATGTTCATGTTTGCAATTGTTTAGTTTATATTTTCCACTTTAAAGTTGATATACCTTGTTATGGTTTTCCTTGAGCATGTCTATTATAATGCGGACGGTTGGACACATTTGATACATTGTTGTTTTCATGCAGTTACAACATATCAACTTCTTGAAATTCTTAAAACTACTGCCACAACAGTTTGAACACTCTGAAATACATGTATGATGTATCCTAGTTATATGATGTCATAAGTGTTTGATGTTGATAACATGTTAAAGACTAAATGGACTTATTCATTGTGTCCCTACTTTTAATACGCTTACTTAGTAATGTCATTTCGTTTCGGGACTGACTTTTGTCCGTCCCAAAACAAAATGTCAGTCCCGAAATTATGTGTCAGTCCCGTAACTTTGCAAAAAACTAATTTCTGAAAGACAAATTAAACTAAAGCACTAATTAGTGGTAATTATTTGATGATTTTCAATGGGCTTTTGTTGATGAAAACTTAATTTTTTCTATAAAAATATATATGAAGCGTTAAGTTGTTGCCTTGGTAAAACACACATTTTGAACTGAACACTTTATAAAATGATAAAGGTCAGTTTTACCAGATAAAAAAGAACATATTACAGAATATATAGAATTGCATAGTTATATAAATCATAATAGCTTATGGGGGAAATTAAAATAATGTGTCTAATTATTTTTATGAGCCATTTTATTAGTGTTCTGGTATTGACACATTATCAGGTAGTGCCAGAAACAATCCACCAAAATGGGAAGAATGATTATGGAACGTTGCTGCCGACAGTTGGCAGGTAATCATAACACCCTTTCACATCACAAAAAGTTGTTTTGTTTAATAAACTGGAACTTTTATTTGTGACAAGTGAAATATGCCATTATTTCCCTTTATTGGTGATTGACCCTTATACACTCAGTATCCACGTATAGGCAGGCACAAACAACAGTTATATGGCATGCAGTTTGCATTAAATTACAATTACCTTATCTCACAGATAAAGAACCACAGCTGTTATCATGTTTATCAACTCTGAAGCAAACAGATTCATTCATTAGTAATGTTGATCACATTTTGACAGTATCGGCATGATTGATTCTAATCACTTGGTATGTATGTCTAGTTACAGACTCTAGTGTAGGAAGCACTTCACATAATCTTATCTCTACCATCTACCAACGTCAGTCTTTCACATGTGTCATTATACAGAATAAAACTGAGTAAAATACACGCTGTCCTGCATAACAATTTCAATTATTTCCATCATGGAGTGTTTGTCCAGAGCGCAGGTGACAGGAATCACATACGTCAGAGTCACCCATGCATGAGAATAAGTGGAAGGATACGCCAGTGCTCGCTACAGTATTTCGCACAAGACCCTGTCAGAATATTGCGCCCTCCACCAAATAAAATGTAAGAACTTGTTGGTGTGGCAGTTTATTTCCTCACTACTAGGTCTTACACCACAGTATGTACTCTTAATTCTTTAAGTATGCTTTATAGTTTTACATACATATATGCAAGGTATTTATGTTCCATAGCTTGCCATTGTTCTGTTTACATGGTTTCTTATATATTTAAACAGTGTATGGGGATAATTGCATGATATGTCGTTTTGTCGGGAGTAGTAGCTTCCCTGAACAGCTGTAACATAAGGCCGTAACATGTGTCCAGCTGTCTAATTTTACAGATATTTGTACAAGATAATCGTGTAAGCCGTGCATTGAATACTCGTGACAGGCTGTCGTGCAAAAGACTATAGGCGCTCCCGCTGGCCAACCAAAACAGCCATGTTGTTGCGGCGGTGTCGCGTCGACATTCGACTGTGCTCAACCACAAACACCCGCGACAGACGACATTTGAACTAACTCTGTGCCAGTGGATGTGCGTGTGAAGATGCGTATGAGTGTCACCTGCCAAGCCTGTTTGATGCTCGCACTAGGGCTGGTAATATGGAGCGGTATCACCCCTCTTGTTACAGGTAGGTCGGCCACACTAGGACCTAGTCCTAGGTCTAGGCTTGTTTACACATATCTCACTCAAACTTCAAAGCTGCGAGTGACCATTGATGTTAGATGCACGTTGTTATTCGGGTTACTAAAAGCACAATTTAATCCCTATAGCCCATGGCTATGACGTAAACAAACGCGAGATACACAGTTAGTTTAACAGTTATTATTGTGACTTAAATAGCCCAATATGATATCCAGTAGCACTAAGTTAACAGGGATTTACGTGCGGTCCATGACCACGGTCACGACACAACTCACGGCCTCAATCACAGACCAGGCATGTCCATGATGTCCACGAACGTCGAAACCGTTCAACTTTTTACTACCAACAAACCAGAATTTCTAGCAACTGCAAAATTACCATAGAATCAGAGACATGTAATCATAACGTTAAGAGACAGTTTTTTAATACAGTCGACATAGAAGTAATTATTTCTGACCTCCAGCCCAATGACCTCCAGCACAAGGAAGTGTCAATCCCCAATCCCACGGCACTGTTATTGAACCAAGGCAAAGCATTTATTGGAATACGAATAAAGCTGTGCTATATGTGCAGTGTGAGATTTTACATATTATTAAACAAATTCTCATTGAACTTTCTTATTTTATACACAATAATCTTAACAAATAAACATAAATAATTGGATTGTCAGAGTTCAGATTAATAACACTTTCAGTGTGTTTAGTATATTTACCTCTCAAGAAACTTTTTTTTCTGTCTATAATTTCGGCCGCATCTTGCAGCCTTCTTCAGCAGAAGAAAAACCAGAAAAGTTTCTTGAGAGCTAAATATACTAAACATGAATAAGCAAGAAACCGGATCATCACTACATTCAAGGACTGTCAGTGCGATTACTTTCTGCTTCTACGGTGCATGAAAGGGTCTTAGAAATGTTGTTTACTTAATCAAGTGTACTTGCATAAATAGATTTTTAACTAGGGCAGTTCTCAGCATGAAAATAAATTCATTATCTAGAGCTCATTACTGTCATGCAGAACTACTATTATATGCAATATTTTAAAGAATAATATATACAGAAATACAGACACAAGCCTAAAAAGCCATAATAATTTAACAATCAGATAGTTACACAATCTTCTCGTTTTTCCCGCTCAGTGCCACTTCTAAAATCACTGCGTTGGCTCCCCATGTAATATCGCATTATGTTTAAGATCTGTACAATCACTTACCAAGCCCTTTCATAAAAAACCTGCATATTTACACTCAATGATCACCCCAACAAGACAGCACAGACAACTTCGGTTGTCTAGTTCAAAGTCTGTTCCCAGAGTAAAGACAAAGGCTGGAACTCGAGCTTTTTCAGTTGCTGTTGACTTCGCTTCCCGTCAGTGTTAAATCAGCAGAAAATATTGTTACATTTCGCCGTCACCTGAAAACCTATCTTTTGAATATTGCCTATCCTCCCTAGCTTCTTAACATATCCATCCATTTGTTGATGACTTTAACATAGCACACCAGTACGAGAATGCTTAATCCTTTGGTTTTGTTGCACCACTGAGCTCCGATTCTATGAGGATATTGGTGCTGAAGAAGTAATTTATTTATTATAACAAGTAAACCATTTACCTTTATTTGATTCCATATTCATTAATATAAAATGATAGTGCAGACAACAACACTGTCAGATGAACAGTAGCTAACTGTTGTTAATAATATTTGCATATTTACCTTGAACATTTATTAATGTTACCATTTACTAATTTGAAGGTGCATTTAAAATTCATTTTGTGAACACTAAAACCAACCTAGTATCCACTGCGACATGTTAGGGGCCTGTATGCAACTATTTTTACATTTTGGTGAAACTATGACTTAATTTATGTTATATTTAATAATTCAAGGAATTCCATCATTTTTCACCAGATGTCACCACAAGTATGTGTTCACATTTTCCTGTAACAAACATTGTTGGATTTGATATAAAAGTATCGGCCAAAAAGCTGTAATTACATGCCTAGCATCATACCTTAGGGTCAAGAACTGGAAATGGGTTTTGTGGTTGACCCACTGATGCTAAATGTTGGCCGTCCAATTGGCTTTCACAAGCTGCCAGATATAAAGACCAAAGTAATTTCCTTGAACGATTAAACAAACTTTTCTTAAACAGACTGCGCAGATTACTTAAACTAATCACACATTGGACATTTTGACACAAAAGAACCAGATTCGTAATGGGCAAACCAGCTGGGGATATATACCTTTAAATGGTAACAAAACAATTATGGGGTAAGACACCTGGCGTTGCACCTACACTTAGTGTATTCTTTGTTACGTTTTACATTTTGATTAATTAGTAGGGCAATACATATGCACTACATCAAAACAATAATGGTACTTTTTCTCCCACGAACATATACGATGGATGTAAATTTTTATCATATAAATCATGTATACAATAGAAAACGCACAGTATTATGTTTCCACACGTAACATTAACCAGATGATTCTATATAAACACTCACTGTTTTCTACACGTCACTAAGTGCTATTTTTGTTGTCGAATGCAAATGTGCACTCGGTTTCTGAATTACAGTTCATTCCATATTCCCAGTCTACATACGCTTTTAGTTTCCATTGATATTGTGACATACCAAGGGGTGTACTTTATTGTATTTTAATTACTGGCATCAGTATAGATCAATACAATAATGATCTGTTTTCTTTGCATTGGGATTTTTTATATCGCAGTCTGATTCTGTCATTTTTTTGAAATTATTTCTATCTAAACAAGTGTTTTGTGTGCAGATGGGGATACTAGTGTGCAACTGTCAAATGGCACTGAACAGTTACTCTTAGTAGTCTCACTAGACAAAGGGATGGAATCTATATAGAACATAGAAATACTGTCTGTGACAAATTTTAAATACACAATTATTATTATATATGTACATACATATATATATATAATAATTATATAGATATATATATATAACATTATATATATATATATATGCACACATTATATTCCTTTTATCTGCTTGTTGGTGTGTCTGTCTTTGTGTCATGTTCTTCTGGCAAGGTGACGGACATTGCTGTGACAATAACAATTAATCACACCTGTTGTTTACAGGTAGTGGGCCACAGACAAAAGAGGAACTCGACCGATTCGTCATACCGATGAGTGTCACGGCAGTGATCTTGGTCGTCATGCTCGGCCTCGTTACCGTCTACTACTGCAACAAGCACAGTGGCGCCATCTGTAGCTGCACATGCTGCCACCAGTGGCTCATGGACCACAAGCGTCTGTCATCCCTCAGGTCGGACAACGCTGACAGTAGAGTGAGGGCAATGCAGGTCATGCGCGGTGGATGTCCGTGCAGCATGGATGCCACGAATACTTCACATGTGTGCTGTGAAAACTGCATGTCGCGGAAAGCGGCCGCCAATAGGCAATGTCATGTCGATAAAGGAACCAACTTGAGTGCGAAACAGGAAGATGTGTTTTATTTATCGACAACTTCTTTCACGGGGGAGGCTGGTGAATGGGGCGAGTGCTTAGAAACAAATGCGCAGTCTTGTGCACCCGTGGCCGGTGTAGGGGAGCCTTGCAAAAATTGCCAAGACTTGGAAACGAACATGCAGTCGGGCATAATATTATCTGACGTTAGGGTGCTTTGTGAAAAGTGCCAACAGCTAGAAACAAATACGCGGTTTGGCAGACAGCAACAAACATGCAGTGACTGTTGCAAATAGTTGTACACTCTCTCAGTAAGTGGCGACAGTTTCTTTTGAATTAACTTGTATTTCATGTGAATTCTGGGAAGTGGATATTAATGAAGTGGAGATTAACGATTTGAACCCTATTTCCTACACATCTGATCATCACTGGACACCACACAGTGATCCACTGCCACTGAACAACAATGCTGTACTACTATTTATATAACACATGCCCTTAATAATTTATTAAAAGTGCTGATACACTTAATTGTAGTTTGTAGAAACCATATGGCAATGTTAAAAAGTCACTGTGTTGATAACGTTTACTCGCACGTGGTGATGGTAGATATGTAGCTTGTGTTGAGATAAGGTTTTAAATATAGTTTAATATCCAGACTTATAACTCCTCCAAGAATTCACTTGAAGGTTGGAGTCTGTTCAAAAGAACTTGGAACATCACCTGATGAGAGAGACTGATCGTTGTAAAGAAATGTTTACAGTATTACTAGCTGCTTATAACATCTTTATAGTGGCATTGTTCAGAATTGGACATCTTTACCAAATGTGCATAGTGGTGATCTTTCCTACTGTTGTGTGGGATAAATAACAGACACCCCTTCAGGGTGTTGAAAAAGAACGAGGAGTGTACATTTTCAGCAGCTCTGTGTTATGGTAGAATACCATATTATTTCTACCACTAACATGAACAAACGATATCAGTATTTCTTTGAGATTTACTGTACAATTCTGCTTTATAAAATGTGTTCATGTATTGTGCTCTCCGAGGTTTTGGTTCCGATGTATACTTCAGATTATACTGTCACCAGAATTGAACAACTGTAATGATTTCCCAGACTTATTTTAATATACATATATATATAATTTATGTAGCTGCAGACCTATTTTGCAAATGAACTTTTTACAAAAATGACTTAAAAGCATGCAGTATAAATGCAGAATAATCAACATATTTATGAGAAATAAACTTTATAATTAATTCCCATACCTACTTGTTTATTTTTCAACATTAAAATAGTTATTTAAAGTGTTATTGATGCTATACTAAACATTGTATAAACAGGTTTATTAATTAAATTTGTCTCTTTAAAACTACGACTTCATTTAAGGGAAAGAGGTTTGCACGTCTGGAAGATTAAGTTGTATAATTGAGGTTTGAATTTGTTTGCTTGCAACACACACTTTTATATACACCTGAAGAGAATGTAGCATAGCATTTTATAAAAAATATACAAACCAAGTTTATTAGTGTAAGTGCAAAAACCTAAATATGATTCCCATGTCACAAGACTACATTGTAAAGTTTATTAGTGTAAGCTCAAAGACCTACGTACGATTCCCATGTCACAAGACTACATTGTAAAGTTTATTAGTGTAAGCTCAAAGACCTACATATACGATTCCCATATCACAAGACTACATTGTAAAGTTTATTAGTGTAAGCTCAAAGACCTAAATGTGATTCCCATGTCACAAGACTACATTGTAAAGTTTATTAGTGTAAGCTCAAAGACCTACATGTGATTCCCATGTCATAAGACTACATTGTAAAGTTTATTAGTGTAAGCTCAAAGACCTACATGTGATTCCCATGTCATAAGACTACATTGTAAAGTTTATTAGTGTAAGCTCAAAGACCTACATGTGATTCCCATGTCATAAAACTACATTGTAAAGTTTATTAGTGTAAGCTCAAAGACCTACATGTGATTCCCATGTCATAAGACTACATTGTAAAGTTTATTAATGTAAGCTCAAAGACCTACATGTGATTCCCATATCACAAGACTACATTGTAAAGTTTATTAGTGTAAGCTCAAAGACCTACATATGATTCCCATGTCACAATACTACATTGTAAAGTTTATTAGTGTAAGCTCAAAGACCTACATGTGATTCCCATGTCATAAGACTACATTGTAAAGTTTATTAGTGTAAGCTCAAAGACCTACATGTGATTCCCATGTCATAAGACTACATTGTAAAGTTTATTAGTGTAAGCTCAAAGACCTACATGTGATTCCCATGTCATAAAACTACATTGTAAAGTTTATTAGTGTAAGCTCAAAGACCTACATGTGATTCCCATGTCATAAGACTACATTGTAAAGTTTATTAGTGTAAGCTCAAAGACCTACATGTGATTCCCATGTCATAAGACTACATTGTAAAGTTTATTAGTGTAAGCTCAAAGACCTACATATACGATTCCCATATCACAAGACTACATTGTAAAGCTCTCTGAAACAAACTGGAGTCTAAAACTTTTTACGTCGTATTCTCCAATATAACCTGTTGCACTATTCCATTTGAAAGGGAGTTTTTCTGTTATTTTGTATCCGAAAATCAATATAATATAAACTACATTGATTATAAGATACTGACTGCAAAAATGTGTTTTAAAGACGGCCGCACACCACTTTAAAAAGGTGTGACTTCAGGTCCGAAGCCATCACGACAGTGTACTGACATTAGAAGCTCCCGTCAGGTCATAACCTTCCTCAGAATTATCTGAGCTCGCTAGTCAGTGATTTTAGGGACAATGCTACAGTTTTTGTAGACACTGAACTGTTGAATTAAACAACTCTGCCTCATAACACATTTCAGCCGTCTGTGTGTTAGAAAACACACACACACCACATGCTCGCAACAAATGGAAGACCTCCCTTTATCGTGAAAAACTAATGGCTGAATGAGCTTTGCCCCCATTCTGAGATCCTGGATCAGCATCATAGAGCAAAAAAGTATTGCAATATTTTACAAACATCTGCAATACTTCAGTATGTATTGCACTAATCATTGATAAATAGTAAGGTACTGTTGTCATTCCTTGATTTTAGCTTGGTTTGGTTTTGGTTAAAAGTTACCATATGCTGAACAAAGATCAAGATTTAAGTTTTACTTGTCTAAATTCCATTCAGTGGTTTCGCTATTTGCAAACAGATAAGAAATTAACCTAAGTCACACTGATCCGGTTTGCAAAAATAAATAATTGTTTTACTCAATAGATGGCAGGCTTTATTTTATCAACGCCAGATAGCATCTAACCTAGAGAGTATGTGTTTTCCCTGGAGATGGATGTTTGCTGCCCTCCAAGTGCAAATGCATGTAAACACCTGGAGCCGGTTTCACGAAGCGGCTAAGAATGTTCTTAACACTAAGATGATTTAATATAAGCGAGCATAACTAATTGCGTAACTCTAAGTATGCTTCACGAAACCGGCCCCTGGTGTCAATCTTTACCTTCAACCTAATGTTGCACTTGACTGGTCACGGATGATTGCTCTCAGTGCCAAATACCTGGACACCTCTTTACTGTAATATTGGGGCACCCCCTGTGTGATCTGAATGCAATTAAGTGACAGGGCTCTCACTGTTTAGATCTACTAGTGTGGCACATACTGCTGACTAGGTGATGTACCCTTTGAAGATCATAACATCCTGAAACAGGGGGTCCTTTTTACTGAATATGCTCAGGTGTCTGGGAAATGAATGGAGGTCAGCGCAGCAATTACTGCAACTATCAGGGCTTGACCATCCTGTTTACTACTGAAAACTGGGGTGATATCCTTTGAAATCTGTCTACAGTAAGTATTATTTATTTATTTTATAATCCCTCAGTGGTCACTGCTTGCAAAAATAATAAAACATGGTTGTTTTGCAGGGTGCACTTGTGTGACACACCCCACACTGAGCTGTATACCAACTGAACTTGACAATAAAATAATCAATATACACAAGATTATGGTTATAACAAAATAAGGCGTTTGTCTACAAAACTATATGCATTTCAAAATATCTAGGATTTGATCAATGGGGTGGACAGGCACTCATGCATTTTTAACTTGCCCCCCCCAAGGCTTACTAAAATCCACCAACCATACCCCAAATGAACCAAAAATGTTCCCCTGAATGCACACCAGATAAATCATGTTTTTGTTGCATGTCTTACGCAATTTCAACTTTACACTTGTTTCACAAAACATGTTTACGTCCGTCAAGATGGTAAATTTAAGTACGTGATAATATTTGCCTCCAATACTCTCAGCTTGATAGCAGCACAACAAGTCTGTAGTACTCTGTGCTCACAATAGCACAGACAGTGGTGCTACCTGGTGTAGAACACAGCAACACTGTAAATTATACTCGCTAGACAGCAAACTTGATTTTGTTAACGTCACACCAGACAGCATGTGCTATGTGCATTGGTAATGTATTATGGGAAATGTAGACTTGCTCGATTAGTGTGTGTAACCCGTCCTTACAATGGCATATTCTAGTATTTTTCACTGTGTAAATAAGTTCTCATATAACACATATTCTAACTCTGTGCAGTTTCTATTTAAAAACAAGTTATCACAATCATCGTGATATAAAGTGCAGTAAATAATCTAAGTACATAAATATAGAATGTGAATTATTAATTTAATGTGCTAATTTGCTTAACTGAACCTCTCGGGTGATATCCTCAGATATTTAAATATATACTAAATAATGTGTTTCACAATAGCACTAACTTGGCTATAGCTGTATAATATATCATTTAGGGTTCAATCCTAATACATCTTTCTGAATTTATGATGTATTGAAATGTCTGGGGAATCCTAATGAAAAAATCCTATTCCCACAACAAACCAACAAAATAAACACTACAAAAATCACAGTAAATACCAACTGGTCGAGTCTTAATTTTGTTTCATTCACTAGGTGGCACCACTGTAGGCTGTTTGTCAATAATTTCTGTACCGAGTACTGCTTTTATTGTTCTCTCTCACTCTCATTAAAATCCTAGTTCAGTTAATCATACCAATGAAAACCTCCAGATACCTAGTAAAACAACTTTCTTTAAAATATGAGTGAAAATTACACTACGTGTAGTGTGGAAAATACGTTGGTTAACAGATTTTGACTTCCAAATTGTGCATTAATGTATTTTGCGAACACAACATGCATTCACTAGATCTGTCAAGTGTAGTATTCCTTTATAGCTAATTGTTTCTAGTGCGCGGAAATGTTCTATTAACTGACTATCTGTATATGCTCATTTCTCATGAACGTTGACAAACTGTGTTTGTTGCTATCAATCCTTATATATTTAGTTTAGGAGATTGGAATTATGTTCATCATATCCGTCTCGATGAGAATTTTCGTGCGATGTATACTTTTATTTATGTATCTTGAAAACCTTTAGCACTATCATCGATAAAGGAGTCATTTTCAGGCACTACCCAACATTCTTGACGTGGAAAAAATTCTTTAACATGTACCATGAAAAAATTCACTACACATCTCATACAGCTATGTGATGTATTTCTCAAATGGCTACTTTATAACAATCCTTTGACGAACACACAATTTTTCCTGATTTATTTAGTGTTGGGGTTGTTTGTTGAAACTGTACTTACATAGAATGCATATGCAGGTAAACGCAGGCCAAAACACATATGAATAACTTGATATTTCAACTACCAGGTATTCGCAAAGCTTATGCGGTGTACCTTTAGAGTAAAATAACTTGAAATGTATGTGTAATTTAACTGTGGGGTAGTTTTTGTTGAAACTGTATGAATGACACGTACGTGTATTGGAAGATTTTAAAGATTAGTGAAATATACTACACGGAAATAAGTATATCCGCTAAGGTAAGTAGTGCCCCAAAATGAAATACGTCGGGTTTTTTATTTCTGTTTGATGACATTTTATAGTGGCTGTGAAACCGTACGAATACATGTATTTTGTAACCGTACGTATTCAAAAATATCTAGGCTGTGGTATAACGCAATGATCAATACATTGCGCACGTGAGAATCTCTGTAAACTGTAAGTCATTACGAGTTTCGCGCTCATAGCGCTGTGAAAAATCTGCTAGGTGCAATTTTGTAGATCTGAATGATGTAACTACTATTAACGAAGCAGTGTGCCGTCTGTAGAGCGATCCTTTGTGGGATATTTATGTCAGATAGTGGGTTAGTTCACAATAGCTGCATGTGTAATGCACTGGACGATAAACAGTGGTGTTTAGGTAGATATGAATAGCACAGGAGAAGTTAAAAGGGTTGTATACGTACGGTTTCTGTATACGTACGGTTGCAATATATTGTACAATTGTGTCAATTAGGCTTGATCGGCTGTTTCATCATGGTACTTTAACAACAGTACATTTATCTTTGTACTATACAGGTACATATAACGTCAGTCTTGTTGGTAACTTGGAACAAATACATATATATATATAAGGTATCTCTGATTTAGTTTGCAGTTGTTGGCATGCACTGTTACTATTCGTAATTTGAGAGTTTACCAATGGCTGGGAAACGCGTCCTGAGCACTGCACAGAAGGCAGCATATGTGCAGAGGGCTCTGAGGTGGATGAGGCTGCTAAAGAAGGATGATCAGGAATTCCATAAAAGGGAGACAGAGTGTGCCCGTGAGAATAGAAAGATTGCCCCTCCTATTCAAGCAGACAAGAAGTCTGCATACCTTGTGAGAAAGAGGCGAAATCTGGCGGCTTACCGTGCTAGGATGCGTGACAGGACTCAATGTCTCCCTCAGTTAGAAAATAGCTGCGACTTCAGGGACTCGAAGCTGAGGCGTCTTCTCTCCTCCCACACAAACGGCATAACGTCCAACCTGACATTGAGTGGTGGTGAAGATGTCTTTCAGCAGAGACAACAAGGCAAGGCAACTAAAAAGAGCATTGAAAGCCAGGAATGATGAGGTGAAAAGACTGAAGGCCAAGCTCAAGTGGTGCTCCTCACCGACATCATTACGCACATCAACAGTAGTATCAACTCCACAGTGAGTGGCAGTAGGATGGTTGGAGCAAGTGCAAGTGACACCGAGACCAGAGAGCGTGAAAGCATTGTTGCCGTTCACCGAAACGTGTTTGAAGAAAGCACTAACGAAGGTAAAGAAGACGATCAAGGGGTGTATCGAAAGTGCTGAGCAAGAAGATTAGTCTAGAATTGATTGCAAAATTGCAGAAAATCTTAGTATCGGACAACATCAGACAACAGTTATGAGTTACCATCGAAGAAGGATCAGGTACGGAGGCAGAGGGCAATTTTGCCTAACGGATACCATGGACAATCTCCATCAAAACTTCAGAACCCAATACCTCAAAGTTGCAAAGATAAAGTACACACAGAGGCATCAATGTCTGTGTCAGCGGCACGTTAACATGGCACTAAAGGTTAAAGCTGTCAAAATCTTGCCACAATCACCCACTGTTTTGGTTAATATGAGCGATGATGCCATCGAGGTCAAACTTGACACCATGGACGGAGACAATGAAATAAAGTACCGCAATTGCCGGTGCCAAGATGTGGAGAATAAAGGAAGAATCCAAGAAAGTAAAGCTAATAGAGGTGAAGGCAACAAAGGAACAATTTGTGGATACTTTCATCAAAGAAATGCCCGACTTCCGAGCACACTGCGACAGAGTGAAAACGCAGTATGCAGTGTAAAGTTTATAGATGATATGCATTCGTACGATTACAGGCCGTGCGTACTTACTGTTTTGCTAAGCTTTAAAAGGCCGAGTTTTAGGAGTTAAGAGTTCCCGCACTCTTTACTGACTTCCTCAATATGTACTCATCGTATGACAGGAAGTATGAATCCATCTATTTTTGCCCCCCCTCAGAACCCTATTTGACGACATTTTGTGAGAAATGACCATATATCGTGGTTACAATGTTATGGTCTTGTGAGGTCTTATTCAACGGATCAGCCTTTTTCAGCACATTATCGCCAAACTGACCTGAGGGTGGTCACTGCCAGGGTGATTGTCATCCTCAGTGGTTCTCTTTAGTGAGATTGAGACAGGACCGACATTAACATGATCTTTGAGTCACAAGGGAAACACAGTCCCCAATGCTGAGAGCCAGGTTTTTACACCAAATATCATGCCTGCCTGGTCTGGCTTTTGAACTCAGGGAGCGCTGGCATGCCAGGTGGACGTGCTAACCACTACATTACCAAGCTCTTAAATATATTGTATTTCATTGATATTCATTAATTATTAAATAAGCCAAATGCTGACACTTAGGTTACTGATGCTGAACTGTCACTCTTTGGGGGCAACTGGAAAATTTTTCACAAGTTGTGCTAAATGGTTCTGTATTGGGAGAACAAAAACACAAAATATTATATTTTCAAAAGGAAGATGTGTGAAAAATTCATGCTCCCTCATTTAAGCACAATATTATAGCTGTTCACCAAAATGTTTGTATGTATTGTAGTTTGACAGAAAATACTATTCCATCATTCAAAATAATACTTGCATCTTTCCCAACGATTTACTCATTACACCTGTACTATTACTTGAGAGGCCTGAGAGAATATTTCACATTTCAAAAGTTTAATTATCAGCTGAAAAGACATACACATGTTCTAATTAATAAATAAATCAAGATTTAATAAGATTGCCATCCAGAGAATTAACTCTAGATGGCAGGTGGACAAGGAAGCCCTTTGGCTTATCGAGAGTCCAACCCTTTTATCTACATACAGCGTATATCCAGCCCTTCTGAGGTATGTGTCGATTTTATTTTTAAACATATTCACACTACTGGCACCGACACAATCATCAGATAATCTGTTCCATTCATTCACAGTCCTTTGTGAAAATGAGAATTTTCTTACGTCTAATCTACACTGCTCCTTTACTAATGTAACTTCATGTCCTCTAGTCTTTCTATCTTTCTTAACTGAAAAAAACATATTTCTATCAATATTTTCATAATCATTCAATATTTTAAACACTTCTATCTGATCTCCTCTGAATCTCTTGGTCTCTAGTGTTGTTAAACCACATTCTTTTAGGCGTTTTTCATAAGTAAGATCCCTCAGTTTTGGTATCATTTTAGTCACTTTCCTCTGTACTCTTTCTAGCATATCTATGTCCTTGCGGTATGGCCTCCACGCTTGTATACAATATTCTAAATGAGGCCTCACTATTGTTTTGTACAGCGGTATTATTAGTTCTTTTTCTTTATATGCTATATTTCGCCTAATCAATCCAAGGATTTGATTTCCTTTTGAAGCTGTAATTCCACACTGCTCTGAAACCTTCATGTCAGCACTAATTGTCAGCCCTAAGTCTTTTTCTTTGACAATAGTACTTAGTACAGTTCCCCCCATTGTATATTCTACATATTCGTTCCCATGTCCTGTGTGAAGGCATTTCCATTTCCAAAAATTGAACAACATTTGCCACTTTTCAGACCATTTGATCATCCTGTCAAAATCATCTTGTAAATGCTGTCTATCTCCATCACTTTTAATCCTTCTAAACACTTTTGTATCATCTGCAAATTTCAACACCTAGCTATATCATCGTCCAAATCGTTTATATATATCAAGAATAATATAGGTCCCAGTACTGATCCCTGTGGAACCCCATTCAAAACTGATTTCCAGTTTGAAGCCTCCCCATCAACAACTACCCGTTGTCTTCTGTCAATCAGCCATTTTTTTATCCAGTTAATTATACCATTTCCTATGCCATGGGCCTTTAGTTTACGCAGTAATCTTTGATGTGGCACTTTGTCGAAAGCTTTTTGAAAATCTAAGTAGATGATATCTACTGGTGATCCATCATCTACCCAGTTAGTGATATCTTCCAAAAAACATAACATATTTGTTAAGCATGACCTTGCTTTTAGAAACCCATGTTGAGATGGGTTTATGAAGTTATGTTTAACACAAAAATCCACCATGTGATCTTTAATTAGTCTTTCTAATAATTTACAAATCACCGATATTAAACTAACTGGTCTATAATTATTTGACTTGTTTCTCGAACCTTTTTTAAATAACGGTATAATGTTTGCTTCTTTCCATTCTAAAGGAACCACTCCCTCTTCTAATGACAAGTTGAAAACTGTTGCAAGCGGTACGCTAATTTGTTCTACAATTTCCAATAGTAGTTTGGGTGGAATACCATCCATTCCAGGTGATTTATTATCCTTCATAGCCCAAATTTTCTTAGCTACCATTTCTGGGGTTACAATTAACTGTCTTAAATAATCTGATTCTGCCCCCTTGAACTTAGCCTCTGGTACTGGCAGTGAACTAGTGTCTTCTCTGGTAAACACTGAACTAAAATACTCATTCAGGTCTTCTGCCATTAAGAATCCTTCTGATATTATATTTCAAGCACTATCTTCTAGAGGACCGACCTTATCCTGAACTTTCTGTTTGCTTCGAACATACGCATACAAATTCTTGCTGTCATGTTTTATATTACAAGCTAATTTATGTTCATAGCTTCTTTTTGAATTTCTAATTTCAGCTGTAGCTTGGTTTAGTGCTTCTTTATCAATGTTGTAGTTTTCGTCATTTCCAGTACGTCTATATGACTTCCACATCATTTGTTTATACTTAATTTTTCTAATGGCTTCTTTCGATAAGTATTTCTTTCTGGTCCGTTTCCCTTGTTTTTTGAAGGGAACAAATTTATCTACGATGCACTCTATTTCATTCTTTAAGATATTTCAGCATTCTGTTGCTGTCGTATTCTTCAGTGTGTTATTCCAGTCTATCTTTGCTAAATATTTCCTCATTTCCTTATATCTTCCTTTGTGGAAATTTCTCCTGAACTGCTTTTTATTATTTCTTTCTGATTTTATTTTGATGGTAAAATGTATCTGGTTGTGATCACTTCCCAGTGGCTCACATAATTTAACATTGTCCCAATTCAGCATCTGATATATCGGTGATTGCCCATGATTCGGTTATACCTTTTATGTGATGGTCAATATCTTCTACCATAATGTTTAGTTTAATGTTTTAAAGCAATATAACATGTGTACACTAGAAATGTGTCATCTATAATAAAACAACAGTGTACGATAGAAATGTGTCAACTGTAATAAAACAACAGTGTACAATAGAAATGTGTCATCAGTAATAAAACAACAGTGTACAATATAAATGTGTCATCTGTAATAAAACAACAGTGTACAATAGAAATGTGTCACCAGTAATAAAACAACAGTGTACAACAGAAATGTGTCATCTATAATAAAACAACAGTGTACTATAGAAATGTGTCAACTGTAATAAAACAACAGTGTACAATATAAATGTGTCATCTGTAATAAAACAACAGTGTACAATATAAATGTGTCATGTGTAATAAAACAACAGTGTACAATAGAAATGTGTCATCTGTAATAAAACAACAGTGAACAATAGAAATGTGTCATCTATAATAAAACAACAATGTACTATAGAAATGTGTCATCTGTAATAAAACAACAGTGTACAACAGAAATGTGTCATCTATAATAAAACAACAGTGTACAATAGAAATGTGTCATCTGTAATAAAACAACAGTGTACAACAGAAATGTGTCATCTATAATAAAACAACAGTGTACTATAGAAATGTGTCAACTGTAATAAAACAACAGTGTACAATATAAATGTGTCATGTGTAATAAAACAACAGTGTACAATATAAATGTGTCATGTGTAATAAAACAACAGTGTACAATAGAAATGTGTCATCTGTAATAAAACAACAGTGTACAATAGAAATGTGTCATCTGTAATAAAACAACAGTGTACAACAGAAACGTGTCATCTGTAATAAAACAACAGTGTACTATAGAAATGTGTCATCTGTAATAAAACAACAGTGTACAACAGAAATGTGTCATCTGTAATAAAACAACAGTGTACTATAGAAACGTGTCATCTGTAATAAAACAACAGTGTACAATATAAATGTGTCATGTGTAATAAAACAACAGTGTACAATATAAATGTGTCATCTGTAATAAAACAACAGTGTACAATAGAAATGTGTCATCTGTAATAAAACAACAGTGTACAACAGAAACGTGTCATCTGTAATAAAACAACAGTGTACAATAGAAACGTGTCATCTATAATAAAACAACAGTGTACAATAGAAACGTGTCATCTGTAATAAAACAACAGTGTACAATAGAAATGTGTAATCTGTAATAAAACAACAGTGTACTATAGAAATGTGTCATCTGTAATAAAACAACAGTGTACAACAGAAACGTGTCATCTGTAATAAAACAACAGTGTACTATAGAAATGTGTCAACTGTAATAAAACAACAGTGTACAACAGAAATGTGTCATCTGTAATAAAACAACAGTGTACAATAGAAATGTGTCATGTGTAATAAAACAACAGTGTACAACAGAAACGTGTCATCTGTAATAAAACAACAGTGTACAATAGAAATGTGTCATCTGTAATAAAACAACAGTGTACAACAGAAACGTGTCATCTGTAATAAAACAACAGTGTACAATAGAAATGTGTAATCTGTAATAAAACAACAGTGTACTATAGAAATGTGTCATCTGTAATAAAACAACAGTGTACAACAGAAACGTGTCATCTGTAATAAAACAACAGTGTACTATAGAAATGTGTCAACTGTAATAAAACAACAGTGTACAACAGAAATGTGTCATCTGTAATAAAACAACAGTGTACAATAGAAATGTGTCATGTGTAATAAAACAACAGTGTACAACAGAAACGTGTCATCTGTAATAAAACAACAGTGTACAATAGAAATGTGTCATCTGTAATAAAACAACAGTGTACTATAGAAACGTGTCATCTGTAATAAAACAACAGTGTACAACAGAAACGTGTCATCTGTAATAAAACAACAGTGTACAATATAAACGTGTCATTTGTAATTTTACATAGCAGATTTACATTGTACTGTATGATAGAACTAAGAGTATAACATTGAAAATGAAACTCATAATTAAAATATAAACTGAAAAAAACTGCTTTTAATATGGAAATTTAATACACACTACCGGCACGTGTAGTAAATATTGATATTCCATCATTCATAATAATGTCTGCACGTTTCACACATATTTATACATTACGGTAATTTGACTGCGCAGATAGATTTATATCTAAGCTCATGTGTCAGCCGCAATGTTTACCCAAGCTGAGTGGAAGTGTTTTACTGCTTGTCAATTACGCTAAAACACAGAATAATTCTTAAAGCCTACGTTGCCGATGCGAATCAGTTTCACTCTTGGCAGTAAATCTATCACAATCAGTCTATGACGAATGCTATTATTCAAATACTTCAGATTCACTGTTTTTCTTGCATGCAATGAGAACAAAATCGAAGTGTCTACAGCCTACAGGTAGTTCACGTGTGTGTATAAAAGTAAGAAAATGCTCACAGAAAAGTAGAAAACATCCTCTGGCATTCAGTTTGTCGATACTTTAAAAATATATGTACATATTTAAAAGTACCTTATTTGATTATTTTGCTTGTCTCGTTTCAAGTAAATTTTGCATAAACGCAAACATGTATAGTATCCACTTCAATATACAGAACACACTGGCTCATTAATGCAAATGTTCGGTGTAGTTTTGGTAAAACCATCATAGAAGCTATTACTTATTTAATTCCTGCCTAGGAATCAACATTTTCAAAATTGGAATCATCATGTGAATATGTCAATGAAAAGTTATTTTGATCAATATGTTTACAATAATACTGCATCAGTATTGTTTTTAGAACTGGAATGGATGTTGTATGTTTGTTCCTCATGACTGATGATAACTATTATTATGGGGGAAAATGAGGAACTAGCTCAAGGTTGTGATTCAAAAAACAACATTGCACAAAGCCTAACACAATTCATGACTCTTCTACACTGCAGTTTGTCTGCATCAATATCAAAATTGTGCATGTGACCTCCGTCAAGTTTTGACTTGTTGATGACGACTGTATACGTAAACTACATTACTATCACAGTATGACATCTCATAAATCAAACATTTTCAGATATACGTTATTGAAACAAAATGCCTTATATTTTTGTGATAAAGAGAAACTTTGGGGATCAGAATGTCAACAAAATATATAACAGAATGACCAAAGGCTCCGTGTGTAGTTCGGCAGCCATTTTTGATGGTTTGGCTGACCTTTTGCTAAACAGTTCACATGATGGAAAGGTCAATTAATGCTGGTCTACAACATTTACATCTGTTTCCAAGGTAGCTAATAATGTAATGGTGTCATCTTTTGATCACATATTTACACCACACATTTAGCAAGTTATACTTAAATAAAAATCACTATTTCGTTCGCAGGATAACATGATTACCTTGTAGTTTTATTATGCTAAAACAATCCCTTAAAACTAGGTAAGTAAAATTCTACTCAAAGCCAATGACATAGAAAGGAATGAAACGCAATGAGTAAAACTACACGTAAAAAGATCAAAGGGACAAATTGGTTGGCCGACTTTGACTTGTTCATTTGTTATTCCACAAAGGCCAGGCTGCACTTTCTAGAATTGTATGAATTAGCATCTATTGCCTTGTGCATTAGATGCAGGTATTCACTTGTTGGAGCCACTAATGATACGGTCAATTAGGATGGACATCTATGATAAGTGGAAGTGCCAAGTGGACATTTCAACATGCGCTGGTTAATGACAACATAATCTATAACTATGTGAGGTGCAAGGAGAAGATTACAAATGAGCCAGTCTTCTTGGGTGATGACGATCATTTCTGTGTAGCAAAAGTGTCAAATCAAGTCACAAAATACTATTGCAGATTGATGTATTTAACTGAATACCTCACTAACTATTATAGCAGAAACTGTGCAGTGAAATTGTATCAATTAAACAATACTCAAGTCAGCCTGGAAAACATCCATTGCATTTGGAAACATTATTTAGAGACAGTCAAGACTGCATGGAAGATATAATTTGAACATGAATATGTCCTTTAAAAATAGTCAAGATTGCACTGAAAATATCCATTGAATTTCTTTGAAAACATGCATTAAAACAGTCAAGACTGCAATGAAAACACCCATTGAATTTATTTGAAAACATGCATTAAAACAGTCAAGACTGCATTGAAAACACCCATTGAATTTATTTGAAAACATGCATTAAAACAGTCAAGACTGCATTGAAAACATTCATTGCAAACATATATTTAAATAGTCACGACTGCATTAAAACATCCATTGCAAACAACTATCAAAACAGTCAAGACTGCACTGAAATCATTAATTTCAAACCATCCTTCCCCCAATTAATACAATACTTGCTGTCTCTGACTAAGCGATTGTTTGATAAACTGCAAGCAAATATGTGACAGGATCTGTTAAGTTTAGGAGACATTATTACAAATGACGAATGCTGATCTATTCCCAAGATACACAATGCACAGGAAAATGAATCTGCTGTCTCAGTCAGTAAAACAAACAGCTTTCACATGCCACTTTTTGTAACAAGAAAAACTGCAAGCAAATAATATTATGTGGAAACGTGTCTTAAATTTTGAAAGGCAATATATTACATGCCACAGATCTGGATGAATCCCCAAGATAATGTACTACATACGCTAACAAAACTAATCCGCTTAACTGGCTGTCTCAGTCTGTAAATAAACAGCTTTCATGTGCCAGTTTTGTTAGATAAAGTGCACCCAAATAAGCCAATACATGTCTTAAATTTGGAAAGGCGCTGGATTACATGCTGCAAGTTTTGATGTGTTCCCAAGATAATGCCCTACACACAAGAAAACTAATCTGCTTTAATGGCTGTCTCAGGCAATAGATTACCTAGCTGGTTGCAACAACAACATAATTTATTAAATTACAAGCTGTCTTCAAGGTCCTTTATACTGTAGTGTGACTTTACTTGTTTTAACCTTTCTTTCTACCAAAGCATACAATAACAATTCTGCAAAGCATGATAATTAGTTATTTTTATTTACTACTATTTAATTTTATACCTCTTTTTAATAAAACACGTTATGGCAAAAGATGAGAACGTATTAAATTTTGATGTATATTTTATTATTCTACATTTACGTGATTTAATTCTGTCAATGATCATTTCGACATCGTAGCGAGACGGTATACCTGACTAGAACCAGTAGCGATCGCTCAATACCTCGGATGTTCATTAAAGTCGGCGTGACTGCCATGAATTGCATTGCCTGACAACTGATAACCATTCTCGCTGGCCCCTGCCATCAATCCCCATTACACGCCTTCAAAGAAACCATCTTGAAGGCAGACCGCAAAACAGGTTATTACGTCTTGCACACTCGTACAATTTATGAAACCCAACTGCACAGATTTCAATTTACGGTATAAGTTCGTCGACAATAAATTGGCGATTAATCAGACGTTTTGGTGCATGTCTGTAATACTTAGTATTATGATAATTACTCGGGCCTCACGGTATGGACTTTAGTATATGCAGGCAGAATAGAGATGATAGTTCTACTAAACCAAACTTTATTAAACATGGCTGTCATGACAAGGGGAGCAGCGTGTTATTTTACTTTCTGGGGAGACATCATTAAGTGATATTGTTACATCCCCTCTGTTTTACAAGCAACATGTACTCAACCAAAACGTACTAACGTATTAAAGTAACCGATTCATTACGTCTATGGATCAGCATCAGTGTTTCGTAGTGGTATAAATTAAATAAACTTGCCAGAACCTGAATGCAACATAACTGTACCACAAAACGTTCCCGCTGACACTAAACACTACATAACACACTCTATTTCACTACTTCAGCAACACTCCTGATGTCATGCTTTAAGGCCAAAATGGCATCGTCAACATGCAAACACTCAATTATGAGAATAGCACCAGACAACATGTCAGACTCATATGAACATGGCAAACATGAACATATGAAAAAGGATGGAACATCCACAAGTCGACACACATGCGTGTCTGCATCAATCAAGTCTGTACTCATCAATGGTCATGTAAGTATCTTCAACTGTTCATTTAGACACAACATAGTCCTTGTATGAACACATCGATGGAGCATCCACAAGTCCACATCAATCAAGTCTGCATTCATCAATGTTCATTATTCTCTTGGACTTCCTGGGTGTCATTGGACATACTGGAGAGAGTGGTTATGTCTGGTCACTCTGGTGTCGTTGTTCAACTGGTGTGTTCGGCTGAATTTCAACCAGTGTGTTGGCCTGAATTAGTTCAACTGGAGTGATTAGCGGATCATCTTGGGACAGGATATCCATGGACTCCTCAAACAACACACGAGGTAGTGTTTTGTGTGTTCTTCTTATGTGTACACGGTTGCACCTGTACATTTTTCCTCACTATCTTCAACTTCGTAGGATCTTTCATCCAGTCGTCTCACCACCTTTGCTTTCTTCCATGACTTGACTCCAAGCTTGAACGGCTTCATTCGGACGGTATCACCTTGATGAAGATATGAGAGATCTATAGCAGATTTGTCATAGTACTTTACTTGACGGCGTTGTGTCCTTTTCAGCATATCTGTTTCATGTTGCTGCACAGGCGACCGCGACTCCAGAAGACTTTGATGTGTTGGAAGAATTGTTTTCGTCGGCCTAACTAGTAGCCTCTGTGCAGGACTACCCGGTACTATCCATTCCTAGAGTTGGGATGTTGCGGATATTTAGCAGCGATAAATATTGCTCATCACCAGCGCATTGTGCTTTCTTGATCATCTTCTCTGCAGCTTTCACTGATGATTCCACCTTGCCGTTTGAGCGACTGTGGTGCGGACATGTCGTCATATGTTCGAATCTCCAATTCTTACTGAAATGAGCGAACTCGTCTGACACCAGCTGTGGACCATTGTCAGTAACTACAGTGTCTGAGATTCCCATCCTAGCAAAGTGAGCTTTGAGCTTTGTGATTACTGCCTTGGAGCCAGTGGTTGGTAGGTAGTCTATTTCCCAGAAGTTCGATCTGTAATCAGTGGTGACTAAATAGTTCTTTCCTTGATAAGAGAACAGGTTGACACCGACCTTCTGCCATGGACGGTCCGGCACATCATGGCTCATCAGAGTTCCTTAGTCTGAGAATGTTCGAACTCACGACAGGCTTCCCACATTTGGATGTACTCTCTGATTTCTGCATTCATGCCAGACCAGAACACCAACTCCCTTGCTCTTCGTAGGCATCCTTCAATGCCAACATGGCCTAGGTGAACATCCTTCTTAGTTTGTGATCTCATGGATTGTGGAATCACAAGTCTTTCGCCGCGGAACACAAACCCATCAGTGACAGCCAACTGATCTCTGAAGTCGTAGTAAGGCACAGCAGGTGGCGGCACATCTGGTTTCTTGGGCCAGCCATGTTGTAGGACAGCTGTCAGCACTTGTAGAGTGGCACCTTGCTCGGTGGCATTACGAATGTCCTGGACAACATCTTCTCTCATGGGTAGATAGTTCACAGCGTTCACAACTCTGTGGTCGGTTGTTCCTGTCCAGCTGGCAGGAAGGCACATGACATGGTGTCAGAGAGACATTTTCTTGCCCTCCAAGTACTTGACATCGATGCCATATGCACGTAGAAGCATGCCCTGTAGACACTTGGGTGCTCTGTCCAGAGGTTTCTTTGTTATTGCCTCAAGTGGCTTGTGGTCACTGTAGACAATGATGGGGCGACCATAGGTGAACTGATGGCACTTCTCAAGAGCAAAGACGATGGGCAGCATCTCTTTCTCTATATCTGGTCTCTGTGTCAGTTAAAGCACAACTGGCATGTGTCACTGGTCTTCCTTCCTGAAGTAGTGCACATCCCAGGCCATAGCTGCTGGCATCACACTGAATGACCAGTTGCTTACCTGAGTCAAAGTACACCAGAGTGGGTGCCTCAGCCAGGAGTTGTTTCAGTGTTGTGAGAGCTTTCTTCTGAGCGTCTCCCCACATCCAGGCAACATCTCGTTGTACAAGAGCAGCAATGGGACGGTACATCAGTCAACTTGGGTACGTATCTCACCAGGTAAGTTACTGTACCTCTTAGCCTCTCCACAGCTTCCTGTCACATGGACTCTTCATCTTCAGAACATCTTCGACCTTGGATGGGTCAGGTTTCAGACCATCAGCTGTAAAAACATGGCCTAAGAACTGGGTTTCATTCTCATTGAAGCGACATTTCTCACGGTTCAGTTTGATCCCGCGTTCTTTGCATCTTAGGAGCAGCTTCTGGATCTTGACACAGAGATCAGAGTCATCAGATCCATGGATAATAATATCATCAGCAACACAGTGAACATTCTCCACCCCTTCCAGTGCTTGTTGCAGACGCTTTGGAAAATTGCACTGCTGACTTTCAAGCCGAAAAGTAGTCGTCGCCAATGATACCGCCCAAATGATGTTGTGAAACTAGTCAGTAGGCTAGATTCTTCATTCAGTTCGCAGTGTAGATATCCTTGTTGCAAGTCACACAGAGCAAATTTTTTGGAGTTCACAAGCTTCGGTAGAATGTTGTCCAGCACAGGAAGCTTGTAGTGTTCACGCTTTAGGGCTAGGTTGAGAGGTCTAGGATCAATGCAGATCCGGACAGCCCCAGAACGTTTCTTGGCCACAGACATTTGGTTCACCCGATCAGTGGGTTGGTTCACTATGACTATGATGCCAGTGTGTTCTAGTCGGTCTAGCTCATCTTTCACGGAACTGTTCAGTGATTCTGGTAGGGTATGAGGTGGTCTCACAACCGGTTCTGCTTTTTGTTACAGAGTAAAATGAATCTTCTCATCAAGAAGCCAGCCAAGTTTACCGTCGAACACTTCAAGATAGTCTTCAGTGCATGGGGTTCGAGCAACTCTAGAGCTGGAGACTGAAGATACAGTTTCAAAGTTCTCGTAGTTCACCATGATAAGCTTCATGCATTCAGCAGCTTTACGGCTGAGTAGTGATGTCAGTTCGTCATGATCCATTATGTCATAATCCACTTTGAACTTGTCTCCTGTAGCAGGATTTACGGTTTTAGCTCAGCATTTACCGAGAGCTTCAGTCTTCACGTTGTTCCACATCTTCAGAGTGATTGGTTCTGGGCGGATATCTTTCTCCTTCACATACTTCTTAGGCAGTATGCTGACAGCTGAACCACAGTCAACCTGCATCTTCACTGACTGCTTTTCGACCTACATGTTGCACAAAATGGGACCATCTTGTGAGGAGAGTACGGGCACATTAGCAGTGACGCAGCTGATAACGCCAAAGCTAGCACCGGAGCTATATGAGTCTGACCCATCTTGTACATAGTGAGCAGTTTTAGGGCATTGTGCGGAATCTCTGAAATGGTTTCAGCCCATAAATATATCACAAGTCTTTCCCTATGCAGGGCAGAATTCTGTCTTCATAGGGGCGTTTTACAGCAGAACTAGCAGATTTTCTTCCACTGAATTTCGACTTTGTAGTGTAGCGTCTGTATCTGGAGTCGACTCTGTTCACTGCTTCTGTTTAGGGACTCAGGATGGATAGAAAAATCTTGAAAAGGCTGAAAGGGAAAGTCCTGAGAGTGTGTGTTACGCCAATTTGCCTATATGGGCTGGAGACAGTGGCGCTGACAGAACAACAACAACAGAAGCTGCAAGTCCACTTGGTAGGGATGGATACAGGGAAAATAACAAGGAGAGCAGAGGAACAACATAAAGCACCCAGGAAAAGGGGAAGGCCATAGCTTAGATGACAGGACTGTATGAGAAATGACATGGGAAGATCGGGGGGATGGATAGATTGTACCTGACCCTCACCTCTGTACAGCAGGAACAAGGAGGAGAGCAAAAATCCACAAAACATTACCACTGAGGAGGCCAAACCAGCATCAATAGGAAGATTTGTCCCTAAATCATAAATGATCATAAACAGGATAACATTTGCTTCATAATGTTTAACTTGTTTTTCTGTGGAAATAATAGGGAATATAGAGAAACAAATAAAAAAAATAAAAAATAAAATTGACAGCTATCTTATAAATGGCACCTCAGGCTACATACAGAAAAAACATGGATGGACTCTCGATAAGCCGATGGCTTGCTTGTCTGAGTCATGGAAATAAGTTCACCAGAAAAAGCCCCCAAGAATGGAAAGAAGACTTTCAAGGGGCTGTTTCCAGGGAGCTTCTTTACCTCTCCTTGTTCACTGGCCCCTTGGTATTAATTTTGTTGTTTTGTATGGTAGTCTTGTTAAATAATATCAGTTTATCAATAAAATGTTTCTAAATAAAAAGGAAAAAATCAATATTGAATTCCGGATTCGTCTTCTATAGCTAAGAATTAATAACAAACTAGGAGCTGCATTAAAGTCAGTTTTTATCTAACAAACACATCTCAGGAAGTCAGTGTTTATCAATAAACACAGGTAATAAACGCAACTTAGGAAGGTGAAAACTAATCCTTGGATTAGGATATACAATAATTTTTATACTATATATATATATATATATATACAACTATAACATTATTTTTTGACAGGATCCAGTTAAATTTGTTTAGAAGAAAGTTAATGGTGGCTATGTATAGCCTGTCTCTATAGTCTGTCAGATAAGGCTAATCACACCTACACAAGTTACCCGACCTAATCAACAAAGTAAATTCTTTTGATGATAAACAAAACTACACTTTTTTATTAAACCGACTGCACCTATTATTTAACCTATTCTTGCACTACAGGTCTGATAATCAATTAACCTGATTTAGCAAAGTGCCAAAAGGTTGCATGAGCATTAGGTACGACAGTGATTTTATCGCACGTAAACGACCCAACAATCAACAAGCAATCATGGCCAACAAACTGACATTCATGAAATATTCATGAAAACCAAGCGCAGTGATGCGTCAACCTGGCAAGTTTATCATCATTTCGGGTGAGTTCCTTGACAGATTACAAATGTCCAGTAACATGGATCGGAGAGTGTAAGGCATTAAGTACAAAGTACCTGTAGCTGAAAGTACTTTGTATTAGGTACAAATTACATCATGCATGTACTCTGGGGTGGGATTAATTACAAAGTAACTAACGTAGGACATCCGTTCAAGCCAAGTACATCCGTGCCCCTTGCATATCGACCCATCGAAACAAACATGTTTACAATTTTTAATTGCTGTGTTATCCAAATGTAATAATTTATTATTATTATTCGTTTTCAGAATTATTACTTAATTTCAGAATTTCAGTGCCGTGGCCTACGCAGCTCTTGGTTAGAACAAAACTGTCGAAAGTAGCAGCAATCAATCATTTACAAAGCAAGTTGTTTAATTAATCAGGATGGAATGTACATAATTTTATTGTATTGTTCCCTGTTCTTGCCATATATTAGCTATTGCAGCAAAATATGGGGTAACACCCGTGTCTCAAACATCAGGTGTATTACTGTGCTGCAGAAACAAGTAGTTCGTCTGATCTGTGGCATAAAGCGTTTGGACCATACTAGAACTCTCTTTAAACAACTGTGTACTTTGAGGTTTGTAGACTTGGTTAAATTTAAGACAGCGATTATATTGTATAAGGCACATCACAGTGAAGTACCAAATATTTTGCAAACAATATTTAAACGGTTTGTCTCAACAAATGGCACTCGACAGAAAGACACCTTTCGAAGTCATCGTGTGCCTACCACACAAAAAGCTATGTGTATTTCTGTTTGTGGAGTAAAACTGTGGAATACCCTACATGAAAGCTTCACCAGCAGCAGAAGCTTAAAGATGCTTAAAAAACTATTAAGTCCCATCTTCTATCTATGTACTAGATCTAAGAAAAACATCAAAATCATTCTAACAAGACGTTTCATGGTTTAGTCACTGTATATTACATTATTTGTGAAATTGAAATATTTTGTAATATGTTGTAAAAGTACAAAAGTAATCACACTGGCTGGGGGTGAACCAAACATAAGTATGACACTTCTGTTCACCCCCTTTCCACCAAAACTTACGAGTATTTTCTGGTCACATGTTGAAAATGCTGTATTTTGGAATAATGGGATGTGCAATTGTTTTATGTTGTTGTTGGAAATAAATTACTTACTTACTAATTGCCTGTTGTTAAGTCTCGTCACATCACTGGCAGGAAGGATAATGAGACATTTCCTCAAATTGCTCTTTGAAGTTGGACTTGTTCCCAGAATCACTGAACCAAGACAGCAAGTGGGACGGAGTACAAATGATCCAAATGCCAGGGGTAGTATCTGATTTATGTTGGTATAATATATTTATTGATGATTATGATACACCATAGTTTGAGTAACTAGGTCACAATATGCCCATATGTGGGTCATCTGCTCCTGATATGCCCTAACTTGTCCTAAAGATGACCTAATTTGATGAAGTTGGTCCTGATATGTCCTAACTTTAGTATGTTGGTCCTGGTATGCCCTAGCTTGAATATGTTGATCCTTATATGCCTTAATTTGAGTATGTTGATACTGGCATGCTTTAACTTGAGTATTGGTCCACCATTCTGATATTCCCTAGCTTGAGTATGTTGTGTTTGATTATGTTGGTCCTGACATGCCCTAACTTAAGTATGTTGGTCCTGACATGCCCTAACTTAAGTATGTTGGTCCTGACATGCCCTAACTTAAGTATGTTGGTCCTGACATGCCCTAACTTAAGCATGTTGGTCCTGACATGCCCTAACTTAAATATGTTGGTCCCCACATGCCCTAAGTTAAGTATGTTGGTCCTGACATGCCCTAACTTAAGTATGTTAGTACTGACATGCCCTATATCAACTATGTTGGTCCTGACATGCCCTAACTTAAGTATGTTGGTCCTGACATGCCCTAACTTAAGTATGTTGGTCCTGACAAGCCCTAACTTAAGTATGTTGGTCCTGACATGCCCAAACTTAAGCATGTTGGTCCTCACATGCCCTAACTTAAGTATGTTGGTCCCCACATGCCCTAACTTAAGTATTTTTGTCCTGACATGCCCTAACTTAAGTATGTTAGTACTGACATGCCCTATATTAACTATGTTAGTCCTGACATGCCCTAACTTAAGTATGTTGGTCCTGACATGCCCTAACTTAAGTATGTTGGTCCTCACATGCCCTGACTTAAATATGTTGGTCCTCACATGCCCTAACTTAAGTATGTTGGTCCTGACATGCCTAACTTAAGTATGTTGGTCCTGACATGTCCTAACTTAAGTATGTTGGTCCTGACATGTCCTAACTTAAGTATGTTGGTCCTGACATGTCCTAACTTAAGTATGTTGGTCCTGACATGCCCTAATTTAAGTATGTTGGTCCTCACATGCCCTAACTTAAGTATGTTGGTCCTCACATGTCCTAACTTAAGTATGTTGGTCCTGACATGTCCTAACTTAAGTATGTTGGTCTTGACATGCCCTAACTTAAGTATGTTGGTCCTCACATGTCCTAACTTAAGTATGTTGGTCCTGACATGCCCTAACTTAAGTATGTTGGTCCTCACATGCCCAATTAAAAAAAATAAAAGTATGTTGGTCCTGACCCGCTCTAACTTGAGTATGATGATCCTATTAAGCACAAACGTGAGAACACTTGGCCTCAATATTTGACTTGAGCATGCCATACTGGTCTTGATATGCTCTAAAATGCTGCAGTGACCATAAATGCTATTTGCGTCTAACGGAGGACATGACTGAGAGACGTCATGTAACAGGAACGTCGTAAAACATTATCGTAAAACATTTCTTGAGTGGTACACATTTCTCAATGGAATGCAAATTTTGGCTAAGCAGGCGCGGTGGGCATTATCCCATTTGTCAAGGCATGGCGCAAATATAGACATACTGTCTCCGTAGGTCAGGAAGTGTTCAAGGTTGGCGCATGACACAGAGTGAACATTACACCCACCGCATGTTCTGTGCTAATTGGATTGTTGGCTGATGGCATCGAACGAACACTGAGCCAACGTCCTATGTAACTGTGTTAATTCGATTGTTTTCTGCACAGTATGTTTGCTATAATCTGCAGTTCTCAATTTCATTGCTTTGTAGCAACGAATTGCCTTATAGAAAAAACAAATGCCAGCCCGCCACAATGAAACACTCTCACTGAGTTTAGACAGTACCTGCACAAAGGTATTGGAACAACAACTAATTCAGACATTTTCCGTGATCTATTCATTTTTAAGTCCCGCGAGTGTATTGGCACATTGCAGCATTTTGCAACATTACGTACATAGCATATCAAAGAATCTTGTGTCTGTTGATGAAATGTTTTGTTTCAGTAAACGACTACACTTTTCATTATTTTCAGGAACATTCTACATTGTCAAGAATTATGCCATAAATGCATTGTATTTTTATTTAAATTATTCTTGATTAAAAAAATATATAAATACACACATAAATATAATATTATGTATGTATGTACAGCTGTATATATATTACATATATGTATACAAAAAAATAATCATGTAACTGTCTCGTGTTTAAAACGCTTGCCCAAAATCTCATAATGGCCATTTTCTCCTAGACTACGCTACTACCCAGGCAGTACTGGCACAGTTTCCAGCCATGAGGATTTCCGTCAATGTTTTATGTCGATAATAAGTACACTAACAAGACATGGCAGTTGGATAACCTTTACGCATAAATGAAGTCACATATTGTAGTCCATCGGCACCTGAAGACGTTTGTCACCACTGCTCAGGTGGTCGCCTGTCAATTAGATCCTGGAAATGCTTTACATGTACAATTGCGTTTTTAGGAAGCGTTGCCACTTATTATGTGGCTAGCTGTCACAACAATTTCCCCCTCAATCGCAAGTGTGTCACCTGGTGCATTAGAATTGTCACAGCATTTATGCGGACGGATGACGTGTCACCATGTTTGTGTCAACTGTCAACATTCTCACTGTCAACTGTTAACAGTCTTCCATAGGCAGCATGACTGTCAAGTGTCACTAATGTGGGTGCCGTGCTGGCACAAGTACTCCAACAAAGAAACTAAGTAAAAATAGCTCCCAAAAAACTACTTAAGTAAAGTAAACGTATCCCCAAGAAAGTACTTCAGTTAAAAAGTACTTATATCGAAAAGCACTTTAGTAAAAATGTACAAACATATCCGGCTGTCAGAATATTCCAGTGTGTGTCCATTATCCAAATTGGACACATACACCAAGCAAAGGTTTTTTAGGTAAATACTGATACCACTACTACGTAATAATATTAAACATTATTTACTCATGATAATCAATGGATCGAAAAAAAATGCACTATTATACAACAGGAGAGAAGAATGCAAACTTAATTAAACCGCATTACAACCGTTAACAGACCCGTATGGCATAGCATATGTGTCCAGCCCAATTGATCAGACTCCTGAAACTCTTTCATACCAATCTCCTCCCTCAGCACCTCCATTCTTCGTGTATTATCCAATTGCTTCCATATCTTGTTGCAAATCTAGACTGCATAATTTGTTTGCTTGGAATTTCACCAGCACACATCCTTGTACTTATATAAATATTCGATGTGCAACAGTGGATTTCCGGGGAACGCTATTTTGTTGCGGAGTGAATTATAATGCAGGTCAACAACATCATGATTCCACTGAGGCGGTCACCAGGTAGAAATACCACGTACACCAGTTACCTTACAAGACATAACCATTTGAAGTTACATGAGAAAGAAGGAAAACGGGGGAATTTAAATGTGAAATTGACATGAAGAAACATGTGAAAATGAGAGAAAAGTTGGGCAGAAACTGACATGGGCAGGACATGAGTGATAACAGATTGATAGACACAGAAAACTGAAGAGGGTGATAAATGAATAGAAAGACCGATAGTGATATGGAAGGACAGTATGAACAGAGATCTTGAAACGACAGACCTGAATAGCTGAGGGGGTAAACATCGCAGGAGACTGGAGAAAATGGAGAAGAGCAGAGAGGGTGGAATAGACTGGGTGATGAAGAACCCACCTTGCAAGGGTTCAGGATAAGAAGAAGCCGCCTTTTGTCTACAGTAACATGAATTGTTTCTTTTGCATACTATTGCTTCACCTCAATCACTTCTATAAACTTTTGTAGGATTGAGACGGGCCACAAACAACCAGGCAGCTGCATGATCCAATCTCACACATAACCTACACTTTCATCAAGACAAGCACGAATAACACTTGCTACAAACAGCTATCTGACACATACCCAGTAGGCTGGAAACATTAATACATTGCAGGATTAATTTTTCTGCTCTTTCATGGTGCTATCACTTAGACAGTCCTACCCAAGCACCCAAGTTCACAATGCCTGAACACCCGGCTGATGAACTGCGAAACAGCCACGATTCTCGCGTGCCAATCTATGAAACCGCATCACAAACAGTGACAACGACGGTTACCGGTGACCGTCTAACTATGATTTGCTCATTATTAAAACATCAGTCGTAGAGACATCTTCTCTTGCTACATCAACAA
Organism: Escarpia spicata; assembly: GCA_963995525.1. Taxonomy (NCBI): domain Eukaryota; kingdom Metazoa; phylum Annelida; class Polychaeta; order Sabellida; family Siboglinidae; genus Escarpia; species Escarpia spicata. The sequence continues at coordinate 58,854,073 of OZ023209.1, read as the reverse complement.
GCTTATCCCCTGTCCTGTCCACTTCTGTTGCCAACATGTGTAAATGCTACTTCTTGAAAACGAGAGAGCTTCTGAATATTTAAACCACCTGCCACCGAGTTCATTTAGCACGATTTAACAGAACTGCCATCGAAAGGAACAGGCTCCGATAGCAAGTGAAGAAGGAGGTTTAACAATCATTCACCTATGTGTAGCCTTAGAAAAGATCTTTTAATTTTGTATTGAAACATATTCACACTGCTAGTCTAATTAACACAATCAGTTGATAATTGGTTCCATCCGTTTGTTTATGACAGTGAGTACTGTAATATTGCCATTATTTTAATACAATTATGGCAAAATCTAGTAAGCAGAAAGCCATCCACAATTATCATTGACTTTATTAGAGGAAATAAAAACAAGGCATTAGCTAAAATCCGTTTTCCATGTGTACACAAAGTTTAATATTGTATGTAACATAAAAAAATACAGAAAAATACATTTGTAGCATCAATTCAATTTTAAACCCGTCTGCGCAGCAATTCCCGCGGAAAATAATTTTTTTATGAGCTAGGCGATCATGTGGTATCGTGACATCACACATGACATATACTCGCATCAGGCCGAACCTTTCCATGCATTCAGAGCATGTTTTCAAGGATAGCTTTTGGGTCGAAACGAGCGTCAGAATGAGTTATTGTGCGATATTCTTATGTAATACAAACACTAGTCATCATAGAGGAACAAGCAGTTATCTTACGGTTCCACTTGAATCCAATTTTATTCAAAACAATGAATGCGAATGGGCCTACAAGTCGACTAGGTTTTGGCTTTCGCTGAGCTTCGGCTCGTTTTCGGAATAATGATATCGATTGCAACCCACGGGAGATAATCTACACCAATAGACATACATAGCACACAGCTATTGTATCCAGCTTCAGAAAGTAACGTGTATAATCTCATAATATTACTAGAATATCGATATATGAAGGAGGAGTTTACAATTTATCATAACAATTTAAATCAGTCAGTGAATCAGTCAGTCTGGATAAATAAAATTTAGAAACATTGTTATATATAATTACCATATTAAAATTTTTGTGGCAAATAAATAATTACTACAAATTTTTTTTAAATATTTACAAACAGTGCAGCATAGCATAACATTATTTGGTTTATATTACTTCGAGAAAACATCAACAAAAAATTGTCAAGAAAATCTATGGTTTGATGTCAGGATTGAACGAGCGTCGCCCGATTGTAAAATAAATGACACGAAACCAACGCGTCTACCAACTGAACTACCGACATCGACAGATATTCACTAACTGATTTAAGTTGTTATGATAAATTATACAAATCCTCCTTCACATATCGATATTCTAGTGATATTATGAGATTATACATGTTACTTTCTGTAGCTGGATACAATGTATGTTTGCTATGTATGTATATTGGTGTAGATTATCTCTGGTGGGTTGCAATCGATATAATTATTCTGAAAACGAGCTCAGCGAAACCTGGTCGACTTGTAGATCCATTTGCATTCGTTGTTTTGAATAAATTGGATTGACATGGAACCGTAAGAAGGATGAAAAAAGATAAAAAAGGTAAGTTCTTTTATGTATCGCAGTATCCAGTCCTCAGGGCTGCTCAAAGCGCTTGACACTTTACTCCCTGGCAGACCTGTTCAATCGAACACCACTTGGCCACATGCCATCTGGAGTTTATGTTCTGGGTGGCAATAGTTTTGTTAACTCTAACTTTTAAATCTTATTGTTAATCATCAAGACCCTGACAGAGAGAAAATGGTGCCAACAGCAAACTAAGCACAACAAGAGTGACCGCTACACCATCTCAGCAGAGCTGACCAGGTCATTCTGTTCAGACTCCGAACATGACACAACAGATTGAAAACACATTTATACAACAAAATGAAGATTGGCCAGTCCGAGATGTGTTGCTGTGAAACCGCCCCGATAACCAGTGAGCACCCACTAAAAAATCATGTAGTCAAATCTTGCTGTGAAATCCTGTTATTAAATCTAGCTGATAAACCCTGTTGTTAAATAGTGTGGTAACTGTTGTTACAAATTGCTGTTAAATTGTGTTGTTAAATCCTGTTATTAAATCTTGTGGTTAAATCCTGTTGTTATTAAATCTTGTTAAAACCGATTAGTTTCTATGCTAAAATGTACTGGAACAACAGGCTATATATGGGGACATTCTTAACCACCAAGGCCCCCCTAAATATGCCAGTGGTCATGTCTTCTCCACTAAGTGACCAGTGCCAAGCTGACCCATCTCATGTCATGTCTCTCCACTTACAACCCTCCAATCAATGTGGCTCGTACAGATTTAGCAAGTGCACTAACAATCTGACAGTTCTGTGCGCGTGACATTTCTGCAGCCACCAGTTTCTTTTGTCCTCAATTTCATCTGCTGCACGAAGCCTTAAAATTTCCACTTTTGGTTCCCGTTGTATGTGTTGTCTGAATCCACCATATGTACACATCAATTGGTCCTCTTCACATTATCTATATAAATGGTGATACATAATAGAATGGTCTCGCATCAGTGGAAATGGTGATGCATTAAAATGACCTCACATCTGTGGAAATAGTGATCCATTAGAATGTCCGGATATCTATGGAAATGGTGATGCATTAGAATGTCCTCACATTTTTGGAAGTTTAGTGATGCAATAGAATGTTCTCACATCAGTGGAAATGGTGATGCATTAGAATGTCTTCACATCTGTAGAAATGGTGGTGCATTAGAATGTCCTCATATCAGTGGAAATGGTGATGCATTATAATGTCTTGACATCTGTGGAAATGGTGATGCATTAGAATGTCTTGACATCTGTGGAAATGGTGATGCATTAGAATGTCTTGACATCTGTGGAAGTGGTGGTGCATTAGAATGTCCTCATATCAGTGGAAATGGTGATGCATTAGAATGTCTTCACATCTGTGGAAATGGTGATGCATTAGAATGTCTTCACATCTGTATGTTGGTCCTGACATGCCCTAACTTAAGTATGTTGGTCCTGACATGCCCTAACTTAAGCATGTTGGTCCTCACATGCCCTAACTTAAGTATGTTGGTCCCCACATGCCCTAAGTTAAGTATGTTGGTCCTGACATGCCCTAACTTAAGTATGTTAGTACTGACATGCCCTATATTAAGTATGTTGGTGGTGCATTAGAATGTCCTCATATCAGTGGAAATGGTGATGCATTAGAATGTCTTGACATTTGTGGAAATGGTGATGCATTAGAATGTCCTCATATCAGTGGAAATGGTGATGCATTAGAATGTCCTCATATCAGTGGAAATGGTGATGCATTAGAATGTCTTCACATCTGTGGAAATGGTGATGCATTAGAATGTCCTCATATCAGTGGAAATGGTGGTGCATTAGAATGTCTTCACATCTGTGGAAATGGTGGTGCATTAGAATGTCCTCATATCAGTGGAAATGGTGGTGCATTAGAAAGTCCTAACATCTGTGGAAATGTTGATGTATTAGAATGTCCTCACATCAGTGGAAAAGGTGATGTACCGGTATTAGAATGTCCTCACTTGTGTGGAAATGGTGATGCATTAGAACGGCCTCACATGTTCCCTGGCCATCAGACAGAAGCATCTACACCATTTGCATTATTCACGGAGCACTGTCTCTGGTCAAATAACCATCACCTTAGACAGATGAGAACTCGGAGGAAGTGTCTTTTACTAGTCTGTGATCTGCATGCATGTGACAGTCAAGTGGATGTTCCTAAATGAGATCGCAGACCTTGACAAAGACATCTGAGGACACCATTAGTGTCACCTGAGAGGCTGTCCACTTTGTCTTCATTGTGTCCAGCTGTGACATCCAGCTAAGAACAGGTCAAAAGCTGTTACCACAACAGACACTGGGCAGTATAAATTGTGCCAAAACATCACCATTGTTTTTCATTGAAATCAATGCTAAAAGTCAGTTAGGGTGTCCTGCACGATTCCGTTTGAATAAAAACTTTGCATAGTGCTTGTCACTTGTCATGGTGTTTTCGTGAAATCATACAATTCTTTGAAAAAATCGACATGGAAGACAATCTTATCACTTGTCGTCCAAACCGATGGGATTCTGCCATCATACACAGGGATCCTTCCATCACTGACATAAACATATACAGGGATACTTCTAAAAATCTAACGATGTAAATTGTAAAGACTTGTGTTTGCACTAGCTGAACTCTGGCAGGAGTGAGGGTGAGGAAGTAGGAAACTGGTGGAAGACTGGCCTCAAAAAACAGGTAGGGGTTAATTTTAAGATTAATGGAAGGTGGAAGGTGAACTCTCAAAAATGGTGGGAGGTCGGCCCCAAAGAGGTGGGAAGCAGAACAATGAGACCCCCGTCACATCCCTCTCATAAGTCAAACTGGTGGGATGTTGGTTTTAAAAATAGCGGGAGGTTGGTTTTTAAAATTGGTGAGGTTGGTTTAAAAAAAACTGGCCTGAGGTTGGTTTAAAAATGGTGGGAGGATGGTTTCAAAAATTAGTGGGTTGGTTAAAAAAAACTGGCATGAGGTTGGTTTTTAAAATGGTGGGAGGTTGGTTTCAAAAATTGGCGGGAGGTTGGTTTAAAAAAAACTGGCATGAGGTTGGTTTAAAAAATTGGTGGGAGGTTGGTTTCAAAAACTGGCATGAAGTTGGTTTAAAAAACTGGCAGGAAGCTGGTTTCTAAAATTGGTGGGAGGTTGGTTTAAAAAAAACTGGCATAAAGTTGGCTTAAAAAACTGGCAGGTTGGCTTAAAAAATTGGCGGGAGGTTGGTTTAAAAAAAACTGGAATCAGGTTGGTTTAAAAAATGGTGGGAGGTTGGTTTCAAAAATTGGTGGGATATTGGTTTTAAAAAAATGGCATGAGGTTGGTTTAAAAAATGATGGGAGGTTGGTTAAAAATTGGTGGGAGGTTGATTTAAAAAAAACTGGCATGAGGTTGGTTTTAAAAACTTACAGGTTAGTTTCAAAAATGTGGCTGGAGGTAGGTTTTAAAAACTGGCATGAGGTCGGTTTAAAAATTGGCATCAGGTTGGTTTAAAAAACTGGCTGGAGGTTGGTTCCAAAAACTGGCTGGAGGTTGGTTAAAAAAACTGGCGGGAGGTTGGTTTAAAAAACTGGCTGGAGGTTGGTTTAAAAAACTGGCGGGAGGTTGGTTTAAAAACTGGTGGGAGGTTGGTTTAAAAAAAACTGGCATGAGGTTGGTTTAAAAAACTGGCGGGAGTTTGGTTTTAAAAACTGGCTGGAGGTTCAGTTTCAAAAACTGGTGGGAAGTTTGTTTCAAAAACTGGCTGGAGGTTGGTTTCAAAAACTGACTGATGATTGGTTTCAAAAACTGGCTGGAGGTTGGTTTCAAAAACTGACTGATGGTTGGTTTCAAAAACTGGCTGGAGGTTGGTTTCAAAGACTGGTGGGAGGTTGGTTTCAAAACCTGGTGGGAGGTTAGCCTTACAATTAGGTGAGATTAATAGAGTTGGACTCTCTAATGGGAGGATGCACACTGTGACCCAATCATAGCCCTGTCATTAGCAGAACTCCGCACACCAGTAGTGGCATTTGGTGTGTCTATTGGCACTTGTGTCAACAGGAGACATGATGATCCACCCTGATTATGCAGCAACCAAAACAGCAGATAACATGCATTGACAACACCCACACACAACACGCCTGAGAAGTTGGCAAACGTTTTCCAGAAGCCGTAAAAACGAAGGTAGCACCTCCTCCAGAAACGTGCGTTATAACATCATGATGTTTTGATGATGGCTAGTGAGAAAATCAATCGTGGTGCACGCCAGCCTCGCTTACAGGCACTGCTTACAGCCGCGCAGCCAATCAGTGGCCAGAGTGTCGTTGCGGCATTTCGCTCACTACCGCTCATTGTGTGGATTTAACTCCAGTCAGCCGGTGTGTGAGGGATAACAGGCAATACAAAGACGGCCTCTCCATGACTCCACAAGGTAAGACGTTCAGACAAGAGGGACAAGGTTAGAGGGCAGACTTTACTAACTTGATTGGTGAAGGCTGTGGACTTGGGCATCAGTTTGTGAAGCATTATTGCGCTTTTATTAAATTTTTGTTGTTAGTTTATTTCGGTTGTCGGTTTATTTCAGTCAAAACTTTGATCAAGCCGTTGTGTCACTTTTAATGTTACATTTAAAAGTACAGCCAGCATCATTGACCATAATGTGGACATTAGATGCTCTAAAATATATTATATAATACTAGCTTTCAACCATGGAGCGACAAGTCAAGGATAGCAGTCATCACGTTGACAGCATTTTGATCTTTTAAAACTTGTTCCTGCTGTGGCACCCTCTGAATAACAGTGGCACATCGATAATAACAGTGGCACATCGATAATAACAGTGGCACATCGATAATAACAGTGGCACATCGATAATACTCTCAAATAGGAGAAAGACCCCCACAGAAAAGCATAGCTTATCAAAAACAAAGTAAATAACACTCAATAAATGTTGTTGTTTTCCAAAATACATCGCCAATGGTCCACTGAAGAGAGTGAACACAGAAGGAAGCGAGTGACCGTTGGTGTCTCGGAGATGCCCTTACAATGATCCAAAGTCAGCGTATTCATATGCAGATTACAGCCGAGACTTGATATAAGAAAGAATCCTCGACAGAAGTGTGACGATCACAAAGTGACTACTTGATCTTGTGTTCTCAAAGAAGAATGTGCTTCTAAGTTTTAGACCATTCATTTATTTTGCAGTAAATTTTTACTAAATGTTTAAACGTCATAAAAAAGACAGTACAGTTGAACCTTGGACAAACAGCCATCTCACAATTAAGGTCACCCTAGAACAGGTCAAAATTATTTCCACAACAGTAAAGTACAGGAAATTAGTTCTGCTAATAAGGTCGCCTTGTTATTCAGGTCACTTTTGCACTGTCCCGAGGGTGACCTTAATAGGGAGGTTCCACTGTACTGTGTAGTCGATGAGCAGCACACAGAGGGAATGAGGGAGGAGACAGAAAAAAAAGACAGCGTGGGAAAGAGAAGAACAAATTGAAGATGGGTAGAGAGTGTCGTGAGAGATCTATAAAGGGCGTGATGAACAGCTGAGAGTGGGGAAGGACGGCAGAAGATCATTATCAGTTGAGATGTCTAACCTTCGCCCAGTTCATTCATTCTACGTTGCTCCAGTTCACTCAGCTGTATGAATGAGTACCTGTACAGTGGTGGATATTTGTGTACAAATAGTTTTCGCACATTAATTGCAGCGTGGCTGAATACTTCCAAGTAAAGTCGAGATGGTGTTCGATTGAACAGATCTGAGTAAAGTGAAAAGCACTTTGAGCAGTCCTAAGGACTGGATACTGTGCTGTATATAAGAACTTACCTTTTTACCTTTTCATTACGTATGCACCTAAATATTGCAACCCCAAAACAAGAGCTGTGGCTTACTTATGCCAACATAGGGTGGGATTACAACCTTGCCCCTGTCTTTGTGACCTTGCCAGTAACCCTCAGCTACCCCCATGCCCACTCAGCCAATAGGCTGAGTGCCTGGGCCACATTTTACTGACTGCCTCATTGTCAGTGAATAGACTGGACGGAGCTGACTATAAATGTGTTACGCATAAATCTGTTACTGTCTAAGCAGAATGAGAATTGGATAAGGCCCCCATTGCAGGCATCAATATCGGTACTCCTTGCATATTAACTTGTTGAAACATGGATTTATCGATGGGTGCGTTAAGTTCCACCAACCAATTATCTTATGCATTTTGGGGCCTGCGCCAGTGTTTGAAATATACGCTGATGTGGTGTTCACTGACCACCTATTTTTCATCTGGATCAGTAACTTTTTAGAGTTACTGGTCCATGTGACCACCACTTTTCAGGGGAATTACCGTTTTACAGCAACTGGTATTCATATCAGCTGAATATTAAAAATGGCGATTGTAAGAATCAAATTGTTTGGGCCCCTACTTAAATCAATGCCCTTAAATTGCTCACGAAAGAGTACAAGCCCTTTTGCCCTTGTGCATCATAACCTTTGATAGATGCTGGTCTGGCTGAATGGAACATTTGAGTGGAAAGGTAGAACTTTGGCCTTCTTCTACCACTTAGGCTTTAATTGCCATCATTATCTCTCATCATTGGCCAGACAGCTAATGACAGGCAGTTTCCTGAATGGTTCTCTGAAGTTGGGCTGGTTCTTGAAATCACACGAGAGAACAGCAGGTGGGAAGTAAGTACAAATGCTTCAGCATGTATCCATACACTGATGGGATGAATGTCAGGTTGTTATAGCACTAGGACCATACATTGATGGGGTGAATGTCAGGTTGCTATAGCACTAGGACCATACATTGATGGGGTGAATGACAGGTTGTTATAGCACTAGGACCATACATTGGTGGGATGAATGTCAGGTTGTTATAGCACTAGGACCATGCATTGATAGGGTGAATGTAAGGTTGTTATAGCACTAGGACCATACATTGATGGGGTGAATGTCAGGTTGTTATAGCACTAGGACCATACATGGATGGGGTGAATGTCAGGTTGTTATAGCACTAGGACCATACATTGATGGGATGAATGTCAGGTTGTTATAGCACTAGGATCATACATTGATGGGATGAATGTCAGGTTGTTATAGCACTAGGACCATACATTGATGGGGTGAATGTCAGGTTGTTATAGCACTAGGACCATACATTGATGGGATGAATGTCAGGTTGTTATAGCACTAGGACCATACATTGATGGGGTGAATGTCAGGTTGTTATAGCACTAGGATCATACATTGATGGGATGAATGTCAGGTTGTTATAGCACTAGGACCATACATTGATGGGATGAATGTCAGGTTGTTATAGCACTAGGACCATACATTGGTGGGATGAATGTCAGGTTGTTATAGCACTAGGACCATACATTGATGGGATGAATGTCAGGTTGTTATAGCACTAGGACCATACATTGATGGGATGAATGTCAGGTTGTTATAGCACTAGGACCATACATTGATGGGATGAATGTCAGGTTGTTATAGCACTAGGACCATACATTGATGGGATGAATGTCAGGTTGTTATAGCACTAGGACCATACATTGATGGGATGAATGTCAGGTTGTTATAGCACTAGGACCATTGCCGCCTCGTGAGGACATAGTCACTGTTTCCTGTGGATGTTTTACCAGAGTGCAGTGGTGCAGTGGGTAGAACACCAGATTCAATCGAGAGAACCTGGGTTTGAATCTTGTGCTGTTGTGTCGAACCTTGCGCAAGTTCCTTCACTCTAAGTTGTTCCAGTTCACTCAGCTGTATGAATGAGTACCTTACTATAGACAGTGGTGGATAATTTTTGTGAATGAACATAGAAAAGGGCGAGTGGACCTCAGTACTTGGAAGAAAATACACTTGCAATGCTTAGCATATTAATTTATAGATTAAGTGCCCTACAAATAAATCACTATGTTACATTATACTAGCCAAGTTACCCGGCATTGCCGGGGGAAAAAGGCAGTCCTATCTAACAGTGCCCCTCGAGATCCCCACTGTCCCAGATGAATTTTGAACCACCCCATTGGGCCTGCTAAATCACATACAAAATTGTTCACCCCCATTCATGCAAAACTGATGGATATAAGGGCCATTTTAATTGATAATAATGGGAGCAACGGGGACTTTCTTCTTTCTAAAATCAACGATCATCTCCCTTGTTTTTGACGCGTTCAGTTGAAGATTGTTTTTGCCACACCGCGACACCAGCCTGTCCACTTCATGGCGATAATCAGACTCATCCGAGTTCCTCGTCAAACTTCACCAGCTGTACAGAGGAATGCTGGGACACACAGTCATTCGTGAAGAGCGAGTACAGGAGCAGAGAGAGGACACGACCATGGGGAGTTCCGGTGTTCAAGATGACAGTGTTGGAAACCATATCATTAATTTTGATGACTTGAGGATATAGCAGAGGAAAGTTTAACTTACATGTCAAATAACAGATATATAATAATTATGTCTGCATATTTTGTAGGTTTGTTTATAAAAAACACCAAAATACAATCACTATAACTTTGTATTCATCAGGTCACAAGTTTGACATACATGTACTTTAATTTCTCTCCATACTGGCAGCATTTGTTTTGTATGTGGGGATAAGGTAGTTCACTGGTTTATGGCTTTAACCTTTATGCACGCACTAATATATCGGGGTCTGATGTTCATGGAATCATATAATGGGCACATGATTAACATGCAATGTAACGTAAACAGGATATTACCCAGAAAAGATTAAATAAAATAGAATATGTTTAAATTATTAAAACAAATTATGGTTCAGTCAAGATGATACATTGTTCATAGATCCGATAAATGCTCAATACATTTCACTTTTCCCAGGTGCATTCTTAAATACGCAGGTATACTTCTTTCACACCTGTTGCATACTAGCACTGTCAGATTAATTTCTATCGGACATAAAAATAACCAGAAAACATGTCGCAGGTGCAAGATATTGACGTGAGAATGTGTGAGATGCCATAACCATCATACACGACCATGTCGCACCACGCACGTAAAGCGGATATTAATTTGAAGAGGACCCCCCCGACTATACGAGAGCTTTCTTGCTATCCATGCATGACAAATAAATTTTGTTGCTGGTGATAATTAATACTCATGATAATTAATACCCGTGATAATTATTAATTAGTTTACCAGTGGCATGGGAGATACGCCAAATGCACTGTCTTATTACGTATACACCAGGGCAATCAGTGGTCTGAATATGTTACGTGATGCCATCTTGCGACTGGCGTTTGTCTAACTAAATTAGGTAGGTGGTAAATTATCATAAATCCTTTGTAGTTAGCTGCTTCAATCTAATCGTCCATCAGAAGAAGACAGCAGAGGCAAGAATAAATTCGTCTAGACAAATCGACAAAGGATTTATTATACGGAAAGACGAGATCCAGTACAAAAGGTTAAATGGACTGACAAATAGCAAAGCTAATATATCAACGTCGACGGAACGATTTCACTTGATGACACCAGGTGGGGGGGTTTGTTGTAAAATATCCGAAAAATTAAATTGAAATCTACCTATTTCTACAAAGTAACACAGACGTCAGGACACAGCTTCTTCTTCATTAGATGACCTTTTGTGATCCCCACCTTTGACCTTTGATGACTTCCACATAACAAGTAGAAAATCATAGGTCAATATACAAGCACTCCCCTGATGTTTATCTAGCGATAATTAGGCAATTTGCAGCTCGTTTACGCTTGACAATAATGACATTTTTATAAGACATCTGCCAGTCAAAGAGATAAATGACCAATACTAGCCTACCTGAACGAGGAATCCAATGGTTTTTCATGAGTTACACATTTTCACCACACAAGTGCAGGGTCTAACTGTCGATTGGGTTTGAATGTTTAAATAATATTGTGCATGTGATGAATTATCTGGCTGTATTAATACTATATTAACATTGGAGTATTATATGTATTTATAAGTGCGAGGTGCTGATGGGCTGAGCATCGAGGTCCACTCGCCTCTTTGTAAGTTCACTTTCGTCCCTGGACCATTAGCCTCTGATGCACCAACTGGAGATGTATTTAAGAAAAAATGACGTTTAGAGTTAGTTACTTTTGATAGGCATGGCTTTTTGTGAGGGTCTTTCTCTGACAAGTGCGAGGTGATCAGTTCACTAGATGGTGTCAGTGTATAAAAGCGGTTTATTGCTCCATGAGTTAAGCTATTAAATATTATGTTATTTTCTCGTAATACTAAACCTTTGGTGTTTGTGCCCAAATGTGTGAGATGGGACCACTGTAGTTATTTCAGAAAAAGTAAATTTGAATGGCGGTGTATGATAGAGTTGTATTTTGAAACGTTTTGAATATTGGTGAAACATTTGCTTAGACATTAATGTTTTACAATGCCCACCATAAGAAAGTTTTACATCATGCGTCATTCTGGGAATTCATTTTGCAATTAATTCTCACTGACTTTGACAGCAATAACGAACTAGACATACGAGGGTAACAGAAAGTACACTAGTCTAATCACAACAATTAACAGTACTAATAACACAGTAGCGTACTAGATCAATGATAACAAATAGTTTGCAGACCAATTAAATTTCAATGAAAAAATGCAAAGATTTGCACAACAGCGATAATTGTATTTTCTTCAGACTGCAGTTCATACAATGCTTACAAGTTTTATCCAGTCTACTGCTCATTATTCCCCATGTGTCCCTATCAATTGACTCAAATGATCATGACTTCTGTGCACTTACTTCCCAATCCCCTGCAGTTCTCTTTCCAGTACATTAGGTGACACTGGTTTCAGTCACACTCACAAGCTTCCCCCCCCCCCCCCCCCCCCCGTATAGGTGTGTACAGGTGCACACCAACAGTCACCTGAGATCAGGTGCATGCACAGTTTGCATTGGAAATAAACTCTACCGAGGTTTAGCCACGGGCAACTCAGCCTGGATAAACTCATATCCTGGGTGCAGACCGCCATTTGATCTGCGGAAACATATTTGTAGATGTTGGATGAAGTCATGTCCCAGCTGTCAATGATATCTATACGGGAACATTCCAGGAATGTTAATCTGCAGTGCCATATATTAATACAGATGAGCATCAAATGTGACCCGTCCCAGTGAACCGGGTGTTAAGTGGCACAGACCCATTCAGCACACGAGCCGAAAATAGCTCGACAAATAATCCTAAACTAAAAAAATACAAGCATTTACAAAATCCCAGATTAAACAACAATTGATAATATGAGTAAAGATGACCTTGTTTCTCAAAACTCTAGTAATGGTCATTACAAAACAAATATAGTAATTTATAAACTGTTGAATGTATGCAAAGTACATAATCCGTTATGATGGATGAACATATATGCCATAATTTCTCTGTTGAAATCCATATTTTTTTATTTAAAACAAAAGCCACAAGATATACTTCCCTATATCAACCATATTCACAACATTTTGTTTGAAATCTGCCAAGTATAAAAAGGAGTTTTTATTCAAAATTATATTTGCGTGACGAATACAATCAAATATATGTATACTTTATCACAATTTTTTTATTTGAAGCAGATCCATATTAAAACAGAAGATCTAAGATTCGACATTTGTCATTATTCCTCAATCGGACAAAATTACTTGAAGACGGAACAACATGACTTTTTCCTGTGGCTAGTTAAAACCAGCCATCAACCTGTGTTTATCCTAGAACATCTATTGCTTTTCGATTATTTGACACTGTATCCTAAAAAAAAACAATACGTCACCACAGACAAGATGCTATTTCCTGTACATTTCCCGGCAGCTTGTTTTGACACCATTTTACACAGCTACATTTCTTGACTCGCATATGATTGCGGCTTTTTTCCGCCATGCAGCTGGCTATATTGATTGATGGCGCACGGTCGTTTGGCCTGAATTTGGCAGGTCCTTCCAGTTAAATATGTCAGACGACCAAGCGAATTTCACTTGTTTTGAGCAATCAGCATTTCACTTAGTGCAGAGACGTGATTCTGTATTCCATCGGGAGTACAATCTCCCAGCACGGATCACGATTGCAATACGGTAACCAGATACATGTCTTGTCAGAAAGATCAAATAATATAACTTGACGCAGAACGCTGATTAATCAAAGAGTTTTTCTTGTGTAAATGTATACCTTTTTCTGTGGCAATGATGAATTCTTTTGACGGACTTTTGTATAGACCGTGTTATTGTCATAATCATGTTGCATAGAGCAAGAAGGCGGATTTTTCCTTTAGAATCCTTCTGGCATGTCTTGCTACAGACAGACATTTTAAACCATTGTCCACCTTCTTGCTGTGCATGCTCACAATCATGCAGCTGATTGTTCTAGCAATTTAACATGGGGATGTTCGCTCTGACTTCAAAATCACAGCCCATGGAATAAAAATGAAAGAAAAATCATCATTAAAAACAATTTGGACCAAATGTGTTTGACTTTTATTTGTAAAAGTGAGATATAATCTAATATTGCAAATATTGATCAATATACATGTACATACATTAAACAAATTTATATAAAGAAATATCAAATAAAAAAAGAATGAAAAGTGGTAATAATCGCTATGTTGGAAATAGATTACTACAAGAAACAGCAAAAACATTCGGAGGTGGAGACAATAATTTGAAGGTTTTTTGGAGAAAAAAAAGTGATATCTCCATTTTGTGGGGTTTGAGAAAAACTCATAAGATTAAACGGAAATTTATACATGATGCTGGAACATATTAAGAACCGGAAATCAAACAGAATGGTAGCATAGGCCAATATCTTTATTGCAGATATTTTTTATATAAGATGTTATATAAATAATTTGTTATCAATCTGTGATAAATCTATGTCTTCTTTGTCAAAACATGATATATACACACAATGAGCACTGTCACTACACTTAGTGGGAAAAAGGGCATGGAAATGCTTACTGGCTGAAATGGACATTGTGTTTTGGAGAAAAAAAAGATAGATGTCGCTTATCGCATCTTGTAAACAAACACTCTTTTGTGCAAGTCGCTTAGCATGACTATATATATTTACGTGTATATATATATCACATTTTGATATAAATTAGACACAGCATTGCTCAACACATGGTTGAACAAATGTTTGGTCCTTGACCTGGGCAAAATGTCTGAAATGGTGTTTATTGCATTTTGCCCGGAAACTCTTCTCACAAAACGTGTACAGTAACGATAAAGTAACATACCAAAAATAAATGTTTAATTCATGGTTTTAGCTAGTACTATTAATATCACATGTACTAATACACATGAAGCAGCAAAGTTTCATCTAAATTATTAGTAGAGAAAAATGCTTAATATATTCATGGTTAAAAAGTTAAACATGACATTAAAAAAAATCATATCTGAAAAATTTGTTGACCAATTTATGATTTTGTTTCATATTTCAGTTTCTGACGACAGCAGCGATATCACTAAAATATAAAACAAAAAATCTGTAGTATGCCGATATATATATATATATACAGACTGTATATATCCTTCCTCAAGAATACAAGATTCAAAATAAAAACAGCAAGCATGAGATGGGGGAAATTATACATTGACTAAAAGTTAATCTCTTCATACTTCACTCTACAAAAAATACAGTTGCTTACAACTTGACGTATAAACCAGTATGGGAGCCACGTTAAGTAATTTTGGCGACAACCTAAGTGCTTACTGTGCCATTAAATCCTCCTCTCAACATGCAATACAATTAGTGCAAAAAACTGACAAAAGATGCAGTTCTCGGAACTGTGGATGTCCTTTAGGATGGTGCAGTAGCACAGTGCGGTGTCGCGGTATTCTTGTGCACCAACATAAAACTCTCATCATTAAGTGTGACTCCAGTGCTACTTGGACGTGCTTCATTCGTCAGTGACACACATAACGAAAGACAATGTCCTCTCAGGAGAGACATTGCGACTGGGGGAAGGAGAGAGCCTAGGCAGAATGCAACGCGACAGTCACAATCAAATAACGAGTGATATCTGTATGCATAATTCGGTTTAGCTGCGGGTAATGCGCAGCGGTCGACTGCGAGAGACAGTGCATGGACCCGGCTAATGTCATTAGGAGACGGTCGCGTTAAAAATGGACCAATGAATATTGAGGAGAAATTGTTCAATGAGGAATACACTGCAAAGTGAAGATTGAGTAACCGCTTTAGCAATTAATAAAGTATTATTAATTATGTTATTATTACAGTGGAACCTCACTAATAAGGTCACCCTCGTGACAAGACCAAAGTGACCTGAATGGCGAGGTGACCTTATTAGCGAGATTGTTTTTCCTATTCTTTACTGTTACAGAAATAACTTGTGACTATCCTTAATTGTGATGTGGCTGTATTATCGAGGTGACCATAAAGGTTCCACTGTATTATAATAAACTGACAAAGATGATAATGACCTGACAATAATGAACAATGATCATAATAAACTGAGTCATGATAATGAAGCGAAAATGACAATAATTAACATTCAATGAGCCAATAGCCTCCTTCTCCTTTTGCCATCTGGTTTATATAGACAGAATCTGTTTAATTTTGTTAAACTTTCCAAAAATTCTTGTTATATATACCTTGTTAAATATTGTTAAACCTTGTTAACATCCATGTTAAATCTGTTTAACGTCCTTGTTAAATCTTGTTAACATTCTTGTTAAATTGTGTTAACATCCTTGTTAAATATTATTAATGTCCTTATTAAATATTGTTAATTATTTTTAACGACCGTGTTAAATGTTATTAAAATCTTGCTAAAACTGACTATGATGACGACAAAATAATCCGCCAAATGTCGTCTCCATTCCAGACCAACCCCGATGCACCTCCAAGCATCGGCGACGATGCCAATGACTGTCACGAGGCCATGCTGTCACGATGACAACAATGTCGACCGTCACGCCCGTGTGAATGGAAGTCGCGATCGTCGTCATCATCATCTTCGTCGTTCTCCTCATTGCCATCATCGTCATCCTGCGTCTCGCGAGCCGCTACAACTGGTGCACCTGCTGTAACGACGACGATGACGACGACGACGACGATGACAGTAGTGACGAACGAACGATGGACGCGGCGGAGGAGTCTCGCGTCGACGACGTCTACCGACCAGAGGAAGCGATCCTCCGGGAAGGGGAGGGGGAGGAGGATTACAAGCGGGGAGGGTACACAGAGGACGGAACAGCCGAGGAGATCAAGAACGAGGACTACGAGCGGTTTGAACGGTTGCAGAACCACGTCATTGCCGTCGACGACGCAGACAACGAGGAATTCGTTGTGAGCAATATGGAGGAATCACTGCTGTGACCTTGTCAAAGTCGTAATTGTTGAATTGGTGGCGAAGAATCGCTTTCTACTGAAAATGTATAATTGTGTTGCATCTGTCCCAAACAAAATGTTGCTAAGACGCAGTAAAAACGCTTTTGCATCGGTCATGTGACTGTCACATGACAAATAACATGTGCTCTTGGTGGGATGACATCTCCAGGAAAACATAAAATACATTTTCTGGCATGTGATCACTAAATATAAATTGCAATAAAATTGAAGACAAAAAAACAATGATTAACATTCGACTGCTCTGAAGTTAATATTGTTAGTAATTAATTATATCACAAATGATTGCCAATTTGTTGAAGAGCAGATTTGAACACACCATCTCCTATCCAGAAATCCTGGCCCATTATTCTCAATCCAATCACAAGAACTTACACCATAAACAGATATTCTAATCTAGATAGTGTATTTCCAGAAAGAATAGTTCAGTTTCATCATTAGAAATAGGCATGGCAGCCTCAGACTTAGGGAATTGTGTTACAGCATGAACTGTTCGGGAAAGTGCATTAGGGGAGTGCGGGGCAGAACTAATCTCTATCACACAGGTACAGTAAATGTGGTCATGGCGGTTAATCTTACCAAGGGCTAATCACACAGCCGGTCACTGGGCAGGTCAACCAATATTCTCTGGCAGCACAGCACTCTCCTCAATTCATTTAGCCCTCTGCGAATCAGGCTCATCAATGTTCAAATGCGTAGTGCAAATGAAAACATTTCAAATGCAGAAACGTTGCTAAAACCGATCTCCCAGCAGTCATCAGCATTCCGTGCGACCAACGGATTAAATACGCTTGGCTGGACACATAATGGACAAGAGTCTGTCTTCTTTGGGGAGTTACAGGATGGAAACAGACAAGTAGGCAAACCACAACTTCGCTACAAAGATGCTCCTAAATGCGACTTAACATTTTTGAAATCCCAACTGAAACCTGGACTACTACTGCCACAGACACACCAAGCTGGCATGATATATTAATATACACAGTAACTTGAGTAAGACATCTCATGAAAATAAGACTATGGTCCTCCGAGTAAGAACCAGTAGACACAGCTATCAGTTACAGTGAGAAAGAATGTTTCAATTATGTGCGTACTTTTGTTAAAACAATTGAAAGAACTGACACTGATCGTTATATCTGGTAACTTGCAAAACTAAGTAGTCTTATGTTACAGTTTTATAATTACAGCCAAACCACTTTTGCCTTTTTCCCAGAATTCTGACAAGACCTGGTAAAAATAATTTATTATTCGCCCAATCAGTTCACCAGAACTAAATAATAGTTCTGCACAAACGCTAATATGTCGCAGCGGGTACCAGACTGGTTTTGATTTTCAAAAAAAGTATTTAAAAAAAAGACTTGGAGGGATATCTCACTGCTACCTCTAATGAAAGGTTGAGCCATCAATTGCACTTTGTGTTTCAGCCGATTGAAAAAAAAATTCCTTGGGTTTCTCATATTTTTATCATGGATACTGAGCCAACTGTGGGGTGGGTCACAGTGAAACTTGTGAAATTTGCATCAGTGGGCAGAAGAGGAAGTGTTCATTTTAAGGGTCAAAGGTCAAATTACAAAATCAGAAATTCCATTAAAAAGGGCTAGCAAATGTGTTATTGTCAGACCTTCCCCCATTTCTGGTTCATACCACCCTTTTGAAATCCATGTATCATGTTCTCATTGGCGGGAGGTGACATTTATCAGTTCCAGGCTTCAAAAAAGCTCTTGTTTTCAGACTACTGTAATTACTGTTTCTATGTATTTGGACACAAAAAAATTATTACATTTTCTCAGCTGTCCAAAAACATACAGTAGAAAAAAGAATTATTGATGTGTCCGAAATCCTACAATCAGTGTACACTGCATGCATTCACACACACACAAATAGTACGTGCCCAAAAACATGCAGTACATAAAAATTATTCTTGATGTAGATTTTTAG
Source organism: Escarpia spicata (assembly GCA_963995525.1). Lineage (NCBI taxonomy): Eukaryota > Metazoa > Annelida > Polychaeta > Sabellida > Siboglinidae > Escarpia > Escarpia spicata. The sequence continues at coordinate 58,835,215 of OZ023209.1, read as the reverse complement.
GGAGTCTGAAAAAATCAAGTGTCTGCATACACGCAGTCAATATGGCAAGTTTTTTATTTATAATAGTATTAAAAATTATGACTTTATTCATTTATCACGATTTTATTAAAAAAATGATCAGATGGCCTATTTTTAAGAATACAAGCTGCATATGGTGACAGGAAACTGTGACACTCCTGGGGGGCATTCTCATGACATGACACCAATTCGTGTCACATCCTCGACCACAGACGTCACTCCAAGTGTCAGGCAGGTACACTCATAAGAAATCAACGCGAGGTTTTCCTGCGAGCGCTGCAATTTAACATGGCACAGGACACCACTGCGAGATATACGGGTATCCGACAATCGGAAGGAAAAGTGTTGCCATGGCAACTACAGAATATAAAAAGACAGATGGCAAAACACAATAAACATAAAGAAGATTGGTGCGTTGCTTTATTGTCATCTTTGAATGCTTGTATAATGCAGTTATTAGACAGCTGGTGTATAGGCAGGTAATTTCTAGCTAACAAGACAACCAAAAAGATTGCAGATGAGCCCAAATCACCATGATCGAGCTAAATTGTTTATATAGCAAATTTAAGAGTTAGATCTTTGCAGTATATAAGGGCAATGAAATGGGCATGACTGCAATGTTAATACTGGATAATTTGAGTAACAACTGGATGGATCTTGAGCTACTGTGTAAATACTCCAATGAACTGAGGCATGTTGAAAATATGTCCGTAATAAAACGAGTGATTTGTTAACCATAAAAGAAGCAAAAACTAAGCACATTTCCTGTTTACGCAAAACAAGACGTCATGTGAATAGGGGAGTGTGGACCAAACTTGTCTTTACACATTACATGTATTAGGCAGGTAGGGAAGAGTGGGTCAAACTGCTCTTACTCTTATGGAATAAAAAAGCTCAATGAATAAGACATGCATACATGAACCGACATTTTGTATTTTGAAGACTGCTTTGGTTCAAAGTAAAACACTACACTGGATTTAGATGTTCTTAATAATAATTATTATTCTGTTTCTTAATACACCGCTTTTTAAGTAAATAAATACCAATCAAAGAACTTCACGGAATAAAATTATATGTTGACTAAATACTAAAATATCACATAATTAAATAAGCATTTAGGGTATAAAAATACAGTTTCAAACAATGAAATAAAAACCAATACTATAAGTTCTTTCCCTGCCAATATATCTTCAATCAAGTCACCAAACAGAGCACGTATCTTTGATCCAAAGATCAATCTAGTAGCGCAATCCTGCATTCTCTAACATCAACTTTAGTTTCACACATCTTACGAACCAAGCTTGTAGACATACATCATCGCAAGCATCAATTTCAATCTTTTCTTACCATTCTGTGGTATCCAATAAAATCAAACAGTACACACCTTTTACCAATGATTAATGCATCCAACCGCTCTACACTTTGAAGGCATTGCAATTTTAAATTGACACAACCGCGAAAATAAAATCATGGGTTCTCTGCATTGAGTGCCTGAAGCCTGTGCTTTCTGCCCTACAAGCAAACTGGCATGTGCTTTTAATTCATTCATGCCATCAAAACGCAACCTAGAATACAGTAAAGAAACGTTTATAACGTCACTTTTGGGACAGTATTGAAATCTATAGGCTACTATTGACCTACATAAAAATGTGGTAAATCTAAAATCCATACACTAATCTTGACCAACATCAGTCCAGTATAAAAATATGTCCAGATTCATTACAAAATCCACCTCTAGACTACTTTCTGGCAAACATGTTAACACCAAATCCCTTCTTATGGCCAGATATGTCAAACTCACTGGTCTATAATTATCAGTATTGAATTGGGAGGCCGATTTATAGACTGGAACCATTCCAGCAAATGATTCGACTTCACTTCTGCATCCTTGAGGAAAGGCCAAGGTGGTTTTATTAGTTTCTGCAAATTAAATTGTATTAATAGAAAGATCGAATAAAAAGCCTAGTATGGCTCACACAATTGTAGAAATGTCATAATGCAATATTTTATGCAGTCCCAGAGTATGTCATGGTTCTTCATAAATTAAGTGCCTGTATACTTGTATAACAAAAAGAAATTACACTATACATGTACAACAGATTATATAAGGCACGTACGAAGACAAAGTAAATGGCTTGGTTTAATTGACTGGTTTGCAAACTCTAAGGTCAAATAAAATAAGTTCCCAGTTTCTCATCAGAACTTTGTCAAGAACATAAATGAGGTTTGTATTGTTGATATGTTATAGGTGTGTTATCAACTGTATGTTTTTTCTCAACAATCAGCAATTTAGGATGTGTACAGAGCACATGTTTTACAAGCGCCAAAAGTGTAGACACATTTATCTGGCCTGTTACAAATCATATTTTTCACAATTTGTGCCAGAACTCTTGCTTAGAGGAATACTTATATATATATAGAAAATAAAGTTTTGTAGGACCTATTTTTAAATGTGTGTGCTGATGAGAAACTGATAACTTATTTAATTCGGCCAAAGAAAGAAAGAACTTCACATTTTCAAGCATCATCTGAAGAACATAACAATTCTGTACCATCCACCATAACTCAAACTGGCGTACCAGGATAAGTAGATTTCTGCTTAAGTCAATCGTTTTCCTCAGTACCGGGTCTTACACAAGGCACTCAAACATTATATATGCGAGATCCGGATATATGGGACTTCTGATAACTAGAAGTATTGTCATTGGTCCCTGGAGGTTTTATTGATCTGGAGTGCACTGTATGTCACAGTACGAAATCATGTTGTATGTTGATGCAACATGTTTTATTGTGCTTCTCACTCAATGTCATGAGATGAACTATGAGTTGACTGTCCTGCAGTGCGTAGTGTCCATCCTGTACTCATGTACACTAACTATTTAACATCACCATCAAAACCAATGGTAAACTTGATTCACGCGAATGTAAAAAACCATGATTCAGATCAAAAAAATAATAAATTTTGCTATTTGTTTTATTAATAACCTATGTTAGTTTTTATAATCTTATTATTTTATTACATAATCAACACGGAGGATGTCCTGCATCATTTCTCGTCCAAACAAAGCCGATTCTGTCTTCATGCAAAAGGATCCTTCCATGACTGACAAAAGCCCATACTGCTCACCTTTCTTTATAATAACAACTTTATTTATACGATAAAACGATAAAAGTACAGCTTCAAATGTTCTGTAGTGTTTACAATAAACTAAAATGCATAAATAAAAATAATAATAATGAAGATTAAATGTTAAAACTTTTATAAATGTTAAAATAATAGTTAATATAAAAACGGTAATAGTTAGTAAAATAATAATTATTAAATAAATAATAATAAATCATTAACTTAAAAATAATCTTAAAGTATTGTGATACGTGACATATGAAGATAGAAAGCACATGTTGACAGCTGTAAATAGACTAATTGTCCAGTTTGTTCAGTACTGTTTCCTGCATGAAATGAATTTACAGTATAATACCATCTCACAAAAGCATGCACTTTAACTGCCTGTCATGAATCAGTCAATCAAATAATTGCTGGTCCCTCAGTGCACAGTGTTCTATTTCATCTGATCTACCCAATGTAACAAAAGAAACGCGATACATCACTTAAGGAAAAACTGCAAACTGAATGCGACTTAATTAAAAACGCTAGTGATGTATGGGTACTTTAATATTGTATTTTTATGAAGATATATATATTTTTTGAAATGTATAAGATGGAAGCAGAACCAGCATTTTCTATGTCGCTCCAGGTTACATACTCTTCATCAAACAGCCGATGCCCACGTGAAAAAAACTGTTGTGGATCCTTTGCGGGGATGTAGTTTGCCTGAAAGTCTGGCACCCGAGATGCAAAGCAGCTATGAAGAGTAGCATCGCATACATTTAAAATCTAGCTCGATTAATCACAGTACCTATGATGATACCCGTGCAGTGTAAATATGTTTAAAAATAAGTTATATCTGATTTATATGTAGATGAGAAATTGTTGGACTCCTGATAAGCCAATCTCTTCCATGTCCTCTTTCATCTCAATTTGATCATTTGTGATGGAAGTCTTACTAAATTTAGTAAGATTTCCATCAAAAACGATCAAATCGAGATGAAAGTGCTAAATATAAGCAACATAAACTGAAAGATGGACACACATAAAGAACAGCTACAACCAGATTTATCCAGAAGCTGCTCAGCCATTGAAAACCATCTGTGGATGAGCTCAAAAGTAAATAATTATATTTAATTTATATAGTGCCACATCCAAAGTAGTTTGCAGCACTTTACAGACATTAAAAGAATGTTAAAAATCATATGTTGTAATAAAACAATAATTGTTATACCGTAGCTAAAATTATGTATGAAATAAATAATAATAATAATTAAGGAATTACATGCACTAACGATATAAACATGGACCATAGTAAAACTAGCAGAATATTAACATATAAAAATCATATAATCAAATTAATTAGGTTATACAATGGAACATCGCTATTAAGGTCACCTCTGGGACTGGACAAAAGTGACTTGAATAATGAGGTGATATTAGCGGGACTGTTCTAGGGTGACCTTAATTGTGAGGTGGCTGTATTACCGAGATGACGGTACAGTGAGGTTCTACTGTACTATTATAATACGCTAAAATAAATACATAAACTAAGACGTAGATATCAATAAGTTAAGTGAACAAGTATTTATATATAAGACAAATAAATAAGCAGTTAAACATCAGTCTTGGGAAATGTTTTGGTAGTGAATTACACATACATATGTGCTGTAGTAAACAAGTGTGTTTTGAATGCTGACTTAAAGATTCTCCTTTGGTTTATCTGCCAGCCTATTGCCGGACAAACAGTCCATAAAACAGTCACAAATGGCAGTTATTCCAATGGGAGGTCACAGCCATCAGTAAATCAATTAAACGTGTGATATTGGCATGTTCCTGCTCAAACTGGGAGTGATCACTTATAGGACACCAGGTTCTGCCACTTCTTTAATATGCAGACAATGCGCACACGTGTTGTATGTGTTAGTGTCAACTCCTGGACAGTTCATGTCCCCCCTTGGGCCAAATTCTTCTCCACGTCTCCTTTCTACCCAATCATCAACTTTCATATATATCTCAAAATCTCAATTTTTTGGTGGAAATAAGTTTCAAATATAATTATATTTCTAGTTGTATTGTGTATATTAAGTTCAAATTTAAAAATAAAACATTATCCATGCAACCAGGGGACAAACCTTTATGCAGACTGACCTTAGGCTGATTAAAAATAGCAGTCTGCCTAATGCAGCGAAATATGCATATTTGGTCTGCGTATGCTGCTGTTAAGAGAACATATATATATCTATATATATGTGCATGTATATATATATATATATATATACACGCACATATATATATATACATACATATGTGTATAGATACATATATATATATATATTGCATCTGCACATGTTTGTTTGTGCCTGCTTGTGTATTGGTTGTACCTGGGCTCACATAACAAAGCAACTACCAACTGGGGAATGTTAACTAGGAAGATGAATTAATTGAAGAAAAACTCATCGTTTTTTAATGTCAATTAACAATTCCTTTGATCCACTTGGGCTCAAGGATAAGAAAAAGCTACCTGTTTTTCAGACACCGGGTATATATCTAGACGAACTACCAAATCATTCCTTCTAGCAAGCTAATCAATCAATCATGCCAAGGATTACGCTTGCTAAAAAACCTGCTGCTTTTTGTTCCAAAGTTCTGATTTGGATTTCATGATGATTTTCCATTAAACTCAAGGGTCTACTTATGATGTATGTAATTTGATATGCAAGTTTTTGTTTTTTCAGTTATTAATCATTCGACAAATGTCAAGATGGACTCTGTTGGAGGTATCAAATTATTCTGTTAGGTGGAGAACGCTGTATTTACAGTCGTAGAATGTAGCCAGTGTTGCTGTTATATAGCCGTGACATAAATAATCGACCCTGCTGCACTGTTTTGCTACTACCTGTTACCACCATTAATTAAACCTACTGCCCACCTCAGCTATCCATTATTAAGTTTATTCCCGACAGTATTATGAGTGGTTGTGTCAGTTCGTTATGTCCCACAATGCATTAAGCATTGTGCAATGGAGTTGATCATCACCACGAATCACGTGGGAAATAAAACGCTACAGCACAAACAGTTCTATGCAAGGGCACTCACTGTCCACGGAAATGAAGTAGGTTTTATCCATGCCATTAAGTTTCAAATGTTTTACATTTTTCTTAAACTTTGGTTCCTTTTATATGGTGTTGGTGGAAATGTTACATACTATATGGCTCGACTGGGTAAAGATAACTGCTTCAAAAACACATAAAACTACTGGATCAACTGTATGCCTCGAGTACATTACCAGTGACAGCGACACATCTTCCCTTCTATTTTATATAAAGCAACTTAATACAACAGTGACAATTTTTTGGGTGCAAATCTGTCTTTTTACTGTTTGCTAATGTTACTTGTACTTTTACTGGTAACTTGTACCAGCTCATGTTTTTACTGCTACCGATACAAGCCTACTCCCAATCACGGAGCAACAACACCCTTACAACATAGTTTTCACTTCAGATACTCATTTGTATTGACCGTTTAATGTCTGCAGGGGTAAGACCACATTTAAATTTTACATAGGCGGCCATTATAACGTTTCCTTCATTTCTTGCAAAATTTTACGAACAATTTTCTTGAAAATTTCACAGCATATTTAACCTCCATTGACACAAGTGCTGTGGAAAACTCGTAAAATTCTCATACCTCAGTTTTCAGAAAAATCCACCCAAACCTGACACCCCTCAATCTGGTGACTGATTTAGAAATATTGGTGCGTTCTGCAAAATAGCCACTGTGCGAATACGCGAGCGACTAGCGTATGTTTATTGCTACCTCGTGAAAGATCTAATGTAGTAGTACATTCAGTATTCACTGGACTGACATGTGCCATGCCAAAGTGCTCGAACAAAATTCACACATGACACCAAAACGGTATTTTCAAGGGCACTCTTTCGGTGGGTAATGGCAGACGAATCCTTAATGTGGTCTTACCTCTGCAGGCGCGAGCTGAATATTTCCTGGTAAGACACAGAGGTACCCTCTAGTGAGTGGCTCACTACCAGCAGCAACCATGTAGCAAGTGAATAACTTCAAATAACTACTCCCGTGTTTTCTTAAATGCTTTGCCAATTAGATCACGGGCCAGTGGTCCCACAGAAGCAAACTAACATAGAATTAGAGTTATGCTGCCAAACTGACCCAAAGTTAGCATATTAATTAAATTATATATATATATATATATTAGGTTGATGTGCTTCCTTTAGCTATGAACACTATACTGCAGGCATTGTATATTCTAGTTAGTGTGCACATTGCCAAATCCTGTTCTGTCACGTAGAATCTAAATAAATTGAATGGATACACATGTAGCCAATGTCCAACCTCTACACAGCAATCAGGTTTTCACATACACAGAGCACGGCTGCACGTGCTCATATTATCAGTCGAACACAAAGGGAATCCATGAGTACCAAGTAATCATGCCACACAGACACACAAAAAGGTTTTGCACCTGGGAGCAGTTGTCAGGTGAATTAAAATACTAGTGACGGAGGAAGAAAGACACGGCCAGCACACGTGAGATTATGCTAGTATCAATTTAATAAGACGCCCACTGACATATAAACTGGCGACATATACACGCAGTACTGGCCCTGGTTCACAGTGGTCTATGCCTTGAGGCTGGTCGGTGAAGAGATCTACATGTCGTTGACAGTTGCTCTGGTCAGCAGAGGTTGGCCTAGCTAGCCAGGCTGCAGACGTCTTGATTTCCCAGAGCTGTTCTAAAGAGACAATCGCCACAGGGCCGAACGTGCACATTCAGTCTCCGTAACCAGTGGAGAACAAACCATCTTTCTGTAAGACAATGATTTTGTGTCCTTGTGGTAATTACAAACTCTGTGTGTGAGTGAGTGAGTGAGTGAGTGAGTGAGTGTGTTTGTGCTTGCGTGCGAGTGTGAATTTTTGTGTGTATGTGTGTGTTTGAGTGATTATATGTGTGTGTGTGTGTGTGTGTGTGTGTGTGTGTGTGTGTGTGTGTGTGTGTGTGTGCATGCGCGCATGTGAATTTGTGTGTGTATGTGAGTGTTTATGTGATTGTGTGTGTGTGTGTGTGTGTTGAGAGAGTGTGTGTTGTGTGTGTGTGTGTGTGTGTGTGTGTGTGTGTGTGTGTGTGTGTGTGTGTGTGTGTGTGTGTGTGTGTGTGTGTGTGTGTGTGTGTGTGTGTGTATGTGTGTATTTTTGCACACAAACTCTGCAAACTGCACATCAACTCCATTGAACTATGCTTGAACTTGATATATTCCAATTGTTTCTTCATGTGTACAAACACATGTATCCTACATCTATCCTACATCTATCCTGCATCCATTTCTACTTTTGCTATGGGCTGTTGTCTAGAGGGGCAACTGCCGGGGGTGCGACAACTTCTCCCAACGAATAAGTGAAACCACGAGGGGAATGACAAAAAGAGAAACCACTGCCGCACGTCATTTCTCTTCTACGTCCCTCCCATTAACTACTTACTTCAGAGAACAGGAAGCCATGTAAAATTAATACTGATACTTTCATCACAACAACGTAATAACTGGTCCGCTGCTGTTTCCTCCTCTGACATATCACGCAAACAAATATATTTTTTGATGTTTCCGGTAAAAACTACGCATGCCCTGTACATGGATGCCTTTGGTCTAGCACCTGGTGGAATCTCATCAATTCTGCAGGTAACTTAATCATTGCTATGAGCTATGTACTGACATGATGGAAATCCCATATTTGCAACCAACATTTTTTTAGTCAGCATATAAATTGTCTTGGACAAAATGGGGTTTTCAGTGGCATTTAAAAAGAAAATTGCATGTCTATCTATTGATTAAACAGGGACTGAAGAAACATTAGTATTAATTGTTATCATGATATACATGTGTGTGTGTGTGCGTGTGCGTGCGTGTGTGTGTGTGTGTGTGTGCGTGTGTTCCTTAAAATTAAACAATCATGAAAACTCTCTATATTGGAAAACCCCGATACAATGCAATGTCAGCACTTGCAAGGTTAAATTACAACCAGTATTCAATATGTGTTTGTATATAATATCGTATTGATTCTGCTTCTGGTTAACCAGAGTAATAAGTCACAGCTGTTACAGGAAAGTGTTCCAGCTGTTACTTTTATGCTAACACAGTGAGCCAGTGACATTTGTATGTAAATCTAAACTAGTCATTGACATTGCTATCAGGTGACCCTTTCACTAACATTCTCATGAGTGCATAAATCAAAATCTGCTCTTGAAAATCGAATTCGTTCCCTAACAGTGATCTTGTATACCTGAAAATTATCAACTTCAGGATGTCAGGTCACTTTCGCCAATGTGTAACAGAAATAGTCATCCATGATTTGCTGGCGCATTTTTGTATTTTTAAAAAGCTCCTAATTTAACAACTAATTCTATTTAGTGATGAATTAAAAAAATTATTTTTTCATGTATATAATAGTATTTTTATACATCACACAAGTTGACAAATTTGGAGTGGACGGCTGAGCCCAGGACTTGCACATGACCAGTGCATGGGACCCGCGCATGGACCAGTGCAAGGAACCCATGCATGGACAGGTGGAAGGAACCCATGCATGGACAGGTGGAAGGAACCCACGCATGGACAGGTGGAAGGAACCCACGCATGGACAGGTGGAAGGAACCCACGCATGGACAGGTGGAAGGAACCCACGCATGGACAGGTGGAAGGTACCCATGCATGGACAGGTGGAAGGAACCTACGCATGGACAGGTGGAAGGAACCCATACATGGACAGGTGGAAGGAACCCATACATGGACAGGTGGAAGGAACCCATGCATGGACAGGTGGAAGGAACCCACGCATGGACAGGTGGAAGGAACCCATACATGGACAGGTGGAAGGAACCTACGCATGGACAGGTGGAAGGAACCCACGCATGGACAGGTGGAAGGAACCCACGCATGGACAGGTGGAAGGTACCCATGCATGGACAGGTGGAAGGAACCCACGCATGGACAGGTGGAAGGAACCCATGCATGGACAGGTGGAAGGAACCCACACATGGACAGGTGGAAGGTACCCATGCATGGACAGGTGGAAGGAACCCATGCATGGACAGGTGGAAGGAATCCATGCATGGACAGGTGGAAGGAACCCACGCATGGACAGGTGGAAGGAACCCATCCATGGACAGGTGGCAGGAACCCATACATGGACAGGTGGAAAGAACCCATACATGGACAGATGGAAGGAACCCATGCATGGACAGGTGGAAGGAACCCGCGCATGGACAGGTGGAAGGAACCCATGCATGGACAGGTGGAAGGAACCCATGAATAGACAGGTGGCATGGACAGGTGGCATGGACAGGTGGCATGGACAGGTGGCATTGACAGGTGGCATGGACAGGTGGAAGGAACCCATGCATGGACAGGTGGAAGGAACCCACGCATGGACAGGTGGAAGGCAGCACCACACACAACCATTAACGTATTAGTACATCACATATCTCAGAAGTGTGTGTGACACATAAATTAATCACCTTAACAGCTAAATTCACTCCATTAAAGTATACCTGTGTGCCGGGGGAGAGATAGATCAGATTGGTGCTTGATATTCAACAGCGGCGAACAAGCTGCGTTAATGGCTGGTGTTAAATGAGTACTGATTAGTACCGGGGTGTTCCATCAATGCTGCTTGGCGGAGGCGCTGACTGAAACCCATCGTTCCCTCTGCGAAAGTAATAAAGAATGTGATCCGCCTTCGACCTTTTACTATGTCCGTAAAGCACCAAGACGCTGTCACACATGGAATGGACCCCCAAAAAATATACCCATATTATATATTCTGAATATTCCATTATGGAAAATATACCCATATTCCTTTAAGGGAAATATACCTATATTTCATTATGTAACTTAAATATACTCATATTCCACTACAGAAAATATACCTATATTCACTGCAGAAAATATACCCATATTCAATTATGGAAAACATACCCATATTTCATTACGGAAAACATATCATATCCCATTTTATATGGAAAATATACCCATGATATTTCATCATGGAAATATACCCTTATCCTTGATGGAAATATACCCATATACCCACATTCCATTACGGAAAATGTATCCATATTCCATTATGGACCCATATTCCATTACGGAATATAGACCACCATTAGTTATTAATTTGGATACCATTTAAAAAAGGTGCAGTGCTGGTTAGATAATAAATATAATGCAGGAGTTTCTAGATTGGCACTTGAGTGTCATAACCAGATTCCATTATGAAATATATAGACCTTCCCTTTTGAATTTGGACTCCCAATGAAAAAATATCAATTTTGATTAGATGATACTATATTATGCAATTTTTTGATTTTAATTTGAATGAATGTTATAACTAGTTACAGTATTTCTACCAATTTTGTAAAACAAAATAAAAATCCTTTATGTGAGATACTAAATAAACAGCTGCTCGTGTACGATACTAAAACCATCACCTTCTGGCTTATGCCTCTGTTTCAAAAGTTACTATGGAAATCTGATAAAACCACCAAAAACCTAAACAAACAATACCAAAACATACAATTAGCTTCTACACTAACTCTCTAAAAGCCTCATTATATAATTTGTATATTTCATATGTATTAAGGTTGCAGTATTGGTCCTAATTACACAGAGAAGGTCCGTATATTTTAGAATAATTATGGACATACTGACGCTAAACTCTACAGGGAAAATGTATCCAGGGTAATTTTCCATGGGTGCATATTCTCCATGACACCAGCAGTGCAACAAAGCTCTATTTAAAGAATCCAACCAACATAGTTTTTTTCTGATGCACAATTCTGTGTTCTTCTATAATCTGATCCAAAAATGTTAATCAAATATTGGAGCATGTTACAACAATGATTGATGCTATATTATGATACTCTCTGACATTTGTCAGAAGAGGATCGTAGTTACAAAAATCAATTTCATCGTAAAAACACTGATTACTTTTAAATGTTGCGGCAAGCAGTGTTTGAAGACAAGAGATAAAGTGACGCAGAAGAGTAGATCATTTGCTAGGAAGAAAGCTTTAAAATGGATATTTTTATAAAGTGTACAAAATTCAAAGGTCATTTTTATTCAACAAATGTTTTATATTGCTATCAACATACTTCCACATATCCCTTTAATAAACTATGTTTTAATGGGAACATGTATATTACACATAGAGTGTAATACGAAATGTGACCATCTTACCACATGGTGTGCTCCAAAATAACCTTGGCTGGGACATGGCTATTTTTGATTTGTTTTGTTATTCATGACCATGGTATGTATTTTTTATATAAGACTGCATGGCTGCTTACCTCCCTCCCCGGCTATATCCCCCTCTCATACAAATATCCAGGAATAAGTCAAAATATGGTAGCAGTGAACAGTGAATTTATTTGTTTAGATCACCATACATATACATGCAGCGTGAAGTAACAGTTTGTACATGTTTTACATAGTTATGATGATCCAAGGAGACCTGCTCTAAGACCTGAGAGATCGCTATCATAAAAGCCTCCCTATTAGTATGAGCACATATGGGGCAGTCAGTAGTCATTATACTGGTGTTTATTGAATACTGTATACCTATATAAACAAATATGAAGTTTCACCTTTGTTATCAAATATAACTGTGCAACAAGTGCTAACAAAATGAATACTACACATTAGTGTGCAAACAAATTGAATACGTTTTAGCATTTGTGTAAGTGTGAATAGATTGTACAGCAAATAAAATGTTCATGTTATGATTGTGACTACAGAAAAAAGAAATACGACAGAGAAATACACTATACACTGTAATAGCAAGAATATAATAATTAAAATATAATATAAAATGTAGTATCCGAAAAGATAGATACAAAAATAATACATTAATTCCAATTTTAATCAACTGAAATAAGTTTATGCATGTAAACGTCTGAGTTAATTATGATCAGCTAGTTCAACAGCACAACACAGCTCTATTCACAAGCCACTACATCGCCTAATGTTCCTATTGCTCAGCCTGGGACACAGGGGAGGTGTCCAGGGTAGGGGAAGAGATCTAGGGGGTAAGATAGACTGCTACACTTCCTAGTGCCAGCCTGAACCATCCACAGGATTTCTAAGATATTCTTTTAAGCAGATTTTCATAACATCAAGAGTCCACTTTTGTTGTATTTGAGAACACTGCATATTCAACCAATGCACTGATACTTTGTCAGATAGGTATACATCAAAGTGCAGTGCAATATAACGTTGTTTTTTAATAAATTAGTGCTTATAACAGAGATAGATGAATTTGATAAAGTTTGTTATGAAGCAGAGACCGAGAAGACAGGATTGTCAGTGTGACATTAAAGGGCCAAGACTTCATTCCTTCTAACATTTTCATTAATGCCACCTGGTGATCAGTTCTTGAACTGTAGTCACCTGGTGAGTGCTTGCGAATTACATTTCTGCTTTATAGATCGTGCACAGATACTACATTTAGATGCACACTAGTTAGCAGTTCTTATATATATAATCAAATGGTAAAATATAAATGATCAGTAGTTTTAATTACTAAGGAATTTCCTGATATGACAGAGATGTCCTGTCACATACAGAGTGCACTCAACGGAGAGAAGTTTAAAAACTACAATAATGTGCCTTTAAATAAGATAAGTTTATTTCAGACTCAGTCCTTAATATAAGGAAAGTTCCATAGTCATACATGTAATAACACCAACAAGAGAATGAGGAGGAAAAAAGACGAAAAAAAGACACAAAGCTACTCAACACAATTGTGTGCACGTCAGAGCAGCCATATCATGAATAATTAGTATAATAACATAATGAATATTATTGTAGACAAAATAATTGTTTCATCCACTTTTTCTGCAGCAGAGACGAATATATCATGTCAGTATTTACAACACTGTGAACAATATAATTGTTAATCTTTTTTATCCATTTCATAAATGTATATATACTCCTTCTTATAACACATTGACAACTTGGCAAGTTTGTATACGCAAACATTTCACTCGCGCTAGAATATCTTGGGATCCCTAAAAGGATTCTCAGTGAATTCTTGTAGGCTACAGTTAATTTGTTCATGGTCTTAAGCCTGTAGGTACTCCATAACTGGGCGGTGTACAGGCATACACAATAAGTCTTAAGCCTGTAGGTACTCCATAACTGGGCGGTGTACAGGCATGCACAATAAGTCTTAAGCCTATAGGTACTCCATAACTGGGCGGTGTACAGGCATGCACAATAAGTCTTAAGCCTGTAGGTACTCCATAACTGGGCGGTGTACAGGCATGCACAATAAGTCTTAAGCCTGTAGGTACTCCATAACTGGGCGGTGTACAGGCATGCACAATAAGTCTTAAGCCTGTAGGTACTCCATAACTGGGCGGTGTACAGGCATGCACAATAAGTCTTAAGCCTGTAGGTCCTCAATAACTGGGCGGTGTACAGGCATGCACAATAAGTCTTAAGCCTGTAGGTACTCCATAACTGGGCGGTGTACAGGCATGCACAATAAGTCTTAAGCCTGTAGGTCCTCCATAACTGGGCGGTGTACAGGCATGCACAATAAGTCTTAAGCCTGTAGGTACTCCATAACTGGGCGGTGTACAGGCATGCACAATAAGTCTTAAGCCTGTAGGTGCTCCATAACTGGGCGGTGTACAGGCATGCACAATAAGTCTTAAGCCTGTAGGTGCTCCATAACTGGGCGGTGTACAGGCATGCACAATAAGTCTTAAGCCTGTAGGTACTCCATAACTGGGCGGTGTACAGGCATGCACAATAAGTCTTAAGCCTGTAGGTACTCCATAACTGGGCGGTGTACAGGCATGCACAATAAGTCTTAAGCCTGTAGGTCCTCCATAACTGGGCGGTGTACAGGCATGCACAATAAGTCTTAAGCCTGTAGGTCCTCCATAACTGGGCGGTGTACAGGCATGCACAATAAGTCTTAAGCCTGTAGGTACTCCATAACTGGGCGGTGTACAGGCATGCACAATAAGTCTTAAGCCTGTAGGTCCTCCATAACTGGGCGGTGTACAGGCATGCACAATAAGTCTTAAGCCTGTAGGTCCTCCATAACTGGGCGGTGTACAGGCATGCACAATAAGTCTTAAGCCTGTAGGTCCTCCATAACTGGGCGGTGTACAGGCATGCACAATAAGTCTTAAGCCTGTAGGTCCTCCATAACTGGGCGGTGTACAGGCATGCACAATAAGTCTTAAGCCTGTAGGTCCTCCATAACTGGGCGGTGTACAGGCATGCACAATAAGTCTTAAGCCTGTAGGTACTCCATAACTGGGCGGTGTACAGGCATGCACAATAAGTCTTAAGCCTGTAGGTACTCCATAACTGGGCGGTGTACAGGCATGCACAATAAGTCTTAAGCCTGTAGGTCCTCCATAACTGGGCGGTGTACAGGCATGCACAATAAGTCTTAAGCCTGTAGGTACTCCATAACTGGGCGGTGTACAGGCATGCACAATAAGTCTTAAGCCTGTAGGTACTCCATAACTGGGCGGTGTACAGGCATGCACAATAAGTCTTAAGCCTGTAGGTACTCCATAACTGGGCGGTGTACAGGCATGCACAATAAGTCTTAAGCCTGTAGGTACTCCATAACTGGGCGGTGTACAGGCATGCACAATAAGTCTTAAGCCTGTAGGTACTCCACAACTGGGCGGTGTACAGGCATGCACAATAAGTCTTAAGCCTGTAGGTCCTCCACAACTGGGCGGTGTACAGGCATGCACAATAAGTCTTAAGCCTGTAGGTCCTCCACAACTGGGCGGTGTACAGGCATGCACAATAAGTCTTAAGCCTGTAGGTACTCCACAACTGGGCGGTGTACAGGCATGCACAATAAGTCTTAAGCCTGTAGGTACTCCATAACTGGGCGGTGTACAGGCATGCACAATAAGTCTTAAGCCTGTAGGTACTCCATAACTGGGCGGTGTACAGGCATGCACAATAAGTCTTAAGCCTGTAGGTACTCCATAACTGGGCGGTGTACAGGCATGCACAATAAGTCTTAAGCCTGTAGGTACTCCATAACTGGGCGGTGTACAGGCATGCACAATAAGTCTTAAGCCTGTAGGTACTCCACAACTGGGCGGTGTACAGGCATGCACAATAAGTCTTAAGCCTGTAGGTCCTCCACAACTGGGCGGTGTACAGGCATGCACAATAAGTCTTAAGCCTGTAGGTCCTCCATAACTGGGCGGTGTACAGGCATGCACAATAAGTCTTAAGCCTGTAGGTCCTCCATAACTGGGCGGTGTACAGGCATGCACAATAAGTCTTAAGCCTGTAGGTACTCCATAACTGGGCGGTGTACAGGCATGCACAATAAGTCTTAAGCCTGTAGGTACTCCATAACTGGGCGGTGTACAGGCATGCACAATAAGTCTTAAGCCTGTAGGTACTCCATAACTGGGCGGTGTACAGGCATGCACAATAAGTCTTAAGCCTGTAGGTACTCCATAACTGGGCGGTGTACAGGCATGCACAATAAGTCTTAAGCCTGTAGGTACTCCATAACTGGGCGGTGTACAGGCATGCACAATAAGTCTTAAGCCTGTAGGTACTCCACAACTGGGCGGTGTACAGGCATGCACAATAAGTCTTAAGCCTGTAGGTACTCCACAACTGGGCGGTGTACAGGCATGCACAATAAGTCTTAAGCCTGTAGGTCCTCCACAACTGGGCGGTGTACAGGCATGCACAATAAGTCTTAAGCCTGTAGGTCCTCCATAACTGGGCGGTGTACAGGCATGCACAATAAGTCTTAAGCCTGTAGGTCCTCCATAACTGGGCGGTGTACAGGCATGCACAATAAGTCTTAAGCCTGTAGGTCCTCCATAACTGGGCGGTGTACAGGCATGCACAATAAGTCTTACGCCTGTAGGTACTCCATAACTGGGCGGTGTACAGGCATGCACAATAAGTCTTAAGCCTGTAGGTACTCCACAACTGGGCGGTGTACAGGCATGCACAATAAGTCTTAAGCCTGTAGGTACTCCACAACTGGGCGGTGTACAGGCATGCACAATAAGTCTTAAGCCTGTAGGTACTCCACAACTGGGCGGTGTACAGGCATGCACAATAAGTCTTAAGCCTGTAGGTACTCCACAACTGGGCGGTGTACAGGCATGCACAATAAGTCTTAAGCCTGTAGGTACTCCACAACTGGGCGGTGTACAGGCATGCACAATAAGTCTTAAGCCTGTAGGTACTCCACAACTGGGCGGTGTACAGGCATGCACAATAAGTCTTAAGCCTGTAGGTACTCCACAACTGGGCGGTGTACAGGCATGCACAATAAGTCTTAAGCCTGTAGGTACTCCACAACTGGGCGGTGTACAGGCATGCACAATAAGTCTTAAGCCTGTAGGTACTCCACAACTGGGCGGTGTACAGGCATGCACAATAAGTCTTAAGCCTGTAGGTACTCCACAACTGGGCGGTGTACAGGCATGCACAATAAGTCTTAAGCCTGTAGGTACTCCACAACTGGGCGGTGTACAGGCATGCACAATAAGTCTTAAGCCTGTAGCTACTCCACAACTGGGCGGTGTACAGGCATGCACAATAAGTCTTAAGCCTGTAGGTACTCCACAACTGGGCGGTGTACAGGCATGCACAATAAGTCTTAAGTCTGTAGGTACTCCATAACTGGGCGGTGTACAGGCATGCACAATAAGTCTTAAGCCTGTAGGTCCTCCATAACTGGGCGGTGTACAGGCATGCACAATAAGTCTTAAGCCTGTAGGTCCTCCACAACTGGGCGGTGTACAGGCATGCACAATAAGTCTTAAGCCTGTAGGTACTCCACAACTGGGCGGTGTACAGGCATGCACAATAAGTCTTAAGCCTGTAGGTCCTCCACAACTGGGCGGTGTACAGGCATGCACAATAAGTCTTAAGCCTGTAGGTCCTCCACAACTGGGCGGTGTACAGGCATGCACAATAAGTCTTAAGCCTGTAGGTACTCCACAACTGGGCGGTGTACAGGCATGTACAATAAGTCTTAAGCCTGTAGGTCCTCCACAACTGGGCGGTGTACAGGCATGCACAATAAGTCTTAAGCCTGTAGGTCCTCCACAACTGGGCGGTGTACAGGCATGCACAATAAGTCTTAAGCCTGTAGGTCCTCCATAACTGGGCGGTGTACAGGCATGCACAATAAGTCTTAAGCCTGTAGGTACTCCATAACTGGGCGGTGTACAGGCATGCACAATAAGTCTTAAGCCTGTAGGTCCTCCATAACTGGGCGGTGTACAGGCATGCACAATAAGTCTTAAGCCTGTAGGTACTCCATAACTGGGCGGTGTACAGGCATGCACAATAAGTCTTAAGCCTGTAGGTACTCCATAACTGGGCGGTGTACAGGCATGCACAATAAGTCTTAAGCCTGTAGGTACTCCACAACTGGGCGGTGTACAGGCATGCACAATAAGTCTTAAGCCTGTAGGTACTCCATAACTGGGCGGTGTACAGGCATGCACAATAAGTCTTAAGCCTGTAGGTCCTCCACAACTGGGCGGTGTACAGGCATGCACAATAAGTCTTAAGCCTGTAGGTACTCCACAACTGGGCGGTGTACAGGCATGCACAATAAGTCTTAAGCCTGTAGGTACTCCACAACTGGGCGGTGTACAGGCATGCACAATAAGTCTTAAGCCTGTAGGTACTCCATAACTGGGCGGTGTACAGGCATGCACAATAAGTCTTAAGCCTGTAGGTACTCCATAACTGGGCGGTGTACAGGCATGCACAATAAGTCTTAAGCCTGTAGGTGCTCCATAACTGGGCGGTGTACAGGCATGCACAATAAGTCTTAAGCCTGTAGGTGCTCCATAACTGGGCGGTGTACAGGCATGCACAATAAGTCTTAAGCCCGTAGGTGCTCCATAACTGGGCGGTGTACAGGCATGCACAATAAGTCTTAAGCCCGTAGGTGCTCCATAACTGGGCGGTGTACAGGCATGCACAATAAGTCTTAAGCCTGTAGGTACTCCATAACTGGGCGGTGTACAGGCATGCACAATAAGTCTTAAGCCTGTAGGTACTCCACAACTGGGCGGTGTACAGGCATGCACAATAAGTCTTAAGCCTGTAGGTCCTCCACAACTGGGCGGGGTACAGGCATGCACAATAAGTCTTAAGCCTGTAGGTCCTCCACAACTGGGCGGGGTACAGGCATGCACAATAAGTCTTAAGCCTGTAGGTCCTCCACAACTGGGCGGGGTACAGGCATGCACAATAAGTCTTAAGCCTGTAGGTCCTCCACAACTGGGCGGGGTACAGGCATGCACAATAAGTCTTAAGCCTGTAGGTCCTCCATAACTGGGCGGTGTACAGGCATGCACAATAAGTCTTAAGCCTGTAGGTACTCCATAACTGGGCGGTGTACAGGCATGCACAATAAGTCTTAAGCCTGTAGGTACTCCATAACTGGGCGGTGTACAGGCATGCACAATAAGTCTTAAGCCTGTAGGTACTCCATAACTGGGCGGTGTACAGGCATGCACAATAAGTCTTAAGCCTGTAGGTACTCCATAACTGGGCGGTGTACAGGCATGCACAATAAGTCTTAAGCCTGTAGGTACTCCATAACTGGGCGGTGTACAGGCATGCACAATAAGTCTTAAGCCTGTAGGTACTCCATAACTGGGCGGTGTACAGGCATGCACAATAAGTCTTAAGCCTGTAGGTCCTCCACAACTGGGCGGGGTACAGGCATGCACAATAAGTCTTTAAAACAAGTAGCTTTACATTGGTGCTACAATTTTTAAACTGTCTACATAGAATGTTTCCTCTTACATACAGAGTTCTAATCTGTCTACTGATATCATCTTCATCAGACATGTCTTCATTAATAATGTGACCCAGATATTTCACAATATTCTGTCTTTCAATGATGCGACCCTGAACAGAAAAGATTGTAGGTAACAGATGTTTGCCCTTTGTGGGAGCACGATGCACCACACTGCTTTTGTCACCATTATATATAATGTCATGCGTAGTTCCATATTCACAACAAGTTTTTATCTACCCATGAATCCCTTTCTTGGACGGTGATATTAATACTACATCATCCGCATATATCAGATGGTTCACTTTTGTTTTGCCACTGTAACAATCGATTCTACAGCGATTTAGCAACATACTAAGGTCATCCATATAGATATTAAATAAGTACGGAGACAAGACTCCACCTTGACAAACACCGTTACTTACAGTAAAACTATCTGATATAACATTTCCCCACTTTACAAACATTTTCTGATGACTATACCAAAAGACTAACAGTCTGATAATATAGCCGGGGACCTTTCTTCTGTCAAGTTTCTTAAATAGCGTAAGATGGTTAACACGATCGAACGCCTTGGAGGTATCTAAGAAGCAAAGGTACACTGTACTGCCTGGCATCTTGTATCTATTAATCACCTCTTTCATTACGTATATACATGAATCAGTACCGTGTCCCTTTTTAAAACCGAATTGATTATCACATGTTAGTATATAGGATTCTATTCTGTCTAGAATTATGAACTCTAATATCTTAGACAGTACACTTGCGATGGCAATAGGCCTATAGTTATCTTTACTATTTAACAAACCAGCTTTTTTTTTTATAATAGGTATAAGCTGTACATGCAATAGGTTTTCAGGTAAATATTCATGAACAAACATTTTTTATATACATAAGGCTAACATTTCTGCAACTCTTTGGCCACAATATTTTAGTTGTACAGCACATATATTGTCTGCACCGTGTGATTTACTGCATTTTAGTTTATTAATTGCTGTTGTTACTTCATCACTGTTTACTATGACATCTGTATATTCACAATTGTTTAGATCATAGTTTATAGTATTTAGCGATTAATTTTTAAAACAATTTAGTAGACCCTTGTAGTGCTTTTTCCACATTTCAGCCACCTCCTCTTGACCAGTTTCACCATCAACAGTTTTTGGAAGTGTAGTGTTACATTTCTTCGTGGTCCTAATGTCTTTCCAGAACTCAGCAGTGTTTTCATTCAGCAAATTATTGGCCATATTGTCAGCCTTGATTGCTTCTTTATGTCTTTCAATAAACCTGCGTGCATATTTAAATCTACCTCTACTCTCTTTCGTCATGTCAAAAAATGGTCCATGTTTTGGACTTCCATGTGCTCTCCAGTTCAATAATGTTTCCCTCGCTGTGCCACGTAGCTCAGCAACATATTCAGACCAACCTGGTTTGTTATAGTTAATGCTTGTATGCCTACTTATCGTATTACAACTGGCTCTAATGAGAACATTACATATATCATCATAACACATCTCTCAATTTCTTTAACATGATCTTTGTTCTGACAATTTATATATGTACAGGTCAACACTTCCTGATTCATTGTTTGTAGGTCTTGTAGCAATATACCAGAATAATTACAATAATTCTGAATATCTCTTTCATTGGCTTTACCCCAATTATTTTTCTTCATTTGTACACTGCTAACTTTTTCTAGTTTTGGGGCCAGTTCCAAACATATGTTGATATTAAGCACAAAATGATCCGATAAATTACAGTCATATACTACACCCATACCAGTAATTACATTATTTCCATCCTCAGTCGAAACACAGTGATCGAGCCATGACGTACTCCCCCAGGCTTCACTTACATAAGTATACGTGTCATTAGATAAATGCTGGCCACAAGACCAAACAAATCCATTATCTGTACAAAACTCCATTAGGTACTTATAAAACCATGATTTTGGGTTACTAGCATCAGCATTCCAATCACCAATGATTAACACTAGTACAGTTTAAATCATCAACAATAGTACTGATTGCACTTAGGTCACTCAGGTATTCTCCTTCCATGGTAAATATACATTGATCATTGCAATTACTCTCTCATCAGCCTTGACAATCACGCCGTAACACCAATCATAAGGTATATCAATAGAGGTTATAAATTCATCTAATGATGATTTCCATAAGATAGCTGTTCCACCTGATTTCCTTCCTGATGTGATACCACTCGAATAGTCACACTTAGCCCTACCAAAACCAAGGTAGTTTACATGTATATCATTAATAATCCCCAATTCTTGTTTTGCAAGCCATGTCTCCTGAAGCAACAGTATGTCACAGTCATCAGCTATCTCAATCACTTCATCCTTTCTCAGTCCACGACAATTGTAGGATTTAATGTTCATGAATGTTGAGAGTTGTCTTGTGCTTTTCTAAACCACCTATACATGATACCCTCAGGCCACAGTTCCTCATCTAGCAGGATGTTTGAATCTAAATAACAGAAATAATTAAGATATAGGTATATGTTTGGTATCGCTCAACTAAGTCTAAAACTAGAGCTCTGTGTAATAATTCCTGACTACAAAGCACAGTAATCTAAATAAGTAGCCCATAAATATAAGGAGCACAACAGCACTGTCAGACCATTGGAATCTTCATCAACAGGACCAGGATTTTAATCCAATTGCTGTCACATGACCAGCTATAGATAATGCTGGTCATATTTAAGTGAACAAACAGTCTTTTGTGTTCTAAATGCAGATGTGCGGAATCTGTTCTAAAAAAACTGAGGTGATTTTTGAATGAACAGACCTGCCTGGAACTTTAAAAAACTTTGAGCTGTCCAAAACACTGGATACGATGCTATGAAAATTAATTTACCTCTTTACTGTGATGTTAAAAATGTCTGAAAATCATGTCAAACAGCCCTTGTATTTCGGGTTAACAAAGGAGTTCTCTGCTGAAGAGGGTTTACAAACAGAAATCACGAGTTAGTATGACAACGACATATTTACTGACTACCGGTATGTCGGATCTGTTACTTTGCCAGATATTTCACAAAATGTACATATATTGTAATGACTCTGTGTTAGGAGTCTTAGGACTCCTAAAAATAACTAAATTCTCAGCTATCTGAAAACAGATTTTTAAAATAGATTTATGGTGTCTTTTTGGTGCTATTACAAATGAACAAAATAAAACAGAATTAAATGACATTCACTTCAATATTATTCCAAGTCAATTTTTACAGAGACTCAGCTGATTAATAGAATCAACTTACTTCGGCCCATAGTGATCATCAGGACAGCTCAATTTGTCCATTATTACCGCTGTGTACAGACAGTGGACCACAAACAAGTTATTTGGAACTTAAGGTTGTCTAGATTGGGCAGGTGTTTATAATGGACAGGTTCCACTGTTTATATATTGATAATGCACTTACCTGATCAGTGGGGCAGGATTGTGGATGAGTCTTGTCAACATCGCACAGCTTTATAATGTGATGATGTAGACGGAGCACACAGCTGGAGACAGATAAATTTTTTATGTCTATTTTCATCACATACAAGACAAGTCTTAATGCAGATGAATAACGCTACATTGCACCTTGCCGACACATTCAATCTGTTTATGTAAAAAGTACTATCATTGCACCTTGCTACACATTCAATCTGTCAGTGTCACTAGTGCTATCATTGCACCTTGCTGACACATTCAATCTGTCTATGTAAAAAGTACTATCATTGCACCTTGCTACACATTCAATCTGTCAGTGTCACTAGTGCTATCATTGCACCTTGCTGACACATTCAATCTGTCTATGTAAAAAGTACTATCATTGCACCTTGCTACACATTCAATCTGTCAGTGTCACTAGTGCTATCATTGCACCTTGCTGACACATTCAATCTGTCTATGTAAAAAGTACTACCATTGCACCTTGCTACACATTCAATCTGTCAGTGTCACTAGTGCTATCATTGCACCTTGCTGACACATTCAATCTGTCTATGTAAAAAGTACTACCATTGCACCTTGCTACACATTAAATCTGTCAGTGTCACTAGTGCTATCATTGCATCTTGCTGACACATTCAATCTGTCTATGTAAAAAGTACTACCATTGCACCTTGCTACACATTCAATCTGTCAGTGTCACTAGTGCTATCATTGCACCTTGCTGACACATTCAATCTGTCTATGTAAAAAGTACTACCATTGCACCTTGCTACACATTCAATCTGTCAGTGTCACCAGTGCTATCATTGCACCTTGCTACACATTCAATCTGTCAGTGTCACTAGTGCTATCATTGCACCTTGCTGACACATTCAATCTGTCTATGTAAAAAGTACTATCATTGCACCTTGCTACACATTCAATCTGTCAGTGTCACTAGTGCTATCATTGCACCTTGCTGACACATTCAATCTGTCTATGTAAAAAGTACTACCATTGCACCTTGCTACACATTCAATCTGTCAGTGTCACTAGTGCTATCATTGCACCTTGCTGACACATTCAATCTGTCTATGTAAAAAGTACTATCATTGCACCTTGCTACACATTCAATCTGTCAGTGTCAATAGTGCTATCATTGCACCTTGCTGCAGGGTTCAATCTAGGATCTTGGACAAGCCATGTAGGTTGTAAATGGAGGCCATTTTTTTAAACATTGCACCTATGGCAGGGACTGAAAATCCCTCCGGGAATTGACTAATTAAACATTACTAATGACTTAATGTGGAGTTCTTGTATTATATTGATTTCCCTTCAAGGTGCTGCAGCTAAATAACAAGGATGTTTGTCTGAATTTCCTGAACAGAAGTGGCAGTCTCTACAACTGACATCCCATCAACGATATGATATGTGTGCAATACAAACCCTGGATATAGTTAATAAATTATATTACAATAATAGGGGTCAACTTTTTCTGCTGACACTGCAGGAAGCCAGGAAACCAGCTTTAAGCATACCAGAGGTCAAAACTGTTTATTTCAAGTCACAACAATAAATGAAACATCACCATACTTTTAATTGTAATTCATGGAACATGTTATCATTCATTTATTTCATATATATATATACACAGGATTTGGGAATGAGAATATTTTGAGAAACTTTTATCATAAAATGGTAGTTTGCACTTTAAATTTTTATTGCGGTTTGTGTTTTGGGAGTTTATGAAAATAAATAATAAGAATTTAACAACTTTTGCATTGTGTTTTTAGTGGTAGAGCTGCTCGTCACGAAAGTCACTTCTTTGTCACGGAAGTCAAGAACACTCTCTAAAAACAGAACACAATTGAATCTTGATAGCTTGCCTCATTTAGGCATCTTCACCTCTGTGTAGTAGATTTTCGTGAATATTTGGGGGTGCGGGCCTACGCAAAGACAAAGTTAAATTTAATTTAAAAAGTGCCGTCCGATTCCGCTTGGTAGCGAATTGTTATAATTGCCTATACTATTACTGGTAATAATAAAAATTTCCAATGAATGTTTAAGTGTAATACCGTTCGGTTGTATTCGTGGCCTTTTACCCCACATGTCTAGGAGTTATTTTTGTGTTTTACTTCATTTCACGATTCTTTCTAGCGGACACACAGTGTGCACGCTCTGGTGGATATTTTATGCTTCGGTAAACCCTTAACCAAACAGGAAAAATGAAAGAACTTGCACATGAGATGGAAAGATATACATGGCACCTCCTTGGACTATGTGAGGCCAGGTGGAAGAAATGTGGTGAAATACAAACAGATGAAGGAAATACATTCTACAGTGGAGAAAATGACAAACATGTAAAGGGAGTAGGATTCCTTGTCAACAAAAACATAAAGAACTCGGTACTATGGTGTCACCCAACATCCAGGAGGCTCATAACCATCCGCCTTAGAGCAACACCTATCAACATCACGGTGGTACAAGTCTATGTCCCAACATCAGATTTTGATGATAAGCAAGTGGAAGAATTCTACAATCAACTCCAGGACATCGTCGATGGGGTAGACAAGAAGAACATTCTGATTGTCCAGGGAGACTGGAATGCCAAAGTGGGTGCCGATGCACATGGAAAGATTCCTGCGGTCCTTTCTGTAATGCTACAACTAACAAGAGGGGGCTGTGCCTGGTGGAGTTTGCCAACTACAACAACATGGCGCTTGCAAACACACTTAGAAGACAAAGCATCCCGAAGAAGGACACGGCGTGCGCCTAACGGAAGACGGACACGGCGTGCGCCTAACGGAAGATGGACTTTGTGTGCACCTAACGCAAGATGGACATGGCGTGCACCTAACGCAAGATGGACATGGCGTGCACCTAACGCAAGATGGACATGGCGTGCACCTAACGGAAGATGGACATGGCGTGCGCCTAACGGAAGATGGACTTTGCGTGAGCCTAACGTAAGATGGACATGGCGTGCACCTAACGCAAGATGGACATGGCGTGCACCTAACGCAAGATGGACATGGCGTGCACCTAACGCAAGATGGACATGGCGTGCACCTAACGCAAGATGGACATGGCGTGCGCCTAACGCAAGATGGACATGGCGTGCACCTAACGCAAGATGGACATGGCGTGCGCCTAACGGAAGATGGACATGGCATGCACCTAAAAGAAGAGATCACAATCAGATTGGTGCAAAATAAGTTCAGATCTGGAATCAACAGGGTCAAATCAAGGACTTTGATCTCGTATTGATGAACTTCAAAGTACGGCTGAAAAAAGATCAACAAACCTAAGAATACCAGGCTCAAGTATAACTTCAAGCAACAACTGGGAAGTTTGCACCACTGCTCACACTTGAAGAAGATCTAGAAGCGATGACTACCAACTTTAATGCTGAAACTGAGACATTAGCACAGACAGAAACAGCAAAGGACATCCTAGGGATACACCCCGAAAGGCCAAACCCTGGGTGACAGAAGAAATTCCGGAAAGGTGTGACACTAGGAGAGATTTGAAGAAAGACAAGTACATGGAAGAAGGAGCAGCAAAAGTACAGTGAGATCAACAAGAAGGTCAGAAAGGGAATGAAAAAGCCAAAGAAAAATGGATTGAAGAACAGTGCACGGAAATTGAAGACTGCCTCACCAACAACAACAGCAAAAGAGCATACCAAGTCGTGAGAGAACTGACAAAGCAAAGGCAGAAGAAAGTCAACACAATTCAAGACAAAGAAAGCAAATGCCTCACCGAAGAAAAAAGCATTATCAACAAATGGACGGAATACGGTTTGGAGTTACACAACTTCCAGACCAATGGAGATCCAAGTGTTCTAGCCAGCCAAGAATCATCAAATGAGGACGACTTTCCAATTTTACATGAAGAAGTGGAGATAGCTGTAAGATCACTGAAGAAGGGAAAAGCTGCTGGATTTGACAACATTCCTGCAGAACTGATAATGAAATGAGGAGAAACGGTGATAGACATCCTCACCAACATCTGCAAAAAAAGTTGGAGAGTGGCCAACAACATGGACTGAATCACTGATAATTACTCTCCCCAAGAAAAGCAACCTACAACAATGTCAAAACTACCGAATCATCAGCCTCATTAGCCATGCGAGCAAAGTGATGCTGAGAGTCATCTTGAACAGATTGAAACCAAAAGTAGAAGAGATCATCGCCGAAGAACAGACGGGCTTTTGCAGTGGAAGAAGCACCACGGAACAAATATTCAATCTTCGTGTTCTGGGTGAGAAATGCATGCAACATCAACATGAACTATTCCATGTCTTCACTAATTTCAAGAAGGCATTTGACAGGGTGTGGCACTATGACACTTTGGGTGACAATGAAGAACTACATTATTGGACGAAAACTAGTACACACCATCGAGCAGCTAAATGCTAAATCTAGCAGCGCAGTACTGTAGGTGAATGGTTCCACATCAGTCGGAGTCCATCAAGGATGCCTCTTGTCACCTACATTATTCAACATATTCCTGGAACGAATGACAGATCACACTGGCACAGTCAACATTGGAGGACACATCATCACCATCCTACGGTTCACTGATGACATCAACGGGTTGGCTGGTAGTGAAGAGGAACTTGCTAACCTTGTGAACCGACAGGATGAAACAGCCAGATATGGAATAGAAAATAGCAGAGAAAAAACAAACTAATCACAAACAGCAAAAATGCAATGAGGTCCAGAATAACTGCTAGTGAACACGAACTGGAAACAGTAAGTCAATTCAAGTACCTCGGAGCTATTATCAATGACGAGGGTTCCAGGAACTAAATTCTTGCAAGGTCTGCACAAAATTAGCACTGGTGAAACTGAAACCAGTTTGGAGAGACAAGAACATCGTACTGACATCCAAACTTCAACTAGTACATACACTGGTCCTTTCCATCTTTCTGTATGCATGCGAATCATGGACTTTCACAGCGGAACTGCAAAGAAGAATTGCTGCAGTATAAATTAAATGCTACCAAAGAATCCTCTGCATTTCCTGCAATGACCACATCACCAACGATGAAATAAGAAAAATCATCACTCAACATGTGGGATATTACGAAGACCTGCTGATCATAATAAAAAAGCGGAAACTGAGATGGTATGGTCATTTAACATGATCAAGCAAGATCACAAAAACAATATTACAAGGAACAGTGTTGGGGAAAAGAAGACAGGGAAGACAGAGGAAGAGATGTTCAGACAATATTGCAGAATGGACTGGGAAGACCTTCGCAGAAACTCAATCATTAGCACACAACCGCAAAGACTGGTGTCAACTGGTGAAACATTCAGCAATGCAGCGCCCTTATGACCCAGGTGGGTTAAGGGAGCAGTAAGTAAGTAGTGCTCACTCTGGTGGATAATTGTACACGTAGCAGATTTGTGTGGAATTAGAAGTAGGTACGCTACATCATCGGCCGGAATGACAACGTAAAAATTACTTGCTGTGGTGTCTTGGCTATCTTGCACACAAATTGCGGATACCTACAAAATATAGAATAAATTAAAGGATTTCCTTGTCAATTAATGTAGAATGTCTTTAGAGCGCGTCAACTGAATTTGTATGCGTCAGATGCCACATTTATGCACCCTTTGGGCACATTCATGACATTTTGATGGGTCATTTATTAAAATATTACGTCAATGGTGCAAAGGCGCGGCCTAGATTGAACCCTGTTGCTGACACATTCAATCTGTCAGTGTCAATAGTGCTATCATTGCACCTTGCTGACACATTTGCACCTTGCTGACACATTCAATCTGTCAGTGTCATCAGTGGTATCATTGGACACATTTAATCTGGCAATGTCAACAATTAATTATCATTGCACCTCGCTGGCACATTCAGACTGTCAGTGTCAACAATGCTGTCATTACATTTTACAACTTGTTGGCATGTTCAATCTGTCAGTGTCAACATGCTCAACAACAGTGTCTGTGTTATCACAACACTGTTGACACATTCAAGCGTCGATAGTACCCAATCTATCTCATTCTCACCCATATGCACCAGCTAGGTGTTTAGGGAACACTCGTTGGCGTTGACAGTTTGTAGGCAGTATTGCGATTTTAGCAACGACAGTGCAATATCCAGTGACGATGTCTGCAATCTTTTACTTAAATGGCGTGAATTATTAGCAGCACCGCCGCCGTTGGTAGTGCCCTGGGCCTGGGTTGAGGGTTAGGGAGCAATGTGATGATTGTCAACGACAACGTAAACAAACAGGCAACGTCGTTCATTTCGAATATTTTAACAAAATCACAAATACAGAAATGGCTTAGTTCTATCACGTTACACCAGAATCAGACACTGTCACATTCGAAAACTTCGATGTTATCAGTGAACGGGGAACATCAACAACATGCAACTGTGCTGAACACAGCTGCGAGACTGTGTGGGCGATAAGACAGGGATACAGTAACAACTGATCTTAAAGTCGAGTCGATAAAACTTACGCGATCGCTACTGTATGGGTGACCAACAAGTCCTTAAAATTCAGCAATGCCAGAAGTTACTGCAATTCGACAAAGTTGCGTTGGAACGAATAGTCGATAACAACGGCCAACGCTAGCGATCCGTTGGTCAAAGGCTACAATTAACCAGTGGCGCTGCATTGCGGTTGAACGATAAACGAACCAGCAAAACGCCAAACCCAAAAGGAACCGTGACTAATAACGCAATGTTCATGTAACTGTGGTCTATGCCTATTACCTCTTGTATTTTAGCATAGAGTATACGCATACTTTTTTTACACATCTCGAAAACACCGACAATAACATAAGCAAAAGTTATTTATTTCTAAATGCAAATATACAAATAAAATACTGTAGACAAGTGAACATATCACTATAAGATACAAACGAATATTAATAAAATATTGATACAACTCTGTATGAAGAAATTATACAGAAATACAATTAACAATATAAATATAGTACCTTCAAAATCACCGAGTTATAATTTATTCATTAATTAATACAGCATAGTTTACTGCATACACGGATTAAAGGTACTCAACGAATCTTGAGTGTTGTTTCTCATAATTTTAAAGGATATAAGCAACTCTTTTTTTAAGGAAATTGAACGCTACATTGATTGAAACATTCAGCATCACCACATCAAATGTGCAATATGTACGATGGATAAAATGAATAGCAACATTTTTTTCATATTTAAAAATAAAAACAGAAATATGTGCAACCTCCAAAAGAGCAACATCGGAGAACTGATAAAATGTCTCCTAAATGCTAATATCCTTGGGTTCTCTATGTGGAGTAGAGTAATATCAGATCACCTGAATGGCCTATGCTAGCCTAAATGCTGGCAGTTTGGCCTTAGTGGAAATATTCACAAAATAAAATGTGGCAAAACAACTCATTTCCCACTGTTAATTCAACCAGACCCTTGCCTAATTAATTTCAATCACTGAACACACATTGTTTTCAAAGGTCAGACAAAAAAATAAAAAATTGCTATAAGCAACAATAGTTGGAAAAGTATACATTTGACAAACACTTCTGTCAATCAGTGGCTTTTTTAACACATGCATGTAACGTATGTTTGTGCATGTGCCAGTGTGTACACTGAGAACATGGTGAACATAAAACACAATATTTTACAGTTCTGTATAATACTAGCCAAGTTATCCAGCATTGAATGGGGAGAAATTTCAGCCATCAGTTGTTTCTAATTAAAGCTGCATCTATGCCTATCAGTAGTTACAATCTTACTATAATCTTGAATAACAATGACCCACTGTCACTCCATCAACCTCCGCTGCTACGATTCAGGCTCGTGTGAATGCATTTTTAAACTGAAATAATTTGAAAAGTAATACAAATTGCTGCGTACATCCAGCAATATATTTGCTGATGGCATTATTATCTTTCGATGACATAGAAAAATTAAAAAAAAATCTCTTTGCAACATCAGGTACAATCTTTTGAAATATGGAGTCCTGCCCATGATGCCCGCCCCACTGGGCCAAAAATTTGAAAAAGTACAAATCTACAAACAACCCCTAAGGAGTATGGACCCACTTGTACGTTTAAACAATTTCAACCCTATATATACAACATTGACAGACATGTGGCTACATACAAACATGTGTACATACACTGTATGTATTTACGTACTGACAACCAAAGACCTAAACTGTTTTATAATATAGATAATTAAGACAGGTACATACACACTGTACATCTGTAAAACACTGCATGTCTTTCTGTAGACTGAACTTGATAGGGTGCTGTTAGTTTGTGTGATTCTCATTAAAAACATCACCTGTGTTTCCTGGTTTCTTTAAACCAAAGCTGTCTCTTCCTCACAATATCTTAACATAATTTTCTTAATAATAATATAATAGATATGTTGAAGGTCTACTGCTACCCACCAAATAACATTTCGTAAACTCAAAACAGTGTCCGCTGTATGAATATTTTGACCGCAGAGTTCAACATGTAAAAAAAATATTACGATTCTAAATGCACAATATTGCGGACACCCTCTCGCCTAAATGCAAAGCACTTTGACGTCTGATTCAGTACATTTCCTGCTGATAATTACCACCCTAGGCTGATTCCCGGATGTGGACCAGACAACCTCATTTTAATAGTTGAGATCAGTTACAGTGAAACAAAGGTGACCTGAATAGCGAGGTGATCGTATTAGTGGATTAATATCCTATACTTTACTGTGTAAATAATTTGAGGTTGTTCTCGGGTGACCTTAATTGCGAGGTGGCTGTATTATCGAGGTGACTGTAAAGCGAGGTTCTACTGTAAGTGTTCCATGTAAACATTATTTTACAGACTGTTCTACTCAATATGACCAGATATTTACTGCAACATGACTGATTGACACAATTGATGCCGTGAGTTTTTTTATATGACTTATACCTTGACCAGTATGATATGACTCACTGAATCCCTTGTTGTCATGACCAGGAAATTGTGCCAAGAACAAACTCATTCTGTCATACCATGTACATTTTATGCCTTGGGTCAAACGTAGGTTGACTTACCATACTGTATAACATACTGTATAACATACTGTATAACATACTGTACTACACTGTGTAACACAACGTATCTACAAATAGAAGGCACAATAATGAATTAGATATCTTTTAGTTTAACATAAGGCACAGTGATGGCTTACCCTAACAAAGTAACCAAGCTGATGGTAAGGAGAAGGCACTATAAAAGCTGAGATCTTAACCGACAAGTTCATGTGCAAAGTGCCTAACGTACTGTCATCACTAAGTCACCAGGATGTGGACGCAGCAGCACACCAGCTAAAGACAGCCATTATCTGGGTGGCAACACTTAAAGTCACATGAACATGTGAAACATCTTACGTCTCA
Organism: Escarpia spicata; assembly: GCA_963995525.1. NCBI lineage: Eukaryota > Metazoa > Annelida > Polychaeta > Sabellida > Siboglinidae > Escarpia > Escarpia spicata. Next base: position 58,802,385 of record OZ023209.1, on the reverse strand, counting down.
AACACAACACATTGTGTCAAGTGTCATATCTCTTGCATAAATCTGTCACACATTTGTCAAACGTCATCAGTCACACACGTCTGACAAGTATCATATGTCACGCAGATATGTCCTGTGTCCAACTGACATGTTCAGTCAGTCATTTCTGAATGAAACCTTGTGTCATAAAAATCACTCAAGCGTGACACTGATACACTGACACGTCATGTTTATATATGATGCATCTAGTGTCAATATGTGTCCAGTGTCAATATGTGTCAAGTGTCACTATGTGTCCAGTGCCACTAAGTGTCCAGGGTCCATATGTGTCCAGTGTCACTAAGTATTCAGTGTCACTAAGTGTCCAGTGTCAAGTGTCAATATGTGTCCAGTGTTAGTATATGTCCAGTGTCAATGTGTCCAGTGTCACTAAGTGTCCAGTGTCAATTTGTCCAGTGTCAATATGTGTCCACTGTCACCAAGTGTCCATTGTCACTATGTGTCCAGTGTCAATATGTGTCCACTGTCACCAAGTGACCATTGTCACTATGTGTCCAGTGTCAATGTGTCCAGTATTCCTAAGTGTCCAGTGTCTATATGTGGCCAGTGTTAACATGTGTACTGTGTCAAGTAGACGTCTCCAGTGTTTGGTCCAGCTGTATCTCGACCACGCGGTCAGACTTCTTCTTCCTGCCGTGAAGCAGACTCAGCGGCCACCACTTGACCTTCGACTTTGATGCGTCACCAATGTCGCTGTCCGACGACAGCCGCAGGAAGTTCCCGGACACGAGGAAGTTGTTCCCGAAGAAGGATGGCGAGTAACCAGAGCTGAGATCAGCTGCGGAGAGTCTGGCCACTCTACCCGTACCTGGCCGGACACCGTTACTTTCCTGATTGTCCAGCCGGTCATCTGGCAGGATGATGTTCTCGATAGAGCTACTGTCGTCATCGGATGACACGTCGAGTGACACAGTGACGCTCGGTGCAGCCGATGTGTTCAGACTTGACAGTCCTGACGTTGTGACGCCCGACCCAATCGTGCTGACAGGGGAGGAGGGTACACTGGTGATGCTACCACGGTAGCTCCCCCTCACATCCAGGGAGGGGGGTGGGAAGCGGCTCCCGACGTGGTCTGACATGCAGCCAACGGCCCTCTCTGATACACGACTTGCTGTCCGGTCGGAGAACACACTTCCCGATGTCCGGCTGCCCATTCGTTCAGAAGTCCGGCTCAATGCCCTCTCAGAGGCCAGGCTCCCAGATGCCCTGCTCCATGTCCTTTCTGAAGCCCTACTTGATGCCCGACTTCCTGTTCTTTCCGAAGCCCTACTTGATGCCCTGCTTCCTGTTCTTTCCGATGCCCTACTAGAAGTCCTACTTCCAGCCCTACTTCCAGCCCTTTCCGATGCCCTACTTCCTGCCCTTTCTGATGCCCTACTTCCTGTCCATTCTGATGCCCTACTTCTTGCTCTTTCTGATGCCCTACTTCCTGCTCTTTCTGAAGCCCAATTTCCTGCTCTCTCCGAATCCCTACTTGCTGCTGCCCGATTCCGTTTCCTCTCAGACACTCTACTCCCAAACCTCTCAGACATTTTCTTCTCTGCCCTCTCTGTCACCCAAATCTCTGGCTTGCTTGAGTTGACCTCTGCGGTGACGACCCTCGTCTGTTTTGTCTCCTGGGAGTCAGATGTCTCGACTGTAGCACTGGTCTTCATGGGCGCGACGCGATTCTCACGACGCTTCTTTTTCTTGTGTTTCTTCGGCCTCGTGTACACCTCGTCCATGTCACTGATACCCAACTGTGAGATCTGAGATTCGATCGACACGCGGCGACACTCGAATGACATCTGTCGGCATGACGACTGGATGGACTGGACGTCTACAATAGCAAGAGAGAGTAATAATAATAATCAAAATCTACATAGCACCCGAATCCATTTTTAAAAAAGCCCTAGGGTATTTTACATAAAACTGTGTAAATGAAATAAAACCAAATATAATGTTAATAAAAAACGTACTATGTAAAATTATAATGCACAACTACCCAGTATGTAAACACAGAAATAAAATATTACAATTATACATATATTTATATCACGGGCAGTTGACGATACGCACTTGTAGGATTCTATACAGAATGGTTCATATAAGAACTGTTTGCTTATTCTTGTTCAGTCTGATCGTTTTTTGTCCCCCAAAATGTCTCTTGTTTAGGGGTATAAGGGATCATCTGAAAACACTGATGTCGAATATCAGACAACATTATTTTCATCTGGCCCTCCTCCACTCCCACCCTTAGACAAAGTTTGTCAGCATTGATATGATGATACCAATATATTAACAGTATTGGTCCGAAGCGTAAAATATCAATGTCTGATGCCAGGTGAAACTGCCTCTGACCCCCCCTTGCCCAAACGAAAGTAATTTCGTCTGATATTGGACATTGAGATTCTGAGATGATCATGAAAGTTTGATTGTTTTCATCATTAAATTAGAAACTTTCATTTTTCATATCCAAGAATCATGTTAAATTACCTGGTAGAGGCTTTCGTTGACGTGTCACGTCGACTTCATCAGTACCTATGACGCTGAATGACGTCATCGTACACGTGAGGCAGTTCGTAATTGCCCTCGTCTCTGTTGATGGGTGTTTTGGTTTTTCTGATCCAGATGGCTTCTTTGATATGCCAAATTCTTCTGTTGGGTTCTTTGTCTACAATTTTCACTCCCTCCCAGTCTATGATATGGTTTTCAGTTGTCGTATGGTCTGTAAGGGCGGATTTATTGATGGTAGACATCAATCTTTTTTTCCCGCTCCTTGTGTATTTCTAATTTTTCGTGTTGTCTACGTCCTTTCTGTGTTCCTCCAGTCTTGTTTTGAGTAGTCTTCCTGTCTCCCCAATGTACTCAGCACCACAATTCTTGCACGGTATTTGGTACACCAGTTCGCCCTGTTCTTCTAGCTGTACTTTGTCCTTGGGATGTACCAACAGGTGCCTGAGGGTGGTGTGGGGACGCATGGCCGTTGCTACTCCATACTTTTTCAGTACTCGATGTACTCTCTCTGAGACCCCCTCTATGTATGGGATGACTACTTGGCTCCGATAGTTTTTGTCCTTAGTCTTTTTGTTGGTCTTTTTCTTCTTACTGCTATCTGTCGCCTTTTTCAAGGCCCACGACGGATAGCCACATACTCTTAGAGCTCCTCTCAGGTGTTCCACCTCTTCTTTCTTGTCCCCCTCCTCCGAAGTTATTGTCTCACACCTGTTCATAAGGGTTCTGACAACTCCCAACTTCTGATGTTTGGGGTGGTGGGATGCAAAATTCAGGTATTGGTCAGTGTGCATCTTCTTCCTGTACACTGTGGACTTCACACTGCCATCTTCCTTTCTGGTGAACTTTGCATCCAAGAAGGGCATGCTGTTGTTCTCTTCGTCTTCCCGCGTGAAAATGATGCTACCTGTGGGGTCTACAGTGTTCATGTGTTGTTGTAATTTATTTGCCTTTCCTGTGTGTACCAGGCAAAGTACATCGTCCACATATCGCTTCCAGTTTCTCGGTTGGCAATCGACTGGTGCTGTGGCTATGATTTTCTGCTCCAGGTCCTCCATGTACAGGTTCACAACAATGGGGGACACTGGACTGCCCATGGCTACCCCAAACTTCTGTTGGTAAATTTCTCCTCCAAATCTGAAGTATGTCGTCTCCAAGACAAATTTCAACAACTCCATGATGTCGTCTACGTTTATATTTGTTCTCTTCTTTAGTGTCTTGTCATTCTCTAGTCTTTTTCTGATGACTTTGCAAGCTTCTCTGATTGGGGTCTTCGTGAACAGTGACACAACGTCATATGACACAAATGATTCTCCTTCTTCCATTCTCAGCTTTGTCATTTCTTTCACCAATTCTTGTGAATTTTCCGTATGGTGTTCTGTTTTTCCAACAAGTGGTTGTAGTATGTTGGCCAATTCTCTGGATACTCTGTATGCTATTGTCTGTGTGTAGTTGACAATTGGTCTGAGTGGCACCCTCTCCTTGTGGATTTTTGGTGATCCATACATCCGTGGTACTTTTTCTAGCGTAGGATATAAGTACCAGTACTGATCTTTGGTGATCTTCCCCTCCTTCTCCAAGGAATTTACCATTCTGATGAGTTCTGCCTTATATTTCTTGGTCGGATCCTTCTTTAACTTCTCATACGTCGCTTCGTCACTTAGCATTTCTTTCATTTTGTCCTGGTATTCTTTCGTTTCCATGATGAATGTGGCCTTTCCCTTGTCCGCTGAGAGTATGGTGATGGACTTCTCCTTCTGCAGCTCTTTCAAAGCTGTTCTTTCTTGTCTGGTTAGGTTCTGTTTTGGAACTTTTGCTGATTACGAACTGCCTCACGTGTACGATGACGTCATTCAGCGTCATAGGTACTGATGAAGTCGACGTGACACGTCAACGAAAGCCTCTACCAGGTAATTTAATATGATTCTTGGATATGAAAAATGAAAGTTTCTAATTTGAAAACGAACTATCCTGAAGAATGTTCAGTAAGTTTTCATCATTAGTTTATATTATACCTGGTATATAGTATAAATTATATTTATTCTAACATTTTGGGTTCACCAACGTGTTTTTAATGAATCAAAATTTTTTGTAAATACTGTGACGGTTAATCTGTTCAGGAATACCAACTTTACCGTTCAGGTTTTTACTGAACAGTTATTGATTATATCTAATAGATGTGGGTAAAGTTTATAAAGGAGTCTCATAATGGAGATCATTAATATACATAAAAACTACATTAATCTGCATACAGTACAAACATGATATTTGTTTCGAAACCTTCAAACAGATAATGGCCAATAAACTGTATATATTTTTACATGACCATTGAAACAAATATGCAGAGTTAAGATGTTAGAATAGATGTTCTTTAAGTAATATTTATAACATGATTTATGCATAATAACCATAAAACTATTTACCTATGGAAAAATAATAAATTATTTCCAAAATTTGTTTATGATCTCGACAATAACCCCACAAACAAACACCTGTTATAGCATCTTTATAATAAACCCTCAACAATAATAATGACATTAAGTGTATCTTTTCTGGAGCCATAGATGCTGAACAGTACAATAGGTACATTAAAATTTGATAAAACAAATAAACTAGATCAATATAGCATTTAGTTAATAATAAGGTAAGTTCTTTTGCACACAAATCCTCAGAAATCAAGCTCAGAGGTGCATTAATACAAAAGGGTTAATCAATATGAGAATCGATAAGCCATATTAAAGTCGTCAACAGATGATATATCAAAGCACCTGGTAGCTAAGGTGGAAACGCAAGGTTATACAACCTAAATAAATAAAACTATAAATAATTAAAATCATTAAATTGCATACAAACAAGTAAATAAAAAATAAATAAAATTAGATTCACTGTTAATTACAAGTAATTCATGGAAAATAATAAATGTGTTTGTGGTTACTGCCATAAAGTCCATAGGTTATACAAGAGTTCTTAAAACGTTCGGTCCTACATCACGGAACTCTGTACACTGTTGCATTGTGGGATGTGTAAGCAGACAGGTGAATGTCATACCGGAGCCGGAGTACCTGCGTGAGTTGTGTAAGTAGACAGGTGAATGTCCTACCTGAGTCGGAGTACCTGCGTGAGTTGTGTAAGTAGACAGGTGAATGTCCTACCTGAGTCGGAGTACCTGCGTGAGTTGTGTAAGTAGACAGGTGAATGTCCTACCTGAGTCAGAGTACCTGCGTGAGTTGTGTAAGTAGACAGGTGAATGTCCTACCTGAGTCGGAGTACCTGCGTGAGTTGTGTAAGTAGACAGGTAAATGTCCTACCTGAGTCGGAGTACCTGCGTGAGTTGTGTAAGTAGACAGGTGAATGTCCTACCTGAGTCGGAGTACCTGCGTGAGTTGTGTAAGTAGACAGGTGAATGTCCTACCTGAGTCGGAGTACCTGCGTGAGTTGTGTAAGTAGACAGGTGAATGTCCTACCTGAGTCGGAGTACCTGCGTGAGTTGTGTAAGTAGACAGGTGAATGTCGTACCTGAGTCGGAGTACCTGCGTGAGTTGTGTAAGTAGACAGGTGAATGTCCTACTGGAGTCGGAGTACCTGCGTGAGTTGTGTAAGTAGACAGGTGAATGTCCTACTGGAGTCGGAGTACCTGCGTGAGTTGTGTAAGTAGACAGGTGAATGTCGTATCTGAATCGGAGTACCTGTGTGAATTGTGTAAGTAGACAGGTGAATGTCGTACCTGAGTTGGAGTACCTGCATGAGATGTGTAAGTAGACAGGTGAATGTCCTACCGGAGTCTGAGTACCTGCGTGAGTTGTGTAAGTAGACAGGTGAATGTCCTACCTGAGTCGGAGTACCTGCGTGAGTTGTGTAAGTAGACAGGTGAATGTCGTACCTGAGCCGGAGTACCTGCGTGAGTTGTGTAAGTAGACAGGTGAATGTCGTACCTGAGTCGGAGTACCTGCGTGAGTTGTGTAAGTAGACAGGTGAATGTCGTATCTGAGTCGGAGTACCTGCATGAGTTGTGTAAGTAGACAGGTGAATGTCCTACTGGAGTCGGAGTACCTGCGTGAGTTGTGTAAGTAGACAGGTGAATGTCCTACCTGAGTCGGAGTACCTGCGTGAGTTGTGTAAGTAGACAGGTGAATGTCGTACCTGAGTCGGAGTACCTGCGTGAGTTGTGTAAGTAGACAGGTGAATGTCGTACCTGAGTCGGAGTACCTGCGTGAGTTGTGTAAGTAGACAGGTGAATGTTGTATCTGAGTCGGAGTACCTGCATGAGTTGTGTAAGTAGACAGGTGAATGTCCTACTGGAGTCGGAGTACCTGCGTGAGTTGTGTAAGTAGACAGGTGAATGTCGTACCTGAGTCGGAGTACCTGCGTGAGTTGTGTAAGTAGACAGGTGAATGTCATACCTGAGTCGGAGTACCTGCGTGAGTTGTGTAAGTAGACAGGTGAATGTCGTACCTGAGTCGGAGTACCTGCGTGAGTTGTGTAAATAGACAGGTGAATGTCCTACTGGAGTCGGAGTACCTGCGTGAGTTGTGTAAGTAGACAGGTGAATGTCCTACTGGAGTCGGAGTACCTGCGTGAGTTGTGTAAGTAGACAGGTGAATGTCGTATCTGAATCGGAGTACCTGTGTGAGTTGTGTAAGTAGACAGGTGAATGTCGTACCTGAGTTGGAGTACCTGCATGAGATTTGTAAGTAGACAGGTGAATGTCCTACCGGAGTCGGAGTACCTGCGTGAGTTGTGTAAGTAGAGAGGTGAATGTCATACCGGAGTCGGAGTACCTGCGTGAGTTGTGTAAGTAGACAGGTGAATGTCGTACCTGAGTCGGAGTACCTGCGTGAGTTGTGTAAGTAGACAGGTGAATGTCGTACCTGAGTCGGAGTACCTGCGTGAGTTGTGTAAGTAGACAGGTGAATGTCGTACCTGAGTCTGAGTACCTGCGTGAGTTGTGTAAGTAGACAGGTGAATGTCGTACCGGAGTCGGAGTACCTGCATGAGTTGTGTAAGTAGACAGGTGAATGTCGTACCTGAGTCGGAGTACCTGCGTGAGTTGTGTAAGTAGACAGGTGAATGTCGTACCTGAGTCTGAGTACCTGCGTGAGTTGTGTAAGTAGACAGGTGAATGTCGTACCGGAGTCGGAGTACCTGCATGAGTTGTGTAAGTAGACAGGTCAATGTCGTACCTGAGTCTGAGTACCTGCGTGAGTTGTGTAAGTAGACAGGTGAATGTCGTACCGGAGTCGGAGTACCTGCATGAGTTGTGTAAGTAGACAGGTGAATGTCGTACCTGAGTCGGAGTACCTGCGTGAGTTGTGTAAGTAGACAGGTGAATGTCCTACCTGAGTCGGAGTACCTGCGTGAGTTGTGTAAGTAGACAGGTGAATGTCGTACCGGAGTCGGAGTACCTGCATGAGTTGTGTAAGTAGACAGGTGAATGTCGTACCTGAGTCTGAGTACCTGCGTGAGTTGTGTAAGTAGACAGATGAATGTGTCGTATCTGAGTCTGAGTACCTGCATGAGTTGTGTAAGTAGACAGGTGAATGTCGTACCTGAGTCTGAGTACCTGCGTGAGTTGTGTAAGTAGACAGGTGAATGTCGTACCTGAGTTGGAGTACCTGCATGAGATGTGTGAGTAGACAGGTGAATGTCGTACCTTAGTCGGAGTACCTGCATGAGTTGAGTAAGCAGACAGGTGAATGTCCTACCTGAGTCTAAGTACTGGCGTGAATTGTATAAGTAGACAGGTGAATGTCGTACCTGAGTCGGAGTACCTGCGGGGATGCGTGACAGCGCCCCGTCTCATTATCATGCGGGGTATAGCGGCCACCCAAGCTGACGACATCTCCATCGAACTGATGCTGTTGAGGTCAAACTTCATTCCTGGTGAAAGTCAACAGATGTGTTATGTGATATCTTTGACAGTCACAAGTAGTGACCAAAATCACAATTTTAATAAAAAATCATTATAAAAATCGTAATAATATACAAAGCCATTTTCCAATGTTTTAGCTGGTTTTAGCCAAGGCTCAGCATAATAATATATTAAGTGATGTGCATGCAATATATGTAATGTTTATTTATTTATTTAATCATTTTATCTGCTGTTTTACTGCATGTTCGTGTGTAATGCAGTCACGTTTGTTCTACCCAAGAAAAAGTTCTCAGCTGAGACAATAAAGAATATCTTTTCTTATCTTCAGAAACATAATTTACAGATTTTTGACAATTGTGGGCCATCCATAGGTTTTTTGGTGTCCAAATAAAATGATGATAGGTGTGAATAGCTTCAATATTATCTGTTTGGTTTTAATTAAAAAAAGTGTACATTTGTTTGAATGGTTTAAAGACCTGACCTGCGTTGTTATACCTGGTAATTTAAGCTCATTGCGAGGCCGACATCTAACCTTCTACCCATGGAATGTGCTGTTCATGTTGTTTTTCATAGAGCAATGAAAGTTGACAACATCAACACAGAAACAAGACTACCCCCCATTCCGAAACCCATGTACATTGACACTCACTGAGTGTATCAATGTGTGTGCTGAATTATGACAGTAGGCAACATTATTTAGTAAAATGACATTTAGTATTACAACATCTAGTAATATGATATTGACACTAACCAAGTGGGTCATCATGTGTACTGTTGACATATAGTAATAACATGATGTTGACACTTAATGAATAGGTCACCATGCATGCTCATGACGATTAGTCATTATGTTGACACTTACCGAGTGTGTCACAGCGTGTGTTATTGACTCTTTGTAAAATACTGACACTTGCCCAGTAGGTCAGTGTGTGCTGTTGACACTTAGTAAAATGATGTTGACACTTAACGAATATAGGTCGCCATGTATACTGATGACAATTAGTAATAATATAATGTTGACACTTACTGAATGGGTCACCATGCATAATGATGACACTTAGTAATATTATGTTGATACTTACTGAGTGGGTTGTGGTGCGGGATGTTGACACCAAGTGGGTCATGATGCAGGGTGTTGACACTTTGTAATATTACATTGGCACTTATCGAGTGGATCACAGTGTGTTGTCGACACTTTGTAAAATGATGTTGACACTTACCGAGAGGATCATCGTGTGTGCTGATGAAGCTAAGAGACAGCCGCCCGTTGTTGACTTGTCTTCTCTTGCTGTAAGCCTGGGCCATCACTTTGTGTTTCTTCAGCTTTACTGGGTCGTTATCGGGTAACCGTAGCAACCTGAAAACAGTGGCAGATTTACCACGATATGACCAACAGCAATGAGATATTAGAACACGCGTAGTTAAGTTGGCTGGTGCCCACAATCAAGACGGCAAGTGGGACAAAGTAGAACTGATTCAGGATAATGGAACGGATAAGGCTTCTTTAAAATGAAAGTGATCAAACTGAGATTTAGGGATGGTCTTAAAAGTTTGCAAAGTCTAAAAAACGTTGTGTTTAGTTCAACCCATCCCCACCCCAGGAATACTTGAGTGACATTGTAGTCTAGAAAAATCGCTTGGCACTTCTTGTATGTTAAGGCAATTTTTGGCTGGCACTGAAGTGATTAACGTTTTTTGGGAGTTCGCAAACTCATGAAACACCCCTTACATACCTTCGGAAGAACCGTTTCCATGCCAACAGTGTCGCTGAGTTCCACACCCAGGAACTCATGATTATTCCTGCCCCAAAGTTCGCAAAGATGTGTATCTCCATGGCAATGAGGTTTGGACGACTCTTCATGTAGCAGCCTTGAGTTTGGTTAGCATGAGATCTAGCCACAGTAACATTTGCCTCACATCTAGAAACAAAACACAACACAGACATCCATATCAAAAGACACAAAAACAACATTAAAGGGAGGCTGTCTGTTCTTCGACTTGGAATTTGCCAGCGTAGTAATTTGTAACAGGAAGTCTGATGGGAAATCATTGAACAGCAAAGGGTATTGCGGCTAACTCAGCCCGTCTCTGCAATATTGACAATAAAGCTTGTTTTGAAACTGGATGCTTTGTTTACCATTTGAACATGTTCCGTGGTCGTATCTTCCAAATTGCGTACGTTGTTATGAGCTTACTGAACACAATTTGGCGGGCCTAAGAACATTATATTAATTAATTAATAAAATACAAGAAACAGACTGCGTCCCTTTAAAAGGATGTTATCTGTTTGTTTTCATTGTATAATCATGTTATATAATATAAATTATATCAAGTACAACATGCTGACTGTCGAAATGTGTTTTAACAAACCAAATTTTGTTTGTGACTCTTGAGTGTTTCAGAAGGAAACAGTTTGTTTCATGACTTGCACCGCTTTTAAAGGCGTGGCCTTAAGTCCAATCACAGACGCAATGGATCTGTATATCACGTGATGAATCACATGTTACGTCACTACCTTTCTCTGAATTATCCGAGCTCACTACATGGGGATTTGTGTAACAGCTCAGCGATTTTTGCAAACATTCTGCTGTTGAACTCAAAAGTTGTTTCAGCTGCAAAACATTCATTTAACAAACTTTCCACTAGGATTTTGCTGAATGGCCATAGGAACTGAAGATCAAGATGAATTTAATACTTTGAATTGTTTCAAATCAAAAATATCAGTGGTAATATCAATAGGTTTTAAGGAGTATAACATAATGCAGCTGGATGATTATATTAATGAAATAATATGGTGAAGTTCTAATAAATGTAATAGATAATTTACATAGAAGATGATCACGAAATACAACAAATACTATTATTTCCGTACCCCCCTCATACATATCATTTTACAAAATGGTTCGGTCCAGTATTAACTCAATTCTAGTAGACAGGATATGTAATGTTTTCTTTATATTCTCTGGCAGTAAGAGAAATGTTGCTAGCACCCTGACACCACATTATCACCAGCACAGACATATCCATGGTTATATAAATGCCATTAGGAGAGCCTTGTTGTGAGGTCCGTAGTTGGTGGGTTATCTACAAATACAGTGCTTAGCCTTGGGGTTGGACACCAAATGAAAATTACCCCCACCACACCCAACGACCTTGCTTTTATTGCTGCATATCCTTTTTGATAGGTTTTTTCTCAATTCTAAATAACAAAAAATGCCCTTGTGGAAATCTAGCCACATAATTTTCCACACGTAAGCTATGAAAAATATGTTGGTGTTATATGATGTAGTACCTCGAGATCATTACTATGATGAAATCTACTAACGTTTAAAATGTTTAATAAATAGTTAGAATTTTGTGTGTGATATATTTTGCAATATTCATATTTAGAATTATCCGTAAGAAGTGTCAATGCCAACAGTCATGATGGTATATGAAGTAGCACCTCCTGGTGATTATTTTGCTGAAATTCTTTCAATTGTATATGAATAAGGGATACAGGTTGTACAAATAGTTAGGATGATTGGTGTAATTTTATTCATAACAGTCATATTTTGAATTGTCAGAGCTTAAACGTAATCGTAACTTTCTTATTTTTATTTTATATGACATAGTGGCCTTGTGGTTATAAAAAATAATTTCACTAAATAATCACCACGAGATACTGCTTCATACCCAAGAATATTGACTGTTATTGGCATTGTCATTTTTAGGAATAATTCCAAATGTGAATATTATAAAATATATCACACACAAAATTGTCAAGTTCTCACCTTTGGGAAAATATTTAGGACAATTGTTGTGATTTTTGCAATTTCCTTTTTTTTTAAATTGTCTCAACTAATCAAATATCAATGGTAATATCAATATTTTTGACGGTATGTAAAATCATGCTGTTTGGTGATTATTCTGATTAACTAATATGGTGGAATTATAATAACTTAAAAAATTATTAATCTGCATAGAACTAGAAGATGTTCATGAAATGTAATGGATACTATTATCTCCGTACCCCCTCATAATTATCATTTTACAAAATGGTTCGGTCCAGTATTAACTAAATTCTAGTAGACAGGATATGCAATGTGTTTCTTTATATTCTCTGGCAGAAAGAGAAATGTTGCTAGCACCCTGACACCACATTATCACCAGCACAGACATATCCATGGTTATATAAATGCCATTAGGAGAGCCTTGTTGTGAAGTCCGTAGTTGGTGGGTTATCTACAAATACAGTGCTCAGCCTTGGGGTTGGACAACAAATGAAAATTACCCCCACCACACCCAACGACCTTGCTTTTATTGCTTCATATCCTTTTTTACAGGTTTTTTCTCAATTCTAAATAACAAAAAATACCCTTGTGGAAATCTAGCCACATAATTTTCCGCACGTAAGCTATGAAAAATATGTTGGTGTTATATGATGTAGAACCTCAAGATCATTACTATGATGAAATCTACTAACGTTTAAAATGTTTAATAAATAGTTTGAATTTTGTGTGTGATATATTTTGCAATATTCATATTTAGAATTATCCATAAGAAGTGTCAATGCCAACAGTCATGATGGTATATGAAGTAGCACCTCCTGGTGATTATTTTGCTGAAATTCTTTCAATTGTATATCAATAAGGGATACAGATTGTACAAATAGTTAGGATGATTGGTGTAATTTTATTCATAACTGTCATATTTTGAATTGTCAGAGCTTAAACGTAATCGTAATTTTCTTATTTTAATTTTATATGACATAGTATAGCCTTGTGTTTATGAAAAATAATTTCAGTAAATAATCACCACGAGGTACTGCGTCATACCCAAGAATATTGACTGTTATTGGCATTGTCATTTTAAGGGATAATTCCAAATGTGAATATTATAAAATATATCACACAAAATTGTCAAGTTCTCACCTTTGGGAAAATATTTAGGATAATTGTTGTGATTTTTGCAATTTCCATTTTTTTAAATTGTCTCAACTAATCAAATATCAATATTTTTGACGGTATGTAAAATCATGCTGTTTGGTGATTATTCTAATGAACTAATATGGTGGAATTCTAATAACTTCAAAAATTATTAATATGCATAGAACTAGAAGATGATCATAAAATTCAATGGATACTATTATCTCCGTACCCCCTCATAATTATCATTTTACAAAATGGTTAGGTCCAGTATTAACTAAATTCTAGTAGACAGGATATGCAATGTGTTTCTTTATATTCTCTGGCAGTAAGAGAAATGTTGCTAGCACCCTGACACCACATTATCACTAGCACAGACATATCCATGGTTATATAAATGCCATTAGGAGAGCCTTGTTGTGAGGTCCGTAGTTGGTGGGTTATCTACAAATACAGTGCTCAGCCTTGGGGTTGGACACCAAATGAAAATTACCCCCACCACACCCATCGACCTTGCTTTTATTGCTCCATACATGTACATTTTTACAGGTTTAAAAAAAATTCTAAATATAAAAAAAACGCCTGGATTGAAATGGCCAGAATAACCACCAATGTGGTTATTCTAGTTTTAGGTGTAGTGTATTTTTTGTATTTAGTGTGGTGTTAGAATATTGCGACGTGCTATTTTTAGTTTAAGGACACTCTTGCGCACACACATTGAGTTTAATCATTCTAAATACAGCATATGGCAGGCATGTCTTGCTATTTTCGTTCAGCTTACATCTTAAACCTCAATATATGTTGATGTATATTATGATGTATGTCAAGATTAGTAATTCTAGTTAAATCTGTTGAAGTTTGCAATAAAACGTAAAATTAAACAAATTATTTTCAATATTCATATTTTGAATTGTTTCTCAAAATGCCAATGCCAACCTCAATAGTACTGATGGTATATGACGTTGTACTTCTTGGTAAATATTTTGATGAAATTTGTCAAGTACAGTTAAGTTACGTAGGTTGAACAAATGATCAGGACAATTGTTGTTATTTATGGGTAGCCACTACGCGAAAACGGCGATAGGCCATAGCTCTGTTAATACTGAACATATCTTAACCAAATTTGGAGTACTAATTAGTTAAATGAATAATATATGATATGTGGAATACGGGCTCATTTGTTTGTGTGTTACCATGGCAATGAAACTTTCTATTATGTCAGAGGGGCATGCATCCTTGAAATTATTTTGTGCTAACAACTGTATGTGTGATCGTGCAATTGTCAAGAATCATTAGCTACAATGTCCTTCTGTCAGATAAGGTGGTTTTGGGCAAGGAAATCTGATTGCAATGACTGTTGTGAGATAGGACTTTAGGTTTGAGCATTTTTCAAGGGATATTAAAAAATGCTAAAACTGAACAACAGTCACTGAAGTCAGATATCCTTGCTCAAAACCACCTTTTCTGTCGGAGGAGCATTCTAACTAATGATTCTTCATATCTTGACAACTGCACGATCACACATACAGTTGTTAGCTCAGAATATTTTTCAAGGATATGAAAATTCATTTCACTAGAAAAGTTCATTATCATGGTAGTGGCTACCCTTAAACCATTTTCATATTTTGAATTGTCACAGCTCAAAAATGTTATTAGTAAATTCAATATTTATTATTTATGACAAAGCATAGACTCATTCCAATGAAAAATTGTGAAAGTTGTCAACTGTGGGAAAATAGTTAGGACATTTATTGTGATTGTTGCAATTTTTTTATTTTGAAATGTCTCGACTAAAAATGTCAATTGTAATATCAATATTTTGTTGATGGTACATAATGTAATGAAGCCAGATGATTATTCTGATGAAATACTATGGTGAAATTATGATAACTTCAAAATGTATTAATTAGCATAGAAGATGATAACGAAATACAACGAATACTATTATTTCTGTACGCCACTCATACATATCATTTTACAAAATGGTTCGTTCCAGTATTAACTAAATTCTAGTAGACAGGATATGCAATGTGTTTCTTTATATTCTCTGGCAGAAAGAGAAATGTTGCTAGCACCCTGACACCACATTATCACTAGCACAGACATATCCATGGTTATATCAATGCCATTAGGAGAGCCTTGTTGTGAGGTCCGTAGTTGGTGGGTTATCTACAAATACAGTGCTCAGCCTTGGGGTTGGATACCAAATGAAAATTACCCCCACCACACCCATCGACCTTGCTTTTATTGCTCCATACTTGTGCCTTTTTACAGGTTTTTCAAAATTCTAAATATCAAAAAACACCCGGATTGAAATGGCCAGAACAACCACCAATGTGATTATTCTAGTTTTAGGTGTAGTGTATTTTTTGTATCTAGTGTTTTGTTAGAATACTGCAACATGTGCTGTTTTTAGTTTAAGGACACTCTTGCCCACGCACATTGAGTTTAATCATTCTAAATACAGCATATGGCAGGCATGTCTTGCTATTTTTGCTCAGCTTACATCTTAAACCTCAATATATGTTGATGTATATTATGATGTATGTCAAGATTAGTAATTCTAGTTAAATCTGTTGAAGTTGGCAATAAAACGTAACATTAAACAAATTATTTTCAATATTCATATTTTGAATTGTTTTTCAATAGTACTGATGGAATATGACGTTGTACTTCTTGGTAATTATTTTGATGAAATTTGTCAAGTACAGTTAAGTTACGTAGGTTGAACAAATGATCAGGACAATTGTTGTTATTTATGGGTAGCCACTACCCGAAAACGGCGATAGGCCATAGCTCTGTTAATACTGAACATATCTTAACCAAATTTGGAGTACTAATTAGTTAAATGAATAATATATGATATGTGGAATACGGGCTCATTTGTTTGTGTGTTACCATGGCAATGAACCTTTCTATTATGTCAGAGGGGCATGCATCCTTGAAATTATTTTGTGCTAACAACTGTATGTGTGATCGTGCAATTGTCAAGAATCATTAGCTAGAATGTCCTGTCAGATAAGGTGATTTTGGGCAAGGAAATCTGATTGCAATGACTGTTGTGAGATAGGACTTTAGGTTTGAGCATTTTTCAAGGCATATTGAAAAATGCTAAAACTGAACAACAGTCACTGAAGTAAGATATCCTTGCCCAAAACCACCTTATCTGTCGGAGGAGCATTCTAACTAATGATTCTTCATATCTTAACAACTGCACGATCACACATACAGTTGTTAGCTCAGAATATTTTTCAAGGATATGAAAATTCATTTCACTAGAAACATTCATTATCATGGTAGTGGCTACCCTTAAACAATTTTCATATTTTGAATTGTCACAGCTCAAAAATGTTATTAGTAAATTCAATATTTATTGTTTATGACAAAGCATAGACTCTTTTCAATGAAAAATTGTGAAAGTTGTCAACTTTGGGAAAATAGTTGGGAAATTTGTTGTGATTGTTGCAATTTTTATATTTTGAAATGTCTCGACTAAAAATGTCAATTGTAATATCAATATTTTGTTGATGGTACATAATGTAATGAAGCCAGATGATTATTCTGATGAAATACTACGGTGAAATTATGATAACTTCAAAATGTATTAATTAGCATAGAAGATGATCACGAAATACAACGAATACTATTATTTCTGTACCCCCCTCATACATATCATTTTACAAAATGGTTCGGTCCAGTATTAACTAAATTCTAGTAGACAGGATATGCAATGTGTTTCTTTATATTCTCTGGCAGAAAGAGAAATGTTGCTAGCACCCTGACACCACATTATCATCAGCACAGACATATCCATGGTTATATAAATGCCATTAGGAGAGCCTTGTTGTGAGGTCCGTAGTTGGTGGGTTATCTACAAATACAGTACTCAGCCTTCGGGTTGGATACCAAATGAAAATTACCCCCACCACACCCATCGACCTTGCTTTTATTGCTCCATACTTGTGCCTTTTTACAGGTTTTTCAAAATTCTAAATATCAAAAAACGCCCGGATTGAAATGGCCAGAATAACCACCAATGTGATTATTCTAGTTTTAGGTGTAGTGTATTTTTTGTATCTAGTGTTGTGTTAGAATACTGCGACGTGCTGTTTTTAGTTTAAGGACACTCTTGCCCACGCGCATTGAGTTTAATCATTCTAAATACAGCATATGGCAGGCATGTCTTGCTATTTTCGCTCAGCTTACATCTTAAACCTCAATATATGTTGATGTATATTATGATGTATGTCAAGATTAGTAATTCTAGTTAAATCTGTTGAAGTTGGCAATAAAACGTAACATTAAACAAATTATTTTCAATATTCATATTTTGAATTGTTTCTCAAAATGCCAATGCCAACCTCAATAGTACTGATGGTATATGACGTTGTACTTCTTGGTAATTATTTTGATGAAATTTGTCAAGTACATTTAAGTTACGTAGGTTGAACAAATGATCAGAACAATTGTTGTTATTTATGGGTAGCCACTACCCGAAAACGGCGATAGGCCATAGCTCTGTTAATACTGAACATATCTTAACCAAATTTGGAGTACAAATTAGTTAAATAAATAATATATGATATGTGGAATACGGGCTCATTTGTTTGTGTGTTACCATGGCAATGAACCTTTCTAGTATGTCAGAAGGGCATGCATCCTTGAAATTATTTTGTACTAACAACTGTATGTGTGATCGTGCAATTGTCAAGAATCATTAGCTACAATGTCCTTCTGTCAGATAAGGTGGTTTTGGGCAAGGAAATCTGATTGCAATGACTGTTGTGAGATAGGACTTTAGGTTTGAGCATTTTTCAAGGGATATTGAAAAATGCTAAAACTGAACAACAGTCACTGAAGTCAGATATCCTTGCTCAAAACCACCTTTTCTGTCGGAGGAGCATTCTAACTACCGGGTAATGATTCTTCATATCTTGACAACTGCACGATCACACATACAGTTGTTAGCTCAGAATATTTTTCAAGGATATGAAAATTCATTTCACTAGAAAAGGTCATTATCATGGTAGTGGCTACCCTTAAACAATTTTCATATTTTGAATTGTCACAGCTCAAAAATTGTATTAGTAAATTCAATATTTATTATTTATGACAAAGCATAGACTCATTCCAATGAAAAATTGTGAAAGTTGTCAACTTTGGGAAAATAGTTAGGACATTTATTGTGATTGTTGCAATGTCTCGACTAAAAATGTCAATTGTAATATCAATATTTTGTTGATGGTACATAATGTAATGAAGCCAGATGATTATTCTGATGAAATACTATGGTGAAATTATGATAACTTCAAAATGTATTAATTAGCATAGAAGATGATCACGAAATACAACGAATACTATTATTTCTGTACCCCCCTCATACATATCATTTTACAAAATGGTTCGTTCCAGTATTAACTAAATTCTAGTAGACAGGATATGCAATGTGTTTCTTTATATTCTCTGGCAGAAAGAGAAATGTTGCTAGCACTCTGACACCACATTATCACCAACACAGACATATCCATGGTTATATAAATGCCATTAGGAGAGCCTTGTTGTGAGGTCCGTAGTTGGTGGGTTATCTACAAATACAGTGCTCAGCCTTGGGGTTGGACACCAAATGAAAATTACCCCCACCACACCCAACGACCTTGCTTTTATTGCTGCACATCCTTTTTGATAGGTTTTATCTCAATTCTAAATAACAAAAAATGCCCTTGTGGAAATCTAGCCACATAATTTTCAGCACATAAGCTGTGAAAAATATGTTGGTGTTATATGATGTAGTACCTCGAGATCATTACTATGATGAAATCTACTAACGTTTAAAATGTTTAATAAATAGTTTGAATTTTGTGTGTGATATATTTTGCAATATTCATATTTAGAATTATCCATAAGAAGTGTCAATGCCAACAGTCATGATGGTATATGAAGTAGCACCTCCTGGTGATTATTTTGCTGAAATTCTTTCAATTGTATATCAATAAGGGATACAGGTTGTACAAATAGTTAGGATGATTGGTGTAATTGTATTCATAACTGTCATATTTTGAATTGTCAGAGCTTAAACATAATCGTAACTTTCTTATTTTTATTTTATATGACATAGTATAGCCTTGTGGTTATGAAAAATAATTTCAGTAAATAATCACCACGAGGTACTGCTTCATACCCAAGAATATTGACTGTTATTGGCATTGTCATTTTAGGGATAATTCCAAATGTGAATATTATAAAATATATCACACACAAAATTGTGAAGTTCTCACCTTTGGGAAAATATTTAGGACAATTGTTGTGATTTTTGCAATTTCCATTTTTTTTAAATTGTCTCAACTAATCAAATATCAATGGTAATATCAATATTTTTGACGGTATGTAAAATCATGCTGTTTGATGATTATTCTAATGAACTAATATGGTGGAATTCTAATAACTTCAAAAATTATTAATCTGCATAGAACTAGAAGATGATCGTGAAATTCAATGGATACTATTATCTCCGTACCCCCTCATAATTATAATTTTACAAAATAGTTAGGTCCAGTATTAACTAAATTCTAGTAGACAGGATATGCAATATGTTTCTTTATATTCTCTGGCAGAAAGAGAAATTTTGCTAACACCCTGACACCACATTATCACCAGCACAGACATATCCATGGTTATATAAATGCCATTAGGAGAGCCTTGTTGTGAGGTCCGTAGTTAGTGGGTTATCTACAAATACAGTG
Organism: Escarpia spicata; assembly: GCA_963995525.1. NCBI lineage: Eukaryota > Metazoa > Annelida > Polychaeta > Sabellida > Siboglinidae > Escarpia > Escarpia spicata. Next base: position 58,782,337 of record OZ023209.1, on the reverse strand, counting down.
CTTAGCCTTGGGGTTGGACACCAAATGAAAATTACCCCCACCACACCCAATGACCTTGCTATTATTGCTGCATGTCCTTTTTTACAGGTTTTTTCAAAATTCTAAATAACAAAAATGCCCTTGTGGAAATCTAGCCACATAATTTTCAGCACGTAAGCTATGAAAAATATGTTGGTGTTATATGATGTAGTACCTCAAGATCATTACTATGATGAAATCTACTAACGTTTAAAATGTTTAATAAATAGTTAGAATTTTGTGTGTGATATATTATGCAATATTCATATTTAGAATTATCCATAAGAAGTGTCAATGCCAACAGTCATGATGGTATATGAAGTAGCACCTCCTGGTGATTATTTTGCTGAAATTCTTTAAATTGTATATGAATAAGGGATACAGGTTGTACAAATAGTTAGGATGATTGGTGTAATTTTATTCATAACTGTCATATTTTGAGTTGTCAGAGCTTAAACGTAATCGTAACTTTCTTATTTTTATTTTATATGACATAGTATAGCCTTGTGGTTATGAAAAAAAATTTCAGTAAATAATCACCACGAGGTACTGCGTCATACCCAAGAATATTGACTGTTATTGGCATTGGCATTTTTAGGGATAATTATAAATGTTAATATTATAAAATATATCACCCACAAAATTGTGAAGTTCTCACCTTTGGGAAAATATTTAGGACAATTGTTGTGATTTTTGCAATTTCCATTTTTTTTAAATTGTCTCAACTAATCAAATATCAATGGTAATATCAATATTTTTGACGTTATGTAAAATCATGCTGTTTGATGATTATTCTAATTAACTAATATGGTGGAATTCTAATAACTTCAAAAAATTATTAATCTGCATAGAACTAGAAGATGATCGTGAAATTCAATGGATACTATTATCTCCGTACCCCCTCATAATTATCATTGTACACAATGGTTAGGTCCAGTATTAACTAAATTCTAGTAGACAGGATATGCAATGTGTTTCTTTATATTCTCTGGCAGAAAGAGAAATGTTGCTAACACCCTGACACCACATTATCACCAGCACAGACATATCCATGGTTATATAAATGCCATTAGGAGAGCCTTGTTGTGAGGTCCGTAGTTGGTGGGTTATCTACAAATACAGTGCTTAGCCTTGGGGTTGGACACCAAATGAAAATTACCCCCACCACACCCAACGACCTTGCTTTTATTGCTCCATACACTTTTTACAGGATTTTTCAAAATTCTAAATATCACAAATTGTCCATGTTGAAATGGCTAGAATAACCACCAATGTGGTTATTCTAGCTTTAGATCTACCGGTAGTCACATAATTTTCAGAATGTAAGCTATAAAAAATATGTTAGTGTAGCATGTAGTATCTCAAGATCATTAATATGATGAAATCTGCTAACATTTAAAATGTTTAATAAATAGTTAGAATTTTGTGTGATATATTTTGCAATATTCATATTTAAAATTATCCCTAAGTGTCAATGCCAGCCTCAATATTCTTAATATATGAAGTTGCACATCCTGATGATTATTTTACTGGTATTAATTAAATGTTGCGAAATACCCTCATATTTGGGATTATTATAATTTTAGATTTAGTGTTTTTGGCAGCAGGTAGCATGGTATTCAGAAAGGCACTTTTTAGTTAATCAAGTTGGCTTTAAATTAACACTACACATAACAAGCTCTGCTGTGATTACATGTCATTCCTTTCAATTGTTCTAGGAATACCGCTGCTGCTTTATATGTTGAAATGTGGGCTCTAACAGCCTGATGCTCAGGAGACTAGTATGGGCTCAGTCACAGGCCTGGCATTGGGTTGTAGAGTCCACATTTCTTTCATCGAAATATTACAGTGTGCCAAAAAGGCTTATACACTGGTTCCCCATAATAAACAAACGTCATCCATTTGGCCTTTTTCATATCAATATTTGTCTTCGTGTTGTTGCTTGCATAACATGTTATATGGATAAGGGATGTAGGTTGTACAAATAGTTAATTCGGTTGCTGTAATTTTATTCACAATTGTCATATTTTGAATTGTGAGAGCTCAAAAATGTTAATGGTAACTTCTATATTTGTTCAGTTTTTCAATCATTTATTTGATCAAATTGAATATGTAGTGTCATGATGGCTAGAGTTGTGCTGATATTGACTTACACAATGTAGTCATGGAAGCTGCGTTCCCAGAGAGCCTCGTGTGTGAAGATGTACAGATGCACGGCCAGGGTTATGGTGGCACAGGTGAGGGCGAGACTGGCAAACACACCTGTCAACAACACATTCAAACATACCTGTCAACAAAGGAAAACACATTCAAACGCACCTGTCAACATGAGACAACACATTCAAACACACCTGACTACAATGGACAACACATTCAAACACCCCTGTCAACAAGGGACAACACATTCAAACACACCTGTCAACACGAGACAACAAATTCAAACACACCTGTCAACAAGGGATAACACATTCAAACACACCTGTCAACAAGGGACAACACATTCAAACACACCTGTCAACAAGGGACAACACATTCAAACACAATTTTCAATTTTTCAAAACAAGACAACACATTGATATCAATAAAAGACACTTTCAATGTGCTTTTCTGGAACAGCACAGAATGTTATTTATCTCACTCCACCAGTGTCAACCGTTATTGTGGTCTGTCTCCACTGTGTTATCTCACTCCACCAGTGTCAACCGTTATTGTGGTCTGTCTCCACTGTGTTATCTCACTCCACCAGTGTCAACCGTTATTGTGGTCTGTCTCCACTGTGTTATCTCACTCCACCAGTGTCAACCGTTATTGTGGTCTGTCTCAACTGTGTTATCTCACTCCACCAGTGTCAACCGTTATTGTGGTCTGTCTCCACTGTGTTATCTCACTCCACCAGTGTCAACCGTTATTGTGGTCTGTCTCCACTGTGTTATCTCACTCCACCAGTGTCAACCGTTATTGTGGTCTGTCTCCACTGTGTTATCTCACTCCACCAGTGTCAACCGTTATTGTGGTCTGTCTCCACTGTGTTATCTCACTCCACCAGTGTCAACCGTTATTGTGGTCTGTCTCCACTGTGTTATCTCACTCCACCAGTGTCAACCGTTATTGTGGTCTGTCTCCACTGTGTTATCTCACTCCACCAGTGTCAACCGTTATTGTGGTCTGTCTCCACTGTGTTATCTCACTTACCTAGTCTGATGATAGTTTCTCTAATCTTGGCCGACGCCCGACTACTGATGAGGCCTGGACTCGTCCACTGGAGTCGACACAGTGTCACCAAACCTGACATAGTGACATCAGACTTTATAAAACAAATATACATCATGTTATTTAACAAAGACATTATTATAACGCTTGCATTTAAATAGTTAATTTCAACACAAACCATGCATATTACGAGAGGATTCATATACTTGAGCGAGTATAAAATTCCATACCATTTCCATGTTTTTTTTAAACTTCCATTACAAAACCATGCCAAAACCGACTGCTGTTGAGCATGACAGGTACATAAATCTCAACATAAAATTCAATCATAACATTAGCATACCTGTTCTAGCTTACTCCCACAGAACAAACCACAGGTGGCATTTACAGTATTTTGATCTTTTAAAACGTGTTCCCACAGTGACACCCTCTGGGGGTAAGTGGTTCACCACTCAATGTTTCCATAGGTGGAGAACTGATTGTTATGGGTGCCTGCCATTTTATTTCTGAAAACTCCCAGCCTTTACATGCCAGTTAGAAAATTCCAGTCTTTCAATGCCTTGATTTTTAACTAATGGAAGGATTTCCATCATCCTGTTCCGTTTCACAAATCACAAACAAACACAGCTTTTACAACCTGGTCTATTCACACACAATCACGGAAATATTTTCCAAGTCACAAAGTCTAAGTATAGCTCATTTTACAACACCACAAGTCGCCAACATCATCTATTGGTGAGTGACGGCGTGGATGATTGTTAGACTCACCTCGAATGAGAAAGAAGAAACCAATAATGACAACGAGGCTGATTGGAACAAGGACGAAGCCAGCCCGGTACTCGTTGTGGAGGTAGCCAACAAAACAGATGCCACTCAGTGAGTCACCATCTATCTGATAAAGACAGACAAGAATATATGTATTCAGACACTGTATGTTTTTGGACAAATTGACAAAAATAATTATTTTGTGTACCTGAAGTTTTCGGGTAATAAAATGGGAATGTCATAACATCAAGACTCGTTCTCATATGTAAGTATTCGGACAGTGTGTCTGAGAATTATTTTTTTGCACGTATGTTTTTGGAGTGCTAATAATTTAATTATTTTTAGGTGTCTGAATACACAGAGTTATTGTGGCAGTAGTGTGTAGGCATCGTATAGTACCAATGGACACAGCAAACTGTGTTCCGGTAAAACTGCCAATTAAAATCTATATTTCAACAACAGTGATTTAGTAAAGCACATTTGGATGGTCATTTGTCAAAATGTTAGAATATATGGTTTAGATAATTATTACGTATTTTATAACATGGTCTTATTGATAAAAACATAATGCAACAGCCATTAGCCACGCCCCCAAACCATTGAAACAATGTGTCACTTGGTGAGATTGTGTGGCTGCTTGCTTTACTTCACATGTCTGCGTTGCATTATTCAATCGAGTTAAATTTGTATATTGCACACAATTTCTGGATTTGATGTGACACACACAACATGTGGGATACATCAGTGACCGCCTGACCGGGAGTTTGACATGAAATACTTAATACTTTCTGAGGAAAAAATTATTTGTGAAACATGTTTTGGTATTTTTATGCAGACTGGGTGGCGTTTTCTTAGTCATTAGATTTTTATAGTATATCACTCAAAACAACTTTTGTTTGCAGCACCAGCTGATAATGTTGACATTATTATGTAAGTCTAATTCAGGTATTGTGAAATCAGCCTATTAGTGAAAAATTATAACTGAAAATTACGCTAGCTAGCTGAGGTTGAAGCTGAACTCACACTTTGATACCATCTCACTCTATTTCAAAACAGTAACATAATAGCTGTAAAGTAAGTTCTTAAATAGTGCAGCATTGAGTCCTTAGGACTGCTCAAGGCACTTTACACTTTACTCCCTGGCAGACCTGTTCAATAGAACACCATCTCAACTTCTCTGGGAAGCATTCAGCCATGCTGCAATTAATGTGCTGGTGCAATGTGGAGTGAATGAACTTGCCCAAGGTTCAACACAACAACATAGGATTCGAACCCGGGTTCTCTCGATTGAGAGTCAGATGCCCTATCTACTGAGCCATGCACACATGTGCATATGGCTAAAAATAATTCTAAAATAAAACACTGTTTACCTGTGTGAGTGCGAGACAGGTTATGGTGAGTACGAGGGGAAATGTCCACGCAACAAGGTGAAAGTGACCTCGTTTGCCCTCTATGGCGTCCCGCGCTGACCCCAGGGCGCTGAAGGTGAGGTGCCAGGAGTACGTGAGGATGATGAACCAAGTGACGGCTGCCATGTTGAAGTAGTACACAAGGAAAAAGACAAAGGAGCAAGACGCCGTCTCCCCGGACCTGCGAACATGTAAATATCACAATACAACATGATATTATTAAAGGGAGCCAGTCAGTTCTTCTACCCGGAAAATTTGGGGCGTAGTCATTTGTAATAGGAAGTCTGCTGTGTTGAATGTGGGAAAATGGGACATTATTGAACATGAAAGGGTATTGCGGTTAACTCGATTCGGCTGTATTGCCAATAAAGCTTGTTTTGAAACTGGATATTTTGTTCACCATTTGAACATGCTCCGGAGTTGTACCTTCCAAATTGTGACTGTTGTTATAGACTTACTAATCACAATTTGATGGGCAGTATACCTTCAACATAGTTAGTATAGTTTGGAGAACATTATATTAGTTAATAAAATTAATAAATGATAAACTAGGAACAGACGACCTCCTTTCAATGCCTGCATGATAAGCATTATACTAAACACTCAACATTTAAAAAACAACAAAACAGACATAATAGATATATCACAATATCTCAACCTTAACACAATAAACATCACAACCTTACAGAATAAATATCAAAATCAGATTCCAGATTAAACATCACTATCATACACAATGAACAAAACATGTTACATGATAAGTGCAAACATCAATCAAGTGTGACCTTAATCATGAGGTGGTTGAATTACAGAGGTAACCATAATGCAAGGTTCTACATATACACGCCTGTACCAATACCTGCCTACCTACCCTATCTGGGACTCCATGTTGCACATGGTGCCAATACCTCCCTACCTACCCTATCTGGGGCTCTATCTTGCACATGGTGCCAATACATCCCTACCTACCCTATCTGGGACTCCATGTTGCACATGGTGCCAATACCTCCCTACCTACCCTATCTGGGGCTCCATCTTGCGCATGCTACCAATACCTCCCTACCTACCCTATCTGGGGCTCCATCTTGCGCATGGTGCCAATACCTCCCTACCTACTCTATATGGGGCTCCATCTTGCGCATGCTACCAATACCTCCCTACCTACCCTATATGGGGCTCATACATGCCAACTCTTACGGATCACCCGTAAGTCTTACGGATTTTCTAAGATTTGACGGTCTTACGGGCGTAGGACAAATTCCTTACGGGTAACGCGTTTTCATGTACTTAGTTGTTTTATTATTATTTGGTTATACGACTCGTTATCATCAAACTAAATTATCCTTCCTGAATCGAGAAACGACCATTTGTCCAGATCATTTTAGTGGAGTTCAGTGCGCTAATCGAAGTCTCGCGAGATGCGAAGAATATATCCCAGATTGAAGTGCAGATACCTTTTTAGCATGCGCGGCAACCCATCTAGCAAAAATTCGTACCGCATGTAAATTTCGAAGAAGATGGAGATTCCGGCGAGGAAGCGAAAACAGAAGCAGTATGCCGGGACGTATCAGTCCAGTTGGAATGGCTTGTTTAAAGGCATCATTAGTGAAAGTAAGTTAGGGAGCAACTACGCATGGTGTACTGTCTGTTGTCGAGACATTAAAGTGGCCGCCTCCGGCGTGTACGATGTGCGCGAGCACGTTAAATCGAAGACGCACGAACGACAATTGCAGTGTTCGCAAGTAACCAGCTTTTTCAAGCCCAAGTCTACGGACTCCACCGACTCGACCACAAAAGCGGAGGTATTGTTTTCGTTCTTTGTGGCCGAGCACAACCTGCCCGCACTTTTGGCAGACCATTTTACCGACCTGGCCCGCCAAATGTTCCCAGATAGTGAGATCGCTAAGCGATTCAAGTGTAAGAGGACGAAAACAACCCAGATCGTGAAACGGTGCTTGGCGCCGGCAGCTACGACGCCCGTCATGGACCGCTGTCGAGGCGGACCTTTCTCTTAACTTTGACAGCTGCTGTCATCAGTTAAAGGTGTCGCCGGCGATGCTCCGCGACGCAAAGCATGCGTGCTATGAGGATAAGCTCGAGCACCTGTCTGACAAGTGAAGGTCAATAAAGAGAGTTGTGTGAACAGGTGTTGTTGTTAATGCCGGTATATTAGATATCAGCTGTATTGTCCTGTCGCTACACTTGTAGCTTGCTTATGGCTGTCTTATGGATTTTTGCCCATAGTCTTACAGGTGTGGATCACTGAAGGTTGGCATGTATGATGGGGCTCCATCTTGCGCATGGTGCCAATACCTCCCTACCTACCCTATCTGGGGCTCCATCTTGCGCATGTTGCCAATACCTCCCTACCTACCCTATCTGGGGCTCCATCTTGCGCATGGTGCCAATACCTCCCTACCTACCCTATCTGGGGCTCCATCTTGCGCATGGTGCCAATACCTCCCTACCTACCCTATCTGGGGCTCCATCTTGCGCATGGTGCCGTCGCTGCGACACACGATGTCAGTGCGAGCGCCGGGGAAGAACTGCGCCATCCAGCCGAGACTGCCGATGAAGAAGCAGGCATTGATGAAGAAGAGGATGAGTGCGGGGTATCGACTCGCGTTCTTCCAGTCTATCACAAATGTCAGCTGAAACACAGCAACAACACAAACTACTAAAGTAAAAGTAAAAGGTACTGGCAATTCCCAAATATTCTAAACATTACCAGCATTGGAGTTTTGCCTTGACATGGTGTTGCCTCATCCATTTGTTGACAATTCCCTCTATATATACCCCTTGGCTTGGTGGCTCTTTTGGTGTAGGGCGTGCCTTATGATAAAGTAAAGGTAAGTTCTTATATAGCACAGTATCCAGTCCTGCTCGAAGTGCTTTACACCTGACTCCCTGGCAGACCTGTTCAACTGAACACCATGTCGATTTCTCTGGGAAGCATTCAGCAATGCTGTAATTAATGCATGAAGAGTATTCATACTCAAATATCCACCACTGTCTATAGCCAGGTATTCATTTATACAGCTGAGTGAACTTGAGCAACAAAGAGTGAATGAACTTGCCCATAGTTCGACACAGCAGCAGAGGATTCGAACCCGGGTTCTCTCAGTCGAGAGTCCGAAGCTCTAGCCACTGCACCACTGCGCTTCACAAAAGTAACGAAAGAGGGTACAAATGAGTACAAGTAAAGATATTACAAATGAGACAGAATGAGCCCAACATTATAATGAAGTACTGTGGTATTTACAATGGTAAAGACAAAACAAATTAGGTAACCAGAATGAGCCCATCATTACAATGAAGTACTGAGATACTCACAATGGTAAAGAGAGAACAAATTACATAACTAGAATGAGCCCATCATTACAATGAAGTACTGTGATACTCACAATGGTATTGAAAATACAAATGAAGCGGGATGAGCCCATCATTACAACAAAGTACTGATATACTCTCAATGGTAAAGAGAGAACAAATTAGGTAACTAGAATGAGCCCATCATTACAATGAAGTACTGTGATACTCACAATGGTATTGAAAATACAAATGAGGCAGGATAAGCCCATCATTACAGCAAAGTACTGTAGAACTTACAATGATAAAGAGAGAACAAATTAGGTAACTAGAATTAGCCCATCATTACAACAAAGTACTGTGGTTCTCACAATGGTAAAGAGAGTACAACTGAGGCACAATGAAGCCCATCATTACAACAAAGTACTGAGATACTCACAATGGTAAAGATAGTACAAATGAGGCACAATGAGCCCATCATTACAACAAAGTACTGAGATACAATGGTAAAGAGAGTACAAATGAAGCACAATGAGCCCATCATTACAACAAAGTACTGAGATACTCACAATGGTAAAGAGAGTACAAATGAGGCACAATGAGCCCATCATTACAACAAAGTACTGAGATACTCACAATGGTAAAGAGAGTACAAATGAGGCAGGATGAGCCCATCATTACATCAAAGTACTGAGATACTCACAATGGTAAAGAGAGTACAAATGAAGCACAATCAGCCCATCATTACAACAAAGTACTGAGATACTCACAATGGTAAAGACAGTACAAATGAGGCAGGATGAGCCCATCATTACATCAAAGTACTGAGATACTCACAATGGTAAAGAGAGTACAAATGAGGCACAGTGAGCCCATCATTACAACAAAGTACTGAGATACTCACAATGGTAAAGAGAGTACAAATGAGGCACAATGAGCCCATCATTACAACAAAGTACTGAGATACAATGGTAAAGAGAGTACAAATGAAGCACAATGAGCCCATCATTACAACAAAGTACTGAGATACTTACAATGGTAAAGAGAGTACAAATGAGGCACGATGAGCCCATCATTACAACAAAGTACTGAGATACTCACAATGGTAAAGAGAGTACAAATGAGGCACAATGAGCCCATCATTACAACAAAGTACTGAGATACTCACAATGGTAAAGAGAGTACAAATGAGGCAGGATCAGCCCATCATTACATCAAAGTACTGAGATACACACAATGGTAAAGAGAATACAAATGAGGCACAATCAGCCCATCATTACAACAAAGTACTGAGATACTCACAATGGTAAAGAGAGTACAAATGAGGCACAATGAGCCCATCATTACAACAAAGTACTGAGATACTCACAATGGTAAAGAGAGTACAAATGAGGCAGGATCAGCCCATCATTACATCAAAGTACTGAGATACACACAATGGTAAAGAGAATACAAATGAGGCACAATCAGCCCATCATTACAACAAAGTACTGAGATACTCACAATGGTAAAGAGAGTACAAATGAGGCACAATGAGCCCATCATTACAACAAAGTACTGAGATACTCACAATGGTAAAGACAGTACAAATGAGGCAGGATGAGCCCATCATTACATCAAAGTACTGAGATACTCACAATGGTAAAGAGAGTACAAATGAGGCACAGTGAGCCCATGACTGCGATGAAGGTGTGCACTTCCCTGTGTTCTGCATCAGTGAACAGTGGGTTGGTGCACTGGATCCCGCATCCATCTACTCCACTGTACCAACTGTTCTCGTTCTCCGTCGCCACCAGGGGGAGCTCACAGGTACCGGTGAAGTTTGATGCCATCTTCGGTATCTCCTTCTGCAAACAGGTAGACAATATTTGTTTAATTGTCTTCCCTTGGTAGAAAGTTTTCTCTAAACGAATTCAGTGAGTGGCATTAGGAAACTGTACATACATTGTTTATTTATAACAAACATATGTAGATAGGTGGCAGATGAGGGGAACTTGTTAAATTTTTTGTGAATTTACTATACTTTTGGTTGAACATTACTGATACCAAATACTGGTCAACGATATATATGCTAACACTTAGTAACAGTGCGATACATTGACTACATTGTGTCAAATCCTTATCTGAAGTATTAGTTAAATATTGTTAAGTTAAACACAATCTAGTTGAACACAAACTTGTCTTTGAACATCTCAAAATAGCTTCGCTAATAGATAATATTTCATATATATCTTGTAGAAAAAAACTTCTTTCATTTTGTATTTTATATTAAATAAACAATAACCATGTTTACAGGGTTTAGCTCAAACATCAACATGTATGCTGATAAATGTTGAACCCTATCACTAATTACACTCACTGTGCATCCCTTGACAAAGTGTTTGTTGTCACACTGGAGGAAGGACGGCCACCCGCGCGTGCTCTTGACAATCCTACATGGCTCCCGCGTGACGACACACATCTCCTTCCCCGGCAAGTACACGAAGTGTCCCGATGCGTTGCATTCGGGCATGTAGACGGCACAAAGGAAGGGTTGGATGACTTCCCAGCACTTGGGCGCATGGCGCAGTCCAGCCCACAGGTCCAGCATCTTCTGGACGTCGGCCTGAGTGCTGGAGTCATTGATGAGTGCCAGAGACGTGTGTGAGTACGGCAGAGTTGAGCCAAGACAAGAGTTCTTATGCAACCGTTCGCACGCTGGTACAGATTTCTTGCATGCAGCTTTCATGCCATCTTCTGGGAATTTTGTATGTGGTGGGGGTGCTGGGAAATTAACCTTAATGGTTGTAGTGCTCATGGGCTGCTGGGTGATGTACGTAGCATCAGTTTGTGTACTGTGTGGAACATCACTTTGTGTGCTATATGGAACATCACTTTGTGTGCTGCCAGCAGTGGTAGTCTGTAGGGAGGCTTTGAAGCCGATTGTTGTAACATTCACAACTGTACTCTTCTCAGACTCGGTATCGGTTGTATTCTGTGCAAGAACTAACCCTATGCTGACTTTGAATAACAGCAATTGATACAACAGTCGATACTTCATGGTTTGCAAATTACAGTATTTCCTGGTTCTTAATTTATCGTGGAATTTTAATGTTTTACTTTCTGAGGTAGGCCAGGCTAATTTAAATAATTATGTAAGTTTAAATTGAATTAGTTACATCGTTGGGTAATTACGATTACGTTAGTCCGCCAACACCACATAACTGTACATGGATGTGAGCATTCACGTGGTGCGTAACTGTCAATGAATTGATTACTACTCAATCTTGGATTAACACTTCAACTCGAAGTGCCACTCGCAGGCACCGACGAGTACAATCAAAGACGTTCTCAGACAAGCATCGCGGTCTAAAATACTCATATGTACGTCGCCCACTGTTTACATCAAACCTATAGAGTTTGCTCTCATCAGCCATATTCCATCTGTGAAGCAACTGTCGCGCGAATAGATGAAACAACTCAAAGCGGATTAGCGTAACTTTCTTTCTATTGTTGAGTCAACAACAAAGTTTGCTCAACAAACTTTCTCCCCGTACACTTAATTGTGGGAGCGTTTATTATTTCACCAGTCCATCGTGGAAACATATAATGGACTTGTGTGTATTGGGGACAAGTTACATATCTAATCAAACGTAATAATTGATGTGGGCATAATAATCTCGATAAATCAAATTATTAAACGCATTTTGCAATGTTAAGGTGTGTTTTATTAATTGAAATAATAAAGGTATTTTCAGTGGCGCCACTTAGCGGCCTTTCGATTTCATAGAAGCACTAACAATTTACAGCGTGTTCAATAACACATGCCATTCACTACAATTAAATACGCCGGTTTTTACTATGAGTCAGGCAATATATATGTTTCTTTGCCAGTAATTGGCAGTTCCATTTTTATGATAAAGACACTTATTAGGGTAAATGGTACGTAACGTCTGCGCATGTAACTGAGCGATATTATGCCATATATTGTATAAATAATGCATAGGCCATAGCTGATGATAGCAGACGGTGACCATGGCATTGATATAGCGGCCTACCGAACGCCTATCGTAAAGTATTTGGTGTTAACGAATCTGTTATTACATTCCTTCTGTGACGTATACATGCAAGACATTTGTGTTCTGTCACAACTGGCAATGCCATTGTTAACAAATTAAAAATTGACAGTCAGTCACGGAATGTTGTGTTGGTCAGGGATCTTTAGTCTTAGTCTTAGTCTTAGACGTCATAACATTTAATGACTAAAGCTAGGATTCCATATGTATGGAAAAGTGTACACATGCGGAATGGGAAATACGAGGGACGTCACGTTAGGAATGTCCTATCCGATTCATATGCGGATATGATTCAAATCGCTACATGGAGCAATTCAACCATATAACAAAGCTCATCCGCATATGTATTTACGGAATTACCTCTAATAATTTCTGCTGGGCACTATATTATTTGTTTTGCCGCATGCCACATTCGCACGCCATTTCTGTACATATGGAATCCTAACTTAATATTCATAGAGTAGACTGTAGTCTGTCTAGTCTAATGAAGATGAACTGTTTACGCCAATTTCAAAATGCTGTTTGATATTACATCATACTACATTTTAAATTTGTACAAGTTGGCATAAATTATTTGTCTTACATTTATCTGATTCAGGCAAGTGGAACAATAAAGTTCAAATAGTTACTGGAGACTCTTCATGACCCAGACACAATTTTGGGTCGCGACTCGGGAGTTAAGAACCAGTGTTATAACACCACTGCTTTGATTAGAAATATATATTCTTAGTCTTGGCACTGGGTTTGGGGATTGTTATGTCTAATGGCCTGGTAAGGCTGACATGTATGCTCATTTTGTGAAGGTTGACATTTTGGAAAATTCTGTTTATATATGTTTTGGGTACATAGGTTTTAGAGACTAGATTAATATAATATTTAACCTATTTGTTAACTTTTTTATTTAGCTTATATAGATATATTAAACGTATATAAATATTAAACGTGATGAAGATAGACAGCATTTACAAGATGATCTTGACAGATTGATAAAATGGTCTGAAAAATGGCAAATGTTGTTCAATTTTGGGAAATGTAAATGCCTCCAAACAGGAATGGAATGAAGTTGTACAATATACAATGGGAGGTTCTGTACTAAGTACTACTGTAAATGAAAAGGACTTAGGGTTAACCATTACTGGTAGTGCTGATATGAAGGTTTCAGAACAGTGCGGTATTGCCGCTTCAAAGGGAAATCAAATTCTTGGATTAATTAGCCGAAACATAACGTATAAGGAAAAAAGCTAATAATACCGCTGTACAAAACAATAGTTAGGCCTCATTTTGAATATTGTATTCAAGCGTGTAGGTCATATCACAGGAAGGAAATAGATATGCTAGAAAGAGTGCAGAGGAGAGCAACTACTAAAATGATACCAAAACTGAGGGATCTTAGTTACGAAATACGCCTAAAAAATGTGGTTTAACAACACTAGAGACCAGGAGATTGAAAGGAGATCAGATAGAAGTGTTTAAAATATTGAATGGTTATGAAAATATTGATAGAAATATTTTTTTGCAGTTAAGAAAGATAGAAGGACCAGAGGACATGAAGTTACATTAGTAAAGGAGCAGTGTAGATTAGATACAAGAAAGTTCTCATTCTCACAAAGGACTGTAAATGATTGGAACAGATTATCTCCTGATTGTGTTAGTGCTAGTAGCGTGAATATGTTTAAAAATTAAATCAACACATACCTTAAAAGGGCGGGATACATGTAGATAAAAAGTATTGGACTCTCGATAAGCCAAAAGGCTTCCTTGTCTACCTGCCATCTAGAGTTAATTTTCTGGATGGCAGTTTTGTTAAATCTTGTTATATTTACTTGTTAGTGCCTTTGAGCAGGTTTTTAACTCAAAGACATGGCCCTTTATAAATTCTTCGTAATAGTAATAATGCTGAATGCTGACACTGTCACCTTAAGCATTGTTTGGCCATGTTTCAGACTTTGAACTGACAGTAAACTTGAATGAGACACCATGAGCACCTTTACTTTTACCGTTCCGAAGCGGAAAAAGAGGGTGTTCTGCAAAAAGGAAGCACCCTTTCCCGTTCCCATAGCGACTGTGAGTGGCCAGCCGGCCAGTCCGCACAACTGGGAGCATTACACTGGACATCTAGTGGATGGTCATGTGATCATCAGTGACCGGACAGATGCCGAGGCATTGTACAAAATGGTGGGTGTTTGTCCATTGTTTACACTTCGATGTTGTCATATCTTGTCTTTGTCATTGTCGTCTGAGGTGATGCTGGCCTTGATATGGATTCTTGATTTGTGTTTTCATTCTCTTCCCATCATTGATCACCACTGCCGTCTCCACCAGAGCCGATATGTAACGAAGTGCTTTTATTTTGTTACTTGAGTAGAAAAGTTTACTTTTCTTGAGTAACGAAGTAAATTTTTGACAATTTACTTGTAATGAAGTTCAATTAAGGTGTACTTTTCTGATTGTAATGAAGTATCCATATTTTCTGTGTCACCATTTTGGGACTTTGTTTTGAAAATTATTGGTTCATCTGTGATTTGTAAAGTTTGATTTTTTGGCAAGAACAACTTCTCAACTAACTGAAATATTCGCCAGCTCGGATGTATTATTTTTATGTAACAGTACAGTTAAATTACATGTTTTATTTATACACTGAATGATATTGTGTGGGTGGTGGTGTCGGCCATTTTGTATAGTCATTTGAGAAAAGTATTTTTGTGTTTACTTCAAGTATAGTTGTTTACTTTGTACTTCTACTTCAAGTAAAAAATTTCAAAAGTACTTTAACTTGAGTAGTTTTCCTAGTTACTTGTACTTTTACTCAAGTACAAAATAAATGTACTTTTATCAGCTCTGGTCTCCACTCCCCCCTCATGTTTCCCCCCCAATGCCACTAAATCTCTCCTCACAATTGACCTATCCATCACTTGACCTGTTACCTAGTATAATGTCTGTCAGCCATCAGACAAAGTTGATGTCAATCATGTGGGGCATTCATACATTCTGTTGCATATTTTGTTGAAATTCTTGCCCCCAAAGTTTTTGTTTCTGACAAAAATATAAGGCAAAGTCTTTAAAAAATAGCACTGATAGTAATAATATTATAATTCACATATATAATTCATATAAATAATTATGTATATAACTGTTATCAACATTGTTGGCAAAGACAAAGCTTGTTGGTGGTCACGCCCATACTTTTGATAGTGACGTAGGTAAACCTTCACATCTGAGTCATGTTCTTTCTCTTCTCTTGTAACCATCTAATTTGGGAAGTGGCAACAAGTTTCACTGATTTACAGACAGATCAAGCATAATTATTATAATTAGTTAACGTACTAATTAAAACTACTAAACAATCTTTTGTAACTTTCCATCCATGTTGTTCTATAAAATGATAATGCATGATGTTAAACCCTAATGAGACAATTGAACCAGTACCAGTTTTCCTCATATATATATATATATACGTATTATATTATATAATGTATTGTATATATATATTATAACGTACATGTAGATAGATGGATTTTGCAGGGATTTTTTGGCAAAGGAACTTTATCACGTAGCCAGCCAGAGCATGGGCAGATTCGACCTTTGAAACGACGGTACAAACACACTGACTCCAACACAATGGAGAGAACACTACAACAGGTCAGCAGAAGAAAGTAAGTATGAGCTAACATGTGGACTTTTGTTATTGGCACATGAACCAATCATAATAGCACTTTTCAGATTTCATTATTTAGGGTTTGGACCAGTCATAATAAGAATTTTGGCTCGTGGGGATGGCTAGATGGGTAACTATTATATGGATCTTCGGGACTTGCACTTTGATGTTGGGCATGGAACTGATTCAGTGAAATTCCATACATTAGTGTAGAGTAATACTACCATTGATTTGAGAGGATTGTGATGTATAAAATATCACTTTCTGTATCGTGAGTCCACATTAAATTGTGTTAACAGTTGTACAATTAAAAAATCAGAAGTTGGTCTATAAAAACTGAAAATAATTTAAATTAAAAGAACTTTTGCAGGAATTAAAAATAACATAAAATAATAATAAGCCGAGATTAACTGTTAAATATAAGTTTTTCAGTGGAGATGGGATGAAAGTTTGTTTTCCGGTTTGCTTCTCTGGGTTTTAACAATATTTAACTTTCTACCCTGGTATCTCTGAGGCATCATTGTCTTCTGTGGCAGGATTTGTCATTTCCTGTTTTGACTTGTCGCCCATAATACCCAACAGGCACTAGTAAGTTAGGATATTTATAAACACAATCAGTCATGCATGAAATTGCCTGGCCATGCTTAGGTGACTGGAACACACTTCCACTCACTAAAGATACGCCCTAGTGAACAGGTCCATGGGGTCACATTAAAACAAGTTTTTGGTATGCATACTTTAAGAAAACTGGTTCTGCAGTTTGTTTTGTGTAGATGACCTTGACAATGATATGCAGTGATTGTTCTGGTTGAACAACTGACAAAGCAAAGTCGGAAATCATTCAAGCATAATATTGCAATAAATGCCCTTCCACCAGGAAGTTCTCCAGTCCTGCACTCACTATGAGCACACTTATCAAGACGCACTCCTGTATATCTGGAACTAGAGATATTACTAAAAAAAAAAAAAAAAAAAAGTTCTCCCAAAGCAGAACACAGCTTACCATAGTGTGGGTATGCATGTAGTACCCCTGTATGTATATATGCATGTTTATATTATATACAGCTGTATATATGTATATATATATCGTGGTAGTACTAGATATTGTTGTGTCCTTATGGAATAAACGCCAAGAGGGATGTGCCAGATACTGGTGCTGTATAAATTATAAATATAAGACACATTAATTTGTCTGGTATTGCTGTAGTGTTACCATGTCCAGAGTATTCTACCTGACAATCATGTATTAGACTTACACTAATGCAAGGCAAAATAGAACACTACATGGTTATTACGCTATAGAAGTGATGTGTTTTATTATCAGTTGTTTTCATCTATGTTGTCTGAATTGTCCTTAGCATTCAGGACACTTTCTGAAGCTCCTTGGACTGATAGTTTGCTCCCTGAAATAAAACTGATTTAAATGGAGCATATTTGCTTTTTGCTGTTAATGCTGCCTATGCTTTAAGTTGCAAATAAACGCATCACTATTATGACTATAAGCATCACTGTTATGACTATAAGTATCACTATTATGACTATACATGGATATTAAAAAATTTGCGTTGTGATAGTGAAAGTTTATTACTTTACATCACAAACAGACATCACCGATGTTTGCATGGAATACAGTTTCATGCAGTCAAGTTGTTCTTTTTTTGTCCGACAGATACCTGTGTCATGTGAAATGGAGCCACCAGAGGGCAGTGCAGAGGGGAGAATCTACGCCAGGCTGTTTCTCGGAGTCAGACGACATTGAGATACAAGATGACCAAGTGACATTTGTGCCTCGGCAACATCGCACGCAAGACATTACTGAGAGAACATCTCTGCCTTGTAGACACCAGAATCTCGCAGATGAAGGTTCAGTTTCTGCTGGGGATGCCTTGTGGTTGGGACACAAAGTAGGAAGTAGGGAGGAGGAGAAGGCCGGTGGGAGGGGAGACAAGGACCCGTGGGGTGGGGGAGTCAGGGAGAAAGACCCATGGGCTGGGGGAAAGGGCACAGAATCTCTGCAGTTCTGGGGCACTGTCCCAGACAAAGCTAAGGAGACAATGGACTGGGACACGATGGGAGAGGAAGAGGCCAGGGAATTCTGGGGAGTGGGGGAGACGGAAAAGGGGGATAGGTGTAGGGATTGCAGTGGTGTCTCATCACTGCCGACAGCAGTGACTGGTGAAGCAGCAAAAAGTGATGATGTCACACTGAGGACAACAAATAGTGATGATGTTACTGTAAGGACAACACACAGTGATGATGTCACACTTAGGACAGCACAAAGTGATGACGTCACTGTAAGGACGGCATCAAATGATAATGTCACTGTAAAGACAACACAAAGTGATGATGTCACACTGAAGACAGCACAAAGTGATGACATCATTGTAAAGACAACAGGAAGTGATGATGTCACACTGAAGACAGCACAAAATGATGATGTCACACTAGACACAACACAGACTGATGCTGATGATAAAAATCAAAATATTTTGCATTTGAAAGAATGCACTGTTGCTACCAGTGTTTCTGACCCATCAACTAGTAGTAACCAAATTCATAGTGATGACATCATGGAAGGTCAAAGTTCAGCCACCAAGGACCTTGACCCCAGGAGTTTGAGCACGGAAGAGGATGGAGACTGGTTCGTGGTTCCTGACTCGTGGGACAACGAACAGGAAGTTGACCAATCCACAGCACAGTTGCCATGGCAACCAGTAGTAAAACGTAACCCATTCAAACTGCACGAGTGTCTGCAGCTCTCCTTGGTGGAGGTAGGAAAGAGTGTGTGGGATGTCTGTGACTGGGGCATGTGGGGTTGGAATTGTCTCTTTATTATCTTCAATAATGTAAAAACAATAAATTTCTGTGGCACTTCTAAAGTAACAAGATGGGAGCTATTGAGATCTTCATTAAGGTAGATTGATTGAATTTTGGTTAGTTCATTGATTGTTTTATTGTTAAGAATGTACCAGTCGCCAGTAAATAATCTTTTCCACACACAGACAGGTTAATCAGATAAAGGCAAACATAATATATCGATCATAGTTGATGTATTATGATTTTGTGAGAAAAATTTTCAATATTTTCTATGACAATGTTCAATTGTATATACAGCTGTAAATGTATTTGGCCTATTCATCATGTGACTTGTTGCCTAGCAATATGTCTGTCAAGCTATCAAAAAATGGATGCTGAACACGTGGAGTGTTTGAACATTCCGTCATATATTTTGTTGAAATTCTGATCCCAAACGTTTTTCTTTTTAACAAAAACATAAGGTAGAGTTTTTAAAGCATCAACTGTATACAGGAACTTTTGATCTAGCAGATGTGACGCTTCTCTAATAATGTGATTCACATATATAACCGTCATCAACATTGTTGGAAAAGGTAAGCTTGTCAGAAATCATGAATAAAATTCTGATTGTGACAAAGGCAAATCTGGATTGATCAGTTGGGGGCACAGTTACCTAATAGTCTGTTTCGTGTAACACTTGAGTTTATGTCTACAGGCTTTCTTCCTTTCCTATGGTCTTGGTTGTTTGACGGTTGTTGACGAAGAAAAGGTAACTACCTTTTTATATGTCATTACGGTACTTATATATCAACAGGTTTCAGGTGAAGCTAAAATCAAATTCGGTGTTCTGTTCCGCCAATTACTTTCCTTTTATTGTCGATATTATTTACTTTATCTAGTAATGTAGAATAATATTAAAAATATATGATTAAGTTGATAAGAAATTACGAACAGGGTTGTCGTGATGATGTTATTTTTTAAAAGCAAAGCTATTGTTTTCAATATTGTACAATGTGTCATTGAAACATTTATTATGCTAAAATAGTTTTAAGCAACACAACAACTTTAATTAATTAAATAGCCACCACAAAGACATGTTATCTCTATATTAGTGACCAAGTTAAATGCATAAAGATACCATGTTAATTGTTGAAAGTTTGGCAAACTGTTTTGAAGGAAACATTTTGTAGGAAATGTTAACGCATGCATGCATGCATACATTCACACACATAAGCCAGGTCGATTACAGTTAGATGCTAAGTCATGTTAAAACTTGCTATTTTTGTTGACAAATGCTGACATAATAGTTATCATTGGTAACAGCAGAGATGTTTTGGTTTGTTCCACGATGTAGAGGGCACTCATTGCTGCTGTTTATTCCCTGTAGGGGGCACTCAGTGTCACGGAAATGTGGACTTCATTCTGCCAGTGTCAGAAGAATTTCTTGCGTGATTATATCGCCTACCACAACTTGCGTAGCAAAGGCTGGGTGCCAAAGACAGGCCTCAAGTACGGAGCAGAGTTCAGTAAGTGTTCCACGGTCGGTTGTCTTTAGTTTGGTCTTGTATGACCAGGGAAGGGGTTTGTTAGCAATATAATGTGATTCTGTAAATAATTGTATCTTGTGTATCGCAAGATCATGGTTTTCTAAGAGAGATGGTAATGCAGTGACTTTTTGACCACGAAATTGACCAACGTAATTATATAATTATGGCAGCTGTAATGCTATCCGAAGGATGGGCATTTTTGCTAGCAGTAATAATGATGCTTTTATTTTAGACAAACAATCAGTATGTCCATATAACAAAATACATCAATAAAAACAATATACTTAAAAGGAGACAGTTTGTTCCTAGTTTATCATTTATTAATTAATATATTGTCGTTAAGACTACTAACTATGTTGAAGGTATAATGCCCGCCAAATTGTGTTTAGTAAGCCCGTAACAATGTTTGCAATTTGACGGCGCGACCACCGGTCCATGCTCAAATAGTATACAAAACATCCAGTTTCAAAACAAGTTTTATTGACAATACGGCCGAGTCGGGCTGAGTTAACTGCAATACCCTTTGATGTTCAACGATGTCCCATTTTCCCACATTCAACACAGCAGACTTCCTGTTACAAATTACAATGCCCACTAATTCTAGGTAATGAACTGAGTGGCTCCTTTAAAAAAATATAGCTGCACTGTTGGCAGAACTTTGTTTCTCATAAGGTGCTCCTCTTACATTGCCAGTCCTCTACAAAGAAGGCCCTCCGTTCTACCATGCCTCCTACTCCGTGATGGTGCGGCTCATAACACATGACCTTGAGGATGACCCTGAGAGTCGACCTTTGACCTGGACGTCGTTGGCCGGCCTGAACAGAATGACAGAGCAAGTGGGAAAGGTGAGTGGGTCTAGAGAAGATGTCGTTAATGTGCATCGTGATAAATTATAATATATTTATATTGTATAGCACAGTTTCCACAAAAGCTCAATGTGCTCTACATTTAGAAATAAAATATATAAAAATTGTACAGTAAAACCTGTCTTAGCGGCCACCTGTCCATAACGATAACCTGGATATAATGGTCACTTTTGAAAGTCCCGAATGACTTCCTATTAGTTTGCACTGCCCATTACCTGTCCATAACAGTAACCTGTCTATTGCATCAGGTTAATTTGGACCGAACCATTCATAGTCAACCTGCCGCTTGCGGGCAGGTCAAAGGGAATCCATAATTTTCCTGAATAAAACTTCATCGCGATGGTGTTATCGCGTTTATGCAGGACTATCAAATTGCAATTGAGTCACACATGGTGTCATCAGCTTGTGGCAGCCGCTATGTGGCTCCTTTCCTCCAGCAAAGAGGAGTAGAATCAGTTTTGATGTCCAAAGTGAGTTCAGAGGAGCCATGATCATGTAGCCACATATGGAAGCAGGCCGTTGTAGTATTTACCTAGGACCTAAGTGGCTTGGCGTAGCTGGACCTAGAGAGACTGCCTAGGTAAATATTACAATGGCCAGTAGCTCAAATTGTATGGATAAGAGAAGCCATTGGATCCGGCTGTTGTAATATTTACCTAGGCTTCTTGGCATAGCTGGAGAGACTGCTTAGGTAAATATTAAAATGGCTGGTTGTCTACCACTTGGGGTAGCTTAAATTGTATTGATAATCTCCCCTGAGCAAATCTGGGTTAATGCTTGCTTTGCACTTGTTCACACCCTCGTGTTTCCTTTTGGACATCAAATGATTGATTTCAACATGGCCCAAAAGATAAAGGAACATCAATTAAATATAGCAAGTTGTGTAGTATATTATTGTTAACGCTAGGTTTGTATTGTTCACGAGAGTACCAACTAGCGAATGTCAATGTAAACATCCATAATACTGTGGCTCCACCTAGTGAGTATCCAAGTTATGAAACTCTTCATAACGGCAACCTGCCTACAACGGTAATGTTGCGCTGTCCTGACGATGACCGTTATGGGCAGGTTTTACTGTACATAGAAAATACATAAAAAAATACAGGTGTACATTGAAAGGTTCATTTTGTGGATTACTTAATAGTGTTACATAATTATAAAAGTGCCCTGTCTGAATTCTTAACAAACAACTATCATATATATATATAATATATATATATATATGCATCCTTGCAAGCCAGGGCTGTTTGCCATGCAAAACTAGCCCTGGCAGATCTCCTACGCGAAGTGCGGAAGTTAACTGAGTCAAACTAGTAATTGATTTCACCAGTCGCAACTGCATCACCCGTGAGAACAGCGCAAATACCCGCCCCAATTTGAAGACAGATAAACGACTCCTGGGAATCCCAATATATAATGACCCGTTCGCCCATTAGCATCAGCAGCTGAGCGGTATTGTGTATTCGAATAATTGCTTCTACTTCCTAAACATTGGATGTAACACGAGCCACGGTTGGTTGAAATTAGTTTTATTATGACCACCTGACCTGCCGAGATCCACTGATCTAGTGAGCGATTTCATTGGCTGAGCTTAAATTCAGAGTTTTGCAAAGCAATCAGCCAGGGGGCACTGCTGGCTGGCACTGACGTAATCAGCAGCAGCGACCCCTGGCACACGAGGATGTAGATATGTGGCATTCATGATCACTAGCAAACATCTATATATTAATACTGTAACTTTGGGGGCAGTATGATTGTATCTCCTCCCAGGTGCCGAGGTCTTGTCTAAGTTCACTCGCTCCCTTGGACCATTGGCCTCGGGTCTATCGACTGGTGATTTTTAAAAAGATAGTTATTTTTAATTATTTATTAATGTATACTTGATATGCTCTTGTAATCTGTCGGATAAAAAATGGAAACTAAAGCCAATTGAGTGGTGAGCAACTTAAACTTACTTGCCAGATAGCGCCACCGTAAAAAAATTACTAAAAAAATACTGTGGCGATGACTGATGCCCTTGGTGTGTTGTTGCATGGATGGGCATAAGATGGGGATGTAGTATTAGTCATGACAGCAGGATGCAGGTTAAGACCAGAATATCCACACTATAGCTGAGATCACCGTAAAAGATGCACTGCTCGTACAGGTAGATGATGATAGCATCTATAATTTATTAGCAGTAATTATGAACTTTGAATGCTTGACACCACTAGCACACACGCACACACGCACACACGCACACACACACACACACAGATATGCACGCATGCAGCACACACAGATGTGCATGCATGCACACACACAGTCTCTCACACACACACACACACACACACACACACACACACACACACACACACACACACACACACACACACACACACACACACACACACACACACACACACACACACACACACACAGATATCCATGCACACACACACAGATATCCATACGCATGCATGCATGCTTGCACACAAACACACACACATGCATGCATTGCACACACACACAGACACATGCATGCATTGCACACACACACAGACACACACACACACCTTCACACACACACAAACCCATTCCGTCAAGCAGTGTTTAGTTGGATCTCTCTATCAAACAGGAAGTGATGTTCTGCTACGTGATCCAGCCCAAAGACATCTCTCCTGCTGACCTTCAGTCCCCAACCTGTGTGTCACGCTTCACCGTGCAGGTCAGTGGACACAGAACGGTCACGGTTGGCTGACCAATGTGATATCATTGTCAAAATTGTATACCAGATGTAATTATGTAATTGTATACCAGATGTAATTATGCTATCTACACATGACCATGCAATCTGTACCACATCTAATCTACATATGACCACGCAATCTGTACGACATCTAATCTACACATGACCATGCAATCTGTACCACATCTAATCTACACGTGGCCACGCAGTCTGTACCACATCATGCAGAATGATGATAATAGATTATACGATATAGTGTGAGACCAGTGATTGTAGCTTGACGACATGTTAATAGTAGTTATGGTAGCGAGGTCTAGAACTGCTAAATATAGAAACTGACTAAAATACTGATACCAATATTAATTATAGATAATTACAACACAAAATAGCAGTATAATAATTACAAATAAGATAGTATTAGTCAGGTTTCATGGTTAGAAAAAGAAATAAATGGTGACAAGAAATATTCATTGTGGGATAGTCTTATTTAAAAGCACGATACATTGGCAGTGGTAAAAGGAAAATGTCCCGAGTTTACAGAGAAATGCAATTTCATTTTAATTCAGAATATAAACGTTTAAGTGTAAATTCAAGGAAACTATTTAAGTCAGGAACTAAGAACCTTTATCCTCATTCAGTAAACCTCAGATATAACAAATTCTCGTATACATAATAAATTGGTCCCAATTTTTATTTAATTATTCGACACTGTAAATTTTATGTCTAATGAATTTTGGATATAATGATTAAATTGGCCAATCCCAAGCGATTCATATATTCGAGGTTTATCTTTATTGTATACTGCAACTAAAGACCACCTGTGTTTTCTTACAGGAGGTGATCTTACGACGCTGGGTGTCGGCTCAGGAAAGGGAACAAATAGAGTACTGCAACATGCCATGACATGGCAACGACAACACAGATGATGGCTTCTCTGTGTCTGGGTGACACATGGAGACAGTGTGTGGTGTGGTGATATCGACTGGGAATGAATGACAAAGGTTCTAGCCAGTGGGATGGGCGATTCTGGCCTGCCTCATATTACATCGATAGAAGTGCCATCCTTCTGAGATTGGTGTTAACTTCTGTGATATCTAAGAACCTTGGACGTTGAGCTGTGCGTTTGTTCTGGACAATTAAACTTACATGCGTTTGTTTCCGGCGGTTTCACACCTGTTATTGGTACACTGTATCAGTTTGGCAAAGGTGTAATAATCTTGCTTTATCTCTCCTTGTTAACGCCGTATTTCAATAGAAGTGGCCAATGTTCCATTGAATCTCTAAGCCATGTCGAGCTTTACTTTATAAAGTTGACGAAGAATGCTACTCTAGAGTGATTACCTGATGTACGCGTGTGCTACTGTGTTGCCTCGATGGTTTGACCCTCCGATGAAGAGGTCGTCAGTATTCCAAACATATGCAGCGTGTCAGAAATTGTGACGACAAGACGATGAATAAAGTCAACATTATGGCGTGGAACAGTAACGTGTGAGAGTTGTATTTAAACTTGGCGACATCAGTGTTTGTCAGAGAAATCAATCTACCGGAAAACTATTAAGTTATGGCTTCAGTTGTGGGTCATTCTTCGAAACTGGATTGTTCTTCTGTGCGTGCGTGCGTGCGTGCGTGCGTGCGTGCGTGTATATGCGTCGCTGTGATCGTGGTGGCGTGCGTGTGTTATTTTGTAGACAATTAAAATGTATAACGTTTGACGCAGGTGACATTTATTACAGTGTGGTTGTGGCTATAAAATGCATTCATTTGGGTACATTTTCAACAGTAAAACTGAAAAACTAAAGTTATGGCGTCAATATAGGGTCGTTATGTGGAACTGCGTTGTCCTTGTTTGCACGTGCCTGCGTGAGTTGCTATGATCGTTGTGACATACGTGTGTGATGTGGATAATATAACTTTTGGAACAGGCGACATGTACCACGATGTGATCATGGCTAGAACACGCATTCGCTATGATACGTTTCCAACAATAAGTTTTGAAACGTATGTAATTTCAGCCACAACTTTGTACTCTGCCGTTTAGTGTAGACTTTAGACGTGTGAGAGGCATTGGATAATCCCGGATCATCGAAAGACATAATGCCCGTCCACGCGTCATGGCTGTTGCCGTGTGGAACTTGTTGACACAATATCGACTGGGATCGTACAGAAATTGACGTCCGACTTAAATTCCATTTTCGTGATTGCTCGTCAAATGAAAAGGATTGTTTACTCGTGCGTGTAGTTTCTAGTGCGATACCAAAACATATTAAACGGATAAATTGCTGTCAATATTGACGTTATATCAGGGTATTTATCTAGAGAATACTCATATTAGTATTAATACTTTCAAGTGTGACTGCTAGTATTCACTGCACTAAACGAGTGTTCAATGCAATGAACAAAACACAATATCGTAGGTGGACAAAGGTTTACACGTCACCCTTGTTGATACAGTATAATATTGTTATTATCAATTGTATTTTATTTTGGCATACAAAATTATCACATGAAACTGATAATAATGTTTAGGATATGTTAATTTTAAAGCATGATACATAAGAAATAGCGCTATTAATAAATTGTGTGCGGAGATTTGAACAAAAAACGTACGATTACATACTGGGTATAATTAGTTACTCTTAGATACGACTATACAATAAATATAACGATGCATTAATCTTTACGAAGGCCATGAACGTTGCATACAGCAATGGGTAACCCTACGCAAGAGAAAAGCCACGCAGCCAAAACTCACTTTGTAGAGGTCGTACAATTTATCGTTTGTCGTCAACACTTGAACGAGATCAGGACCGGATCAAGACGGCACATTGAAAGGCTACGGCGTGATGTGTGATGTCACTGGTAGACCACTAAGCCGACCTCGGCAGTTACTGTTAGTCAACAATATTTGAGGGAACCCTGTAACAAAATCACAAGCGACGTAGGTAACGTCCCGAGTGCAGGCCTGCGCGACATTCTCGATCAATTATAGTTTGGGTTTCATGATAGATATCTTCTTGGTCAATGCTGGCAACTCGACATTAAACAGTATTTACGAAAGAACCAAAAGGAAGAGTTGGTCTTCTAGTGTGGTTGGTGTTTACCTTAGTATTATAGCAACGAGACGGGCACAGTGATGCTACAAAACAGAAAGTGTCGGTGTTGTAGGCATGGGCCATTGCACTGAGCATAGCCGTAGTCCCTTCGTCTTCAGACGAGTCAAGTATAGAACAGAGTCAGTCCAGCCACAGAACAGCGATGGACATCAATACCCAGAGGTTGACGAAGACGCAGTTTCTCAAGTCGAGTCGTTACCAGAAGGTATGTTCTCTTTTATATGACATGATTGGCGGAATAACGTACAAATAATTATTTACAAAAAAGCCTCGTTTATCGCTATGATGTTCGTAGCGTTTCCGATGGTCCATGTAGTCACCGAGTGTAACATACAGTGCACCGCTGGGCGAGGATGCCAGAAGTTTCCTAAGATCCGTTCGTCGGGAGTCCATAAGCTTATGTCCATCCTCTTTTGGCAAATTTAGAAACGAGTGTGTTATTTGTCAAAATAAGCTTATATCCCAGTGTTTTGTTTCTACCCGAAGCATGTAGCCGGGATTCCCAGTGCCGTGTGTCGTCGGGGGGTGCTTTGTAAAAATGTTTCGCAGCCGCGCCGCCTATTACTGGGAGGACTGAAAACCACATGTCTGCCCTCCAATTGCATACACCTTTCACAGTCGCCAAAATACACCTTAATCGCCTCATAAAATTTCGATTTCTACCCGCCATTGACGTTCGCCACAAAAACAAACATTCACGCTAACATTGAATGGGGGGTAGAATCATATGTCTGCCACCCCGGAGTAATTCCAGGGTGACAGCTGCCCCCCTGTTCCCGTGCCTATGGGGAGAAGAGCTGGGGAACAGCTGAAGGTACGAGACAGCGGCTCAAATGACTCACTGATTATCACTTGTAATGCACCGTTTTTGTGAAAAGCTACAGTGGCGTGAAAATATTTAGTAAATATTTTGCAAATATTCCGAATCAAGTTGATTTCTACAAATGCCTATCGTACTTCGATGCAGGTTCAAAGTTTATCTTGTCCTGCGCCATATTGGATAAGTATCACATTTCCGCTTCCTGTATTATTGCGTCGGTTAATTCCATACCTTGTTCCTGGTTGTACGTTCTCTTGCTTCGACTTCCGCTTTGAGATAAGTCTGTTCTATAAATGTTCTCGTCGTTATCGAGTCTTTCCCTTCTATACTGGCGTGGTGGCAGCGTTTTCACTACTGAAGTGGATAGATACTCGTATATCCAAACAAACGGCACGACGAATGCGTACTTTCCGTACGCAGTAATTAACATTGAACATTGAACATTGCCGGCATTTGCATAGACGATTGAGCTACACGTCAAGACGACAATGGCTCAGTCACAGAGAGCTCCAAAACAGTGGTCTCTTTCAAAACACGAAACACTGACGTCATATGAGAGCTGGCGCCAAACCTCCAATATACTCTATCATTGGACGCGAATTTCGCACCATTCCTACTCGACCAGGCAACATGGGGAAAGAAAACTAACACTTCTCCACTCAGAGGCTTATTTGACGATACCGAAGACACACCAGGCTTGGTTAGGCGAACGGCACAACAAAAAGTCGCGCACTTAGAATTAATGCTTGGGCAGATTGATAACTTCTGTCCGATCACATCGCGAAATACCATCGTCAAAAACTCGACACCCGTGCACACCGCCACAAAACGTTCTGGGACTTCGTTCCTTCGTTGGAGCATATAAAGTATTGGGACGCGTCATCTCTCAGTGTTCCAAAGTACTTGCACCCCTCGAGTCGTACATTGCGGGCATGAAATCACAGGAGACATTGACATGGACTGATGACATCCGCGAGGCGTTCCGTGTAGCCCAAAACACACTCTCCACCAACAGATCGATCACATTACCGCGGCCCAGTGACCAACTATGGATCGTTACCGACGGTTCGGTTACCAAACGTGGCATCGGATCCACACTATACGTTTCGCGAAATGGACAGACCCGTCTTGCCGGGTTTTTCAGCGCCAAACTAAAGAAACACCAAGTTACATGGCTACCCTGCGAAATCGAAGCGTTAGGCATTGCTGCAGCAGTCAAACACTTCAGCCGGACATCATACAATCAAAGTCGAAGCCGTGTCTACTCACCGACAGCAAACCGTGTGTGCAGGCCATTGACAAACTATGCCGTGGCGAATTTTCATCTACCCCTCGCGTGACATCGTTTCTGTCAGTTGTCGCCCGATACCAAGTCACAGTGCGCCACCTGGCGGGTTAATCAAACATACCATCCGACTTCGCAAGCAGAAACGCACCTGAATGCCATGAACCACATTGCCAGATATGCTCTTTCATATCGCAAATCGAACAATCTGTCGTTATGAGTGTTGCTGTGGAAGATATTATATCCGGCTCCACTCGCCTTCCGTTCACGAGCAGGTCCGCATGGCTCTCTACACAATCAGAGCGCCCTGACCTACGGCGCGTCAGAGCTCACCCAAAACAAGGCACACGTCCATCCAAAAAAGTACCCAACGCCAAGGACGTAAAACGTTACTTATCTACTACAACGTTGGCTCGCGACGACGTCATCGTTGTCAAGTGCGACATACCATTCGCGCCAACCAAAGAACTTATCGAACAAACAACGACCGACGCTCCCGAAGCGATTGGTGTTTCGTTCGCAGCAGATGTTATCAAGCGTAACCGACAACTCATATTTGTCGTCCGCGAAACCGTTAGCTCATACACTTCTACGTGCATCATCGAGAGCGAACGCCATGACGCGTTACGTGACTGCCTCGCTCGACTCTGCATAGAGTTTCGACCCCTCGACGGGCCTCCTGCGATCATCCGCGTGGATCCAGCCCCAGGGTTCCTCGCTCTCGTGAACGACCCAACTCTGCTACGTTTGGGTATTCGTTTGGAGATAGGGAGAATCAAAAACTCTAACAAAAACCCCATAGCCGAGAAAGCTGTGTCAGAGGTTGAAGATGAGCTGCTACGACAGGAGCCTGGCGGGGGACCGGTGTCACCTCTTATACTGGCAATTGCTACCTCTCAACTCAACTCCAGAATCCGCGGTCGCGGCCTATCCGCACGCGAAATATGGTTTCAACGAGACCAGTTTTTCAACGCGCAGTTGCCTATTTTAGATCGTGCCATCATCGCTGAACAACATCAGTCTCGCCTACAAAATCACGCACACAGCCAGACGTCGAAGGCTCCTCGCGGCAAAGAGGCGCCTGTACCGATAATTCATGTCGGTGACTTGGTTTACGTACTATCCGACCGCAATAAGTCGCAAGCTCGAGACCGCTATCTAGTCACCTCTATCGAAGATAGCCGGTGCTACATTCGCAAATTTAGCGGATCTCAACTACGCACTTCATCATACAAGGTGCGACTATCCGAGTGCTATTTAGTACCCGGTCATGTGTCGACCACAATACCCACGCACCATCGTGAGGATGGAGATGACACGGAAGACGTCCCGCCATACGAAGACGACACCCCGCCTGATGTCCAAGCGAATGCAACTCCACCCGAAATCCCATTAGTGATCGCAGCACCGCCCGAGGCTCCATTGACGATCACAGCGCCACCTGAAGCCCCTACAACCGCGCTACCGAAACCACCAACCACACCCAGTGACAACGTGAGGCCCACTCGGCCCATCCGCAGACGTAATAAACCTGCATATCTACAAGACTATGAGTTATAATACATGCGCCATGGACCTATTGACTCTACTGCATATTTTGTGTGGCATATGCCCATATTGACTCTACTGCATATTTGTATGTCATATGGACTATCACGTTATAACCTTACAAGGTTATGTGCTATTATTAGATCAGTGAAGGAGAAAAGAAAGTGGTCACGCCATATTGGATAAGTATCACATTTCCGCTTCCTGTATTATTGCGTCGGTTAATTCCATACCTTGTTCCTGGTTGTACGTTCTCTTGCCTCGACTTCCGCTTTGAGATAAGTCTGTTCAATAAATGTTCTCGTCGTTATCGAGTCTTTCCCTTCTATATTGGCGCTGGTGTTTTCCCCGCATTCCACCTAATGTAACGCCAACTGCCGCCAGGTACAACAGGCGACGCTCAACGAGAACCTACGTGGTCTGTCGGCTGAGTACGACATACTGCGACACCAGACGGCGAGCGAGGCGGCCCGCCTGAGACTGAAGGCCGAGAGCTTTCAAGAGCTCGCCTCTCGCCGGACGAGCGGCAGTCGTCGACTGTCACCTCGAGTAGACACGAGCAGGTAGGTAGTACGAGTCGCTGGTTGCCCACGCTGTGTACGCTCTACCATCTGTCGCAGGTAACGCAGACTCTGATCGGTAGAGGTTGCATATTGATATTGTCCATCTTTTATGTACAAATTCAGAGTGAATCAACACGCTTCATACACGATATGATCACTTTCGTCAAAACCATTAAAAATATATTGTTTTAACATAACATGCAGTGACGCAAAAAGAGGAATAATTCATACTGCAACAATGAAATTAAACACCTATGAGGTATCCTATTACCTGTCAAATTATGTAGATTTAGATGCATATCTATTATGAGATTACAAAAATCAAAGCAGTTGCGTATCGTGGTCGCAATGGCCATTTCCGTTAATGATAACAACTTTAACGATCACGTACTCGTCTGATCTGTGTATTTGTGAATGTGACGTATTGGGTTCTCGTGTAGCTCTTTAGTCGGTGTATCATTGTCGTCATAGGTCTGGTAACTCCCTTCAAGCTTCGTCGAGGCGGCTCAATCTCAGCATGAATGACATCGACCAGGCGACGGTGTTTGGACAGGCAGACGGACACACAACGCAGCGTAGTCGCGGCGTCTACCCATCCAGGTTTGTTGTCATATCACCCGGTACCTTTAAGAATTGCCTCCCGATCATGAAGCAGTGGTAGAGTAGCACAAATAATCGGACATGGTCAAAGTCATAAGCCGCGCCCGATTATTGGTGCTACCCCGCTAGCCGCCGATGACGATTACAGTGGCATCGCAAAAGTATCGTTTTATTGGTTTTATACGCTTTGAGGTTTTAGTAAATTTTAAATTTTGGAATATGATCTGTGTCACCGCAGTCGGCTGTTTCTGGTAACGCGGAGCGCAGTCGATGATGCAAATGCCGAGGCAAAGGGGTAGGCCTATCGTAAAATGCGTACATTTTGGATTTCGAAACCTAACAATAAACTCCTTTTACGCAAATAAACGAAACCTAACAATAAACCCCTTTCACGCAAATAAATGGTCGTCAGCCACGTTTTCGAAAGTTCGCTTGCACGCCACGTGATATTGTAAAACAACTGTTCCGGCGTAATCGTCCACGTCCAGTTCAATTCTTCAACGCGCACCATACACTGATCATAACTGCATCATTTGAAAAAGCATATTGCAAATATTTCTAAATTGATTTGCATACGCCAGTTTCACTTTAGTGTGTTCGTTGTCTTGTTCAGTGCCCATTGCAGCTCGGACAAACGGGCGCCGCGATCTGCAACGTCTTCCCCCTCTGACGTCACTACAGATTGCAGTTGTTCATCGCGGGGTGGCGCCACTCTGACAGTGCCTCGCCTCCAGGTGTCGCCAGACTCGGAGGAGACGCAGGAGCAGTTCGAGGCGTTGAAGAAATGTCGCTACCTGCGCGTTCGGGGACTCGACGACGAGGCTCTCTCCCCCGAGGAGGTGTTTGCCGCGAACACTGCCGGCGACCGGGCCGCCTCGGCATCGTAGTGACTTCCGCGGACAGAACGACCTCGACGACATAGGATTTTACTGCATTTTTTATATATGTACCCTATATGGTACATGTAATGACAAATGTGATGCACCTGTAATTAACAATAGTGGGTACTTGTGGTGAACTCGGTGGCGTCAATATAAAAAGACTTCTATGGCGTCAGTATCCAAAGACTTCCATGACGTCAATATCTTTGACGTAATAAAACCAAATGGTTAGCCATTCTCAAGATCGGTGTTAACTGCGAAAGACGGCAATGGTGGATGGATAGAAAATTATGCCACAGATGGTATATATATTCTTGCTGAATTAAAGCTGACAGGAGGTGAAACGATTTCTTAGAAGGAAGATAAATACTGTGTGCCGAATATACGTGTTCAGTGTTAAGCATCGTGAGTACGTATTGCTGTATAACATAAAGAATAAATGACACATACTCCGGCATTTACTAGCGACATCAGTGTTCTTAGTCATATCGTAGCGCCCATAATATTATAATTTGTTGATGCGGTAACTATGTCAAAGTTCAAAACCATGTTGGGCTTAATGGATTTGATTGGTTGATGCGTCAACTGGAAGTTCAAAGTTCAAATCCATGTTTGTTCAGGTGGGTTGTATTTGTACGCGGCATTCTGTGCCGGATAATCAACTTCCCAGCAATAAACTTTGATCGATCGTCAATGATGCCGTATCCGAGCGAGACGCAATAAGAGCCGCCGTTAACCGACGGACCACAAAGACAATCGTTGGGTCTGCGGCAGTCAAGTATAGGAACCTTTCTCATAAACCAACATTAGATTTCTTAATTGCCCCGCTTCAAACAATAGCCGCGCGTCATAGGGCGCATTCAGTTTATACTGTGCAGTTCTAGGAGTAGAGTTTTTGTTGACAAGCGTGCATGTTTAAAAAGACGGGGGCCTATTCTGTTTTGATTATATACTCTACTCTGTTAGCATTTGTTGTGCACCGAGGCACACTGGGTTTGTCGATGAGCGTTTTACTAAATTAGTATATTGATGCCGCAAATACGAAGAAGCAGTTACGAAAGATATCCATATGTGT
Source organism: Escarpia spicata (assembly GCA_963995525.1). Lineage (NCBI taxonomy): Eukaryota > Metazoa > Annelida > Polychaeta > Sabellida > Siboglinidae > Escarpia > Escarpia spicata. The sequence continues at coordinate 58,748,094 of OZ023209.1, read as the reverse complement.
AACTCCCTACCACTTGTTCGTGTCACGTTATGCAAATATATTATCACAAAAGTTGGTTTACATAAATAGTTATAGACTGTATACGAGAAGACGCTACCCCGCGAATACGTTGCTACTTTGACCGTCAGGGCGGTTATAGCCATTTAAAAACAGAAGTTTGGGGTGTTGAAGTAACTGCCTTAGGAAGTCACGCTCAATTCTCGTAAACCATACGAGATTCGAGAACACGCATTTTGGAGTGGAGCGCACAAAGACTCGGTGACTACACATATATATATTATTATTATGCATTTTGGGTGCAGGTAAATTCTTGTTTCGGGAACTGAATAGGGCCTACTCGCTACCAGCAGGCCAGAGCTATGTAGGTTACTTTCCAAATTTGCTGTTAGACTCATGACAGTTCTGCACTACAACAGACCGATGGTGTCAAACCTTGTTGTCAAACCAGGTAGACTGCAGAACTGCCAATATATCGGGACTCTGTTGTGTCAGTATTAGCTATAGGGTTGACTAATGCAAATTTACGATAATATAAATTTTGGATCGTACAAATGGCAAGTTCCACGCCACGTATTAGGGGGAAGGAGGCGGAATCAATGCTAAACGCGTGACATTATTTTTGACTGACGAGATCTCCCATGGCATGGGTTGTGCCGAAGTGGAAACCACTCAGAACGTACAGGTAAACTTGCCCTTTTATTTCCCTGTGAGCCTTTGTCTAACAAGCACTTTGACTCGATAGTCTTGGTCTTGACAACATTTTCTGACAATTTATACTATATAATGTTATTGTGAAGGTTATTATGAGTCGTGATAGAGTGAATGCATCCCAGAGCTGTCAAGACGGTGTTCAATTAAACAGGTCTGCCAGGGAGTAATGTGTAAAGCGCTTTGAGCAGTCCTCAGGACTGGATACTGCGTTATATAAGTAATTTACCTTTTTCATTCTGTCATGACACCTGGAACGAGGAAAACGGTAGACGCCATTACGATATGTTATAATTGTTCGTACATGCCAAGAACGAATGCGCTATCGTGATTAGTGTTTACTTCATCTTCTTAACAAGTAGTTTTAAATACATCAGTGGTGTGGCAAAAAAGTGGGAGGTTGGTCCTAAATAAAGGTGGGAGACGGGAAGTTGACTTACCAAATAGGTGGGACGTGATAAGTTGATAGGTGATAGATGGGGATTACACCCCCCCCCCCCCCAAAACGTGAGGTTGGCCCACAAAACAGATGGGTAGTGAGAGATTGGTCCTCAAAACAGATAGGAGACGGAAAGTTGACTTCCATAGTAGGTGGGAGATAGAAAATTGACCCCAAACGGGTGGGAGATGGTTGTTTGGCCCTCCAAAAAAGAGGCGATGGACGGAAGGTAAAGCTCCCTGTCACACGCAATATCTCGCCTGCCCACGGCTCATTCACGTGCTTGGTGACGTCTGTGTGCGGAGGACCCCCGCGGACAGAGTTGTTTTTGGATCTGTTGTGTTCCGCACCGTATATAGTCGCCCAGTAGGACGTTGTGCGTCATTCCATCTGCAATAAATGCCGACGGACGAGCGAGCGCGTAGGAAATTCGAGCAATAATATAAGAAATAAATAATGATTAGTCGTCGTGTCAATAATTCTGTCCAGTCGGTGGATGACTATCGCCGGTCTAGCCGAGTGGAGGTTGTTTCTCGCCTGCAGAGGACCGTGGCTAAGGCGGAACGACGATCACACCCGGACACTCGGGGACATATCACTACATGCTTTGTGAGAAGACGGAAACAACGAGATTGGTAATATTTGATTTAACAGTTTACGTACGCGCGCGCGTGTGTGTGTGTGTTCGCGCGCACGCGTGTGGTAAGGCATAACGTTTGATTAAAAAATTTATATGCGTGCGTGTAGTGTGTGTGTGTGTGTGTGTGTGTGTGTGTGTGTGTGTGTGTGTGTGTGTGTGTGTGTGTGTGTGTGTGTATGTGTGTGTGTGTGTGTGTGTGTGTGTGTGTGTGTGTGTGTGTGTGTGTGTGTGTGTGTGTCTGTGCGTGTGCGTGTGTGTTTGCGTGTGTGTTTGTGTGTGTGTTTGTATGTGTGTGCGCGTGAGTGCGTGTGTGTATGTACGCGCGTGTGCATGCATGAACATACGTAATGTGCAAACATTCGTGCTTCTGTCGGAATAACGATCACAATTAAACGTTAATTAGAATAACACCAGCGAGGACAAATCATAAATAAAATCCTTGTTCTTTCAGGCAGGGACTCGCGTGAAGAATCGATCCGCTTCCCGGCAATGGAGTCGACGGCGGCGGCGATTGGTCGTAAGCCGGACGGCGGAGTGATGGCTCGCACCGTGTACGCCAATATGAAGCGAACCCACGAAACGTTGCAAGGCAGTCTCCACCTGCTGTCTCTCCAACAGGAGCGACAATTGCGCAAGATGAACCACGACGCGGCACAGCTACAGCGAGAGATGTGTCGACTGCAGGTCGTGTCCACGGAGCGGCGCCACCGAGCGCAGGACGTGACGTCACACGCACGCACCTTCGACCGCAGGCCACTGGAGGATTTCCCCAAGTGTGCGCAGGCGTATAGTTCACTTCCTCACTGTAGTAACTCCGGTGATGCGAAACACGGGTCGCTCGTTGGTGACCGGAAGTACGTCGTCACAAAGAAAACTTTAGTTCACGATATGGCTGTCACGCCATTTCCTCCCATAGCTCATTCGGGAGATTTTGGAGGAACTCGTTGCCGTTCTTGTTCTAATGGCGGCGCACCAGTCTTGCCCCGTCGATCCACGCGGATATCGACCGAACTACAACGGGTCTCCGTCAAACATCGTAGCAACCTTGTCACTGGTCGGAGAAGGTCGGTTAATCTTGGCGGTTGCCACGACGTAGGCGTTGCGTCATCGCGTGACGCGCTGTCTCTATCGGTATCAATGGAGGAGTTAAAATACTGCAGATACTTACGAGTTAAGAACCCTTTCGACGAGACAGAATAGTTTGGTATGTAGAAGTAGTTCGTCGTCGGCGAAGCGTGACTGTGCAGCGGTGTTTGACTTGACTTGTACGTGTATTGATATTGTAGAACTGTTTACGACTGGTACAATAACTACTGTTTCGTAACGGTATGTTATGAAATCACACGCTGTGATGCGTTAATTTCGACGCTCACATGGTCCATGCTATGGTGATGTTTTAGAATATTTTAGTACCACGGTTTTTCTTCTAAATTATAACGTTTTTCTTATCTCACGTTTGCACGATAATCTAACCCTTTAGTTAGGGCTATATTTAGGCCTACATAGTATGTAACTTTGCTACAAAAGATGTTTAGCTACCGTTCAACGAACACCGAACATTGTTATTTAGTAAACATGGTTACAACAACAATCGGACTTAGAGCACTGAAGGGTAGAAGTCTTAAATGCAAAACAAGCAGTGTCAAGTTGTGTGTCAGCAGAACTTCTCCGGGTCACACAAATTCACGTGAATCTCTGGAGAACTTGGCATAAGTCTCGCAAGGTGATATGTAACCAGCAAATTGGAAGAAATACAAATTATGCGAAGTTGGTGACCCCGTTGTCCGGTTGCGCGAAGGCTGGCTTGGTGGTCGCGAGCGTCGAACGAGAATATAGATCTGTCAGGGTCGAACATCGAAGCCCGTGACATACCCAGCCGTTTTAGATCGTGCAACTTAATTAATTAATGGCAGGGGGAGAAAATTGTTTTAATAAACAGCAGGTATTTAAGGGTAACGCGCTTTGAGCAGTCTTGCGAATTTCATGCCGCCCTATAATAAGAATTTACATTTTGGTGAGTCTGAAATTCTCCTGGATTTCGAAACTCAGAAGTTGTCAGATACCGGTCGGTGTATGTTGTTGCATTGTGTATTTTGTGAGTTTTTGTTCGCGTGCTTGTTTTGAATAACACACCGTGAACGTCTAATGTATACATTAGAATATAACACATCCATCACTCTCTGTATAGACGTTTGGTTGACTTGGTGGCCACACTTTCAACAGCAATCGATAATTCCGTCAAGTTGTTCAAGAGGTCACACAGAGTTCATTTGTCCTTTCAGTCTACTCGAGGGATGCTACGGGAGCACGTCCAGCCCTGAAGTACCGTTGAATTGTGGTAACAGTGGAATAATGTAGCCATACATGAAAGGTGTTGGCGGTCAAGGTAAAACAATCGTAAAGCAGAGAAACTGTTTAATTCCCACAACTCAGGTAGTCCAGATTATTCAATAATTGTTATTTGCAGGTTGTTAATATGAATTGTTGTATTGCTGTTGACTGTCTTGTATTGTCTGTTACGCTATTTGCATGGGATACATTTGGTTAAGATAAAATAAAACAAAATTGCATAAAACATAAACTGTCGTTTATTTAATATAACTGACTTTGTTTTACCGAAACCACAATTCAACAGCACACTGGGGCTAGAAACTTTCTGAGACTTCTCTCTAGTAAATATAAGTTGGGTTACTTTGTTAACATTCACCAGTCTCCTTTATCAGATTTTAGAATACATAACATTACTTCCGCTGTCATAATGCGAACATTGAAATATAATGTGATATTTACATAACGCACTTGGTGTCGTGTGATTTTTGCCTCTAAAGGGAAGCTGTCCGTTCGTTTCTTATCGTAAAATCATATAATAATAATACGATAACATCTATTGCGCCTAAATCTTTGGAAACCAAGCTCAGAGTATAAAGTATGTACTGACCGCCAAAATGGAAACTTTTGTTATGGTTGTTTTTGTTGAAATTTAAGTGCATCGGTAAGAAACAGTATGTTTACATAGCAGGTTGCCGCTTTTGAAGATGTGGGTTAAGATCCGATTGCTAACGAGATACGTCATAATGTTCCATTATTATGTTAGCTGATTATTCCGGGATTTGAGCGCGGCGATTTTTGTAAAGACCGAAGTGTTAATTTCAAAAGTTGTTTACATTTTGTTAAAACATATTTGGGCGTTAAGAAGATATGTTGGAATACACAATTTGTAGTGTATACTGCATAACACGAGGTTACAATAAACAAATGGACAACCTCTGTTGAATGGATTGTATTCTGTTCTCAGTATTTTCAGCAGGTAGGTTCTCAAACATAACAACGATGTTCATGGTATATTCTTATTCTCATGCACGTACAAAAAGTATATACACAACTGTACAACGTTTTAGTAATACAAAAGTAAATACACGTGTACTGGCTTATAAGTCAAACATGTAATATTAACCAAACTTGAACAACGAATTTTTTTAGTTTGTGTTCAATTATTGTAAATACATGTATGTTAATTTATACCATGTCTTCGCTATACTGTTGATTGCCGTCCCTGTAATACATGTATGTTAATTTATACCATGTCGTCGCTATACTGTTGATTGCCGTCCCTGTAATACATGTATGTTAATTTATACCATGTCGTCGCTATACTGTTGATTGCCGTCCCTGTAATACAAGAGATTCGCCCCGAAACATTCAAATTGAACATAATAATGATCAAAGTGTATTTCTTAAATGCTGTTCAATAAAACACACATGTGAAATTAGAATGTTATAACAAAATACAGTTTTAGTATGTGCACAACATTTGGTGATGCAAACTGTCAGATAGATGCTCAACTAGTTGGGGATGTTGTGCAATAGAACTGCATAATCATTCACCTAATAATATTTTCGATAAATTAATACAGGATTTTCCTAAGAATTAAGATTTTACGACATATATGGAAATCGCTTTACCGTAATCATAAACAGACCGATACGTGGTCACCTCTGAAAGGTAACAGGTACTACAACCTTTTCACCGGATGATTGACTGGTCTGTTAATTATTCGTTTTATACAGTTTCTGACGGTAATTATAATACAGCGATCAAAATGAAAACATGAAGTATAACATTATTATATACCAATAATTCCAAAAAATTAGCCTTTTTATTATACAAAAACCCACGATTTGTCGCGTGTGCTGTATATGTTGACCAACTAAACTTGTTGTGCATTCATTAAGCCATACAAACAACTTTCCGTTTCGTGGTCTGCCTTCCTCCACGTGAAAGCAATGAAAAGGGTGTCTGCAAATCAACAAGTATGTCTAAAAAAATCAACAATGGTGTGCACAAATCAACGGTATTGAAGGCAGTGAAGGCCGGAATAAACTGACGGTTTGTTTCTCGCCCGACCAGACGAGTCGGTGTTGGTTTAGTCTGGGCGGGTCGGTGTCTGTCGGCTAGTGTAGCTACACGTCCGACTGTAATCGGGGCTAGTCGGTGTGAGTCTGACACAGCCGAATGTTTTCAAGTTTATGTAATTGTGACGTCACGTTGGCTTCGAGTCTTACTCAGTCGATGTCAGTCGGTGAAGTACTTACACTGCAGTCGGGGTAAATTTGGTCTGGTCGGATGAAAAGTGCAGTGTATCCCGGGCTTTCAAACAAACGGAATTCCCGTAACCGAACATAAGCACATTGTTGTTTACCACGGATACCTTGATACTATCATAACTCAACTTTCCGAGCGAACTTTCAGCACGCGTGTATGTACAACTTAACACAAGTAACGCTGTCAGTTTTATCATCAACTGGTGAAAGCCAGCTGTATAATGTAAACTGTACTCACAGTTGCCAACCCTCGGTGGGGCACTCCCGTCTCACCGGTTACAGAAATCGTAGCAGACGTATAATAATTGTCTAAATCCGCTGGTTTGCCGACCGAGATCAACAGGAACTCGCCATGCAAACAACAGGATTTCGCGAGACTGTGACGCAGACAACTGCGACCAGCCAACACAGTTTGCGTTAGGACGCACCTAGAACTGATGATTTCTTATTCTCGTGTCATTCGCATGTTATGTTTTAGAAAAATCTGTACAATTTTCTGGTAAGTCGTATATGTGTTGATACCTACGAAACGTACGACAACTCACAAACGACAAAGACACAGTCTATTATTACGCACGTCATTTACTATCTAATATCTGCGTCGGTACGAACAAACGAAGAATAACGTACAAATAAGGTCGGTTCACTTAGCATCCTCTGTATTCCCCCGTTCGTTCCCACGGTCGGGGTGCACGTCATCGCTATTTCGTTCCTGGGTTGGGTTGATTCGGGTCCACATTAACGTAATCGTGTTTTTTTTGTTCGTCTTTAGACTTAGTTCGTTTTAATCGTTCGATGGCGTCCTTATTTTCATAGTCGTGACCTTTTAGCTTTTGTAGCGTTTCAATGACTTCGGAGTTCACGTAGTCACGCTGGTCAGTAACACCCGGCTCACCTGCGTCGGGACGTTTAGGGCGATGCATATTCGTGGCACCCCCCACACTGGCACTGGCTGCAGAAGCACCGCCCGGCTCAGCAACATCACTCGGCGAAATGCCTCCTTTATGTCCACCCCGGTTGGTGGCGTTACCTGAGTGGGTCATGACCTTTGACTTGTTTAAAGTTTTAATGACCTCCTCATTCACATACTCATGAGATGCACTGTCTCCTGGCGTATTCTCGTCAGGTCGTGCATGTGAATTAGAAGGTTTGGTATCGCCTGTATCACCTTGGCTGCCGTTGGTGGCGCCACTGTCGGACGACATCATAGGTCCAGCCTGGCGAAGTCGGTTGATGACTTCCTCGTTCTCGTAAGCTTGGCCTCCTTCTGGCGGCACGGGAGGCAGGTCGCGTTCAATGCGACCACTTCTCATCTTTAAATCATGATAGATCTTTGTTGCCTCGGATATGATCGAAAAACGTTTGGGTCCGTCGTCGCTTTGCTGGCGCGCCTGAAACAGTGGTGTTGTCATGGTTTAGAATAAAGGCTACACAACGACAAGAACGCAACTAGTTAACTAATTAACGTATCCATCACATGACCGGTTGCCTAGCAGAAACTCCATTAAACCAAAAATGGATGATTGACGAACACGTGTAGGGTTTAAACATTCCGTCGTATATACAGCTGTATATATATATATATATATATATATATATCGTTGATATCCTGGCCTCCAAATATTCTGTTTATGACAAAACATAAGGCAACGTTTTTTAAGCGATAGCTGTATGTGACAATGTTCATCTAGGAGAGGTGATGCCGCATGAGTAACGCAATTTACATAATATTGTGACCCGCCACAGCGAACCAGCTATATTAAGCAGCACATACCTATTCTGCAACCGACCCAAAATAGTTTACACCAAAAAATGCACAACCTTCCCTAAATAACCCACAAGCCCACACGGTTCATGCGCCTTAGTATAACAATTCTTATCTTTCAATGTCCGTTTATTTTCCTCGACAAATAATCTAAAACTAATAAAATATTAAATGTATGGTTACGTATTTTTCTTTTTTTCTTTTAAATGTCAGTTTTTAAAAACAAATGAGGTATTATTTTTTACACTTAGGCCCCCTGGCCTTAGCCTTACGCTACAATCAGTGGAATCCAAAAATGTCAACACTCTATTTCACAAGTTTGCAAGTTAATATCCACTTTGCTGTGGCAAAATACCCACTTTGCTGTGGCACATTACACATAACCGGTATCAACACTGTTGGCAAAACTTGACGAAGTCGAAGGTCATTGTAAAATTGTGATTGTGACGTAAGCAAACCGCAACGTAGTGAAATCGTTAATTGATGTATCCAGCAAAGATCATGTATCAACACAAGACAGTCCAGCGCGATCTGTTCGCATTGTTAAAAAAAGTACGTAAATGGAGCGATTAGTCCGACATTCTGGAAGTGCGCCAAGCCAGAACATAATGCACAGAAGCACGTGACAGCCTCCAAAATGGCGGACAAAAACTCCCATTGTAGACTGCCGTGATCTCGCTCAGTGACGCCTCCTGTGTAAATAGGCTCCTTGGTACGTCGCGGTTGCAGAATGCAGCGGGCGTTAGCATTGCCACCCCCCCCCCCGCACCGTACCTGAGTTGGGAATCTGGAAGTCCAATCTACTGGGACTCGTACGATTCTTCCGAACGCCGAGACGGATGAAGATGTTGTCAGAGCAGGCCGGGAATGTCAAACAGTTTGGCACCACGATGTCTGGTTTGCCCAGCACGAGCTGCAGCTGGTGGATGCTGTGCTGAACAACCTATACCAGCCTGCATTATCGTGTGGGAACAGATGCAGGCACCAACAAACGTTGATCACCGCACTGATGGGCGACATCCTGGATATATTTGAAACACTCCAGAAGAAGTTGCAAAGGAGTGATTTGATCATCAGCGATATTCTTACTGTGACTGATGCGGCAATAAAGAAGTAGAACCTAATGAGGGATAGACCATTCCCGGGAAGAAGGGAGGAGAAAACCGATAACACAAAAGAGGACCTAACACAACGAAAGTGTAATCACCAGTTCGTTTGTACAAACCGCCGCGACAGACGAACAATCAGGTTGGAGGTCGTGCAAGCATCGCACGAATACCTGTCTGAACGCATGCACCCGGAGCAGGAGGACGTCATCAAAGACATAAAGGGGTTAGTGATGTCACGCAGTCTGAGATCATTCGTTGAGCATGGTGTGCGCGTCGTCAGGCGCCTTTTCCCAGATGAGGTATCTGACTTTGCGGACGGGGCAGCCGAGCAGTGAGAAAACATGATGAATGTGCCATTCCTGCCTGATGGCTATGATCTTGGTTGTAAGTTGACTGTCAGACTGCGCCAACTTCTACCAGTCACAACACGTTCAATTCAAAAGGTGTTGGCATCTCTGGCTTGTATGAGTCCACACTCTGTGCAAACCGAAAGGATCGTGAGCCACCACAACCTCGTGGTTGATAATCACCGCACCAGACGAGAAACGCACGACTTATGGTAGCACTGAATAATGTGGGCACCGCCTACTATGACCATCAACCCCCCTGTCGTCAGATTCTTGGAGAAAACATACTGGGAATCTACGGACAGCGTGAATTCGTTAGGATATTCACCTGCGAAATGGAACTCGTCTAATCAAATTGAGACAACTATCATACGTTCTAACTTGCAGGATACGTTTCATATTTCTATGACTACTACACGCATTGGTTGAAATAAAACATGTTTCTAAGATATATGTGTAACATGTATTTTCATACCAAGATGCAGTCGTCAGTCGTCACTGTAGGCCTCACAACTATGTGGATACAAAGATAATAACACATTATATTAAGCTTTCATACATGCTTAAGGGTTATGAATATAATCATTAATGTATGTGTAAACTGCCCTTTTTACACATTAGAAATGCCCTTTTAAGACATTGCCCCCAGTGAAAATTCTATTAAAAAAAACAGCCTGGAATGCAGAATGGAATGTCGACAACAGATCAAGTGACTCTTATAACACAAGACATAGGAGACAGCTTCCAAGCCAACGAAAAAGCTGGTGCCATATTCGTCGACATGACAGCTGCCTATGACACAGTGTGGCACCGAGGCCTGCAACTCAAGCTCCTGCAGACCCAACCAGACAAACGAATGGTTAGCTTCATCATGCAAATGATCTCAAACCGAAGCTTTGTACTGAAGACCAGCGAAGGACAGCGAAGCCGATTCAGACGACTAAAGAATGGTATTCCACAAGGTTCTGACCTAGCACCACTTCTCTTCAATATCTACATCTACGATCTGCCCGAAACAACCTCAAAGAAGTACGGATATGCGGACGACCTCACAATCTTAATGAGGCACAGGCATTGGTCCCATGTTGAGACTGGTCTCACACGAGACATGAACATCCTCTCCACATGCCTGAAACAATGGCGACTGAAACTCAGTGAGAAGAAAACGGCATCTGCCGTTTTCTATCTCTGCAATAAAGAAGATAAACGTGAAATGAACGTGTTTGTGAACAATACACGTCTCCTCTGTCACGCTATATACCTGGGCATCAAATTAGACAGATCACTTATTTACAGGCAACTTCTGGAAAACTGAAGCGCAAAGGTAGCATCACGTGGAACGCTAATACGCCGGCTTGCTGGTACCACTTGGGGAGCAAGCACCAAGACACTACGCACCTCTACCTTGGCAATAGTGTAAGCGCCAGCGGAATATATTGTGCACCGGTGTGGTGCAGAAATACACACAAATCAAAACTGGACGTCAGCATCAACAACTCCCTACGAGTCGTCACTGAATGTTTAAGAGCAGCAAAAAAGGAACACTTATCGGTGCTTGCAGGCATTGCACTTGCACCACCGACACTCCGAAGACAGGCAGCTGTGTTGGCCTTGGGCAAGCATGCAAAAAATGACCATCTGCTATACAACGTTTGCTCAGAAAGGGCTAGTGCATAGCGCCTGAAGTCACGACACCCTTTCAACAGACAGGTACATGAACTCATGAAATGTCTGGGCCCCAGTGAAACAACGGCACACTGGATATCAATCAAATGGAGAGAGGACTGGCTGTCCAAACCAACCTCCCTACATAAGTTCATTCCAGAACCATCTGTGCATTGTGCTGGTTCCAACCTCCCACGAAAGGCTTGGATGAAGCTAAACCGCCTGCGAACGGGAGTTGGACGTTTCAACGCTAATATGCACAGTTGGGGACGAAGCGCTGCTTGTGAATGAGGTGCGGCTCAACAAACAACAGACCACATTATCAGCCACTGTACTCTCTACGGTGCTCCACACGAGAGAGGCTGGCATCGCCGAGCTGGACCTGGCGACCCGGGAGTGGCTGCTCAACAACACTCTGCAAGTCCAGGCAGTAGACAGACGCGAGAAGAAGAAAAAGAAAACTTCACAATCGAATTTTTTGCGCGTAACCTCCGTCAAGCTTTGCTTTTGTCAACAATGTTGAAAACAGTAGTGTACACTTGCATTACACATACTTAGCATGACATCTGCTATACAATTTAGATGAAACATTCCCGCATACAGTTTAAAGCGACCGAGCATGTGTTGGCACTGGATTGTTTTTGTTTTAATATTCGACAAAACAATTGCGGAAAAAATACATTTTTTTAGACGTAATTTTTTAGATTTGGTACTTCTTTCGTAGATGCCAGAGATTGCATCTAAAATATACATATTTGGAGCAACTAAAAGGCTATGTACAGTGGTCAACTCGTCCTTGATTCTGCTCTACTGTCCTACAAGGAACCGATATCTTGAAATAAAATGTTGCAGCGCGATGTATACATTAACTACAATTGTATGTAAAACTTTGTTGGTACAAAAAAGTTATTGTATAACAACTGTTTGCTATACATTTGTTCGTTTAACATTTTGAACTTTGTTGCGTCTCTTCCTCGTTGTACAAAAGTAAATAACGCTATACTATCTTTGTGTGTGTATGTGTGTGTGTGTGTGTGTGTGTGTGTGTGTGTGTGTGTGTGTGTGTGTGTGTGTGTGTGTGTGTGTGTGTGTGTGTGTGTGTGTGTGCATGCATTCGTGCGTGCGTACGTGCGTGCGTGTGGTAGGTTCGTTCGTGCGTGCGTGCGTGCATGCGTGTTTACCGTATCATGTTCGGTTCGACGCCTGCCGTTGCTATGGGTGCGTACTCTCGATTCATCCGTTCTATCACTGTGATGGCGTCTACCACTGTGATTCCCATGCTTATACTACAAAGAAACGTTATTGGTGAGCAGTTCCTAGTTTGTATAAATATCCTCTGCATACGTCGAATGCTACTAGGTATACAGTTACACAACAGGCGATCTTACGCAACAATATTTCAGACATGGCGGTTTTTTGGTTGAAATCCGTATTTCTAATTTTAAATTTGGTGTAGGTCTTAATCCTTATAAATCGGTACGGATTTTAGGCTTACAGGTTTTGTTTGATTATTACTACAACGTTCAGACTGACATTGATTGTTTTCAGCGAACAGGCTATGAAATGTAATATACATCAAACGAAATCAGCTATAATGATGTCTCGCCGGAATTATGCCAAGCAAAACGCCAAACGGTTGGGGCCCGTTTTGGGGCAGGGAACCCGTTTTGTACGCCGTTCCCCTACCTTCTTTTTCCGTTTCTTTCTACTGTTTTCGGTTGATGTCGAATCGGTTCTATGAGTTTCCACCTGCGGCAAACAAACGATATGTTTAGTGGTCGAAGTCACTCGAACAGAAGTAGCGATTAAACAAACTGCGACTAAAAGTCGGCACATTATGATTAATTAATGTTAGCTAATTGTTTATATATATATTTTTTTTTATAAATTATTTTATTGTATGCGAATGATAAATAAGTGTCAGATGATGATTTTGTTTATATTATTGTAATTTATGGAGTTTCTTAAAATGCAAAAAGATGCCGCCGCATCACCGAGGAGACTATTTCCGTGACACGCAGGCGGAAGTGTTCCGGTGGCGCTATTAAGGACTGAAATCGATTTTAAAGAGAAAAATCGGGTTTATGAGCACGTTTGTGAAACTGTCCCATACCGTTGTATGTAGTCTTATATGGACTTCACTGTTTCAGAATGGTCCAAGAGCGGTTTACTATCTTGATAAAAAGGACTGTACAACAATTGTAATTGGCTAAGTGGATCGGACATAGTTGTGGGTTTCATAAAATTAAAACAGTATGCAAATTTTGAGATATCGACTTCATGTAAATAGTACTTAATTTTTAAGGGTCTGTTTGACGTATACGACACCCATTATTTGCACAGACTGAAATTCCTACTGGATGATTGGTCGGTTGGTTGGTTGCATATTAAAACAAAACTACAGAACTCGACATCATGTGACCGAAGACACCGTGTGGTTTGAAGGGCGACAAATTACGCAGAGCGTAAATTCGTCCATGTTTGCTTTCCTCGAAAGTGTCCAGAAATATGGACATAAGCCGTGCACAGTAGGCCTAAACGTGTGTTAGAGTGTGACACCCACCGGTACGTTTACTACATCGATATGTTGTTGTTGTATGGATGTTTCGGTCTCCCACTGCAACACGTGCACACGCATTAACACTGCACATAAATGCATGTTTATATTAGCGAGTAATTGCCCAATCGGTCAACAGACACAAAGTAACGTTATACGACGTGTGAATGACAGAAACAAACTAACGTTATAGGACCTGTGAACGACCGACACAAAGTGATATTATACGACGTGTGAACGACAGTTACAAAATAACATTATACGACGCGTAAACGACAGACACAAAGTAGCATTATATGACGTGTGAACGACAGACGCAAAGTAACATTATACGACGTGTGAACGACAGACGCAAAATAACATTATACGACGTGTGAGCGACAGACACAAAGTAACATTATACGATGTATGAACGACAGACGCAAAGTAACACTACACGACGTGTGAACGACATACAAAATAACATTATACGACGTGTGAACGACAGACGCAAAGTAACATTATACGACGTGTGAACGATAGCCAAAGTAACATTATACGATGTGTGACCGACAGACGCAAAGTAACACTACACGACGTGTGAACGACATACACAATAACATTATACGACGTGTGAACGACAGACGCAAAGTAACATTATACGACGTGTGAACGATAGCCAAAGTAACATTATACGATGTGTGACCGACAGACGCAAAGTAACACTACACGACGTGTGAACGACATACACAATAACATTATACGACGTGTGAACGACAGACGCAAAGTAACATTATACGACGTGTGAACGATAGCCAAAGTAACATTATACGATGTGTGACCGACAGACGCAAAGTAACACTACACGACGTGTGAACGACATACACAATAACATTATACGACGTGTGAACGACAGACGCAAAGTAACATTATACGACGTGTGAACGACAGACGCAAAGTAACATACGATGTATGAACGACAGACGCAAAGTAACATTATACGACGTGTGACCGATAGCCAAAGTAACATTATACGATGTGTGAACGACAGACGCAAAGTAACATTATACGACGTGTGACTGACAGACGCAAAGTAACTTTACACGACGCGTGAACGGCAGATACCTCAGACATTTACGAGAATCATTTTATGTCACATTGCTCGCAACATAGATGAATTATAAACCAGATGGCCAGGGTATTAAATATAGTAAAAGGTAAGTTTTTATGTAGCGCGCAGTATCAAGTCGTCAGGACTGCTCAAAGCGCTTTACACTTTACTCCCTGACAGACATGTTCAATCGAACACCATCTTGACTTCTCTGGAAAGCATCCAGCCACGCTGCAATTCATGCGCGAAGATTATTCGTACGCAAATATCCACCACTGTCTATAGCCAGGTACTCGGTCGCAACGGGTTCTCTTGGTTGAGAGTCCGAAGCTCTTTCCACTGAACACCGGCGCTACACGTAAACACTGTTTAAACATCGTTCGGTAGAACGATATTATGAAAGCGGTTTACTGCGTCCAAAATTTAGAGGTGGAAAAGTGTTATGGTTAGGAACATGCAAGTTTAATGAAAGTCTGATTGAGTAAATATCGATTTCAGTTCCATAGGTTTAAGGACCCAGCAACAGAACTAACCACACCTTTTATTACCGATGTAAATGTCGCTGAACTGTCAGATTACAATGATGGACATACGACGCTGAACTAAAATTTAATAGTTTATTTTTAAAAAGCCCCCCCAACACTGACGCAAATATAATAATGTAAACGCGTTTTTAAACACCCAACAAATCAAGCAGACAGCACAGCCACTGGCAGTTTATTATTAAATTAGTGCTTGCTACACATTGTAATGGCAGGACATGTCGAGTGGATCCACAGAGTTGCACAACCATAAGACAAAGGTGTGTTAAATTATGAAACTATCATGGTTAAAACAGTGAATTGTACCTATTCATTACTACATTAAAATATCAATTAAAGATATTTCTGTCTGTAAATAATATTAGTGCCTTATTCAATTAACATTCATTATTGCAATCATAATACGTGTATTTATGAGAACTGTCTTGGTGTGATTTATGCTACATTTTTATCCAACTGCCCAATCTGTCTTTTGTAAAAAAATTCGACCTGCACCATAGAATTATATATATATATATATATATATACATATATAAACGTATATATGTATATATATATACATATATAAACGTATATACATATATACGTTTATATATATATATATATATATATTTACTGAGAGAATAATCAGCCAGCTGTAGCTTATACCCTCATAATAGGAGTTTACTTAAGAGTGTTTCTCTTTAGAGTCAGTGAGCCAACGACAGATTGTATTCCATTTCCCTCAGTCGGATATTTCTCCTGGCATAAACACCGACAGGAGAGAACTGAGGCTTTTAGGGTCTCTTCCGAAATTTACGGGCAAAGTGGGGTGAACGAAAGCCGCCCTCAAACTGTGGCTTACCGTTGCTTGGGAGGGCGGGTCAAACCCGGGTGAGAATCGGAGGTTCTGGTCAGCTTCCGAGTCCTGCTACAAAGCAAAATGTGTTATTGTCACATACATGTTTCAGTGTCTTACCCAATGTAGCAATTTCAAAACACACACATTGAAATACACTACGGTAGTGTTTTCAACTTAATTTGAAAACACTAGTGTGATTTTAACTTAATTTGAAAACAATCACATACCAAAGTTAAAACACCACGGTTAAATTAAAACACCTATACACTTCAAAACATCCTGGTCTAAATAAGATCGCGGGGGAGAGACAATTTCAATGGTAGAAAAAGACACAAAAATCCATAAATTCGCCTTTACTGATTTGGAAAGGGAATACGAAGACACTTGCAATGATGAAAGAGGGCAACTTTTTTCATAAAAGGATAGTTTACAGGTGAACTATCATAAAAGACGGCGGCACGGAAGCCAAGCAACGAAGCTAGCAATTGATCGGGCTTACGCTCAAAAAGAGAAAGATATATATATATGTATATATATATATATATATATGTGTGTGTGTGTGTGTGTGTGTGTGTGTGTGTGTGTGTGTGTGTGTGTGTGTGTGTGTACATACACACGCGCGCGCCATTTGCGCGCCTGTTTACCTATTAATGTGCACATATGTACCCTGATATTTATTTATGCGTGTGTGTATGCCTGCGGCACACACAACCATCGCACACCTACCCACATACATACACACATGCACGCAAACACCCATACCCACACACTCACACACAGACACACA